>VDFB02047230.1:185131016-185187898 GCA_007258455.2 Sequoia sempervirens | reverse complement strand
GTGCCATATTGATCTTTTAGTTTAGTATCTATCATCATCGGTCTCAACAAGATGCATCCTTCCTAACAGACCTCATCAACCCCATCCATCCTCTTGATCCTATGGAAAAGGATATTTGAAATTGATTGCGATCTTTTGATGCTTTTGGTTTTTGTTTATCATTTGAGCTCCCTATCACACCTCGTCATGGTCACCTTGGTCCATCATACCATGGTGTGCTGTGGCTGGTCATCATAGGGGCATATCTTGATCTTTTATTATTGTTGTATGCTCGGTTGTCCCATGTAGTACCCACCAAGATCCCTGTGATCTTGTGTTACATTGGGGCATCCTTTTGTGCTTGCGGTTATCCCAATACCTGGCCCGACCAAAGTCTTTGTCACTTTGGGGTGTTAGGATATCCTTCTTGTCGGTTGTGTTTGTTTTATGCATTAGACACTAATCTACCTTGGTCCTTCATACCTTGGTGTAATGTGACTTATGCTATAGCAAAAATCAGTGCTCTGAAGATGGCAAATTGCATTTAGAATTGCATTTCATTTTCTATTTCATCATCTTGCATGTATCCCCATCCCTTCATCCTTCTTCACAATCCCCCCCATCCCTCCATCTTTTCTATCTATTCCCTTTCTTTTTCCCCTCTTCTTCTATCCTCCACCTGCCTGCAGGGGCAGCTCCACCCTAGGCAGTTCTGCCCACTGTCGGGGCGGCTCCGCCCACTGTCGGGGCTGCTCCGCCCGCCTGTGGGGGAGGCTCCACCTCGAGCGCTTCTGCCCGCTGTCGGGGTGGCTCTGCCTAGGGCTGTTCCACCCGCTGGCGAGGTGGCTCCGCCCCCAGGTGGCTCTGCCCTCGACTGGGGCGGCATCGCCCATGCGTAGGGCGGCTACGCCCCTACCCCGCCGGCCTTTGACTCCTGAAAATTCACATTGTTATTATTTTTTTCAAAAAAATAATTTCAACCCATTTTCTAATTTCCCCCTGGCATCAAAACCCATGTGTTGAAATTTTCAAAATTTATCAAAAAAACATATTTTTGAAGGTTTTGTTTTTTACACCGAAACTTCCAGAGGCCATAACTTTTGACTCGGGTGTCCATTTGAGTTGAAATTTGACAGGTGGTTGCGTTATGAGATAACAAGTGGATTCCCAATTGACTTCATAGAAGTCCTTTGGAACCCGTTTTTCCACATTTTCGGGGCCTCAAACTTTCATCTCGGCCCTCAAAATCCCAATTTAGTGTTTTTTTCTAGCATTTTAAAAAATTGTTTTCACTCATAACTTGAAATGCATATCTCAAATTTGGGATGTTAGTTGGCAATTCATCCTATCTCAATATTGGGTATTTCTTGGAAAAAATTTGGACTCCCAAAAGTATATCCATGAGGTTTCCTAAAACGACAAAATTTGATAATTTTTGAAAATTGCCAAATTGGGAAAAATCTGATTGTCAACCATTTACGTCCTTTAAACCCCAGAGCTTAGTGTAAAATCAATCCAATCATATCCTTAAATCATTCTAGTCTTCAATCCAATCCTCATCTGAGCTTTAATTTAATCCCAATATGAGCTTAACCAAAACCCTAATATGAGCTTTAGTCCATCTGCAGTCCAAATCTTTGGATATCGAACCAAATCTTAAGGTCCTCTCCATCTCACATATCTCCTCATCTGTTCAATTTCACACAAATCACCTAATCAAATCCTTGGTCTTGTCCCCAGTCTCATTACCAGCCTTGACCCATCATCATCATCATCCATTAGTATCCTTCCCTATCCCTTTGGTGTTGTTTTGGGATGTGTCCTTCCCTCATCAACAACACTTTCATCATCATCATCGGGAGGTATTCTTCCCTATCCTTTAGTGGTGTTTTGGGATGTATCCTTCCCTCATCAATACCACTCAATGGGATGTATCCTTCCCTCATCAATACCACTCAGTGGGATGTATCCTTCCATATCCTCGTGTTGTATCGGGATCCTTCATTCCCTCATTGACAACACTCCATCCATCATCAACCCATTTTGGCTTGTACCTTGACTAGGGAAACATCACCTTTTGTCCTAAAATCTATTTGTGCTTCATCCATCTCCTATGGCTCCTTTTTCTCTCTTGTCCATCACTTCGCATCATCTCCCTCACCTCATCTATTTCGAGAGCACACACATGTTCTCTTCAACCCGCCTATCCTCTCGAGGGGGCATCCTCAATCCCTAATCTTCATCTTCACCCCCATCATCTTTTTTCCCAATCAATCATTTGATGACTGGGGCATCTTTCCCAATCTAACCATCTTCTTCTAGGTTCTATATTTTAATATTCTTTGAAATGATGCTACTTCATAGCACCATCCCAAAGAGGGGAAAAATGTAGACATCCAAATTTGGACACTTAATTTATCCAAATTTATCACTTTTCGTCTAAGCATCCTCTTAGCCTAGTTAATTAAATAATATTACTATTATTTAATTAATATCTTTAATTCTACTAAATCCCTAAGGTATTTAATTAATAATTAAATACTTTACCTTTTTTAATCCTCCTTCATCAAATAAATTAAATAAATAATACATTTATTTAATTTCACATGTGTCATTTCATCTAATCTTAATCCATTCCCATCTCTTTTCTCATTAGGACGTGCACATGCTCATCCTTGATTAGGATGTGTCAGCATCCTCCAATTTTGCAAGTTGGCTTCTAATCCTCATTTATCTTCTAATTACCTATTAATTAAACCTAATTAGTAAATTGGTCAACTTCTCCCCATCCCCAAGGAATTTTTAATTCCTTTTTATTCACCCTAGGCTCCTCTCTTCCCCATGTGAATTTTTAATTCACATTTTATTCCTTCTAGAATCCCCTTTTCCCATACATCTTCTAGAATATTTGACTTGTCACATCAAGTCACATGTGATAAACTCCCACCTTTTGGGAACATTGTCTTATCCACTAGATTCTTCCAATCATTGTGAATTTAAAATTAACTTCTTTATTCACCTAAGATTCTTCCCATCTCCTAATGTACTTGCAAGGTACTTGTCCTTCCTCCACCTCATGTACCTTTTGGCCACCTCACTTACACCTCATCTCCTCTTAGCCACTTCACCATCCACATGTCAAGATGTGAGGGCTTGTGAGTTCTCAACTCACCATAGCCCTTCATCTTGACCTTGTTGGATGAATCTCAACCATTGAATTCTCTAGAGAATTCAAATTCTTCTATAAATACCCCCTCCTCAAGGGCATTTACAACACTTTTTCATTTGAGCAACATTATGTTGTCAATTTGCATTCTCAAGTATTCACTATCATTTAGCCATCCACTTTGGTCATCTTGCATTATCCATCTTGCATCTAGTAACATCAAAAGCCATCTAAGGAGCACACAAATTCATCTAAATCAAGGGCCAACCAAGGAGTCTTCAACAACAAGGAAGGTATAATCATTTGCCTCTCATTTCATCTATTTTCCTTCTTGTTTTATCACTCTTTAGGCTAATCTATGAAGTGTTCTTAGTATTTTTCCACTTGCATTTTTAGTTATTTTGCACATTAGAATAGGGTAAAATTCCAAGGTACATAGTTGTATAGGGGCCTGCCTTAGTTAGACCCCCGTTTAGGTGTTTCCACCTCCACGGAAAACCAAGGAAACAAGATAAAGAAATAGTATAGTAAAGAGAATACAAACACTACAAAGCAATATTATGCTACTCAACCAAGTGATAGAGGAGAGGAGAGGAAAGCTTACCACCTCCACCAAGAGCAGTCAAGGCTACTTGGAGGAAAAATGAGAGGAACTCAAGCCTCTACTACAATGGTGTGGTCCCAAACGTGCTCTACTGAAGTGACAAAGTGAGGCTTTGTTGCAATGGAATGCTTGGAATGCTTGAAGTGAGTGAGAAAGTGAGCTTGTGGAGTGATTGAATGCTTAGAAGGTTCCCCAAAATGCTTGTTCAAGGAATGAATATAAATGGCCATATTCTGGTCGGTCAGCCCAAGGGGGCATTACAACTTCCCTACCAATGGAAAGAGTAACGCCTCTGCAGGTTCAGCCACAGGAATCTTCCAGAGACGTAAGAACACTGTGCGTATGTCTACACATTGCATGGGAATCCCCAATAGAAACATCTCCACTAACGCTTAAAATAGGTGCCAAGTGGGATGCAAGCAGTGGGCTTAGGTGGAATTAAGCCTCCAAACTTGGTTTTCTAAGGTGGATAAAGGAAAAAATTGGATTTGCAAAGGGGATGCAAATTCACTCTTATACAACTATCAAACTGATACAGTATCACTCATAAATTCAACACAAGGAGCCTAAACAATATGAAATTATAGATTTAGACTCTTCTAACAATGATCAAAATTATTTCAAAACTACAGAGAAAGATCTTCAATAGTGGACCAATGCGGACACAAAAACTAGATGTCTTGTATACCTGAATATCTATATTGATACTTAGTCAATTTTCCTTTCATCTATCTTCATCGAATCAACCGTTCTTGCAAATTCCCATAGGATTACCATCTCAAAACATTCCTAAACTATACAAATTGATCTGCACAATGGATTTCATACCAGATCACAATATTGACATCAATGAAAACACTCCAATGCATAATTGTGCAACTTGTGCTTATCCCTCATGCTCATGTTTCCAACAAATGCATCAATTGAAAAATCCTTATTCTTACAACAATCTCTCCCTTTTCATTGATTGGAACATGCCTTAACTATCTCCAAAATATTCTCCCCATTTGACATCAAGGGAAAAGGGTGCATACTACAATCTTCTCATATACTAGATCTCCCCCCAATTGATATACACATATATATACAAGCTAAAAACATAACTAAATCCCCCTAGGAGTGCTATTTGATAGAGCCTCTAAAATTTTACAAAATTCTGAGAAAACCATAATTTGAGTCATGGTTTTTGAGCTCTATTATGAAAATGGGCTAAGGGTCTAGGTGTAAACCCTATCTTCACAAGTATCCCATTATAAAACCATTTGATGTTATAATTCTATGGTGACTTCTTCCCGTCGGTCGCTGATTAAGTAAGTCATAACCTAAGCCTTCAAACATGTTTGATTACCGGCCCCTTCGGTTAGGAAAGTTGGTTTCTTTACAGTTAGTCTAGCACCAAATTTTTATAAAGTTGAGCTAGCTATTTTTAATGGGACTTAAGTTGTCACTCCTAAGGGTATTATTACCATCAACCTAACCATGACTCCTTTTTATGAATAACGTTTAGCATGTGCAGGAAGGTGAACCATTGGATATGGAGATTTAATTCACGTCGGCCATCACACACCGTGTGGGAATTTACAGGGAGCCATCAAGAAGCATGCGTGGTCCACAAGATGATGACATGTGTCCCTACCGTATGGAGCCTGACCCATGTACAAGCACCCAGTAACCGATGACAGTGAGATCAACGACCTCATTGCACAATTTTTGGGTTTAATCTGCATTGTTCATACACACCTCATGACATTTTATTAATTGCTGTCAAATAACATGTGAGGCACACGAATTGTTGACACATGGTATTTTTCGACCACCGTGCGGAGTATGATGGATCCCATGGAATGAGTGACATGGAATCCAATCAAGATTTTCTCATTGGCCAATAGATGATGAGCTAGGGTATGGGGTTTTCAAACCCAATTTGACTGTGTTGTGGCCATTGGATCTTTCATCTCATTATGATATCAACAACTGATATTCAAAACTCAAAACATGCATGTGGTAGCCATTTTTGTTTTGCAACCATTGAAGCATTAATGGCATGCTCTCTTGAGAAATGATCGAATCAATTCCTTGTGTGTGCGAGGAATGAATTCCTAGCTATTATGAGGAATGACTTGTTGATCTCTTGGTACCAGGGTGATTAACAGTGAAGTAATCAACGCTAGCAATTAATTGCTTCTTCAAGTGTGTGATGGTAAAATTGATGAGAAAATACCATTAGGCTTGCTCAATAAATGTGGGTCAAGTGGTAGCTATTTTCACCATTGTATTTAGTAGTTGGCATCTCTGAATTCATGTAGAACTAGGAGTGTGTGACTATGAGTTTGAGAAGCTACCAGGTAGTGAAAATGAGCAATGTAGTTGCCTCCATAGTACCAGTTAGAAGGTCTCCCAAACTTAATTTATAGAGGCCTCATGACGACGTTTCTAAATGTGAACACAAGGTGCCTGAATGTGCCACACCTGCAAAAGAGAAGGCCTCTATTGGGAAGCTTTCATATGCTCTTGTTAGATGCAGTAGTAGACTTAAGCACCATGGTGCTGCCGCAGAAAAGGCTGAAGAAAAGGGAAAGAAGCCTACACCGTTCACCTTTGGAGTCCGCAGGAAGATACAATATGGACATGGCTCCTATGGGCGTCAGAATTTTCCAACTGCTATTATAGACAACCCTTCAAAAAGTGTTATGGAGATGGACTCTAGTTATATGCAATATCTCATGATGCTATGCCAAGTTGTATTCCTAGGAGTGGAGGTGTTGTCGGTACCACCATTGTGTTAGAACTGTAAAAATTTGAATTTTTTTATAGTTATTTATACACATGAGTCTACAAAATAGTCCTCACCATAAGCACAAAATTCTCTCTTCATAAAATTTTTCCCATATTTTGCCATGTGGTCCCATAGAATCCATCGAGTCATGAATATTTCACTATATAATCCATATCGGCAAGAGAAGGTCAGGGTCTCCCCGATCTATAATGCATTTTCACTAATGTATATTTGTTGCAGTCTATCAAAAAGACTTCAGAAATATCACACTGATCAGAATTAATATGCAAGCACCTATCGGTAGGACACATTTATTGTCTCGGTGAAAGAAGGATCACATCAGCAAGAAAGCTATCATTGGGATAAACTCTCATCGAGTGCATCATATCTTATCGACTGGCGCACAAAGAAACATTTCGGCCAAACTAAAAGTCATTGGAGTGAGGTCTTACTTAAAGTATTAGGTCTTTCCGACAAAGCACAAAGGGATTCTATCAAAGAACTATAGGGAGGAAGTCATGTAGTCTTGCTAAACTATAAGTCACACCGATGAGATGTTTCGGGAAGAGTCTCACCGAACAGAGCATATTGGAATAACAAGTTTGGCAAGACAATTAGCGTCAGAGGGAGTCTTTTCAAGTTCTAGGGTCTTGCCGATAGAACTTTTTTCATCGGTAAGACTAATTTCATTGGCAAAAAATATGAGTCACGCTGAAGTATGGTTTCATCGGCGAAAATGTGATTATGTCTCAGCGACCAAAAACATACCACGTGGTGTATCTCAGTAAGACACAATGTAGTCTATGAAACATCTCCCTGACTTAGAATTATCACAGCGATACATAAGATTGAAGCGATAACAATCAGTGAGACTCCAAATGTCGATGAGACTGCAGGAAATTAGAGCAATGAACAACTTTTAATAGTCGGTGAGACTTGGATGTTTCAAGGAGACTACAGGATGTTTCGGCGAAAGGTTTAATGAATGTTGCAAAAGGATATCAGCCCAGATTTGAAAATATCTCACCGACAAGACATTTGATGCGATAGTGTGAGTTTCAAATAAGTCTTCACTCATGCTTCAGCTGACACATTAATGGCGCGACGGAAGATAATAGGGAGAATTTAATTGAAAGCATTAGTGTTGGATTGATAGCAGAAGAACAAGCAAGGCGAATGGAGAACCAGGGCATCCTTCCAGTCTGCAGATCTCGAGCAGAATATAGTAAGTGATTGCACCTTAGCTCCTCAAATTTTAACTTCTGTAACTTTCAAGAATGGAGTCCCCTAGCTCAGGAAAATTTAAAAGTAGAAAAAATGGTGAAACTTCTCAATAAAAAGATCATTGGGAAGGATCAAGTGCTTACTCCCAAGGAAAATATGATGCACTTGTGGCAATAATCAAGAAGAGGCAGGCCAATTTAACATCTTGGTTGAATAAACTCTGGGGAAAATATTCACATACGCTGGCTACATTAAAAGAACATGAAAGGATGAATGAATGAATTATGGAGAAGTCTCGAGAGGTGAACCATAGAGATGTTTCTAATAGTGTAGCAATTGAATCTGCAAATCATTTTATAAACAGACATCAAAACTTTTATGAAGAATTGCAAGGGGATGCACAAGGATTGACAAATGTTGCTAAGAAGACATTGACTACATTCTCAGATGATAGAGGAGAATTAAAGGAAGAAACCAGATGGAAAGGTGAGAATGATTCGATACTCCATGAAATCCTAAGGGTTGCTACTGCTGAAAACATGACATTGGAGGATGCAAGCGAGTAGAATGAAAGGATGATAAAGATGGAGATCTCAATCCAGAACGCAGTTGGAGATACAGATACGCACGGGCGCTGAGATTATTTGGATCACTTGTCTAAAGTTCATTTATGGTTAAACAAAGCCTAATTATCTCTTAATCTATTTTCTAATATGTGACATTTCTGAAAGGACATGTCCTTTAGCATTTTTGATGTATAAATATCTATTTTGTTAACGAAATAGAAATAAAAGATAGAATATAAGATAAAATAGAATAGATACAATAGAATGCAATGTTTCGCAAATATGAGACTATGATGCATGTTTGAAAATATGGAGATATCAATGAGAATCATTTAATGTGCTGGTGTACTTCTAGTGTCAATTGTTTGTTGTGTTCATTAAAAGCATTACTGTAGTTGTCTCCAAGATTAATGTTTTATGGTTATTTAAATTGATGTAACAAGCTTATAATCAATTTATCAGCACACATTTGTTGTATCTGTGTGGTTAATTAACTGGTTCTTTCAAAGAGAGATTAAATCCTTTTAATTGATCATAATAGTCAGGGAAGTTCATTTGGATCATTAAGAAGAACTTGGTAGTCGTAGTCTTGCATGTTTATACAAGTTATAAACTGAAATATATGCCAAACAATCTAAATGTTCTTGAGAAGGAAGTTATTCATTTAGATTTCATTTGACTCTGCATACCCAATAAGGCAGTAGTCTCTACATTTTATCATTTAGTCTCATTCATTTTTTACATCTGTTAACTAAACATATTAGGTTTTAGGTTTCAATATTACAAATCGAGTTGTATATGTCCACTCCCATTTACCATTGTGGGAAAAACATTTCAAAAGAGATAATCAAAAGTCAAGTCTTCCTCACACATATAGGTACACCTACCTAGGTCTAGCAGCACCTGAAGAGTACAAGGTCTAAGCCATTCGACCTTTTCTGTTACCCTAAAAAGTACGAAGAGATTGGAAACCTCTTGAGGTATTCTTATGTGCGTTTTTGAGAGCTAAAAAATTAGCAACTCTACTGGGAAATTAACTAAGAATTAGCGCCTTAAGCCATAGAGTCAGAAATCCATATAGACTCCACTGGGAATAACAAGTAACAAACTTTTTCTCACTTTTAAGAAAGTGAGTGGCAACTATGATAAAAACATTTCAACATGAATGGTAGAAGATCTCAATATAGGGAATGTCATACTGGGGCTCCTGCTGGCAGCAGTAAGTGGATGCACAAGGATGATAGGGTTGATAAGGGTAAGAGGATAAGTGAGGACATGTGCATGAAGAACAAAGACAAAGAATTGAGGCCACATTGTGAAACATATGACCGTCATGATACATGGAGAGATAATTCAAGTGAAAAACCCTGTACCCCAGAAGAACAAAGAAATCCTTTTTACAATCCTCAGAAACAGGTTGAGTTTGAAGCTGAGCTCAAAGTTGAACGAATGAGAAATCAACAAGAACATGATCTAAAAATGGAGGGTAATCATAATTGACCTATAGATCATGAAACTCCTCAAGAAAATTATGAATCTTTAACTTATGAAGAAGTAAAAGCACAGTTTGAATCTCAGAGAAAGGAGATAGAAGAACAGGAGAAAGCTCAGATGATACAAGCAATGAGAGACTTCAAATTGCAGAAAGCTCAAAATACTGCTTAGACAGCTAGTTGCCCAAAATATGTACTTCCTCATAAGCAGGGAAATAATAATGATGGGCCCTCTGATCCATCAAAGGTTCCTCACCATCAAATAGGGAATCAATACAGATAGCCAAATCATCCACCTCATATTCCCACACAATAGAAAAATATACAACCACCTCATGGTTAGCATTATGTGCCACATAATCGTAAACAATACAATAATCTAATGTATCAGTATCAATACCCACCTAATCCTCCCCCTCGTCAATACACAACAATGATCAGACAATTCGATTTGGCAGGGTTTCAATTATACCCTTACCCTATGGATGGAAGTTGGAGAAGTCTGGTGCCTAAGTTTACAGGGAGTAGTGCAATCACTGTTGAAGATCATTTAAGGAGTTTCAATGCCTTCATTCAAGATTTGGATGTACCTTATGAAGATTTACATATGAGGCTATTCATGATGTCGCTTATTGAAGAAGCTAGGGACTGGTTCAACAGCCTACCAACAGCCTCTGTTAATTCTCTCCAAGAATTTCAGGACCATTTTCTTGAGCAATATGGGAATATAAGTGCACCGGATGTTTCTCTTCATGAATTAATGCACATTCAGAAAAATTAGAATGACTCAATTTATGATTTCAACTGGAGATTCAATAAATTCCAAAATAAGATACCTCTTGGATCAAAGCTTCCAGACTCTGTAGCATTGAGTGTTTATTTGAATGCGTTTGATCCTAAATTAGGGTATAAATTGAGAAATAGGTTCCCAAGAGATTTAGCTGAAGCCCAAAAGATAGCATTAACAATTGAAAACAACAAGAAGGCTGCTAGGATAATCAGTAAAAGATACAACCCTAGGACTCCTCAACAAACAAATAATTATCAATACAAACAGGAGAACACATACATAAATGAAAGGCCTAGGTTACATGACATGCACTATTACACAAACTAGAAAGATGGAAAACCTATAACAGATAGGCCTAGAAACAAAGAAACTCCTGATCCATTAAGGAAGAAGGGAACATATATGGTTAATAACAATTATTTATGCGAAATTTGTGATAAGCCACATTCCCCAGATTACTGTGTTGTAGCCCAAATAATGCAAGAAGAAGGAATGCTAATGGGAAATAGTGGAGAAGATCACACAGTGTATTTGACTTCAAATAATTTTCACCGTGTTGAGGAGAGGTACTCATCTTCAGAGGAAGAAGGTTATGAGAACAATGTTTCAAATCAAAGGTACAATGTCCACATGGCTGAACAACAGGTTCTTTATGACTCTAAAGAAGATTATACTGAACCACATTCTATTGAGATGCCTACTCACTGTAGTATGAGGAAACTCATTGAAGAGGAAATCGAGAGATTAACCATTGCTGCAGTTGAAGAAGCAAAGAGTAAGTACTTGTTAAGAAATAGGATAGTGAACGAGAAAGAAGGTGTCCCCAGGGGAATATTTATGAAAGATCAAAAGGTGAAAAAAGGAGTTTTGAAGAAAATAGAAAACAAACAACATGATAAAAGCGAACAGAAGCCTTTCCAAAAGGAGGAAATAAAGGAATTACACAAAGAAATGCAAAAGACTGATCAACCAAGTAAAAGGGAAAAAGAAGAGAACAAAGGAGAAACATCAGAACAAAAGAAAATGATTAAGGTGGAGGGTTCCTCTTTTGACTTCACTCAAGCTTTATCTTAGGTAAAGATGTCGATTCCATTACTTGAGATGATGCAAATTAAGGAATACAGAGATAGTGTTGTTCAATTAATAACAACTGGAAATGAAAAACATATAAATTTGGAAAGTAAGATGGCCACTAAAAATAAGCAAGAGAAGGTAAATATCCCAAAAGTTTTCCTTAATAATACATTGTTAAATCCCCCACAAGTCTATCCTTTTTCACTACATTACTCATAAATAATAAATTGCCGAGGAATTGCATGATAGACTTTGGCGCTACCATAAATATTATGCCAGTAGGAGTTATGAAACAGCTTGGCATGTGGGTGGATACCAATGGAGGCAAGTGCTATGCAATGGATAACTGACCTATTCCTGTGGTGGGTATAATGAAAGATGTTGAAGTCAAGCTAGCTGCTTATCCTCAGGTGGCCTATAACATTGATATAACAGTAATTGACACCCCTCCTCAGTTTTGGATGCTTCTATCAAGACAATGGATGCCCACAGTTGGGGGAAATGTCTAGTTTGATTTGTCTTATGCAACAATTCCAGTGAATGGTCAGGAAGTTCAGTTATACAGGGAGCCAAGGATGAACCAAGTCGTTGATTGTGTACCAGAAGATCAAATCAATTTTTTCGTGATGTGGATCTTGGGAATTTTAAGATAGAGCCAGCCCAGCCAAAATTAACCAATAGTGATCCAATTGAAAAGCATGCTGCACAAAATTGCAATGGTGTGTGGAAAATGTACTTTGATGGAGCTTGTAGCCAAGAAGCTAATCGGGCAGGAATAGTATTTGTTTCACCTAAAGGTATTACATTTAAATATTCATTTCTATTAACATTTGAATGTACAAACAATGTGGCGGAATATGAAGCTTTATTAATAGGTTTGAATATAGCTGTGAAACATAAAATCAAGTTGCTGGCTGTTCTAGGGGATTCTGAGTTGGTTGTTTCACAAATTAAGTCAAAATATGCAGCAAAACATAAAAGACTGAAACAATACAGGAATGTTGTATGGGACACAATTGAGTTGTTTGATGCCTTCTCAATTGAGTGGATTGATAGGTCAAAGAACATAATGGCATATTTTTTAGAAAATGTGGCACTGAAGAGAGATGATATTACACTAGCTAGAGTATCACAAATTGAGTTCAAAACAAGGCCTGTTGTGCCTGATAACATATATAGTTGGCAGGTTTTTAATGATGATATTGACCTTTTGAAATTTCTTCACTATATAGATCAATATGAAGCTCAAGAAATTGATTTCAATGCCTTTGTTAAAGAAGTGGATGGGAAGAAAATAGTATTTGGGAAGGAGATCTTACAGCTTAAAACAAATAAGCTTCCTAAAGGGTTAGTGGCATTGGAGAGGGTGTATGATGGAGGTGATTGGTCCCTCATGAAGCAAACACCAGTCAAGAGGGAGGATACTGAAGAGATTAACTTGGGGAATGAGATGGCACCAAGAAAGGTGTACATAGGGAAGAAAATAAGCCCAAAAATTAGAAGAATGCTGATAGCATTACTGAGAAAGTATAAACATGTGTTTGGTTGGTCTTATGAAGATCTAAAAGCATATAGGGAAGATTTTTTTCAGCATAAAATACCATTGAAGCCAGATGCAAAGCCATTTAGACTGAAGCAAAGACCCATTAATCCAACATTGGAACCAAAAATGAGGGAAGAATTGGAAAAGCTCAGAGATGGTGGCATTATCAAACCAATCAGACACTCAACATGGGTCTCAAACCTGGTCCCTATGAGGAAGAAAAATAGAGATATCAAATTATGTGTGGATTTCAGAAATCTAACTATGGCATCTCTCAAAGATAATTATCCTCTACCCAATATGGAGGCTATATTACATAAGGTGACATGGTGTGAGCTACTATCTATGATGGATGGGTTTTCAGGGTATAACTAGGTTAAAGTTAAAGAATCTGAGCAGTATAAAACAACTTTTACAACCCCATGGGGGACATATGTTTATCTAAGAATGTCGTTTGGTCTCATGAACATAGGAGAAACCTTCCAAAGGGCTATGGATGTAGCATTTGCATACCTAATTAATGCTATCATGGTGGTGTATCAGGACGACCTTACTGCTTACTCAAAGAAGGCTGAAGATCATGTGGAACATCTGGAAAAGGTATTTATTAAAGCTTTAGAATATGGGATTAGTCTAAACCCTAAAAAATGTCATTTTGTAGTCATAGAGGGAAAGTTCTTAGGACATATTGTGTCAAAGGAGGGGGTTAGAATAGATCCTAAGAGGGTTGAAGCTATTGATAAAATTCCAATTCCTAAGACCATCAAAGCCATCCAGTAATTCTTTGGACAAATCAACTTTGTTAGGAGATTTGTTTCTAATTTTGTTGAAATCATTAAGCCCATATCAAAATTTTTAAGAAAAGGACAAAAAATATATTGGACTGCAGAAGCATTAGATGCTTTTATATCAATTAAAAAGGCTATCAAGGAAGCCCCTATCCTTAAGTCTCTAGATTTTTTAAAACCCTTTCAAATATTCTCATTTGCTTCATTACATACCATATCTGCTGTCATGTTATAGAAAAATGAGGAGGGTCATGAGCAACCTGTGTCCTTTTTCAGTAGGTCGTTACAGGGGTCAGAATTGAAATATGATATAATGGAAAAACAAGCTTTTACATTGGTAAAAGCTACAAAGACCTTCATACCATATCTTGTTGGAGCTAAGGTAATTTCCTATGTCCCTCATGCGGCTGTTCAAGACATTTTGACACAGTCTGAAGTAACAGGAAGAAGATGAAGATGGATTAATAAGATCCAAGAGTTTGATATGGAGATACAAATCACTAAACTAGTAAGAGGTCAGGGTTTGGCTAGGTTAATGGCAAAAGCAAACATTGAAGAAAATAAAATTTGCAATATAGAAGAGGAAGAGAATGCAATTGTGAGCATTGAGCATACTCCTTGGTATGCAGACATCATGCATTACCTTAAATACATGAAGTGTCCAGAAGGATTGAGTGATAACCATAAAATAAATTTGAAGCTACAAGCATCTAAGTATGTGTTCATGGAAGGAGATTTGTTTTGGAAGAACAGGGAAGGGATATTATTGTTATGTCTAGATGAATCACAAGCTAAGCATGTCTTAAGTGAAATTGATGAAGGGGTTTGTGGATGGCATTACTCTATAAAGACAACTGCATATAAAATTCTCAGGGTAGGTTATTACTGGCCAAAAGTTTTTAATGACTCCATTTCATACGTAAGAAGATGTGAAGCCTGCCAAAAATTCTCTGGGAAAATGAAGTATTGGGGAGCTTTACCACTTAGGCCTTTACAAGCTGAAGCCCCTTTTCATCAATGGGGAATTGATTTCATTGGGGAGATATAAGAGAAATAAAGCGAAGGACATAAGTGGATACTGGTGGCTATTGATTATTTTACCAAATGGGTAGAAGCAGTCCCAACCAAGCAAGCTACAAGCAAAGTTGTGACAAATTTTTTAATGGATAACATCATTACCAGATTTGGTACACCACTAAGACTAATTATTGACAATGGGATGTGTTTCAGATCAGATGAATTCAGAAATTTCTGTAGTACATATGGCATTACCATTTCTTATGCAACTCCTTACCATCCACAAGCTAATGGTCAAGCATAGTCCAACAATAAAAGTCTTCTCAAGATTAAAAGGAGGATGTTAGGTCAAAATAAGAAGGCTTGGGATTTGAACCTAAAACTAGTTGTCTAGGCTGATAGGATCACTGTAAAAAAGGAAATTGGAAAATATGCATTTGAATTGGTGTATGGAAAACAAGCCAGGATGCCTTTACAGAATTTGTTACCAGTTTACAACTATATCCTCTAGGAAGATTTAGATATTCTAGAACCTATTGAGGAGAGAATGGAGCAATTGGCTAAACTCGATGAGATAGGGAGAGTAGCTCAGAACTAGAACAGGAAGTTATAGGAACAGATGAAGTACTTGTTTGATAAAAAGGAAAAAGATAGAAAATTTGAAGAGGATGATTTGGTACTGATGTGGAATGCAAGGTGCCAGGAGAAGGGCAAGCACGGGAAATTTGAAGCCTTGTGCTAGGACATTTTGTAGTTGTTGGAAAGAAAGGTAAAGATTCATATTATCTACAAAATATGGCTGGTGAAGATCATGAGTTGCCTATATGTAGGCAATTTTTGAAACATTTTTTCTCTTGAGCAGTACATAGGATTAAGGGTTGCCAGTGCATGGACAATTTTTGACAATCCTCTCAAAGTTTTATCTTCCATGCATGGTAGTCTAGGAAATAAAAGGAACATGAATTTCTAGTATATGGACTATCCTCCTTTTCCTTCTCTTAAAAATAAAATCTTTCCATGTATAGTAGTGTAGGGTCATATTCATTTCCATTTCCATTCATTCCATCTTGCTCATATGATCCATCACCTTGAGTTTGGTCTACTCACCTAGAGGATCCAGATCCTTGTAATGATCTCACAATCATTCATCCCCAGATGGAGCCACTATTAGAACTGTAAAAATTTGAAATTTTTTACAGTTATTTATACACACGAGTCTACAAAATAGTCCTCACCATAAGCACAAAATTCTCTCTTCATAACATATTGCCCATATTTTTCCATGTGGTCCCATAGAATCCATCGAGTCATGAATATTTCACTATATAATCCATATCAACAAGAGAAGGTCAAGGTCTCCCCGATCTATAATGCATTTTCACTAATGTATATTTGTTGTAGTCTATCGGCAAGACTTCAGAAATATCACACCATTTAGAATTCATATGCAAGCACCTATCGGCAGGACACATTTATTGTCTCAGCGACAGAAGGATCACATCGGCAAGAAAGCTATCATCGGGATAAACTCCCACCGAGTGCATCATGTCTTACTGACAGATGCACAAAGAAACATTTCGGCCAAACTAAAAGTCATTGGAGTGAGGTCTTGCCGACAAAGCACAAAGGGATTCTATCAAAGAACTATCGAGAGGAAGTCATGTAGTCTTGCCGGCCTATAAGTCATACCGATAAGATGTTTCAGGAAGAGTCTCACCGAACATAGCATATTGGAATAACAAGTTTGGAAAGACAATTAGCATCGGTGGGAGTCTTTTCGAGTTCCAGGGTCTTGCTGATATAACTTTTTTCATCGGTAAGACTAATTTCATCGGTGAGAAATATGAGAGTCATGATGAAGTATGGTTTCATTGGTGAAAATGTGATTATGTCTTAGTAACTAGAAAAATACCATGGGGTGTATCTCGGTAAGACACAATGTAGTCTATGAAACATCTCCCTGACTCAGAATTGTCACAGTGATACATAAGACTGAAGCAGTAACTATCGGTGAGACTTCAAATGTCGATGAGATTGCAGGACATTAGAGTGATGAACAACTTTGAATAGTTGGTGAGACTTGGAGGTTTTTGGGAGACTGTAGGATGTTTCAACGAAAGGTTTAATGAACATTGCAAAGGGATATCGCCCCATATTTGAAAATGTCTCACCGACAAGACATTTGATGCGATAGTGTGAGTTTCAAATAAGTCTTCACTCGTGCTTCAGCTAACACATTAATGGCATGACGAAAAATAATAGGGAGAATTTAATTGAAAGCATTAGTGTTGGATTGATAGTAGAAGAACCAGCAAGGTGAATGGGGAGCCAAGGAATCCTTCTAGTCTGAAGATCTCGAGCAAAATATAGTAAGTGATTGCACCTTAGCTCCTCAAATTTTAAGTTTTGTAACTTTGAAGAATGGAGTCCCCTAGCTTAAGAAAATTTAAAAGTAGAAAGCATGGTGAAAGTTCTCAGTCAAAAGATCATTAGGAAGGATCAAGTGCTTACTCCCAAGGAAAATATGATGCACTTGTGACAATAATCATGAAGAGGTAGGCTAGTTTAACATCTTGGTTGAATAAACTCTAGGGAAAATATTTACATACGCTGGATGCATTAAAAGAACATGAAAGGATGAATGAACAAATTATGGAGAAGTACCGAGAGGTGAACCAGGGAGATGTTTCTAACAGTGTAGCAATTGAAGCTGCAAATCATTTTATAAGAAGACATCAAAACTTTTATGAAGAATTGCAAGGGGATGCACAAGGATTGACAAATGCTGCTAAGATGACATTGACTACATTCTCAGATCATAGAGGAGAATTAAAGGAAGAAACCAGATGGAAAGGTGAGAATGAGTCAATACTGCATGAAATCCCGAGGGTTGTTGTTGCTGAAAACATGACATTGGAGGATGCAAGCGAGTAGAATGAAAGGATGATAAAGATGGAGATCTCAATGCAGAATGCAGTTGGAGATGTGGATACGCACGAGCACCAGGATTATTTGGATCACTTTTCTAAAGTTCATTTATGGCTAAACAGAGCCTAATTATCTCTTAATCTATTTTCTAATATGTGACATTTTTGAAAGGACGCGTCCTTTCATGTTTTTGATGTATAAATATCTGTTTCGGTAATGAAATAGAGATAAAAGATAGAATATAAGATAAAATAGAATAGATGCAGTAGAATACAATGTATTGCAAATATGAGACTATGATGCATGTTTTAAAACATGGAGATATCAATGAGAATCATTTAATGTGTTGGCATACTTCTGGTGTCAATTGTTTGTTGTGTTCATTGAAAGCATTACTGTAGTTGTCTCCAAGATTAATGTTTTATGGTTATTTAAATTGATGTAACAAGCTTATAATCAATTTATCAGTACACATTTGTTGTATCTGTGTGGTTAATTAACTGGTTCTTTCAAAGAGAGATTAAATCCTTTTAATTGACCATAGTAGTCAGGGAAGTTCATCTGGATCATTAAGAAGAACTTGGTAGTCATAGTCTTGCATGTTTATAAAAGTTATAAACTGAAATATATGCCAAACAATTTGAATGTTCTCGAGAAGGAAGTTGTTCATTTAGTTTTCATTTGACTCCGCATACCCAATAAGGCACTAGTCTCTGCATTTTATCATTTAGTCTCATTCATTTTTTACATCTATTAACTGAACATATTAGGTTTTAGTTTTCAATATTACAAATCGAGTTGTATCTGTCCACTCCGATTTTCCATTGTGGGAAAAACATTTCAAAAGAGATAATCACAAGTCAAGTCTACCTCACACATATAGGTACACCCACCTAGGTCTAGCAACACCTGAAGAGTAGAAGGTCTAAGCCATTTGACCTTGTCTATTACTCTAAAACATACCAAGAGATTGGGAACCTCTTGAATTATTCTTACCTACATTTTTGAGAGCTAACACATTGTTTGTCGAAACTCCAAGTGGATGCAATGGTGCTATTTTGGAAAATGACAAAGAAGATGAGGGTGTTGAGGTTTCTTCTCCACCTCTTGCAAAGACATGGAGCAGGCGTGTGTACCGTGGGTTGGGTGCTGGTGTTGGTTGTGCCTCTGGTTGAAGGAATTGTTGTGTGGGCTTTACAAATTTTGTTTTAATTGATAAGGTTATTGTGGTGGTTGTTCCTATTCCTCGTGTGTGGTTATGGTTTTTTGGTTTTTATGTTGATTATTGGTTTCTAAGGTTATGTGGACATGGATGCAAATATTAGCTTGCGACTAAAGGGAATTTTTTGTAGTACTTGTATTTCCCTTTTGATCATGGTTACAAGTTTTGCCTCCCCTTTTTCAACAAGTAATTGCAAATTTTCATGTGGGGAATTTTGAGATGAAATTAAATTGGTCTTGAAATGAAATATCTAAATTATAACTACATTTGAGCTGGTTGCTTGTTGCTCCCTTGCATTATAAAATGGATTTCATGGTTCATTTGTAGGGGTTCTAGTCTCCAAAATTTTTGAGTCTCATAATACGTTCAGGGTAGA
This sequence comes from Sequoia sempervirens, assembly GCA_007258455.2. Taxonomy (NCBI): domain Eukaryota; kingdom Viridiplantae; phylum Streptophyta; class Pinopsida; order Cupressales; family Cupressaceae; genus Sequoia; species Sequoia sempervirens. Next base: position 185,168,352 of record VDFB02047230.1, on the reverse strand, counting down.
AACTAGGTATAGAAAGAAATACCAACAAATTGAACAGTTGAATTGTCTGGATTTTAAGTTGTGCATATGTTAATCTTAAAATAATTTTATGGGAAGGGTTGATATCAAAACAAATCTTATTCCTAAAGCATTCACTCTCTTTTGTAAATCTTTTGCAAGTTATGAATGGAATATCAAGGATAGCTTTTTTCATCGTCTAATATTTGTTTGAATGCATGCCCTTTTCTTTTCTTTGGTTCAAAGAATCAATTAAATGATTGAATAAGGTCAAAAATTTGTGATAATTCACACAGGAGTCAGTAAGAAGTTATGTTTTAGGACCAATGAGTTTTCATAATGTAAGTCATTATGAGAATAGTCCTCTATTATCAGAACTAAAGAATTTATGTATCACCGGTTGTCATATGAGTAACTCTAATGCCCAATTGATAAGACACTGGTTGATTTGCACATGGTATTTACATTTTGAAGTATGATATACCCAATCACAGGCTTAGGATTAGAATATAAATCATATAAAATTTGTTAAACTATGAGGTATGTAATTGAAATATCTTCTTATTCTTGGTAAATGGATGACTAGTTGCTCAAAGACTAGCCAATCTTTTAGTGAATTGTGTTTATTTACCCTCCATAGGAACCAATATGTGAATTGATGTGTTCTTTACTAATTAAATCAAAATTGACACAAATGGGAACACCTCCTAGGTCCCACAAAGCCTAAAGTGAAGGAGTGAAGCATCTAAAGCTATTCACTCATTGAGTTGGCCATTCCTCTCAGAATTCTTGAGTATAAGAGTTAGCTACTCTTTAGAGAAGTCTAAGGGTGTAGTAGAAAAAATACCAACAAAATGGTGACTCTACAGGGGAAATTCTCATTCTCCAGATGCAGATCTTTGCATCACAGAGTCAAATGGCGAGATAATTCTGAACATCTTGTTTAGATATGGATCAATTCTTGAACCTGGTAGGAGATTTGATTGCAACAAAGTTTGAGGAACCTAAAAGTGACTCTGCTATGGAAGCCAACCTAGAGTCTATATTATTTTGAAGAAACTTCATCTTATTTGAAGTTTAATCCTCCATGACAGGAGGTGGCGACTAACAAAAGAACTTGATAAAGTATACATCAAATATCCAGATCTACAGATTTGAAGACAAAAGATAGGGAATTGCTACAAATTTCTAGGTAGTCTTATAGAATTGGTGATGATTTGATCATATTATGATAAAATTATGATAAATATTATATGTGTGAAGTGTAAATGATTCCCTATTAAGTGAATTAGCACTAGATTAGGGAATAATAATGGAAATTTAGCATGGCTTTTGAAATGTAAATTGAAATTAATTCTTTATCATAGATAAGCATGCTTGTGTAAAATATCCTAATCAAAATTCATGGAAGATTTGCGTTGTAAGGGCTTAGGGCTATAATTGTTGAAAATAATTGGTGTGGCATTGTGTAATTGCAAAGAAAAAGTTTCAATTCTCTTTTAAGGAGTGAAATTGCATAGTTAAGCTACACATTCCAGTGTAAAAATGAGTGTAATTGAGCATGATGAACAACCTTTGCTAGGTCAAAGGAATTTTAGTATTGAGAGATACAGGACCATATGCTTTGACAATATTTTTGGGTATCTGAATGTTGTCCCACTAAAGATCAGGGATAAGCTACCAAAGTTCAATGGTATGAAAGTTGAGTCAGTAGGAAAACATCTCCAAGAGTTTATTGACATGATGGGAGATTATGAATTGGACTTTGAAGATGTTGTCATGAAATTATTTGTTCAATCCTTGAGAGGAGATGTGAGAGATTGGTTCTCTTATTTACCTAATTCTTCCATACATTCATGGGAGGAATTTAAAGTATTATTCATGGAACAATTTAGGGAAAGGATTCATCCTATTTTAATCAGAGAAAAATTTATGAGAATGGAAAAGGAAAAGGATGAGTTGGTTCCTTCTTTCAATCTTTGATTCTCCAAAGTGATCAGAGAGATCCCTGCAAGCATAATACCAAATGATGTTGAGTGTTTGGTGGTATACTTGGGGGCTTTAAAAAAAATATGAGTTACCTTCTGAGAGACAAAGAGTCTACTACACTGCACCAAGCATACCAAATTTCCATAGACATTGAAAATAATTTGAAGTATTCAATAATGAAGGAATATCCAACCATCAACAATGGTCACCAGAGTCCATTCCTTGCAAATACAAATAGTGGATCAATTAGTACATGTTTGGGTCAAGAGGATAAAGATTTAGTTTCCCTAGTTTCTCCACCACAACAATGTGAGAATTATGGTAAGGCCCAAGTGAAAGGCTTACAGGACCATGGTAAAATTGATCAAGTATCCTCGACCAAGAGTTTACATGACATGAATAGATATCAAGGGGAATCACCCTATGATTTGTTCTCTAGGTGTCAAGATACTTTGTTAGATATATTTAAGGATATCAAACTAGAAGAATCCATGTGTATTGATCTATTTTGTGACATGTATTAATCAAGATTAAGCACCTTACCAAAAGAACTAGAGCCTCATAATTTGAGCTAATTAGTTGACTGGATAAAGGTAGTAAAGGAAGCTAAGAGTAAGAGTGTGTACACACTGCAAGTGTCACCTCAGAGTACTATCAATGATTACCATGGTGAGGAGAACCAGGGGTCAGTTTCAACATGTCAAGATGATGCATTTGAGTGTGAATAGATTATTGATGATTGTTGTCATTTTACCAATACCATAGATGTAGATCCATGTAGTAATGGTGAGGATGGAGATACAAAATGTGAGAATAAAGAAATGGTACATGATTTTCACCCTTGGGATGTTCTAAACTGTGAGTAGGCATAAGGAGAAGATCCAAATCCTAATTTAATCAAGAATAATGATGCACATGCTAGTGACCAAGGTGATGAGATTGAACTCAGTCCATCCTCTACTGATTATTATTCTTATTATGAAATTGAAGCAGAGTCTCTTACTTTAAGTGGAGGATAAGTTGATAGCCTTGAAAGAGTGCATTTGATTGGAAGTGAACAATTTTATTCTTGTGAAGAATTCTCAAAGTGTGGATCAATAATTTTGAGCACAAATGGTGAAGAAGATGCTGAAAATGTCTCTCTCTATTCTTCTAGTGATTACACTAATTTTAAATGCACTAATGACCCTAGTGATTGGAACCCTCATATTGAAAACACAAGGGTACATGTGACAACAGTGAAGGTGTGACAAAATCCCATATTTGATGAACCTTCACTAGAGGATGAGGTTATAAATGATGACTCCTTCTGGTGTAGGAACAATCCACTCTTTGAGGAAGATTCTGATGAGTTTGTTAAGTACTACTAGTGAATATCTTGGAGATGATACAAATGAGGACTAACTTAACATTGAGGCTTATGGATTTTCCTTTGAAGATGACGACTTTGATTCTATAGCTTCCCAGTTTCATGAAAGAGGAAATGGCACAAACATAGTTAATCTTGCTCACTCATATGTAATTGAGCAAAAAATATCTGACCAGCACCAAGAGTGTAATTCAAATTTGATAATATTTGAATGTGATAATTGTTCACATGATGGAGAAGTGGAAGACCATGATGGTAGTTTTGAATGTAGCACTACTATTGAGGGAGATATGGATGAGTATGCTAATTTTCCCATGGTTCCTGGTTATGTGCTTGAAAAAGTGGTTGAACTGCCAACCACCCATATACAACATGATGAAATTTACATCAGCAAGAAATGAAGTTCATTCCTAGATGATCAAATAGTGCATCAGGATCAGTGCACTAGTACTGGAGCAACATCGTTGTATATTGATGAGAAGGATCCATTTGATGAATTTTCTGAGTATGTTAATATTGTAGGATTGTTTTCTCTATGTAAGGAGCAATTTAAAGGCGTGGACAACTAGAGGTATGATGTTAATCAATACAAATCTGTACATGAATTCTTTGCAGATACTCCCTATTTTATGGATCTTATCATGGAACTCTTTTCATCCCATAAGGACAATACTCATGTCAAGCAGAGTGAAGGTATGCTTGATGTTGTATTTCTCTCCCATGATTTTGCAGAAGCTTGGCCCAGTATGAGTCAGAGTGTTTATGAAGGATTCTAACTTGATGAACAAATTGAATGTGATACTATAAATTATGACCATATGGAGTATGAATGTTTTATTTTTCCAACTCCATTTGATGAGCCTATGGTGGAGAAGGCTAGTGAATGGCGAAAAGTTGCAGCAAATAGAATGGATGGTGTCAATTATGATAGTGTTGGTTTCCTGGAATTACATAATGTATATGTTGATCCACTGCCAATAGAGCAGGACAAAGTTTTTGATAGAGGAAAGAGCCAATCCTGAATTTTGGGGGCCAAGGGCATCTAGTTTGAAGATCGAAGCCAATGGTTTAAAAGGAGATTCTCAGGAAATAAATTGCATTGTATAATTTTGTAAATAATATACATAGGTTTGGTTTGGTGTGGTTTCTTTTTGGTTGAGTCTGCTTGCTTTGTCTAGGCAAGCTCCTTGGTTTTTTTTGTTTTTGTGCTAGTTTGCTTCAACTAGAGATCTGGATTCATGCTATACCCACTGGGGGTATACGTCCCCAAGCACGAGCCACTAATAGAGCCCCTAAAATTTTGCAAAATTATGAGAAAACCATAATTTGAGTCATGGTTTCTGAGCTCTATTATTAAAATGGGGTAAGGGTCTAGTTGTAAACCCTATCTTCACAAGTATCCCATTCTAAAACCCTTTGATGTTATAATTCTACAGTGACTTGTTCCCACTGGTCCCTGATTAAGTAATTCATAACCTAAGCCTTCAAACATGTTTGATTACTGGCCCCTTCGATTAGGAAAGTTGGTTTCTCCGTGCTTAGTCTCGCACCAAATTTTTATAAAGTTGGGCTAGTTATTTTTAATGGGACTTAAGTTGTCACTCTCGAGGGTCTTATTACCATCGGCCTAACCATTTCCCCTTTTTATGAATAACGTTTAGCATGTGTATGAAGGTGAACTATTGGCTATGGATATTTAATCCCTGTTGCCCATCACACATTGTGCATTTATTTATGGGGAGCCATCATGAAGTGTGCAAGGTCCGCGAGATGTTGACATGTGTCCCCGCCATATGGAGCTCGACCCATGTAAGTGCACCTGGTAACCAATGATGGTGAGATCGACAGTCATTGTGTAGTTTCTAGGTTTAATCTGCATTTTTCATCACACACCTTGTGACATTTTATCAATGCCCACCAAATAGCGTGTGAGGTATGTGAATTGTTGACACGTGGTGTTTTTTGACCACCGTGTGATGCATAATGGATCTTGTGGAATGAGTGACATGGACCCCAGTCAACACTTTCTCATTGGCCAATAGATGGTGAGCTAGGGTATGGGGTTTTCAAAACCAATTTGAAGACATTGTGGCCATTGGATCTTCCATCTCATTCTGATATCAATGACTGATATTCAAAACTCAATACACGCATGTGGTAGCCATTTTTTTCTACAATCATTGAAGCATCAATGGTGTGCTCTCTTTAGAAATGATGGAATCAAGTCCTTGTGTGTGCAAGGAATTAATTCTTAGTTATTATGAGGAATGATTCGCTAATCTCCTGGTACCAGGGTGATTAACAGTTAAGTAATTAACGCCAATAATTAATTGCTTCTTCACGCATGTGATGGAAAAGTTGATGAGAAAATATGATCAACCTTGCTTGATAAATATGGGTGAAGTGGTAGCTATTTTCACTATTGTATTCAATAGTTGGCATATTTGAATTCATGTAGAATGAGGAGTGTGTGACTATGAGTTTGAGAAGCTACTAGGTAGTGAAAATAAGCAAGCCAGTTGCCTCCATAGTACCAGTTAGAAGGTCAACCAGACTTAATTTACAGAGGCCTCATGATGATTTTTTTGAATGTGAACACAAGGTGCCTGAATGTGCCCCACCTGCAAAAGAGAATGCCTCTATTCAGAAGCTTTCATATGCTCTTGTTAGATGCAATAGAAAACTTAAGCACTATGGTGTTGCTGTAGAAAAGGATGAAGAAAAGGGCAAGGAGCCTATGTCGTTCACCTTTGGAGTCCGTAGGAAGATACAATATGGACATGCCTTCTATGGGTGGTAGAATTCACCAATTGTTATTACAGACAACAATTCAGAAAGTGTTACGGAGATGAAATCTGGTTATATGCAATATCTCTTGATGCTCAACAAAGCTACAATCCCAAGAGTGGACGTGTTATCTGTACCACCATTGTTTGTCAAAAATACAACTGGACATGATCGTGTTGTTCTGAACAAGGACAAAGAAGAGGAGGGTGTTGAGGTTTCTTCTCCACCTCTTGCAAAGAAAAGGAGTGGGCACGTGTATCATGGGCTAGGTGTTGGTGCTGGTTGTGCCTCTGGTTGAAGGAATTGGTGTGTGGGCTTTACAAATTTTGTGTTAATTGAAAAGGTTGTTGTGGTGGTTGCTCCTATTCCTCGTGTGTGGTGATGTTTTTTTGGTTTTTATGATGATTACTATTTTCTAAGGTTATGTGGGCATGGATGCAAAGATTAGATGGCAACTAAAGGGAATTTTTGGTAGTACTTGTATTTCCCTTTTGATGATGGTTACAAGTTTTTCCTCCCCTTTTTCAACAAGTAATTGCAAATTTTCATGTGGGGAATTTTGAGATGAAATGAAATTGGTCTTGAAATGAAATATCTGAATTGTAACTACATTTGAGCTAGATGCTTGTTGTTCCCTTGCATTATAAAAGGGATTTCATGGCTCATTTTTAGGGGTTCTAGTCTCTAAACTTTTTGAGTCTCATAATACGTTCATGGTAGAAACTAGGTATAAAAATAAATACCAACAAATTGAATAGTTGAATTGTCTAGGTTTTAAGTTGTGCATATGTTAATCTTAAAATAGTTTTATGGGAAGGGATGATATCAAAAAAAAATATTATGCCTAAAGCATTCACTCTCCTTTGTAAATCTTTTGCAAATTATGAATGGAATATCAAGGATAACTTCATTCATCATCGAATATTTGTTTGAATGTATGCCCTTGTCTTTGCTTTGGTTCAAAGAATCAATTAAATGCTTGAATAAGGTCATAAATTTGTGATAATTCACACAAGAGTCGGTAAGAAGTTATGTTTTAGGAACAATGAGTTTTTATAATGTAAGGTATTATGAGAATAGTCCTCTATTGTTAGAACTAAAGAATTTATGTATTACCTGTTGTCATATGAGTAACTCTAATGCCCAATTGATAAGACACTGGCTGATTTGCACATGGTATTTACATTTTGAAGTATGATATACCCAATCACAGACTCAAGATTAGAATACAAATCATATAAAATTTGTTAAACTATGAGGTATGTAATTGAAATATCTTCTTGTTCCTAGTAAATGGATGACTAGTTGCTCAAAGAACAACTTATATTTTAGTGAATTGTGTTTATTTACCCTCCATAGGAACTGATATGTGAATTGATGTGTTATTTACTGATTAAATAAAAATGGAAAAAATGGGAACACCCTCTATTGGTTATTTTCTTAGAACCAAACTGATCTCTAGAAATACCTATGGACTTTGTCATTTCCAATTATCAATATTTCCAAAGGGATTGGCCAATGAATGAATAGAAGTTGTAAGACTTTTATCAATATTTCCAAAGGGATTGGCCAATTATCCTAGGAAGGTGATCCCACAATGTATACTCAAACACATCGCACAATTACAATCAAATACATTGCCAATAACATATATCTCTCATAAAACCATTCAATAATATGCATTAAATAAGTTGGAATCTTATTTATTAATGAAATATATATTGCGCATGAGAGAATGAAACTTTAACACGAAACAACAACAATATTATCCCTTTGAGATTTTTGATTTGAAGATTGAGTATCTAATGAATCAACACTAAAAATAGACCACAAATACTATGCGTGAATCAATGCCTTTATCCCAAGCACAGAGTCAATATCATTCTATATGACCGGATAACAATTTAAACAATAGCACTTATAATCTCATAAGTCATTAATCTCACACAAGAATTTACATCAATTCATTGAATCAATAAGAAAGCATGAAACCAAACATCCATCAGGTAGTGATAGAGACAAATGAAAGAAATCCTGGATTACTTTCACTCATAACTCATAATACACATACAAGTAGAGACAATAGCCATGAAATTGATATTACTTTGTATTATAAATACTATATCATTATCAAATTTACATGAATAAGTATGAACTCTAGAAGAAACTTAGGGCGAGAAACTCTAAAACTTGCTTCATATTGTCTTAATAACTTCATAGTACTAACTAAAAAAAAATTCAACTCTCATGCTTCTAGCCCTAAATTCCTTCTTATAGAGATGAAGGAGCAAACAAGCGTCAAGCCAAATAGCACACATGTCATGATTTCATTGGACTGCTTGTAATAATATTCCATTTTTAGTTATACTTGATTCTTCAAGTGGAGAAAATAGACATGAGGAAAAATTGACCTCAACTCTTTGTAGAAAATAGGTCCCACCTCAAAAAACATCATTAGTTTGTTACAATAGTTTCAAAATATTCTCCATGTGCTAAAAAAATGCCAACCGTGGGAGAACCAAAACAACAAAACTTACAAAGGAAGACAAGGAAAGCAGAAAATAGGTCAAAATTCATTAATCCACATTAGCACCACTTGCTATTCATTTGAATTTGAGGAGAGAATAATATTCTACCATGTTATACCAAAAGCCTAATTTGTACTATATTTGGGCTATGTATTATTCATCTCTTGTCCATTATTCTTCTCATTCACTAATCCCTACATAGATTCACTTTGTGTATTTCTCCAACCAAGTGTTGTATTCTTCCTCAGCAATCCATTTTACTTTCAATAAATCCTGCACCTTAGTAATGTACTGAGAATACCTGGAATCAATTAAAATCCTAGCTTCCTTAACAAATATGTCCATCTTTGACTCAATTTCCACCATTGTGTCTATATTTGAATTGAGCAAGATGTAATCAGTGACAAACAAAGTCATCATAGCTGCTCCAAGCATTCCTCCCAAATATTTCTTCTAGGTGTCAAATGGATGCAATTCACCTTTTGGATTCAATATCTTAGGCATACCACATTCCTCCATCTCCTTGAATACCTTCAACTTACTTTGGAGTTGTATACCACGTGCCTCGGGATCCTCATTCATTTTTGGCATCATTTCTCTCAAAGCATTTACCCTAGCAATCCAATTATTCCATTCATTCCTGAAGGCCTCTTGTACTTGCAGATACTTTGTATTCTCCTCATGAATATTCTTATATGTAGCCCAAACATCATTACCCTTGTGGACCAACCTGGTCACCCTATACTTCAGCACATCCTCAAAAATTTCATTTGCCACCTTAACTATTACAAGTTTGGTTTGCTTGACATTTTCCTTCTTAGTAGTCAATTTACCTTTCAAATCATCAATTAATAAGGCCAAGGTCTCCCTATTGTGTGTAGACACATCAAATGAAGAAGAAGAAGATGGCTAAGTTATTGTCTTTTGAGTAGCCTGAACAGTGGATCTCATTTCATTCAGCTCATTCAAGGCCTTATTATACTCTTTAACCAAACATTCATATTTCTTGTGAGAAATATGTGCAGTATCCACACTAACCATTGCAACATGTGTAGTTAACTCAACTTCCTGGATAAGAGTTATTTCAATAGCTCTTTTGACCACTAGTGTATCAATAACTTCTTCAATAGGCCTAACAACCTCATGTTTAGTAGTATTAGGTGCCATAGACCAAATTACAAGAGTATGCAATTTTGGACTATATCCATAACCAAATACTTTATCCTCAAATTGATCTTGAGATATCAAAGCTTGAGGATCTCTCCTAACTGCATCATATGCTATGTCAACAGTTATAGTACATCCTAGTAACAACATGATTCCAATATCCTTGACAATTTTTTGAGCCTTAGTGGGAGTAATAGCTACAATTTTAGCCCTGATTTTCTCTTCCTCCACTTTCTCAGCTTCCTCCTAATGAGAAGGTTCAACATTATCTTGAGCTAATTCAAGTCTTTCTTTTATCTCCTTACTCCACTGTTGAATCATAAACTCCTAAAATTCCTTGGTTTGCACAAATTTATCATTAGCCAGAAATTCATCACACTCCCTAATCCTGGGATCATCATCATTTTCTCTGTCATATTGCCATTGGACAATCCTGTCAAGAGGAACATCTAAACTATGAGATTCCTCAATATGAGGAAAGGGAAATTTCTGCTCCACCTCCTCATTTCCTGGCACATGTTCTACCATTTTTTCTTCCCTAACTTCTTGAATATCTATAGGTTGTTTTGGGATATCCATAACCTATTGTTGTTGTTGTTCTAGGAGAAGTTTTGCTTTGTCGACAACCTCCTTTACCTTTACCTTAAACTCCCCAGATTGATAACCCCTTAACATAGTGAAGGATCTTTCCAAGGGGTTTGCAATTACATTGTATGGACTTATGTAAAAGGCATTCCTTTTCATGATTTTTTCCTCAATATTCATTATAGTTGTCTATTCTAATTTCCTAGTCATGACAACCTCATCACTTATGAAATTTCTTAACACATCATCCCTATATAAGAATTCATGACTTATGATACCTAAGCTTTTTTGTTTTATTCTTCCTACCACAAACTCCTCTGGATCAAAAACTCTAATCTCATCAATAGGCATTATGAGATTATTTACCATAATATCAAGCCTTTCATACCCCTCAGGGGTAGTGGCTGTGAAGTAAGAAAAATCACATTGGGGATGTATCACAATTCCTTTTCTTCCCTTTCTAAAGATTTCATAATCCATGACTTCAATTTACCACATGAGCTCCAAGAAATCCAATTTGTCCGAGACATATAGGGGTAGACAATGTGCTGCCACCTTAGCTCCATAGGCTCTGATCAAAGTATATTCAAAATATAGAAACCAATCTTCCCAATTATGTGTGGCCTTAGAACTTGGTACATATTTTGGGTGCATAAGATTTTTGATCTCTAGAGAATGTTTGAACATAGGTGCTACACCCAATGACTCTAACATGCCATATCTTACAACATTAGAAAAAAAGAATTAATTGGAATTGGAGCAATCTTGATCCCCGATATATGTCCACATTTGTATAGGTAGAACATTATTCTCACTATCCTTAAGCTTCAGATTTGATTTCCCTTTCCACTCATAATCACCTTCCCATAAGAGCACATGCATCAAAAAAGAGTAATGGGAAAAACATAAAGGGAGCACCTCCTTTTTTAGATTGAGAAAATCCTCATGGATTCGTTCAACAACAAAGTTAGCATAATCAAAATTATTGTTTTGATTATGACTTTGTATATCCACCACCATCACCAATAAATCAGGAGCTATCCTAACCTCAAAGTCCTGAGCGAGTACTTGATTGAAGCAATAATAAGTGTTTTTGAAATAATCTTCAAACTCCTCACACTCAAAAGGCTTAGCATCCTTAGTAGTGAATCTCTCCCTATTCCTTCTATGTTGCACAATTAGTGCTTATTTGTATGCAAATTTTCCCTTCTCATACTCAACATACAATTCAGCACATCTGAACTTTGTAGTATAATTGGGATTTAACCCAAACACACCTATCATCTTATCCTTTGTTACCTCCAGAACTATATCACCATTTTCACTTCTAATTGTCCCGTCAGTAGGGTTATAGTGCCTTTCTAGTTCCATCATTAAATCCACCTCTACAAACACATTCCAAGGTTCAACCCCCATAAATAGCATGTGGTCTTTCTAGAATTCTGCCTATTGAAAGCATACCAGAACAATTGCCATCCACTCTAGGGTTGGGGTTTTTCACCAATTTCGCTAGCACTATCAATTAACCTAGTGGTCACGACAACTTGACCTGTGGGAATTTTACCAATTTGTGACCCTCCTTCTTTAACACCTCTAGAGGCCTCTTGCATATATATATATATATATATATTCTTTGCACTTATAGACCTAGTGGATGTTGTAGGATTACTTAGTGAAGGGTTGGACACTGCCACTGGCTTAGACTTAACTTCAGTTGAAGCATCCTAAGTTTTAAGTCTTTTAACCTTCTTCTGTTTGGTCTCCTTTCTAATCTAACACTAGATTCACTAGGCTCTAGGTCACTCATGTTTACAATGCAAATGGAACTATGGTTTATAATTTCTTACAACAAAATGTAACCCTTCACAATTATGATAAGACAAAGCACTACTATTGAACAAGACACTTTTCCTTAAAATTTATATAGTGCTCAATCACCAAATTGAAGTTACCAGTAATGAAAAAATAGACAATTCCCCCAATTTCCTATCAAATCTCTAAGGAATTCACCTCACTACTTCAATTAGAATGAAATATCAGTTTTGCTTACCCAAGTGAAAACCATGCCACTCTGGTTACTAATAACTTCTAGAGCTTTCCTTGCAACTTCTTCATCTTCTAGTATATTTTCCACTAGCCAATGAATTTGAATGCATGATCAACTAGATATCTACTTTTTGTTATGACCAAGAGATAGGAGTGTCATCATTAATACTTGATAATAAGCTCACACAAGCGAACTAACAATTAGTCGTTCAGGTTTAAACCCTAATTGTTGATCCTTTAGCTTTAAAACTATATCAATGGTTATTAATTCATCTCCCCACCTTCCTCTTTGCTTTATACAAAGTCCTCAAGATTCCACCACATTGTGTCTTCATGTAGTAGTTGTCACTTATCATTGATTTACTTCATCCTTGCTCAGCTTCATCAGCAATGCAAGTGTTTTATGCGATGAAATCTCAGCCCTTGGATTTGCGTCCCTTTCCCTAATCACATTCATTTTCATCACTCCTCACTGATCCAACTTTGCACCTTGGCTCCTATCAGTGACGAGAGATATAGTGAAAGCATCATATTTGGACACGTACACCTGCATGAAAAATCAATGGCACAAAAGGTATCGCAGATCAGATGTACCTAGATTTGCGAAAGAAACCCCCTTTTTTTTAAAGTAAGGAGCTTTTATCACTCATTGCTAATCAAAACTAAGGCTTTGAAATGGATCAATGATAAATGATAAAATATCAGGCCATCGCTCATTGCTAATCCTCTTCATAAGATTTGCAAGCAATTAGTGATAAGGGATCCCTCAATAATACTAAGAACCTCGCTCATTACGCATTTAAATTAAAAGTTCCAACAAATATTCATGATGAGCGATATCAAAGAGATACCACCTCATTGCTCATTGCCAATTTAGAATATACACTTCAAAAGTGATTAGTGATGAGCGATAAAGATAAAAGGCTGACTGAAATTAAGTAAAAAAATTTAGGCACGTTCTCATAAGTTGTTTTAATGGAGGGGACTCCCTAGGATGATATGATAGAAAGGACTTAGGGACCTCAAAGCCATAATAATTAAAATTATTGGACCTAAGATTAGGGAATCGGTTACCAGACAATAATGATAGGCGCAAGAAAATTTAAAAATGACCGAAAGCGGGAAACAAGGAGTCAACAACAAAATAAAACATTACAAGCACTTATCAAAATAAATCATAAACCCTCATATATCAGTCCTATGTCCAAATGCAACAAGGGTGTGAGATGAAACATTCAATTTGCAGGTTCCATCACCCTCCTAGGTCCCACAGAGCCTAAAGTGAAGGAGTGAAGCCTTTGAAGCTATTCACTCGTTGAGTTGGCCATTCCTCTCAGAATTCTTGAGTATAAGATTTGACTACTCTTTAGAGAAGTCTAAGGGTGTACTAGAAAAAATACCAGCACTATCCAACAAAAAAATGAACTAGAAATATGCCTTATATCATCCACATATGTACACAAAAGTTTGAAATAGTTACTGAAATGTATAAAAGGGAAATAAATATTGTCACTCGGAGGAGGAAGTTGACTCTTGTAGCTTTCCAAGATGAGCTTTCCACTCTTGTTTTCCATCTTTGTAACTCTTCCTTGCTATCCCAAGAATTCTTCTTTGTGTCTCAAATTCCATAAGAGTTCTTCTCCTTCATCTATAGTGTTGGGTACTAGATTGAGCTTTGAAGTCTTAACAACACTCATCAGGGCATTGCAAATAGGTATGAACTTTGAGTTCACTAGATCCCTAAGATTACCAAACTACATAATGATCTTTTGTTTGTACTCTTGTAGTGAGAAGAACTACTCATGCAAATTCTCAATAGTGGACCTTGTGCTTCCATCCAAATTATGTGCCAAATCATAGGCATTGTAAGATTTTTCAATCTAGGACTCAATTGAGTCCATCATTTCCTTCATGCTTTTTGTTGATCTAGGCCACTTCATGCAAAACTGAAATAAAAATTTAGCCTTGGCTACACAAGCTTGTACACCCTTAATATTTTTAAGAAATTTATTGTGTGCACTGACACACTTCTATGTTGCATCCATCAATTTCATATAATTCATCTTCTTCTCTGCCTATTTCTCTAACTTTTCTTTCAAACCAGTAACATATTCTTTAAAAGAATCAAGTAAAAGTTTTAAATTTTCTATACTAGAGAGGGAGTTGTCAATTACAACATCAGGTATGGCCTCATACAAAACTTTCACAGCTTCATCTGTCATTTCTTCCTCTTTTGATGAGTTTATGTAATTTCCTTCTGGGTAGATGCGTGGAAAACATCTCCCAACTCAATCTTGTAAAGAGATGAAATCTTCTCCATATTGTTGATGGTGTTTTCTGCATAGCAACAACTCAGATAGAATATGATATTCTATCTCTCTTGAAAGGTAAATCTCTATCAGCAAGCCTCAAGAGATAACCACAAGGTTTCTAATGTCAAGTCTTGACAATGCATAAACAACTCAGTGATAAATTTGAAAATGTTGGTAATCACAAGGGGCCTTACAAATCAATAATGTTGGAAGCATACTTACATCAGATGCAACAATATGGTGATACTTTCAGTCCTAAAACTAACCCAAATTCAAAATAAACAGCAAAAGAGATAAGGGTTTCAGAGAGATTTCTAAGACTAAATCCTAAGATCAATCACAACAATGATGAATGTTGTAGGTGGACATATCCCCAATGAAACCAATCTCTATTTGATCAAGGACACACCTACAACTCCACATAAATGGTGCAATCTTCTAAGGAAACTAAAGATTTTCAGACTTTGAACATTCATTCACATACCCAATAACTGGCGTAATGTAAACAAACATCCACAGTTGAACTTAGCACAAAATAAGGCCCAGACTAACTTTACACAACTTACAATCAGTAAATCACTAAAAGTATGGACTGAAGATTGATCAACATCATTAACATTTTACCATTATTGCAAAAGAACTGAAAACTAACATTTAACATTGAGAATTGAGAACAAGAAACCAAAAACTGTCAAAGTGTAACACAAAGCTTGCCAAATCAACAATCCAATTGCATTAACTTCTCCAGCATTACATAACAATTTCCAGTCTCTCCTCTCTCCTACGGCTACTGACTTCTCCTAACTTGGCTAATTACAGCGTTTATATCTTCTAATCAGCTCTTCTAATCTAGTCTAACCCCCATACAAATGAGAAAGCACTGACCTTTTATAGAAAATTACATTTTGAATCAAAGGCCAGGATTAAATCAATCCAATGGCACAAATTACACCTCTAGAAGCATCCAATAGTTACATTTAATTTGGGAGCTCATGCTACATCATCATCCAATTACATAAAAGCAATTACATCATGGAACAATGAGAAAACAATAAATATATGTGAGCCTATCATTAATGAAAATTCAGATTGGATGATGAAATCGGCTTCACATGTCTCGAGAGACTCCTAGTTGTAGACAGTTTGGGCATGAATTCTGATGCAGGCCCCACTTTTAATATTTGAATTGAACTCTTCCAGATTTCTCTTTTGGCATGAATCCATATGCAAGTTCCCCTTTTAATAGTTATTTAATCCTAAAAAATAGATATCATCATTAGTAGCTCACATTTTTATATGGAAACTTTCCATTTTCAAAAAAATTCTATTTTTGGAAATTTTATTTTCAATATTTTTTCTCCATCTCAAGAAATTCATTTTCGGGAACATTTTAAATTTCAAGAATTTTTTTTTCCATTTTGGAAAAATTGCATTTTCGGAAAAATTTCCATTTCAGGAAAAAATTCATTTTGGAAAAAATTCCATTTTGGAAGAAAAAAAATCAGAATTTTTTCCATTTTGGAAAATTTTGTGTTTTTGAGGGGGTCTTGTAATTTTTCAAAAATGGAAATTTTTGGATTTTGAGGGGGCCATGGAAATTTCAAGATTTTCCATTAGGGACGAAAATTCCCGAATTCCCTGTAGGGTCGAAATCCCCTCAACCTCATAACTTTTTTTCTAGAATGAATTTTCAAAAAATTCAGAAAACAACCCTGCCTAATTTTTCATCCTCTATCCACGGGTACAAAAAATATGTACATATAACATTGAAAATTCACTTCAAAATCCCCATTTTCAAATTCCAAGACAGGGGAATTTCTTCTAGAGCCTCAAAATATTGTCCTTATCAAACCCAGTCTAGGCTTAATACCAAAATAACCTCCCTGTTGGAGCCTAAAATTTCGTGTGAAATTTTAGGTTCTTATGTGAAAAATATTGTTTCAACACCTCATGTCTTCAGGGCATATAGATTTGTTTCAGAAATCTCCAAGAAATTACACTTGGGAGGCAGGGTGCTAAATAACTAAAGAGAATTTCATAGAAGGAAATTGAAATATACTCGAGAGCTGATGTAATCGAAGATATATTGTATGCAAAAAGATGTCTGCAAATATTGTAGTTGTGATTACTTTTTAGTATTTATGTCCACAATTGGAAGCATAGAAAATACAAAACTAAATGAAATGGTTTCCACGAGAGTGTAACAATGTATCAACATCGGTTAAGGAGTAATTTTCCCATCTGGAGGAGCATTGTGATAAAAGGTGCAGCAATTCCATCATTGGACTGGCATCATGTATCTTTACTAAGGGCTTGGCATTGTTTACTCAAGTCCATTCAGCTCTTTTCCAAAAAAAAAAAATCCATGGCCTGTGAGACTAATATTAGGGTTATCAAGAACCTTTGAGTATCTTGCAAGAGGAATTGTTTTGAAGGGCATGAACTTATTTCATAATGTTCTTTGGGAGATTGAAGGTTATCGCTCAATATCGAGGACCATTTCTAATGAAAGATCCTAATATAGACCTTTTGATTCCATGTGATGCAATTATAGGAGCTAAATAGTATCTTGTAATAATATCATGTGGTTTCGGTGCCTATGGTGATTTCCAAAAGTTTCTCAGGATTAGGAATGGAAGTAGATGAATTTATTGTATTCCCACGATGAAGAAACTGTTGACAATCAAAAGGGGAAGGGATGAAAGTACATCAATGGAAATGTTTCAAGATACCTCTATTTTGTGGTGTTTTGGGCTTCGACACTCAGTTACTAGAACTTACTATCTTCATCTTTATGCTTGCACTAAATACACAAACGACTTCCCTCTATTACCAATATGAAGGAAAAGTTTGGGTGCGGAATCAATTGTTGACAGATTGAGGGACATATAGTATGCGCCTACTTGATGAAAAGATATGTTTCCACATAGAAGTGTATTTACAGATATAACTTAGTGCTCTAACTCACTGAGAAGATGATGGAAAATTTTGAAAATGTAAGGGGGAGTAATGAATCTTATATATACAGGCATCGTAAAAGGAGATACGTTCGAAGCAAACCACAGTAAAAAAAAAAAACAATCCAATGATTTAGATTTGGCTCATCAAACTTTCATGGAGGCATCAGAAAATGGCATTTGAGTTGAATTCATTCTGTAGTTTCTTCTGCACGTTTTAAGGAGACAGAAATTTCCATCGATTAAAAATAAAGGTGTTTCACTTGAGTTTCCACGAGATAAAGTCACAAAACTATTTAAACCCGCGCAAATCTTTTTAAGTTTCCTGATTATGTAGACGCATAGCCGCAGTTCAGGCTCGAGATGGGATTCAACTAAGCCAGAATTGAATAGGGACGCACTTCAGATGGATAAAAAACTCATCAAATGATTTATGAATGCCTTCATACACAAGGTGCACGCTATTGAGTTCTAAATCCTGATACAAATGAATGAAATAAGTCGATCAGTTAGCATAGACTTTGGAAAATTCTATGCCCATATATGCTTGTCTTTATGGTAACCATGATGGCTCATGGCATTTGATAGGGATCTCCTAGAATGAATAGGGGGTAACCCTAAATATTCCTTGCATAACTTACTCCCACGGGACCAGAGCATATATCCTAAAATGTCTGCGGATTGAGTAATCTTCATCACCAAGAAATTAGCAATCGAAGCGAAAAGTTTAGGTCACACCGATGGAACTCCATCAAGAGAAGAAATTGATATCGACAAGACATCAATTGTCAGCACAAGATCCTTCTGATGGAAGTAAGTTACACCAATGGAGATTTGCATCGGCAAGAGAAGGATGGTCGAGGGGAGGTTTTAAAGTCGCACTGAGTGAAAACTTCATCGAGAAAACATTGATATCGAAAGGAGAAAATAAGAGTCTCCTCAACAAATGCATGCTACACCGAAAAGTTTGAAAATGGATAAAATAATGGAAATGCTATCAGTGAAATATGGGTAAAAACAAAGAAAGATTTAAATATGACATTGCGAATTTATTGAATGAAGATGAATAAATAAAGTATTTTCTTTAATAAAATACTTTCGTGATAATGAAATATTTTAGTAAAGGGAATTATAAGATAAATAACTATTTTACCCACAAAGTACAAAGGATGGAATTTACAAAATATTTACGATGGGGAGCAAAACAATTTCACCAGACTAGTAATTATTTTTATTTTCAAAGGAATATAAGTGAAATATTTTTCACCAAGAGGGTTATGGAAGAGATGATTATTTTTACCTGAACAACGTAGCGAAGACATGTACCGGTAAAAAAGTAAAGTGAAGATTTCCAGCAAAGGAAGATTATTGAATTAATTTTCACGAGGGACAAAGATAACGAAGATTAAAATATTTTAATTTTCCAAAAGGGAAATTAATTAAATATTTTATTTGCCGATGATAATTGAAGAGTTGCACCAAACAGATGCAATGAAGAGTCACAACCCTAAAGAAACAATGTATATATGATATTGCTATCAGGATTCAACCGTGTAGTTTCGAGTCAAACTCATTGACCCATGTTTCATGAGTAGTGGTTCACAAGAACCCATCTCTCATGATAGTGAATGGTCCACTTAGCACTCATTGCATCTAGGTGATGCTCACGAGGTGAAGCACTGGTCCGTCCCGGGAGGTCACCCATCCGGGATGGGTGAGCATCACCTAGATGCAATGAGTGCTAAGTGGACCATTCACTATCATGAGAGATGGGTTCTTGTGAACCACTACTCATGAAACATGGGTCAATGAGTTTGACTCGAAAATACACGGTTGAATCCTGATAGCAATATCATAATTTGACACGCTGTGGAAAAATACCTCCTACTTATCAATGTATATATGTACAATAAAATCAGGTCATTAGGAGAAGCAATTTTAGGAGAAATAAGTAGGTTAGGTAATTGGATTGGGTGAACTATTGCCGAAATAAAACATCATGTTGTATATTGTAAAATCCTTTCAAATTATTTAATGGAGAATAATGCATAAATTTGGTGAAATCCTTTCTTGGTGTTCAGTTGTTGTGATGAAATTATTTAGATTTTTTATCTGGTTGTCTCCAACTTGAGGTCTTTTAATCATTTAAATCAGTATATCAAGTATATCTCTGATTTATCGAAATGTATTCCCATTTTGTGTGAATTAATCAATTGGTGTCTGCAAGTCAGATTTAAATTCTTTTGGATGAATCACAGTGATTTAAAGATTTCTTTTGGGTAATTGAAGAGAAGCCTGGTAAGAAAATATTCTAGCACAATTTATGCAAGTCATAAATTTAGTGAAGTTTTATGCCAGTCATAGAACCTCATTCTCAAAATGACTAGCAACTAGAGTTAAGCCAAAAGGGGGTAAACACATATCATTTACCTCTTGACTCCATTAGCCCAACAGAAGTAGGCACTGGTCACACCATCCACATCTTAGAATTCTATAAAATCTTTGTTCAAAAAACATTCACATTTCAAGTTTAATATTATGAGTAGGAGTAGTCTGCAAGCTTTTATCTATTACATTTGTGCCATCGTAATAGATCCATCAATTTAGTCAAGTCATACAACCTTAAGTCTGCTTTACTTATATAGGTACACCCGCCTAGGTCTAGCAACACCTGAAGAGTAGAAGGTCTAAACAATTTGGCCTTGTCTGTTACCCTAAAATGTACCAAGAGATTGACAACCTCTTGAGGTATTTTACTTGCATTTTTGAGAGCTAAAACCCCCAAGAAGAGCAAAACCAAAATTTGACCAAGCCAAGAGGTAGAGATGCAAAAGAAAAAAGAGGGTCCCTGCCTTCGGTGGGGTGTGTGTGTGAAAATTGCATAACACATATCTACATACCCCTGTTGTGTAGGTAGTTGTAATAGTTGGGCGGACACTATAGGTTGAAACTTAAGTTGCATGCCTAAAAAATTCTTCAAAGAATCTCTAAAGTAGCCAGAGGATTCACTAGTAGCATTTACATTCTCCTTTGTAGCCTTCTTCTACAACTCCTTTTCCTTATTACTAGTGTTAACTAGTGTCTCCTTTTCCTTCTTTCCTTCTACATCATCAGATGAATCCTCACTCTTTTGTTCACTATTCTTCTTATTATCTTTACCAATACCATGTTCTTTGTTATTCAAAGGAGTGATTGTCTCTGGTTGGTCTTGAACATTTTCAAAATTTATCTCAAATACAAGAGGAGGTGTAGAAGTATCCTCCTTTGCAATGTGATGCAGAGCAGGGAGGAGTTTATCTTACAATCACAATTGAATTAGATTCAAACAATATTTCAATCATAAAAACCTCAATCTGGTGTCCTACTTACCATTCACTCACATTTCCTTATAGTACTCCAAATGGTGTTTTCTGACCATATCTTCCAAAAACAACCTCAAACCCACAAAAGAATGAACATTCTAGACACCCTTTTGGGTATTCTCCAACATATCTAGTTTCTGCATATAGTTTTTTTAGACCTTCATCTCCTAAAAATTGCTACTACGTTGCCCCTTAAGCCAATTATACCAATTTTACAAAGCAACTACTAGGTAGACCTTTCCCCAATCCCAAATCTTTATTCCCAGGCTTGAACTAGGTCTCAAATGGCTGGAATCAACAACTTTTGGCAAGTAAAACACCCACAAGATCATCAAACCATAAAATCCCTATTTTAGCCATTTTCATGCTTGAACAAGGACGGTTTATTCAAACTTTGTACTCCAAGCCCCATTTCACTTTACCCACCCCTCACACACATCATTCTAAGTCTACACATGCTTCCCAAACCATCTTCCATTATTCCCTAATGCATTTTCAACAAACTTCAACTCTTAACTTCCATTCTTGGCACATAGTATGACTAAAACCTACTAGGGAATCATAAAAATATCATAAAACCCTACTCCCTACTCCTGAAACCTCTACTAACATCTAACCCTACATAAATTTACCAATTCCACCAAGTTTCAAGAAATTCTATTGTTGGAATGGGTCATTAACACATTTTAAGCACTCAAACCCTCAAATAGGGTTTTACCAAACTGCCTACAGTAAATTGCTTGTAAAATTATTCTTCCTTGATGAAATCAAATCAAACAAAATCCAAAACTTTATTATTTCATGTCACCATAAGATCCAATGTAGTTTAGAACAAAAACAATCAGTATGGAATCGTATTGTATCTTGTAGCACCAGTTTTGAATGAGAACACACAGAAAAAGAGAGTTTCTTATTGCTTTCTTTCCCAAAATGAACACCAAAAGTTGTCTTCAACCCATCCACATTATATTTAAACCTTACACACCCAAGATCAACTAACACAACTGACATAAACTACCTTTTGAACTTACTTGACCATTGGGTTTCCAATTTTTGCATTTTTCCCATGACAACTTTTTGCAAGATTTATAATATTTGCAAGAATGACCCCAAATTACCCTAGTTACATTTGAAATGGTCTATTATGACCTTATTCTATGACATTATACTAAAAAAACAAAAAACCAAACTTAAGACCTTATTTACAAGACTTGACATGGTGCCCCTGCACCACAATGTCTTCTCTGGTAGTTGTTTCTCCACCATTTTTCTCAACTTCTACATTTTCCTCTACAATTTCTTCCACATTAGAAAGAACATTATCTTTCACATTTCCTTGTTTGGTTTCATGCTCATGTTGAGCATCATCATTCTATACATATTTTTCAATATTCACATCCAAATCAAGCATCTTAGTATGCATTTCTTCTTTGTTTTTCGGAGTCATCCCTATTTATTGTGATATCTCAACTACCTTCTCTAAAGTTTCTTTTTGGATCCTTTCATGATCATTTTGATAGCTGCTCATTAAAGTGGTCACTCTTTACTTCATTTTGAACTATTTACTGCATAATTTAGTTAATGTGGCTTTACTCTCCTTCGAGAGAGATGCACCAACCTTTTCTAAAGTAGAATATCTTATCTTTGCTTCTTTCTCTAGAACCTCTCACCTCTTGCCTCTTCTCAATGTTTTGCATGTTAACTTAAAAAAAAAAAAATGTATTTTACAATGGCTTCTACAATGGAGGCCTTTTCCACCTCATCATCCTCAGTATATAATATTGCAATATTTTCAAGAATTTCATTTTCTACAATCCCATTGAATAGGGAATCCAACTTCATAGGACTATGTGTCCTTACTAGAGGTTTCTTCTTTTTCTTTTTCTTCTTTTTCAGTATCTTTTTCTCTTTTCTGGACTCAGCCTTCTTTTCTCTCATTTCCACTTTGAATCCTTCCTTTTCCTTTTCTACTTTAGCTTCACTGTCTATATCAATAATATCAAACTTTATTTTCTTTGCACTAGCTTCACCTTGTGAAGCTTCTAATTTCCTCTTGTAGACCAATTTGTTCCTTCTTCTTCCTCTTCATATTCAAGATTAATTCCCAAGTATTTCTCCCTTGTTGCCTTGGTCTTCACTCTCCTTCTTACTGGGCCAATTTGTTTTGCTACTAGAGCAACCTTTTCCTTTTCAGGCCTCTTTTGTTGTTTTATTAGAGAGGTCTTTTCCTTTACTAGAGAACTTGTTTGTTTTGTAGGTGCACTTTTCTCCTTCCTCTTCATTCCACTAGTTGAAGGCATAGTCTTGAAGCACTTTAAGGAAACCATAGGAGTGGTAGTTGTTCTACCATATCTCTTGACATTTGATGAACCTTCTAGAGCACTAGACTTAGCCTTTTCTTCCTCAACCTGATGCTTAGTGAGCCCCATTACTTTTGCAAATATTGCAATCATCTTTTCAATGGTCTTCTTCACCTGTGATTGTCTTTTATCCATGTGAACTTCCATTGAATTCTCTTCATAAGTTTCATACATCTCTTTAGACACATCTCTTGGTTTTCTTAGCATGTATTTTGTAGAGCGTACAATATCTTGCTCAGTGATTCATATCCCATCTCTAAGATTCATACTATTCTAGGCTCTATAGGCTATATGATACATTCATCCTTTGTCACCAAGAATGTAATGTCATTCTTGTACTTCTCTACCATCTTTCAAGGAATCCTCTCCCTTTCTTGAATCCTCTTCTAAAATACTACAAAGAATTCCATAAGGGAATCATCCTATGCCTTAATGTCTCTAATTCCTCTTAAAAAGTCTCTAATCTAATGTGCTATAGGTCTACCTTGTAGCCACACAACACTCTTTGTTCCAGGGAGTTTTCTTAATAAGTAAAATAATAATAAAATAATCAGTGTGCTATACTTGAAAGGACACCTAGAATCCTTTGTATTTTGTAAATTTTCCTTTAGTTGTTGTCTCAAAACCTCACATAAGTCACAATCCACTCCTTTCTCAATCATCTCATAAGCTATGTTGATGGTGGTGGTTGAAACAAAATTATCTCTATTGGAGAAGTATAGCTTGTGATCGATCATCATTAATGCATATTTAATACCCGAGTTTCTTATCTCCTTAGTGGTCAAGGATATCTTGTCATATGTTGCACCTGTTTGCTCCATTAAAACCTCATTCTTCATAGACTTAAGTATCAGAGTTGGTTTGGTTGAACATAAAATAGTCACCTCCCTAATTATATCCTTGGTAATCATGTTGGGCCTATTTTTCCATACAAATCTGTCATGAATTCGGCTGAGTGCAATTCTTACCCAAGCATTATCAAGGAAAAAATTTGGGAAACCCTTGCCACACATTGAGCTTCTTTTTCACCAAATTATGATATTTAGGTTTTAATGTAAATTCATCATTGGTGAGCTCTTTTATCCATACATCACCAAGCTTCAAGTGGTCATATTCTTCCAATTTCCCATGAATGTGTATTCTTATATCCTTAGTGTGTAGGACACAATAGGGAACCTTTGAGAATGCACCGTTAGGGTTGACTTCCATAGATTTATCAGGATTTTTCTTGAATTTAGGTTGGGGTTAGTCAGACACTTCAAAAACACTTAGAGTAGCCATTTAAATTTGTTCTTAAAAAGGTTTCTAAAAAACTAGGGCAAGTGAAAAACTATAAATACCTTTTACTTTGCTTTCTAGCTAGGGTTTTCATTCGCACTAGATCTCAATTGCTTCAAACACATTGATTTTCCCTTCATCTTCTCTTGTTATCTTGAATAACTTTTTGTAAATGAGTTTTCATTAAGTGTAATCACTTTATTAACCTTTTCCACTTAACCTAATTTTTCATTGAATACTTAAATTGAAAAGCTAGTAAAAAAATTAACTGTATGCACAGTCAACTTCAAATGCTCCACAAATTTCTACATCATGATTGTTTCTACTAAGATCTTTTCCAATATATCAAATGCACTGATCTACACCTCATATCCACATGTTGAAACATCAACACCATTTCTCTAGTAGGGGATGCAATATTTCTATTAAAGCCCCCCTTAAGCCAAAGCTCTCAATTTAGTTTCTAGAGGAAACATTTGCACTAGATGCTAGTATAGACTCATCCTTAACCTTTATGTCTTCCTTATTTTTCCAAATCTTTTCCATCTCTTTTTCCATCTCCATTGGATCAACCTTTTTTAGTGGATCATTCTTCTTTACCAGATTGTTCTTCTTCATGCTTCTTCTACAAAATTTAGAAATGTGTCCAAGCCTATTGCAATTGTAGCATATGACATTCTTTTGAACAATCTCACTTCTTTTCATTCTAGTTCTACTTGATTAACTTTATGCCCAAATCCATTAATTATATAACAATAGCCATTGAAATATTGAACCCCTCTACCATTGTTATGATCATTCATCATTTGAATTTTGCATTCATTAGCTCTATGAATAAATCTTTTCATGTGAAAAACTAACCAAGAAAAGATGGAACATCTTGATTCATTATGCTTCTACATTCCATAGCCTTATGTCCAGATTTATTACAAGAATAACATAAACCATTAAAATATGGGTACCTTTGTGCATTTGGTTGTCTTATTGGTGGTCTTTTGGCTTCATTCCTTTGATTTTGATTTTTCTTTCCATTATTCTCCTTGTCTTTATTCTTCTTTTTAGGTTGGTTTTTAGTTTGATCTATCTTTGAGCTTTCTCCTATCTCAAACCCTAATCCACCTTTATCTTTAGATCCTTTCTTATTTTTAATCATTTCATTAAGATTTGTATTACTCATCTTGATTTTCTTCATAACTCCTTGCTTTTTCATGATCCAATCTCAAATTCATGACTTCTTGTCCAAGCTTTGTGCATTATTCAGATTTTATTTTCACTAGTGCATTCAAACATTCTTCAACTCTTTTTCGTTCTTCAACTTGTATGTTCAAATCAATGATTTTTTCATTTTCTTGGTTCAACTATTCATTGACCTCCTTATTTCTTTCTCTAAACTTCTTAACTTTCTCTTTCAAGTTTCTGATACATTCATCTACTTTGAAATTTTCTTTCACGTCTCTATTTTCACCTTCAGTTCTTTAAAGATCTTCAAGAGCAACTTTGAGTTGTCCATTCATATCAAATATGCAATCTTCTTCTATAGATCCAACAACAGGAATCTCTTCTAGAGGAGTAGTTAATTTTCTAACAACCATGTGTTCAACCTCCAAGATCTTCCCAAAGTGGTTAAGCTCCTTCTGAGGAACCAAGCTCTGATACCAATTGTTGAATACCTAAAATACTAAGAAGTGGGTGAATCAATATTCTTTTAAACCACTTAAACATTTAAGCATTCAATCCTCATAGTATATTCAACTTGCAGTGATGAATGAAGGCATGAAAACAACCAACATCACATAACACATGAACACCATATTTTTACATGGAAAACCCAAATAGGGAAACCACGGTGAGGATTAGCTATCAATATATTATAACTAGATATAATATATTATAGAAGTGCTCACTATAGTTGCACTCACTGTCCAAGTGGACTCACTACCCATTGATAAAAGAAAAGATATAAGAGATTGTGGCACACAACCAAGATTTGAACTATTACAATTGCATCTAACATATGCATGAATTATAGTTCCTTTGAAGCTTAAAATATAAACTTCACACACTTCATACTAATCATAATTAACTTTTTGCTTTGCTCTGCATTCACACAATTCATATCCAAACACTCTCATCACATCACTCTACAATATAAAAATTAAAAAATATCTTATATATATATATCCACTTCATTCACAAACACCTACAAAATTTATTAGGTTGGCCTAATTGGATGTATTATACAAAATGTAACTTGTCGACTCAACAAACATACATACAATCTTCGCACCAAGATTCAAAACTCATAACAAATTGAAATAGGTTAGAATAGACCAAAAATAGCTCATACATAACTAATCAAAATTTATTCAAACTTCGTAATACACAAAACTCATTAGGTTGGCACTCGTAATGACCTAATATCAAAAATTTCTAGCTATGAAACCACATTCAGACACATGGACCTCCAAATTCTATTCCATCTAGAATACACACTCTATTAACACCTATCAACAACTCCACAAAACTATAAATCCAAATTCCAATCTATGGAGAAGTGCAGATTCACCAAAATATATGTAGTAAACTAGAAAACACATGTTACTGTCAAACCAATACACTGTCACTCATAACTTCAACACAAAGAGCCTGAACAATATGAAATTCTTGATCTAGACTCTTCTAGCAATCATAAAAATTATCCCAAAACCATAGAGAAATATCTTATACAATAGACCAATGTGGACCCAAAAACTAGATGTATTGTATACCAAAATACCTATATTAATACTTAGTCAATTTTCCTTTCATATATCTTCACCGAATCAAACCTTATTGCAAATTACCATAGGATTACCATCTCAAAACATTCCCAAACTATAAAAATGGATCTACATAGTGGAATTCATACCAGATCACAATGTTGATATCAATGACAACATGACAATGGATAAATGCACAACTTGTGCTTATCCCAAATGCTCATGTTGTCAACAAATTCATCAATGAAAAACTCATTATTCTTCCAACATGGGGTCAATCCACAACCTTGACAACTTGTGGGGTATACATTTTATGACACAATGAAAGCACTTTGAAAAATAGGGCAAATAGAAACTATAAATACCTTTCGATCACCACTGGTTAGGGTTTCATGCACAAGAATTTTGAAACACTTCACTTCCCTCCTTCACCTCTCTTCTCTCGAATGCTCATTAGAAAATGAATTAGATCAAATTTGAAATCAATTATAAACCCTTTTAGGATAACCTAATTCACATTGAATGCTTGATTTGAAGTTAGGGAAAAAGCTGATAAACCCTAACTATAATGCATAATCACCTTCAATTGCTCTACAAACTTCTGTATTTTGATATTTTCTACTAGTTTTTTCACCAATAGGTCAAGTGTATCAACTTAAACCTCATATCCACATGCCTAAGGAATCAAAACATTATCTTTGGTAGGGGATTAATGATTGTATGTTAAAACTCCCCTGAGCCTAAGCTCTTAACTTAGTTTTTGAAGGAAAAATCTACACCAGAAGCTGGAATAGAATCATCCTTAACCTCATTCTCATCTATCTTTTTCCAAATATTTCTCATCTCTTTCTTCATCTCTATAGGATTAACCTTTTTTACTAGATCATTCTTCTTTATTGGATCAACCTTCACATTCTTGCTTTTGCAAAACTTAGCAATGTGTCCTAACTTATTGCATTTGTAGCATTTGACATTTTGAACAATCTCACTTCCACTTACTCTAGATCCGCATTGATTAGCCTTATATCCAAATCCATTGCATGTATAACAATAGCCATTGAAATATTGAAACATCATACCATTGTTATAGCCATTCATAATTTGATTTCTGCATTCACTAGTGTGGGAGTAAATGGTGACTCCCCAACACCCCCAAGAATAGTTGCTATTCCTCAAGATAGAAAATGGAAAGAAAGCTTGCTTCAACAATGCAAGATTGAATAATGGTTTAATATGCTTGAATGAAAATGTACATGAGATGCCTTGCTTATAAAGGAAAGGTAGATAGATAGGACTAGAAAAGATCATCAAAAGTGTCTTAATCATATGACATGAGACAACTAACAAACTAACTTCCTAGGAACCAAGCATTACTAGATAGATAAGATAAGTTCTAGAAAATCCAACTAAGACTTCTAGAAAGAGTATTATATCCTAAGTAAACTTAACATGTGAATATGTCCCCTAATTACCTAGTGAATGAATTAGCTAGGTACAAGACATTAATTCACATCAACACCACCTTTAAGAGAAAATTAGGGAGAAGAATATTATGCATATGGGTACCGACTACTAGGAAATGTTAGGTACCCATTTACAATTCAAATGCAATCAATCTATCACAAGTGGAGAAAAGGTGATAACCCAATGGGACAAAAATCCTCTCCAAAAGAGAGAAAAAAAAAACAACATTATGTATGAAGGACTCAATGATACCCCCAAGGACTACATCCATCATGTATATACAATCAATGAATCCCTATAAGAGAGAGATAAAGAGATAAGATATCCCCTCACAATGAAGAAACTCCAATGTCGATGAAGAATGCTTGAAAATAAAAGATGATCCAATGTCTGCAAGCAACACATCTTCCCTTAGGAAGAAAAAAATCCATAAGATGATGAAGAAGCAATTCCATGTCCAATTGAAAGGAGGAAGAATGAACTCTCAACATGAATGCCTCTAAAAATCAATGAGGAGCCTCCAATATTGAAAAAGCAACAACATAATCATGGTCAAACTCAGCCAAGAAACATGACAAATCAAGTGAAGGAGGAGACTCATGAATAGAAATCTCCAAAGATAAAGTAGATGGTAGAATAGTTTTACTAAAACTATCAACAAATAGGAGAGAAACCCCCTCAACTATGTCCTTTAGATCTATAGTATGAGACTCCATGAACAAGTTAGAAATACCTATCAAATATTCATCCCACAAAGAAAGATCTGAAAAACTATAATCATCCTACTAAATAGAATCACTAATGGCTGAAGAGGTAGGAGGTGGAGAAGGAGGAAGCTCAACACTGGTCTCTAGAATACCAAGGTGTAGATGACCAAACTTCTCCTCACAAACATGGATCACACTCAATGTAGTGTGTGATGTGGTCAAAGGAAAATTATCACCTTCTGAAGAATAATGTGAAAAGGAATATAAACAAGATGAATGATCAACCATTTCAATAGCAACAATATCCCTAGTCTCCAAGTCCCTTATGTACACTCTATCAGGAGTGAACTAAATTTTTTACCTTGACCCCCATGAGTAATTTGATAAATAGAAAGGAGATTTAATGTCAAGGAAGGAACACAAAGCACATCATTAAAAGTCCCTTCCCCCATGTCAATATAACCTTTCCCACTTACCTTCATATATGTAATGTTACCCATCAAGATATGAGGTAAATTACAAGGCTCAAAAGAAGAGAACATATCTATAGAAGATTCCATATGATGAGATGCCCCTGAATCAAGAAACCATCTATTTGATTTAGGACTTGCAATGGCCAAGAGTGTTTGTACTTTCATTTTGTGTATCCCAGATGTAGGTCATGTGCTCTCTGATTGAGATGATGATGGGGCTGCCAATTGAGATGTTGAAGAAGAAGAAGACACTGATGAGGGCAGCTAAATTTCACTCTTTTGAAGAAGGTGTATGAGTTAATAAATATTCTTATTGTAACATCTATGCTCATCATGTCCTAGGATTTTACAATATACACATTTAAACTTCTTCTTTTTAGATGATTCCTCTTTAGAAGAGAGTGTAGACTTAGGAGTGTTATGTGAAGGAGAATATTTACCTTGCTCATTAGACTTGGGGGCCTTTTTCTACTTCTTACCTTTTCCACTTGAATCCTTTATATCCTTTTCAAAAGGAGCATGAGATCTAGTAGACTTCAATGTGCCCATGTGTACCAACTTTGCTTGTTCCCTTGTGAGATAAGCTACAAAATCATCAAGAGAAGGAATTTTGTATGCATTTCCAAGGGAATCCATCGTAGCATATAATGTAGAAACAAATATTGAATAATCAAGACCAATCTTAGCAAGAATAGAAATAATCAACTATTCATCCTCTTTAGTGACCCCACAATTAGATAACTGCAATTTGAGAGAATAGAGTTTAGACAAGAAGTCTTGGATATTGTCAAAATCTAATGGGTTAAGACTCATTAGTTCATTCTTGACCTTAAATTTTCTTAGTTTATCTAGCTTACCAACGAGACTCTCTAAAGTAGTCCAAACTTGATTAGGATGTGTGCAAGATGCAACATGATATCTAAGATCTAGAGAAATGGAAAAAAGAAGAGTACCGAGAGCCTCATCCCTTCTATCAAACCATTTCCTTCTTTTTGTAGCTCCTATGGGTTCTAGATCTTGACCATATGTGATTCGTTGCAACTTCAATATTAACAATAACAACCCCATTTGTGATTTCCATTCATGATAGTTATATGGGGTTAGAGATATAAATTTTGGAAAATCCATGATACAATCATATATTACAATAGAGGAACAACAATTAACCCTCATAATACAAGAAGTTAACCCCTTTTTCCCAAACAAATTGACACTTTTTTGCAAATTTACAACAATGTACCCAAAAGTACCAAATTAGATTGAAACTAAAAAACTTAAATTCTGGAAAAAAAATTGACAAAAAGTGCATGAATAAAATTGAAGTTCTCCTGAATACCTTCCTGATGCCACAAATTTTGGAAAAAAGGATTCTGGAGCACAATGTTATGTGCTTAGAGCTTGGAAAGAAGTATTTGACTTCAACCCTACAAAACTAGCACAAAACTACAATTTTTTTGCAAAATACTTGCACCATTGGAAAATTGGGACTTCTAACTTTTCGATGATATTTTGTTTGAAAAAATTCACCTCTATATGAGAAAGTTACGAAAAAATTAAAAAAATGCTATTTTGGACACTTAGGGGGAAAAATAGAACACCTTAAGGTTAATAAGGGGCAAAAAGCAACCAAAATATAACATAGGTCAACTTTTTTTGCAATAATATGATATGGTCAACTTTTTTCTAAAAGGATTTAGAAAAAAAAAAAAGTTTAAATATATGGTTGGCCTTTGAAAAAATAAAACCAAGGGTTATATTAATATTAGAACATGCATTGACAAGTCCTCATACCGATAGGAAATTAAAGGCAAAGTACTCGTAGACATTTGATGTGACAATAACCACTTGAAATGACTGCTATGTAATGTTGACACCAAAGAGGACTATGACCATGTCGAATAAAGAGGAATATAATGATAGATCTATAGTACGGGCTCAACAGTACACAGGAAATATTCCCAACTATATAATGATTACTCGAAATATTTGCAAAAAAACTTTTTTGCTTGATAAAATAAAATTGTTCAATTTTTTTACAATATGCAGAATTATTTTTTCAATATTTTTTTCTACTAATAATTATGATGACCTAGGGAGTCGTACGACCTGCCTAGGCAAAAACAATTTTCCTCAAATTTTTTTTTACTAAAAATGGATGAATTTATAGTCAAAATTCATCTACGTGGCCTTCTGAACACAATGGTGATGTAGATATGGATGAAAGTGCTCCTGAGATTGAGTGACCTCTTGGATCAGCTACTCTTCACACTTTTTCAAACCCTCATAGATCAACCAAAATGTAACCAATTTTGATGAAATGAAAGGAAAACCTAAATTTCTTCAATGTCTTGGATTCAACCTTGAGGTATTTAAAACCCCAAAAATGTACCTAGAAAAATCTTAAAGCCAACAGGAAACCCTCAGATCTAGGAAGGAATCTACAACAATGAAGCTCTAATACCATGTGGGAGTAAATGGTGGCTCCCCAACACCCCCAATAATAGTTGCTAGACCAAAACAACTTCCACAAGAGAGAAAATGGCAAGAAAGCTTGATTCAACAGTGCAAGATTGAATAATGGTTGAATATGCTTGAATGCAAATGATGCTTATAAAGGATAGCTCGATAGATAGGATTAGACAAGATCATGGCAAGTGTCTTAATCCTATGACATGAGAAAACTAGCAAACTACCTAGGAATCTAGCACTACTAGCTAGATAAGATGAGTTCTAGAAAATCCAACTAAGACATCTAGAAAGACTTTTATATCCTAAGTAAACTTAACATGTGAATATGTCCCCTAATTACCTAGTGAATGAATTAACTAGGTACATGACATTAATTCAAACCAACAAATAACTCTATGACCAAATATTTTTCATGTAATACACCAACTAGGAAATAATTGAGCATTTTGATTTATTCTACTTCTACATTATACAACCCTACATCCAAACTTATTATAGGAATAACAACAACCATTAAAATATGGGAACTTTTCACATTTGGTTGTTTGATAGGTGGTATTTTGAACTCACTCTTTTGGTTCCAGACCTTTTTAAAGTTTCTCTCTTTGTTATTCTTCTTTTTAGCTTTGTTTGGATTTTGATCTACCTTTGAGCTTTCACCTTTTTCAAATCCTAATCCTTCTTTATCTTTAGACCCCTTTTGATTTACAATCATCTCATTAAGCATTGTAGTACTCTTATTGAATCTTTGTTTTCTTTAAATTTGATCTCAAGGTTACAACTTCCTGTTCAAGCTTTAAGAATTCTTCATATTTTTCTTTTATTTTAGCATTCAAGTAGTCTTCAACTCTTTTAATTTCTTCACTCTACAATTCTAGGCTAGGAATGATCTCATTTGATTGCTTGAGCTCTTTAATCCTATCTATAGCTTTCTTGAATTTCTCTCTCAATATATTAATGCATTCATATACATCACTAACATCCTTTTTTAGATCTTTGTTCTCATATTCTACTTTATCCAAATCATCTAGGGTAAATTTGAGTTCTCCTTCCATATCAACAATGTAATCCTCTTCATTAAATCCTACCATAGGAATTTCTTCTGGAGGGGTAGGATATCTCCTAGTAGCCATGTGTTCAACTCCAAGATCTACTTGAGTAATCAAGCCAATTGAAGGAACCAAGTTCTAATACAAATTGTTGAACACCACTTAAGCATTTAAAAACTCATTCTAGACATCATATTCAATTTATAGTAAGGAAAGAAACCACAAAAAAAGCATCAAAATACATAACACATGAATACCCTATTTTTACATGGGTCACAATATATTATAACTGATCATAACATATTACAAAAAGTCTCATTGCTAGGCGGACTCATTGTCCAATGGAATCACTACCCATAGAAAGAAAGAAAGATAAAAGAAGGGGTGGCACACTACCAAGAATTGAATTGTTAATAATGCATCTACAATATGTAGGAGATATAGTTCCATTGGAGCTCAAACTACTGAATCAACACACTTCATACTATACCCCTTCCACACTCTACTTCTCTTTACATTCACATGCTTTTCTATAGTGCACATCACACCATTACAAAAAAAAAAATGAACTTATATTTATATGCATTACATTCACAAACACCCACCACATCAATTAGGTTGACCTAATTAGATGTACCATGCATAACATAACTTGTTAGCTCAAGATCAAAAAATATGTGCTTTTCTCCTTAATCCAAAACTTGTAATTCATCAAAATAGGTCAGAGGGGACCCATAAAAGCTCCCACATAATTGATCAACATTTCCTTTAACCGTACACAACCCCAAACTTATTAGTTTGGCACCGCTGGTAAGACAACACCAAAATATACCAACTAATTATCCACAAATTGACATGGAGACCTCCAAAACACATGCCACTTTGACGAGGGTGCTAACCTGAGACAAAAAATATCACACACTCAATAGAGAATATTATTTATTAAGAATGATGAAAATCTTGCATGTAGAGGATCTCAAATCCTTGAGCTCAACAATACATGCAAACTACATAAACTACAAAATTTCCCTTTTCGTAGTATGCAAACCTTTTCCCAAAAAGCTACAAAAATTAGAAAGCCCTACCCATAAATAGCTCTGTTTACATTTTGGAGCCAAAAAAAATTCAAAATATGAGCTTTGGTAGTTTGGAGCCAAAAATTACAAATTGAAATTGAAATTTTAAAACCTTATTCGAAAATTAGCACATTTTTGAAAGTGCACTAACTTTCGGGAGCCATAACTTTTGAACCGGGACTCTGTTTTTCGAACCGTTTGAACCATTGGAAAGGTATCAGAGTCAAGAACATGTTGAAAATTAGCTATGCTAGTTTTTCCAAGTTTTGGGGCCATTTAATGCCTCAAATCTGACCTAGAAGGTTTTTAGGTGCAATTCTCGGAGACTGAAATTGCAATATCTTTCAAACCGGGAATTCTCTCGATCTGATTCTTTCACTAATATTCTTATTTTTCCATTTTGAATCCTCCCATATATTTTTTTCCCCAAATACCTTCAGATTCCAATACCTGCTAAAAATAGCAGCTGACCAGAAAAAGCAGAAAAGCAAAACTAAAAGTTGGGAATTACAATATGATGAAAAGGGTATCCAGAAATGCAAAAGCATATAAGAAACTACAAATAGGAAATGCAAATATTTATGGGTGATACTAGATTTCCCTTACACCATTGGATGCTCCTGCACTAGACACCCAGGGTAATTTGAGAAGTGACCCTGTCAGGCCTCAAATGGTTGAGGAAAACCCAAATGGTCAACTTCTTCCTTAGATAGCCAGGATGAATCCTCCATAGGCCTTCCTCTCCACTTTACCAAATATTCTTCATATTTCCTTTTTTTGGTACTCCTTCCCACACGGCTATCCATGATTGCTTCAATTTTTTCCTTCTCCAAAGTAGGTGCTGGAATGCCATACTGCTCCATTTCTGGTACTTCCTCTGTGCCACCTTCATGATACTCTATCAAATCTGAAATGTTGAACACAGGGGAAATGTTGACTCCATCCAGAAACTCTACCTCATATGCATTCCCCGAATCATGCATCTTTAAAATTTTATAGGTACCAAACTTCTTCATCTTCAATTTGTTATAGGTTCCCACTGAAAACCTTTATTTCCTCAAGTGGACCATCACCTCATGACTAATCTGAAACTCCTTAATCCTCTTGTTCTTGTCTGCCTTATCCTTATACTACATATTCATCTTGTTAATATGTTCTCTTACCTCCTCATGTACATTCTTGATGTGCTTTGCAAATTCTTCGAGTTCGACACTTATCTTCTTCTCTTGGTCCATCTTGCTCAATTCTGGAGCAGTTATGGGACTGCGTCCATACACAATTTGGAATGATGATCTACCAGTACTTTTGTTGATAGAATTGTTGTAAGCAAATTCTGCCTAGGGTAAGATCAAGTCCCATCCCTTGGGTTTATCTCCTACCAAGCATCTTAGTAGGTTGCCCAAATTTTTTTTCACAACCTCAGTCTTCCCATCAGTCTGTGGATGGTATGCAGAACTGAACTTCAACTCTATCCTCAATTTCTTCCACAAGGTTCTCCAAAAGTATCCCATAAATTTGGTGTCACGATTTGAGACTATACTCTTTGGAAAACCATGTACCCTCACCACCTCTTTGAAGAACAATTCAACGATGTGGACTACATCATGGGTCTTCCGACATGGAATGAAATTCGCCATCTTCAAAAATTTGTCAACTACTACAAACATTGAATCATTCCCTCTTTGTGTTCTTTGCAAACCAAGAACAAATTCCATACTTATATCCTCCCACGACCTCTTTGGTAGAGGGGAGGGCTGATACAACCGTATATTTTGGCTCAATCCTTTAGCCATCTAACATACCCTGCAACTATGCACAAACTTCTTCACATCCTCTGATAACTGAGGCCAATAATAATGCTCATTGATAATGGCAATGGTCTTATCTCGACCAAAATGTCCTGCCATTCCTCCACTATGCTTCTCCTTTATCAAGTTCTCCCTCATGGAACTCCTTAGAATACACAATTGACTTCCCTTAAACAACATGACATTCTAGATTATGAAATACAGCCACTTGATCATGTCAACTGTAACAGGCTCCTTGCAAGCTTTCCAAGCCTCTGCAAAATTAGATCCTCAAGGTACAATGTCTTGAGTTCATTGAACCCAACCACTTCAATCTACATCTGTGTCAACAATATTTTCCTCCTACTTAAGGAATTTTCAACCCTATTTGACCTCCCAC
Organism: Sequoia sempervirens; assembly: GCA_007258455.2. Lineage (NCBI taxonomy): Eukaryota > Viridiplantae > Streptophyta > Pinopsida > Cupressales > Cupressaceae > Sequoia > Sequoia sempervirens. The sequence goes on along the minus strand of VDFB02047230.1, from coordinate 185,131,431 downwards.
TCCTATGTTTTAATAGAAAGGTATAACTCTTCAAAAATTCTACCCATTTCATATGCCTCTGATTTAATTTTCCTTGACTATTCAAATACTGTAATGCTTGATGATCAGTAAACAAAAAAATTCCTTTGGCAATAGATAATTTCTCCATTTCTTTAATGATTGAACTATTGCATAAAATTCTGATCATATACAAAGCACTTTCTCTTTGCATCATTTAAATTTTCACTAAAATAGGCAATTGGCTTACCTTCTTGGCTCAACACTGCTCCAATAGCACAACTTTTGGCATCACAATCCACCTAAAACACCTTATTGAAATTGAGGAGGGCTAAAACTGGTTGCTCTATCACTTTCTACTTCAACAGGTCAAAACTCTTCACTGCTCTAGTGCTCCACTTGAACTCTTTTCTATCCC
>VDFB02047230.1:185113797-185130916 GCA_007258455.2 Sequoia sempervirens | reverse complement strand
CCAACTTTTTCTAGATATCATAAGCAGTCTTCAAATCCATTACATTTGTCATTTCAAAATCAGTCAGAGCACTCAATAATGCTTGCTTAGCCCTGATATTGTACTTGACATCCTTAGTCTTAGTATAAGTAGGACCATTCTATGAGATGATATACCTATTCCTTGTAATGTTCTAGTAAGGTTCACCAATGCATCTTAGATGACACTCTATTCGAGTCTTCCATAGAGAATAATTTTTTCCATCAAATCTCAGGCTATCCTTCTTATATGTCACCATCCTAGATCACCTCAAGGTATTAAAATTCTTCTGAGGAACCTGCTCTGATACCAATTGTTGGAAACACAAGGGAAAATGACTGAGAGGGGGGGTGAATCAGTTGTCCCAAAAATTATAATTATTAAACTTATTCTTAGATCTGATAGATAACCATGAAAGCATAAACCATCAACACATTAGAAACACACGTAACACCAATATTTTTTATGTGGAAACCCTGTTAGGGGAAAAACCATGGTGGAGGTTAGTCCACAAGATTATACCCTATTAAAAGTATAAAGAAATATGAATGGGAATGCACATGCATTTAAGCACACTGCCTAGAGTTCACTACTCAAATACAAAAAGGCTTATTGCCCAAAGGAAGACACACTATTTTACAAAAACATTCAGATTACATCCGCAAGATTTTCAACTAAGAAAATAGGATCTGCTAATGCCTTATCACAGTTCCGGTCAAGCACATAAACTCTACTCACTCTTCTTCACACTCTACCTATATCTTTGAAAGATTAGAACATTATTCATGTACACCATGCTTTCAAATGGTAGAAACAATCAATCATATATATCCGCAACTAGGGATAACATCATCTACATGTTGGCTTTAACAAAATATAAAATGTGTACAAACTATCAGCCCAAAACATAAATAATTATCAATGTGAATCAATCAATGTCAGCCACAACATTGTAAGGACCCAAAAAAACATCCTTGAACACAAAACACCTCAAAAAATTATGCCTCGAAGATACACAACATGCTACAATCACCATGTCTGCCATGAACATGAAAAATAAAATCACCAATTATGAGTACAATGATCAATGCAGATCAAAAAAACTAATAGAGCACAATCTAGAAACATCCAAAAGCATCATGAATCACCATAGAAGCATCCAAAACAAATAAACTTACTAGAATCACATCATCTTCTTTTAGGAACACCAACTGAAGCAACATAACAACTGTCAGAACACAGATATTAATAACTCAATCAAATCTTCATGCAGATATCTAAAAATTAACATGGATAAACTAGATATACTCAACAACAAACCATTTCATCCACAACCTCTTATCATCAACATACTGAGCTAACCATCAAACTGAACTTCACTGCATCACTGACAACCTGCAACTTATTTTATTACAATTTTCTCAATATCCTCGACATATATAGCCTAAAAGATATTAATGCCAATAGTGTTGAAATTAATGACAACTACATATCAGAAAATTCTAACATCTAGTTCAAGAAAGGAGGGGAAATAAACCCTAACTTCTCTCGAAGATATTCAAAAGTATCTTTAGGAAGAGCCTTAGTAAATATGTCAGCAATATGATCCTTTGTAGGTACATACTCAAGCTTTACTTCATTCTCCATCTCTCTTAAAAAGTGATACCTAATAGATATATGCTTTTTCCTTGAGTGTATCATTGGATTCTTTGAAATGTTAATTGCACTTGTATTGTCATAGAAAGTAGAGATGGGATCATCATACATTACTATGATATCCTTCAATGTCTGTCTCATCCACAAAACTTGTGTGCAACAAGATGCTACAATAATATACTCTACCTCTATGGTGGATAAGGAAATTGAATCTTGCTTTTCACTTAACCATGATACCAATCTGCATCTAAGAAAGAATGCACCACCACTTGTAAATTTTCTATCATCAATGCAACCTACTCAATCTGCATCTGTATAAGCACTTAGTGTAAAATCAGTATCCCTAGGATACCATAAGTTATAGCCTGGAGTGCCATTTAGATATCTAAGTATCCTTTTGATAGTTGTAACTTGTGTTTCTTTAGGATCTTCTTGAAATCTAGCCACAAGATAAACTGCATGCATGATATCCAGTTTGGTACTAGTTAAATACAATAGTCCTCCAATCATTGATTTGTATTTCCTTTGATCAGCCTTAAGGGAATCATCATTCTTACTCAGTTTGCAGCTAGTAACCATAGGAGTTCATACCAGTTTGGAACCATCCATCCCAAAGTTCTTCAACATTTCTTTTGCATACTTTGATTGTGAAATAAAAATACCTTTGTTTGTTTGATTAATCTGTAGTCCAAGGAAGAAATTCATCTCACCGAACAAGGAAATCTTAAACTCTTTTTGCATTTCTTAAGGAAAAATCTTACACATAGTGTCATTTCCTCTAAAAATAATGTCGTCCACATAAACTACTATCAAGATCTTATCATCTTCAATTTTGAAATATAAATTGCTATCTGTCATACCTTTGTTGAACTCTTGTTGAATCAAATATTTGTCTAATCTTGCATACCAAGCTCTGGAACCTTGCTTCAAACCATATAAATCCTTTTTCAATCTGTAGAACATATCCAATTGATCTGACAACTAGAATCCTTTTGGTTGTTCCATGTAAACTTATTCTTCTACCTCACCATTCAAAATTGTATATTTTACATCCATCTAGTAAAATTCAAAGTCCTTATGAGCAACAAATTTCAAAAAAAATCTGATAGCTTCCATCCTATCCACCAAAGCAAATGTCTCTTGAAAATCTATGCCTTCTATTTGTGAGTAGCATTTAAACATATTCCGTGTTACAAGAATAGAGAAAGGACTAAAGGTGTTGTCACTGATGTCAATTGGTCAACTGGTTATCTACTAGTTTTTAATGGTTGTATATGTTGAGGATATTGAGAAAATTGTATTATAGGAAGATTATAGGTATTCAGTTGTTGCTCCAATATTTTCCCCTATGTTCTTGTAGTTTAGATATGTTGGTCATGGTTGTTGAAGGATGCTATATCTAGATGTTTGGCTATTGGTTCATTGTGAAGTTTGAGTTGTGTTCACGAGTTATCAACTATATTTCTTTGTGTTTTGGTTGAAGTATGGGAGAAAAGTTGTTGGTCTAGATTTCTCTTTGATAAAGTCTTTTGACTTGCTATTCTAGAGTTAAGATGTTCTGATTACATTGAAAATATTTTTGGTTTTTTGATGTTCTAAGCTTAATTGTTCTATGTGTTTTACACTAATTTGGATGATTGTGTGTTAAGCAATTTCTTTGAGTTAATGAAGCATGTTGGATCTATTTTGGGTCCTGGTGAAGCATGTGTTTGGGTCACCCTCATTCTAATTCCAACCTAGGATGTTTGGCACTGACCTAATTTGAATGGCTGAATTTGTATCTTTTTCAAGGTTGGAGATATTATAAATATAGGATGAGCTAGTAATGAAAAATACAATCAAGAAAAGAAGGAAGATAAGTGAAAGAGAAGACACAAATTGATGCTATTCAGAAAGTGTGTATGAGTTGTGTGTGGGAGATCAATGTCAAGCTTAATGTTGAGTTACTAGATACATTGAGTAGAAGGAAAACTCTAATCCGTGCAAGTTGTTCAAGTAAATATGGTGGAGTCCTTTGTTGCATTGAGATTTTTGTCTCTCTATAGCAAGTCTTCTTTGTTTTCTTTGTATCTCTGTGATAGTGAGCCCTCTGAGTTGTAGTCTTGTGGATAGTGAGTCCTTATTTTAGGTAGTGAGCCTTATCTCAGGCAGTGAGCCTTGTTTTAGGCAATGAACCTTTTGTAATCGGTTTTGATAGTCTCTATAGTGTCAGTTAATCCTCACCATGGTTTTTCCCTTATTTTGTTTTCCATTTAAATCTAGTGTTACTATGTTTATGTGTTGGTTTTGAGTTTATGCATTGGTATTTGATGATTAATCATTTAAGTAGTTTCATATTAGTTTTGATGATTGAATTAAAGGTTAAAATCTTTAACAATTGATTCACCCCCCTCTTAGTTGTCCTATTCAACAATTGGTATCAAAACTTAGTTCCTTGGTGAAGAGCTTAACCATTTGAGGAAGGTTTGATGGAGCCTCCAAAAATATTTCAAATATTGGGGATCCTAAGGATTTCGTTAGCACTTTGAACCCTTATCCCCATGCTTGGATAGGGTTTTTCCTTTGAAGACACTTAGCCATTCTAATTTCATATTGAATTTCCCTGCTGGTCTCCCATTCTTTAAGAGATTACTTGAGCCATCATATGTGTCTGTCTACCAGCCCCTTTAGATTAAAATGTCAGTCACCCAGTGGCCATCGACTTTAATGTTCTCCTAAAGTTGGGTTTTAATATTTCCTAAATAACTTAAGCTCAGGTCATTCATCCGTAAGGGTCAAATCACCATCAGCCTAACAATGGCCCCTTATTTAATACTAACCTTTCCATGTGTGTAGGTTTTGAGATTCGAGACCATGGGAAAGGATCTTGGTCATACCCCACCAGTTCATGGATGCAAAGGGCCAACTGATTATGTAGTGTGAGGATAGTGAGATGAAGATGTGTGTCCTCATACAGATGTGGTGCCCATTCTCCACTATCTAGCTTATTGCCCGTGGTTTTGAACCGATGACCAATATTGAGTATCGGGGACAATCTCCACTATTCCCTGCTAGCTCACAAGAAAAAGATGAAGGGTCATTAAAGGCTATGAGATTAGTGAGATCTTGATACATGGGTTAATCCACCAAGTTCATGAGACAGATGAACCTTTTCAATGCAGGAGTTGCCAGCTGATTTGGATCGATGCTATTGGCTGAAGAAAAATGGATGGAGCATTGTTGGAATTCAAATCCAGTCAGCCCAAAGTGAGCTGTTTGATTTATCACCTCATCTAAAGATCGATGATTGACATTCAAAATTGATAAACATGCATGTGATAGCCATTTCATTCTGCAACTACTGGGCATTAATGATCAACTCTCTATAGGTGTGATCAAATTGATCTTCATGCATACAAAGACTTAATTGTCAGCAATCATCGAGTATGATATGCAGATTTCCATGCACTTGGGAAATAAATAGTGACAATATGCATTTCAATGAATTTCCCAGTTTTCATATGTGTTCATTGAGCATTAATGATTTCCATCATCACATTGTTCAATAAATAGAAGTTGAGAGTTGCTATTTTTACCAATGCAATTAGTTGTCAAGTCTTTTGAGTTTTTACAGAAAGCTGAGGTTATGAGGGAAGATTTTTCTAGTGGAAGGATGAGTAGGCCTGGTGTTTCATCTATTCTAGTGTGGAGGTATTCCTGACTCAATTCACAAGAGTCCCATGGTGAGGATCCAAAACAAGGACAGAGCACTCATAAGAATATCTGTGGCGAGGGATCTACACCTATAATTATCAGATGTAGTCACTAACTGAAGGGTCAAGCTGCGAGCTCGAAGGAAATGGGAACAAAAGGAGAAGAATCTATTAGGCCCTCCAACATAATTCAATGAAAAATTTGATATAGTCGTGGTTCTTTTAGACGATAAAACTCACCCATTGACATCACGGACAACTCATCTGAGACTAAAATGGAGACAGATTCTAGCTACCGCTAGTATCTCGCGGCTTTGGGCCGAGTTCCATCCCTTGGATTGGAGGTATTTTCCATCCCACCTTTAGCTGTTGAGACTCCGAGTGGGTGAGATGGTAATGTGATGAAATCAGATAAGGACAAGGATGGAATTGAGGTTTTATCTCCAACTCTTGCCATGACATGAAGTGGGCATGCATACCATGGGTTGTGTGTTGGTGGTAATAAGTCTTTTGATTGCTAGAAAGGTGGCATGTGGAATGAAAATTTTGTGTTCTTTGATAATTTATGTGGTGGTTTCTTTCTCGCTACGTGCGTGGTTGGTAATTTTTGAGGTTTTGGATGCTGACTATGCATTATCATGGCAATGTGAGTGTTGGATGTGTCACCTACTTGGCAGCTAAGGGAAATTTTGGTGGTACTTTACTTTTCCCTCTTTGGCAGTTGTTGCAATTGTGGTTTCCCCATTTCAATGTGCTAATGTAGAATAAACATGTGGGGAAATTTGAAATACAATTTAAAGTTGAAATGAAATGAAATTTTGTAATGTGATACGCATTTCGAGCCAAAATCTTGTTGGCTCTCTTACACTATAAAAGGGAATTCATGGCTCATTTGTAGGGGGTTCTAGTCTTTTAAATATTCGAGTCTAATACATGAAAAGGGTAGAAAGTAGAAGGAATACTAGAAAATAGATTGGTTGAATTGTCTTGGTCTTTGAACTGTGCATATGAAAGTCTTAAATAGTTTTGTAGAAATTACAGATATCAAAACATATTTCTTGCATAATTCATATACTCTTCTTTGTACATCTCTTGCATGTTTTGAATATAATATCAAGTATATTTTGTTCGTCTATAGATGCTTTATTTGAATGCATGTCTTTATTTTTTCTTTGGTTTAAAGAATCAATTAAATGCCTAAATGAGGCCATGGATTTGTGAGAGTTTATAGAGGATTTGGTAAGAAGTGATTTGTTATGTACAATGAGTTTTTATAATGCAAAGCCTTATGGAAATAGCCTAGAATTATCAGATTTAAATAATTTCTACATGACTGACTGTAAGATGGATGACTCCATCACCCAATTGATGACACTAGTCTATTTGTTATGTTATTCATCATTCAAATGTTAATGATAGTATATCAGGTTGTGGAATCAGGGTTAGAATGCAAATTTCTTAAAATTCATTTACTATGAGGCATGTATGTGAGATATCCTCCTTGTTCCTAGTAAATTGATAGTTATTTGCTTAGAGATTAGCCAACCTTTGAGTTAAATACATTATTTACCCTTGATAGGAACCAATATGTGATTTTCTATGTCATTCATTGAGATAGTCAAATGAAATATTGAAAGGAATACCCTCCTAGGTCCCACAGAGCCTAAAGTGTAGAATATTTTAGTCTTTGACTAAATCTTGTCAGTTGGCCATTCATTTTAAGGGTCTTGAGTATGGGAGTTGGATACTCTTTAGAGATTCCTTAGGTGTACTGGGAAAACACCAAAACCATGGAAACTCTACTAGGGAAATTCTCATTCTCCAAATGCAAATAAAATGCAGAGTCAAGTGATGAAGTGAATCTGAACATCTTGTTTTGATGTTGACAAATTCTTGGACCTGGTAGACAATTGGAGTGTAGCAAATATTGAAGGATCCAAACGTGACTCTATTGTGGGAGATAGCCTAGAACATGTACCATTTGTAAAGAAACTTCATCTTGTTTGAAGTTTAGTCCTTTGAAAGGAGGTGGCAACTTTGATGCAAAGAACCTAACAAAGCATACATTAATTGGTTGGATCTGCATTTTAAAAGACAAAGGATAGTCAACCATTGCAAGTTAATAGGTACTTTCATAGAATTTGAAGAAATCAGAGCACATTGTGGGTAAATCGAGATAAATTTCCCATGTTTAAGATAAAAATGATTCCCTAATAGGTGAAATAACACTATATGAAGGAATATTAGTAAGGATTTAGCATGCCTTTGTGTATAAGTTGAAATTTATGCAGTATGATAAAAGAAGCATGTCAAATTGTTAGATATTAGGCATCATTTGTAAGAAATATGCATGATAAGAGCCTTAGGATCATATTTGCAAAAGGAATTAATATAATTGCATAGTATATTCTAAATTCTTTTTCAAGGATTAAGGTGAATTGTCAATTTATGTCATCTGGTGTAAATATGGACAATAGCATAGAAGGTGAACAATCATTCTCCCACCAAGGTAGTTTTAGTATTGACAGGTACAAGACCCTGAACTTTGAAAATATTTGTGGATATCTAAATATTGTACCACCCAAGATCAGGGATAAAATACCAAAGTTCAGTGGTGACAAGTCAGAATCAACAAGAGAGCATGTGCAAGAATTTGCTAATGTGATGGGTGATTATGAGATAGATTTTGAAGATGTGGTTATGAAACTATTTGTTCAATCACTGAAAGGAGATGCAAGAGACTGGTTCTCTTTCTTGCCAGTTTCCTTTGTACATATTTGGAATGAACTTAAGGCAATTTTCATGGAGCAATTTGGTGAAAGGATAAATCCAACTGTTACAAAGAAGAACTTCATGGAGATCTCAAGGGACAAGAAAGAATGAATCCCTACCTTCAACCTTAGATTTGCAAAGGTTATATGAGAAATCCCTGAACATATGAAACCAAATGATGTTGAATGTTTGGTTATATATTTGGGAGCATTTGATAGTAAGATGAGCTTCTTATTAAGGGATAAAGAGGCTACTACCCTACAACAAGATTACCAAGAGGCTGTGAATATTGAGAATAATTTGGAATACTCAATCATGAGAGGACCTGTGATTGCTAGCATGCAAAGCTCTAATAGAATTCAGGCTATTGAACCAAACCAATCAGGAAGTAAAAGGGTTTGTCATGAAAAGGATCCTATGGATGTTACATCTGAATTACTCCCAAGAGATGCAGAACATGAGCAAGCATCAACCTCACATCAACAAAGATCAGGAAGAGCTGATCTAATTTTCTCTGTTAGAAAGTTGTATGAGATGAAGAGATATGAAAATGAGTCACCATATGACTTATTTTCAAGATTCTTGGATGTTTTGATGGAGATACCCAATATTTTTAGGCATAGTGATCTAATGTGCATTAATTTGTTTTGTGAAGCTTACAAATCAGAAGTAAGCCAATGGCCTGAGAATTTGAAGCCTCATAGCCTTAATCAAGTAGTGGATTGGATAAACATTGTGGAAGATATTGAGCATAGTTATATGACCCTAGTTTTTTCTCATAATGGGGGTAATAATTTCCATAGTGAAGAAAATAAAAGGCTAAGGCTGAAAAATCAAGAAGAAGCATCAGAGTCTGAACAATTGACTGTTGAATGTTGTCATTTTACAAGCAACATAGAAGCAGATTCATGTGATAGTGATGAGGATGAAGATACAGGGTGTGAAGACAAGGAAATAATGCCTAATTATCTTCCTCGGGATGTCATAAGCTATGAGAAAACACAAGAGGAACATGGTGAATCCTCAAAAATTGATTTAGCCAGGACTAATAATGCACCAATCAGTGATGGGAATGCACTTGGTCTCAATTATGTGGCACAAATGATGAATCAAAGGGAAGAGATTGATCTTGGCTAATCCTCTATTGAATAAGATTCTTCTTTAGAAGTAGATATGGAGTCCCTTGCTTCTAGTAGGGGGTATGTTAATAGCCTTGAGGGGGTGGATTTCCTAGGCAGTGAGCAATTCTCTTCATGTGAAGAATTCTCTGAATGTGGATCAATTGTTATGGGTGCAAATGATGAGGAGGATGTTGAAAACATTTCTCTCTGTTCTTCAAGTGATTACACTAGTTTTGAATGCACTAACGATCAAAATTATTGGGATCCTAACACTGAGAAAGATGAGGTACATGTAACTATCATGAAGGTATGGAAAAATACTTTGTTTGATGAACCTGCATTGGATAGTGAGGTCATAAATGATGATTCCTATTGGTGTAGAAGCAATCCTCTTTTCAAAGAAAACCCAAATGAGAACTTAGCAAGTACTACTAGTGAATGTGTTGTGGATGGTACAAATAAGAATCAAACCAATGTTGGGGTAGGTAATTTTACCTTTGAAGATGTCAACCCTGACTTCATGGTTTCACAACTGAATGATAGATGTGACAACACAAGCACTAATGAATTGGTTTACCATCATGTGATTGAACACATGGTCCATGACAAGCATCAAGAGAATGAATCAGACTCACTAACATCTAAATGTGACAATGGCTCACATGATAAAGAAGTTCAGGATGGTGGTGGAAGCTCTGGATGTGGTATTACTATCAAAGGGGATGTAAATGATTATGTTGATTTACCTATGGTAACTGGCCATGTGCTTGAAAAGATGATTGAAGTGTCAACCACTCGGGTTCCATGTGTTGATATGTGCCTAGAAATTAAAGGAAGTCTATTCTTGGATGACCAAAAGGAAAACTAGGATGAATACATGAATGATTAGGCAACATCATTTTATGCTGAGGAGAAGGAATTATTTGATGATTATGCAGGATATGTTAATATTGTAGGATTATTTGATTCATGTGAAGGGTTGTTCAAAGGTATGGACAACCAGAGGAATAATGTTGGTTAGTATGAAGCTGCATTGCAATTTTCTGTAGATGCACCCTACCTTATGAATCTTATTATGGAACTTATTTCACCACCTAAGGACAACACTTGTGATAAGAAAATGGAAGGTATGCCTGATTCTGTGTTTCTTTTCCCCAATCTTGTAAAATATTGGCCAAGTATGAGCCAAAGTGTCTATGAAGTTTTCAAATTTGATGAACAAATGGGATGTGATCCTACATTTCATGATTGCGTAGAATATGAGGGTTTTTCTTTCTCATTTCAACTTGATGAGCCTATGGTGGAGAAGGTGAGTGAATGGGGTAGCATGGAATTAATAAATGGTCCCAATCATGGTCATGTTAACTATTAGGGATTGCACAATGTTCATGTGGACCCACTACCAACAAAATAGGACAAAGTCTTTGACAGAGGAAAGAATTTTCCCTGAAGCCTTGGGGGCTAGGGGACTCTAATTTATAGATCGAAGCCAAGTGTTTAAAAGTGGCTTCTCATGGAACTGAACTACAATGTATATTATGTGAATAGTGTACATATGGTTTGGTGTGTTTGGTTTCTATTTTGTCTACTTCCTTTGTCTGGGCAAGCTCTTGGGTTTTGGTCTTCTACCCTGGTTTGCTTCAACCTAAGATCTAGATTCTCACTATGCCCATTGGGTGTATACGTCCCTGAGCATGAGCCACTGATGGAGCCTCCAAAACTCTTGCAATTACTAGGGATCCCATGGATTTGGTTAGTACTTTTAACCCTTATCCCCATGCTTGGATAGGGTTTTTACTTTGAAGACCCTTAGTCATTCTAATTTCATATTGACTTGCCATGCCGGTCTCCCATTCTTTAAATTATTACTTGATCCATCATATGTGTCTCTCTACCAACCCCTTTAGCTTAAAACACCGGTCACCTAATGCCCATCGACTTTAATGTTCTCCTAAAGTCGGGTTTTAATATTTCCTAAATGACTTAAGCTCAGGTCATTCATCCACAAGGGTCAAATCACCATCATCCTAACAATGGCCCCTTATTTAATACTAACCTTGTCGTGTGTGTAGGTTTTGAGATTCGAGACCATGGGAAAGGATCCTAGCCATACCCCACCAATTCATGGATGTAAAGTGTAAGTCGATTATGTAGTATGAGAACAACACGATGAAGATGTGTGTCCTCATATGGATGTGGGGCTCATTCTCCACTGTTTGGCTTATTGCCCATTGTTGTGAACTGATAACCAAGATTGAGCATCAGGAACAATCTCCATCATTCCCCACTAGCTCGCAAGAAAAAGATGAAGGCTCATTAAAGGTTGTGAGATCAGCGAGATCCCAACACATGGGTTAATCCACCAAGTTTGTGAGATAGATGAACCTTGCCGATGGAGTAGTTGCTAGCTAATTTAGAACGATTCTATTGGCCGAAGACAAATGGATGAAACATTGTTGAAATTCAAATCCATTCAGCCCAAAGTGAGTTGTTTGATTTACCACCTCATCTAAAGATCGACGACTAACATTCAAAATCGATAAACAGGCGTGTGATAGTCGTTTCATTCTGCAACTAGTGGGCATTAATGATCTACTCTCTGCAGGTGTGATCAAATTGATCTCTGTGTGTGTGGAGACTTAATTTCCAGTAATCATCAAGTATGATATGTAGATTTCCATGCACTTGGGAAATAAAGGGTGAAAATACGCATGCCAATGAATTTCCTAGTTTGCACGTGTGTTTTCATTGATCATTGATGATTGCCATCATCACATTGTTTAATAAATAGAAGTTGAGAGTTGCTATTTTTTCCAACACAATTAGTTGTCAAGTATTTTGAGTTTTTACAGAAAGCTGACATTACGAGTGAAGATTTTTCTAGTGGCAGGATGAGTAGGTCTGGTGTTTCATCTATTCCAGTGTGGAGGTCTTCCCGACTCAATTCACAGGAGTCCCATGGTGAGGACCTAGAAAGGGGACAAAACTCTCATAAGAATATCTGTGGTGAGGGATCTGTACCTATTGTTACTAGAGGTAGTCACCAACTAAAGGGTCAAGCTATGACCTCGAAGGAAACGGGAACAAAAGGAGAAGAATCTATTGGTCCCTCGAGTAGAATTCAACAGAAAATTTGATATGGTCATGATTCTTTCAGACAACAAAACTCACCCATTGACATCACAGACAACTTATCTGAGACTGATTCTAGCTACTGCCAATATCTCATGGCTTTGGGCCGAGTTCCATCCCCTAGAGCGAGATGGTGTTGTCCTAAAACGAGATAAGGAAAAGGATGAAATTGAGGTTTCATCTCCAACTCTTGCCATGATGTGAAGTGGGTGTGTGTACCATGGGCTATGTGTTGGTGGTAATAAGTCTTCTAGTTGCTAAATAGGTGGCATGTGGAATGAATTTTTTTTGTTGTTTGATAATTTTTGTGGTAGTTGCTTTCTCTTTGCATGCATAGCTGGTAATTTTTGAGGTGTTGTATGTTGACTATGCGTTCTCATGTCAATGCGAGCATCAAATGTGTCACCTACCCAGCGGTTGAGGGAAATTTTTGTGGTACTTTACTTTTCCCTCTTTGGTGGCTATTGCAATTGTGGTTTCCCCATTTCAATGTGCTAATGCAGAATCAACATGTGGGGAACTTTGAAATGAAGTTGAAATTTGAAATGAAATGAAATTTTGTAATGTTATATGCATTTTGAGTTGGAAGCTTGTTGGCTTCCTTACACTATAAAAGGGAATTCATGGCTCGTTTGTAGGGGGTTCTAGTCTTTTTAAGTCTTCAGGTCTAATATACGAAAAGGGTAGAAAGTAGAAGGAATACCAAAAAATAGATTGGTTGAATTGTCTTGGTCTTTGAACTATGCATATGAAAGTCTTAAATAGTTTTGTAGAAATTACTGATATCAAAACAAATTTCATGTATAATTCATATACTCTTCTTTGTACATCTCTTGGGGTGAAATCACAATACTGTGTCTCACTTTTTTCCCAAGATGGATATTTACATCAATATTTTTAACTAAATCTTCATCTTCTGAGACCTATAGGAGCTAAACCATTAAGAATTTGAAGATGATGTGAACTAGTGATTTGTGGCAATTTGTGTGTAGATTCTATTTTTTTAAATTTTTTTTTTTTGAAATAAATCATCAATCTCTTAACATCTCCTTTAATAACTGGTTTTAGGCAGAAAACAAGATTTTTAGAAAGTAATGTTTGTGTCGTACAACATAACTTTTTTTCTATAAAGAATTAAATTCTAAGTTTTGAAATATAGATTCTCAACATCAATATCTAGGGAAAGGATATTTTTTCATAATTTTTTGTTGCATATTTTTTTAAATTAATTTTTGAAGTCACTATAACTATAATTTGGACATATGTGTGTGTCGTACAACCTAAATTTTGTGTATATATCGAAATCCAAATTTTCTTTTTTGGGTGAAACAAGGACATCAATACCTAAGGAATGAGTATTTTTTGAAATTTTTTCACAATGGTTTACTATTTTTCCACCTCTACACAACAAATAGCTTGATGTTGAGAGAGAAAACTATGTTTAGTAAAAATTGAAAATTAAATACATGATAAAATAAAAATATATCAAACCTATAATTGTTGGAAAGCTAATTTTGAGGGCTACAATCTTGCAAAATATAATTTTTAAATGATGTTATTTAATCCCTCCAAAGGTAAAGAAAAAGTGGTTTTTTGCCAAAATTTTGATAGGTGAGAAGGAGACTCCATTGTGGGTATGATTTAATACTAGAGGGGTTCTATCCAAGGGGGTTTGATGGAACCTCTCAAGACTTAAATCAATATTTTTTCTAAAAATAGTGATTTCAGGCAAAAATCAGCACATCCTAAAAGTGAGACACACTATTGTGGAAACACCCCTTGCATGTTTTGAATATAATATCAAGTATTTTTTTTTTGTCTTCAAATGCTTTATTTGAATGAATGTATTTATTTCTTATTTGGTTTAAAGAATCAATTAAATGCCTAAATGAGGCCACGGATTTGTGAGAGTTTATAGAGGATTTGGTAAGAAGTGATGTGTTATGTATAGTGAGTTTTCATAATGCAAAGCCTTATGGAAATAGTCTAGAATTATCATATTTAAAGAATTTCTACATGACTGATTGTAAGATGCATGAATCCATCACCCAATTGATGAACACACTAGTCTATTTATTATTGTATTCATCATTCAAATGTTAATGATAGTATATCAGGCTATGAACTCAGGGTTAGAATGCAAATTTCTTAAAATTCATTTACTATGAGGCATGTATGTGAGATATCCTCCTTGTTCCTAGTAAATTGATAGTTATTTGCTTAGAGATTAGCCAACCTTTGAGTTAAATACATTATTTACCCTTGATAGGAACCAATTTGTGATTTTATATGCCATTCATTAAGATAATCAAATGAAATATTGAAAGGAACAACCTCCTAGGTTCCACAAAACCTAAAGTGTAGAATATTTCAGTCTTCGATTGAATCTTGTTAGTTGGCCATTAATTTTAAGGGTCTTGAGTATGGGAGTTGGCTACTCTTTAGAGATTTCTTAGGTGTACTAGGAAAACACCAACAAGGTCCAAGATGGCTAGAAAAATGGTCTTTGATCATTCGAGGTTTGATGGAACTAATTCTGGTATCTGGAAAGTATTGATGGAAGAATATCTAGAGTATTGTAGATATGATGTGGAGAAAGCTTACAAGAATCCTTACACTCCTCTTGCTCATGGTCTCAGTACACCTGAAGAGATTAGAGCACATGAAGTGAATAATAAAGAAAAGTTCATCTTGAAGAATAGTTTGGTACATTCCGAGTTGATTATAGTTCAAAATTTGAAGACAACTAAAGAAGTCTAGGATGCTTTAGAAAGAGTGCATGATGGTGATGAAAGAGTTAAAGAGAAAAAATTGCAAAATTCAGAAACATAATTTGATCTTATACATGTTAATGGTGTTTTCTGCACAACAACTCAGACATAATATGATATTCTATCTCTCTTGAAAGGTAAATCTCTATCAGCATGCCTCAAGAGATAACCCCAAGGTCTCTAATGTTAGGTCTTGAAAATGCATAAACAACTCAGTGATAATGTGAAAATGTTGGTAATCACAAAGGGACCTTACAAAAAAAATGTTGGAAGTCTTAAACTTATCAAATTTTGCAATGTATTGATACTTGAATTCCTAAATCTAACTTAGATTCAAAATAAACAACAAAAGAGATAAGGGTTTAGAGAGACCTAATGCTAACACCTAAAATCAATCACAACAATGATGAATGTTGCAAATGGACAGATCCCCCCAATGAAACCAATCTTTGTTTAATCAAGGACAAGCCAACAACTACACAAAAATGGTGCAATCATCTAAGGAAACTGAAATATTTTTAGACCATGAATACCCATGAGCATGAACAAGTATCCACAGTTGAACTCAACACAATATGAGGCCTAGACTAACTTTACACAACAATCTACAATCTAAAAATTACTAAAATTATGGACTGGAGATCGATCAACATCATTAACATTCCACCATTACCATGAAAGAATTGAAATCTAACATCTAACATTGAGAATTGAGAACAAGAAACCATAAAAACTGTTGAAAATAAATACAAAGTTTTCCAAATCAACAACTCAGTTGCATTACTTCTCCAACATTACACAACAATTTCCAATCTCTCTCCTCTCCTACAACTATTGACTTGCATAATCTAACTCCTAACTTAGCCAATTCTAGCTTTACAACCTCTAATTATCTATTCTATAACCTAGTCTAACCCCTACAAATGAGAAGGCACTGGCCTTATATAGAAAATTACATTTTGAACCAATGGCTAGGATTTAATTCATCCAATTATTGTAATTTCACTTCTAGAAGCATCAAGCTATTACATTTAATTTGGGAGCTCATGGTACATCATCATCCAATCAATTGCATTTAGTTACATTATGGCCCAATGACATCAATTTTGAAAATATCCTTATTGGAGAATAAATACAGCTTCATATGTCTTTCCTTGTTAAAGGCACCTCTCCAATTGATATACAGTTGGTGGCACAGATTCATAGGTAGGCCCCACATTTAATATTTGAGTTGAATTTTCCAGATTTCCCTCTTGGCACGAATCCACATGCAAGTCCCTCTTTTGATTTGTTCAATCTTGAAAAATAGATATCACCATTAGTAGCTCACATGTTAAAAAAATTCACATCCATAAAATAAATTAAAGTCAAATAAATTTTGGCCTTTTAAGAAAACTTTCCATTTTCAGAAGAAAAAAAAATCTATTTTTGGAAATTTTCCATTTCGGGAAAAATTCCATTTTTGGAAAATTTCAGGATTTTGAGGGGGTCTTGGAAATTTCCAAAAATGGAAAAAATTCAAGATTTTAAGCCCTTTGTGGAAATTAGGCCATGGAGGAAATTTAGGGATTTCCTAGGGTGAGGGAATTACGTGAGATGCATGAAATCCCTGAAAGTGCAACAATTATGGAAATCTAAGAGGTTGATGGAAAGCGAAGATTTCCACTTAAGGAGGAAATACTCGAATTCCATGCAAGGTCAAAATCCCCTAAACCTCATAACTTTTTTTCTAGAAGGAATTTTCAAAAAATTCAAAAAGCAACCCTGCCTAGTTTTTTGTCCTCTATCCATGGGTGCAAAAAAGAAAATTTCCATTTTTAGAAAATTTTAGGATTTTGATGGGGTCTTGAAAATTTCCAAAAATGGAAAATTTGGGGATTTCCATTAGGGACAGAAATACCTGAATTCCTTGCAAGGTCAAAATCCCCTAAACCTCATAACTTTTTTCTAGAAGGAA
>VDFB02047230.1:185082523-185113697 GCA_007258455.2 Sequoia sempervirens | reverse complement strand
ATGGGAAAAACATAAAGGGAGCACCTCCTTTTTTAGATTGAGAAAATCCTCATGGATTCGTTCAACAACAAAGTTAGCATAATCAAAATTAGTGTTTTGATTATGACTTTGTATATCCACCACCATCACCAATAAATCAGGAGCTATCCTAACCTCAAAGTCCCGAGCGAGTACTTGATTTAAGCAATAATAAATGTTTTTGAAATAATCTTCAAACTCCTCACACTCAAAAGGCTTAGCATCCTTAGTAGTGAATCTCTCCCTATTCCTTCTATGTCGCACAATTAGTGCTTATTTGTATGCAAATTTTCCCTTCTCATACTCAACATACAATTCAGCACATCTGAACTTTGTAGTATAATTGGGATTTAACCCAAACACATCTATCATCTTATCCTTTGTTACCTCCAGAACTATATCACCATTTTCACTTCTAATTGTCCCGTCAGTAGGGTTATAGTGCCTTTCTAGTTCCATCATTAAATCCACCTCTACAAACACATTCCAAGGTTCAACCCCCATAAATAGCATGTGGTCTTTCTAGAATTCTGCCTATTGAAAGCATACCAGAACAATTGCCATCCACTCTAGGGTTGGGGTTTTTCACCAATTTCGCTAGCACTATCAATTAACCTAGTGGTCACGACAACTTGACCTGTGGGAATTTTACCAATTTGTGACCCTCCTTCTTTAACACCTCTAGAGGCCTCTTGCATATATATATATATATATATATTCTTTGCACTTATAGACCTAGTGGATGTTGTAGGATTACTTAGTGAAGGGTTGGACACTGCCACTGGCTTAGACTTAACTTCAGTTGAAGCATCCTAAGTTTTAAGTCTTTTAACCTTCTTCTGTTTGGTCTCCTTTCTAATCTAACACTAGATTCACTAGGCTCTAGGTCACTCATGTTTACAATGCAAATGGAACTATGGTTTATAATTTCTTACAACAAAATGTAACCCTTCACAATTATGATAAGACAAAGCACTACTATTGAACAAGACACTTTTCCTTAAAATTTATATAGTGCTCAATCACCAAATTGAAGTTACCAGTAATGAAAAAATAGACAATTCCCCCAATTTCCTATCAAATCTCTAAGGAATTCACCTCACTACTTCAATTAGAATGAAATATCAGTTTTGCTTACCCAAGTGAAAACCATGCCACTCTGGTTACTAATAACTTCTAGAGCTTTCCTTGCAACTTCTTCATCTTCTAGTATATTTTCCACTAGCCAATGAATTTGAATGCATGATCAACTAGATATCTACTTTTTGTTATGACCAAGAGATAGGAGTGTCATCATTAATACTTGATAATAAGCTCACACAAGCGAACTAACAATTAGTCGTTCAGGTTTAAACCCTAATTGTTGATCCTTTAGCTTTAAAACTATATCAATGGTTATTAATTCATCTCCCCACCTTCCTCTTTGCTTTATACAAAGTCCTCAAGATTCCACCACATTGTGTCTTCATGTAGTAGTTGTCACTTATCATTGATTTACTTCATCCTTGCTCAGCTTCATCAGCAATGCAAGTGTTTTATGCGATGAAATCTCAGCCCTTGGATTTGCGTCCCTTTCCCTAATCACATTCATTTTCATCACTCCTCACTGATCCAACTTTGCACCTTGGCTCCTATCAGTGACGAGAGATATAGTGAAAGCATCATATTTGGACACGTACACCTGCATGAAAAATCAATGGCACAAAAGGTATCGCAGATCAGATGTACCTAGATTTGCGAAAGAAACCCCCTTTTTTTTAAAGTAAGGAGCTTTTATCACTCATTGCTAATCAAAACTAAGGCTTTGAAATGGATCAATGATAAATGATAAAATATCAGGCCATCGCTCATTGCTAATCCTCTTCATAAGATTTGCAAGCAATTAGTGATAAGGGATCCCTCAATAATACTAAGAACCTCGCTCATTACGCATTTAAATTAAAAGTTCCAACAAATATTCATGATGAGCGATATCAAAGAGATACCACCTCATTGCTCATTGCCAATTTAGAATATACACTTCAAAAGTGATTAGTGATGAGCGATAAAGATAAAAGGCTGACTGAAATTAAGTAAAAAAATTTAGGCACGTTCTCATAAGTTGTTTTAATGGAGGGGACTCCCTAGGATGATATGATAGAAAGGACTTAGGGACCTCAAAGCCATAATAATTAAAATTATTGGACCTAAGATTAGGGAATCGGTTACCAGACAATAATGATAGGCGCAAGAAAATTTAAAAATGACCGAAAGCGGGAAACAAGGAGTCAACAACAAAATAAAACATTACAAGCACTTATCAAAATAAATCATAAACCCTCATATATCAGTCCTATGTCCAAATGCAACAAGGGTGTGAGATGAAACATTCAATTTGCAGGTTCCATCACCCTCCTAGGTCCCACAGAGCCTAAAGTGAAGGAGTGAAGCCTTTGAAGCTATTCACTCGTTGAGTTGGCCATTCCTCTCAGAATTCTTGAGTATAAGATTTGACTACTCTTTAGAGAAGTCTAAGGGTGTACTAGAAAAAATACCAGCACTATCCAACAAAAAAATGAACTAGAAATATGCCTTATATCATCCACATATGTACACAAAAGTTTGAAATAGTTACTGAAATGTATAAAAGGGAAATAAATATTGTCACTCGGAGGAGGAAGTTGACTCTTGTAGCTTTCCAAGATGAGCTTTCCACTCTTGTTTTCCATCTTTGTAACTCTTCCTTGCTATCCCAAGAATTCTTCTTTGTGTCTCAAATTCCATAAGAGTTCTTCTCCTTCATCTATAGTGTTGGGTACTAGATTGAGCTTTGAAGTCTTAA
This sequence comes from Sequoia sempervirens, assembly GCA_007258455.2. Classification (NCBI taxonomy): domain Eukaryota; kingdom Viridiplantae; phylum Streptophyta; class Pinopsida; order Cupressales; family Cupressaceae; genus Sequoia; species Sequoia sempervirens. The sequence goes on along the minus strand of VDFB02047230.1, from coordinate 185,110,858 downwards.
CAACACTCATCAGGGCATTGCAAATAGGTATGAACTTTGAGTTCACTAGATCCCTAAGATTACCAAACTACATAATGATCTTTTGTTTGTACTCTTGTAGTGAGAAGAACTACTCATGCAAATTCTCAATAGTGGACCTTGTGCTTCCATCCAAATTATGTGCCAAATCATAGGCATTGTAAGATTTTTCAATCTAGGACTCAATTGAGTCCATCATTTCCTTCATGCTTTTTGTTGATCTAGGCCACTTCATGCAAAACTGAAATAAAAATTTAGCCTTGGCTACACAAGCTTGTACACCCTTAATATTTTTAAGAAATTTATTGTGTGCACTGACACACTTCTATGTTGCATCCATCAATTTCATATAATTCATCTTCTTCTCTGCCTATTTCTCTAACTTTTCTTTCAAACCAGTAACATATTCTTTAAAAGAATCAAGTAAAAGTTTTAAATTTTCTATACTAGAGAGGGAGTTGTCAATTACAACATCAGGTATGGCCTCATACAAAACTTTCACAGCTTCATCTGTCATTTCTTCCTCTTTTGATGAGTTTATGTAATTTCCTTCTGGGTAGATGCGTGGAAAACATCTCCCAACTCAATCTTGTAAAGAGATGAAATCTTCTCCATATTGTTGATGGTGTTTTCTGCATAGCAACAACTCAGATAGAATATGATATTCTATCTCTCTTGAAAGGTAAATCTCTATCAGCAAGCCTCAAGAGATAACCACAAGGTTTCTAATGTCAAGTCTTGACAATGCATAAACAACTCAGTGATAAATTTGAAAATGTTGGTAATCACAAGGGGCCTTACAAATCAATAATGTTGGAAGCATACTTACATCAGATGCAACAATATGGTGATACTTTCAGTCCTAAAACTAACCCAAATTCAAAATAAACAGCAAAAGAGATAAGGGTTTCAGAGAGATTTCTAAGACTAAATCCTAAGATCAATCACAACAATGATGAATGTTGTAGGTGGACATATCCCCAATGAAACCAATCTCTATTTGATCAAGGACACACCTACAACTCCACATAAATGGTGCAATCTTCTAAGGAAACTAAAGATTTTCAGACTTTGAACATTCATTCACATACCCAATAACTGGCGTAATGTAAACAAACATCCACAGTTGAACTTAGCACAAAATAAGGCCCAGACTAACTTTACACAACTTACAATCAGTAAATCACTAAAAGTATGGACTGAAGATTGATCAACATCATTAACATTTTACCATTATTGCAAAAGAACTGAAAACTAACATTTAACATTGAGAATTGAGAACAAGAAACCAAAAACTGTCAAAGTGTAACACAAAGCTTGCCAAATCAACAATCCAATTGCATTAACTTCTCCAGCATTACATAACAATTTCCAGTCTCTCCTCTCTCCTACGGCTACTGACTTCTCCTAACTTGGCTAATTACAGCGTTTATATCTTCTAATCAGCTCTTCTAATCTAGTCTAACCCCCATACAAATGAGAAAGCACTGACCTTTTATAGAAAATTACATTTTGAATCAAAGGCCAGGATTAAATCAATCCAATGGCACAAATTACACCTCTAGAAGCATCCAATAGTTACATTTAATTTGGGAGCTCATGCTACATCATCATCCAATTACATAAAAGCAATTACATCATGGAACAATGAGAAAACAATAAATATATGTGAGCCTATCATTAATGAAAATTCAGATTGGATGATGAAATCGGCTTCACATGTCTCGAGAGACTCCTAGTTGTAGACAGTTTGGGCATGAATTCTGATGCAGGCCCCACTTTTAATATTTGAATTGAACTCTTCCAGATTTCTCTTTTGGCATGAATCCATATGCAAGTTCCCCTTTTAATAGTTATTTAATCCTAAAAAATAGATATCATCATTAGTAGCTCACATTTTTATATGGAAACTTTCCATTTTCAAAAAAATTCTATTTTTGGAAATTTTATTTTCAATATTTTTTCTCCATCTCAAGAAATTCATTTTCGGGAACATTTTAAATTTCAAGAATTTTTTTTTCCATTTTGGAAAAATTGCATTTTCGGAAAAATTTCCATTTCAGGAAAAAAATTTCATTTTGGAAAAAATTCCATTTTGGAAGAAAAATCAGATTTTTTCCATTTTGGAAAATTTCATGTTTTTGAGGGGGTCTTGTAATTTTTCAAAAATGGAATTTTTTGGATTTTGAGGGGGCCATGGAAATTTCGAGATTTTCCATTAGGGACGAAAATTCCCGAATTCCCTGTAGGGTCGAAATCCCCTCAACCTCATAACTTTTTTTCTAGAATGAATTTTCAAAAAATTCAGAAAACAACCCTGCCTAATTTTTCATCCTCTATCCACGGGTACAAAAAATATTTACATATAACATTGAAAATTCACTTCAAAATCCCCATTTTCAAATTCCAAGATAGGGGAATTTCTTCTAGAGCCTCAAAATATTGTCCTTATCAAACCCAGTCTAGGCTTAATCCCAAAATAACCTCCCTGTTGGAGCCTAAAATTTCATGTGAAATTTTAGGTTCTTATGTGAAAAATATTGTTTCAACACCTCATGTCTTCAGGGCATATAGATTTGTTTCAGAAATCTCCAAGAAATTACACTTGGCAGGCAGGGTGCTAAATAACTAAAGAGAATTTCATAGAAGGAAATTGAAATATACTCGAGAGCTGATGTAATCGAAGATATATTGTATGCAAAAAGATGTCTGCAAATATTGTAGTTGTGATTACTTTTTAGTATTTCTGTCCACAATTGGAAGCATAGAAAATACAAAACTAAATGAAATGGTTTCCACGAGAGTGTAACAATGTATCAACATTGGTTAAGGAGTAATTTTCCCATCTGGAGGAGCATTGTGATAAAAGGTGCAGCAATTCCATCATTGGACTGGCATCATGTATCTTTACTAAGGGCTTGGCATTGTTTACTCAAGTCCATTCAGCTCTTTTCCAAAAAAAAAAAATCCATGGCCTGTGAGACTAATATTAGGGTTATCAAGAACCTTTGAGTATCTTGCAAGAGGAATTGTTTTGAAGGGCATGAACTTATTTCATAATGTTCTTTGGGAGATTGAAGGTTATCGCTCAATATCGAGGACCATTTCTAATGAAAGATCCTAATATAGACCTTTTGATTCCATGTGATGCAATTATAGGAGCTAAATAGTATCTTGTAATAATATCATGTGGTTTCGGTGCCTATGGTGATTTCCAAAAGTTTCTCAGGATTAGGAATGGAAGTAGATGAATTTATTGTATTCCCACGATGAAGAAACTGTTGACAATCAAAAGGGGAAGGGATGAAAGTACATCAATGGAAATGTTTCAAGATACCTCTATTTTGTGGTGTTTTGGGCTTCGACACTCAGTTACTAGAACTTACTATCTTCATCTTTATGCTTGCACTAAATACACAAACGACTTCCCTCTATTACCAATATGAAGGAAAAGTTTGGGTGCGGAATCAATTGTTGACAGATTGAGGGACATATAGTATGCGCCTACTTGATGAAAAGATATGTTTCCACATAGAAGTGTATTTACAGATATAACTTAGTGCTCTAACTCACTGAGAAGATGATGGAAAATTTTGAAAATGTAAGGGGGAGTAATGAATCTTATATATACAGGCATCGTAAAAGGAGATACGTTCGAAGCAAACCACAGTAAAAAAAAAAAACAATCCAATGATTTAGATTTGGCTCATCAAACTTTCATGGAGGCATCAGAAAATGGCATTTGAGTTGAATTCATTCTGTAGTTTCTTCTGCACGTTTTAAGGAGACAGAAATTTCCATCGATTAAAAATAAAGGTGTTTCACTTGAGTTTCCACGAGATAAAGTCACAAAACTATTTAAACCCGCGCAAATCTTTTTAAGTTTCCTGATTATGTAGACGCATAGCCGCAGTTCAGGCTCGAGATGGGATTCAACTAAGCCAGAATTGAATAGGGACGCACTTCAGATGGATAAAAAACTCATCAAATGATTTATGAATGCCTTCATACACAAGGTGCACGCTATTGAGTTCTAAATCCTGATACAAATGAATGAAATAAGTCGATCAGTTAGCATAGACTTTGGAAAATTCTATGCCCATATATGCTTGTCTTTATGGTAACCATGATGGCTCATGGCATTTGATAGGGATCTCCTAGAATGAATAGGGGGTAACCCTAAATATTCCTTGCATAACTTACTCCCACGGGACCAGAGCATATATCCTAAAATGTCTGCGGATTGAGTAATCTTCATCACCAAGAAATTAGCAATCGAAGCGAAAAGTTTAGGTCACACCGATGGAACTCCATCAAGAGAAGAAATTGATATCGACAAGACATCAATTGTCAGCACAAGATCCTTCTGATGGAAGTAAGTTACACCAATGGAGATTTGCATCGGCAAGAGAAGGATGGTCGAGGGGAGGTTTTAAAGTCGCACTGAGTGAAAACTTCATCGAGAAAACATTGATATCGAAAGGAGAAAATAAGAGTCTCCTCAACAAATGCATGCTACACCGAAAAGTTTGAAAATGGATAAAATAATGGAAATGCTATCAGTGAAATATGGGTAAAAACAAAGAAAGATTTAAATATGACATTGCGAATTTATTGAATGAAGATGAATAAATAAAGTATTTTCTTTAATAAAATACTTTCGTGATAATGAAATATTTTAGTAAAGGGAATTATAAGATAAATAACTATTTTACCCACAAAGTACAAAGGATGGAATTTACAAAATATTTACGATGGGGAGCAAAACAATTTCACCAGACTAGTAATTATTTTTATTTTCAAAGGAATATAAGTGAAATATTTTTCACCAAGAGGGTTATGGAAGAGATGATTATTTTTACCTGAACAACGTAGCGAAGACATGTACCGGTAAAAAAGTAAAGTGAAGATTTCCAGCAAAGGAAGATTATTGAATTAATTTTCACGAGGGACAAAGATAACGAAGATTAAAATATTTTAATTTTCCAAAAGGGAAATTAATTAAATATTTTATTTGCCGATGATAATTGAAGAGTTGCACCAAACAGATGCAATGAAGAGTCACAACCCTAAAGAAACAATGTATATATGATATTGCTATCAGGATTCAACCGTGTAGTTTCGAGTCAAACTCATTGACCCATGTTTCATGAGTAGTGGTTCACAAGAACCCATCTCTCATGATAGTGAATGGTCCACTTAGCACTCATTGCATCTAGGTGATGCTCACAGAGGTGAAGCACTGGTCCGTCCCAGGAGGTATTGCAATTGTGGTTTCCCCATTTCAATGTGCTAATGCAGAATCAACATGTGGGGAACTTTGAAATGAAGTTGAAATTTGAAATGAAATGAAATTTTGTAATGTTATATGCATTTTGAGTTGGAAGCTTGTTGGCTTCCTTACACTATAAAAGGGAATTCATGGCTCGTTTGTAGGGGGTTCTAGTCTTTTTAAGTCTTCAGGTCTAATATACGAAAAGGGTAGAAAGTAGAAGGAATACCAAAAAATAGATTGGTTGAATTGTCTTGGTCTTTGAACTATGCATATGAAAGTCTTAAATAGTTTTGTAGAAATTACTGATATCAAAACAAATTTCATGCATAATTCATATACTCTTCTTTGTACATCTCTTGGGGTGAAATCACAATACTGTGTCTCACTTTTTTCCCAAGATGGATATTTACATCAATATTTTTAACTAAATCTTCATCTTCTGAGACCTATAGGAGCTAAACCATTAAGAATTTGAAGATGATGTGAACTAGTGATTTGTGGCAATTTGTGTGTAGATTCTAATTTTTTTTTAAATTTTTTTTTGAAATAAATCATCAATCTCTTAACATCTCCTTTAATAACTGGTTTTAGGCAGAAAACAAGATTTTTAGAAAGTAATCTTTGTGTCGTACAACACAACTTTTTTTCTATAAAGGATTAAATTCTAAGTTTTGAAATATAGATTCTCAACATCAATATCTAGGGAAAGGATATTTTTTCATAATTTTTTGTTGCATATTTTTTTAAATTAATTTTTGAAGTCACTATAACTATAATTTGGACATATGTGTGTGTCGTACAACCTAACTTTTGTGTATATATCAAAATCCAAATTTTCTTTTTTGGGTGAAACAAGGACATCAATACCTAAGGAATGAGTATTTTTTGAATTTTTTTCACAATGGTTTACTATTTTTCCACCTCTACACAACAAATAGCTTGATGTTGAGAGAGAAAACTATGTTTAGTAAAAATTGAAAATTAAATACATGATAAAATAAAAATATATCAAACCTATAATTGTTGGAAAGCTAATTTTGAGGGCTACAATCTTGCAAAATATAATTTTTAAATGATGTTATTTAATCCCTCCAAAGGTAAAGAAAAAGTGGTTTTTTTCCAAAATTTTGATAGGTGAGAAGGAGACTCCATTGTGGGTATGATTTAATACTAGAGGGGTTCTATCCAAGGGGGTTTGATGGAACCTCTCAAGACTTAAATCAATATTTTTTCTAAAAATAGTGATTTCAGGCAAAAATCAGCACATCCTAAAAGTGAGACACACTATTGTGGAAACACCCCTTGCATGTTTTGAATATAATATCAAGTATATTTTTTTTGTCTTCAAATGCTTTATTTGAATGAATGTATTTATTTCTTATTTGGTTTAAAGAATCGATTAAATGCCTAAATGAGGCCACGGATTTGTGAGAGTTTATAGAGGATTTGGTAAGAAGTGATGTGTTATGTATAGTGAGTTTTCATAATGCAAAGCCTTATGGAAATAGTCTAGAATTATCATATTTAAAGAATTTCTACATGACTGATTGTAAGATGCATGAATCCATCACCCAATTGATGAACACACTAGTCTATTTATTATTGTATTCATCATTCAAATGTTAATGATAGTATATCAGGCTATGGACTCAGGGTTAGAATGCAAATTTCTTAAAATTCATTTACTATGAGGCATGTATGTGAGATATCCTCCTTGTTCCTAGTAAATTGATAGTTATTTGCTTAGAGATTAGCCAACCTTTGAGTTAAATACATTATTTACCCTTGATAGGAACCAATTTGTGATTTTCTATGCCATTCATTAAGATAGTCAAATGAAATATTGAAAGGAACAACCTCCTAGGTTCCACAGAACATAAAGTGTAGAATATTTCAGTCTTCGATTGAATCTTGTTAGTTGGCCATTAATTTTAAGGGTCTTGAGTATGGGAGTTGGCTACTCTTTAGAGATTTCTTAGGCGTACTAGGAAAACACCAACAAGGTCCAGGATGGCTAGAAAAATGGTCTTTGATCATTCGAGGTTTGATGGAACTAATTCTGGTATTTGGAAAGTATTGATGGAAGAATATCTAGAGTATTGTAGATATGATGTGGAGAAAGCTTACAAGAATCCTTACACTCCTCTTGCTCATGGTCTTAGTACACCTGAAGAGATTAGAGCACATGAAGTGAATAATAAAGAAAAGTTCATCTTGAAGAATAGTTTGGTACATTATGAGTTGATTATAGTTCAGAATTTGAAGACAACTAAAGAAGTCTAGGATGCTTTAGAAAGAGTGCATGATGGTGATGAAAGAGTTAAAGAGGAAAAATTGCAAAATTCAGAAACATAATTTGATCTTATACATGTTAATGGTGTTTTCTGCACAACAACTCAGACATAATATGATATTCTATCTCTCTTGAAAGGTAAATCTCTATCAGCATGCCTCAAGAGATAACCCCAAGGTCTCTAATGTTAGGTCTTGAAAATGCATAAACAACTCAGTGATAATGTGAAAATGTTGGTAATCACAAAGGGACCTTACAAAAAAAATGTTGGAAGTCTTAAACTTATCAGATTTTGCAATGTATTGATACTTGAATTCCTAAATCTAACTTAGATTCAAAATAAACAACAAAAGAGATAAGGGTTTAGAGAGACCTAATGCTAACACCTAAAATCAATCACAACAATGATGAATGTTGCAAATGGCCAGATCCCCCCAATGAAACCAATCTTTGTTTGATCAAGGACAAGCCAACAACTACACAAAAATGGTGCAATCATCTAAGGAAACTGAAATATTTTTAGACCATGAATACCCATGAGCATGAACAAGTATCCACAGTTGAACTCAACACAATATGAGGCCTAGACTAACTTTACACAACAATATGCAATCAAAAAATTACTAAAATTATGGACTAGAGATCGATCAACATCATTAACATTCCACCATTACCATGAAAGAATTGAAATCTAACATCTAACATTGAGAATTGAGAACAAGAAACCATAAAAACTGTTGAAAATAAATACAAAGTTTTCCAAATCAACAACTCAGTTGCATTACTTCTCCAACATTACACAATAATTTCCAATCTCTCTCCTCTCCTACAACTATTGACTTGCATAATCTAACTCCTAACTTAGCCAATTCTAGCTTTACAACCTCTAATCATCTATTCTATAACCTAGTCTAACCCCTACAAATGAGAAGGCACTGGCCTTATATAGAAAATTACATTTTGAACCAATGGCTAGGATTTAATTCATCCAATTATTGTAATTGCACTTCTAGAAGCATCAAGCTGTTACATTTAATTTGGGAGCTCATGGTACATCATCATCCAATCAATTGCATTTAGTTACATTATGGCCCAATGACATCAATTTTGAAAATATCCTCATTGGAGAATAAATACAGCTTCATATGTCTTTCCTTGTTAAAGGCACCTCTCCAATTGATATACAATTGGTGGCATAGATTCATAGGTAGGCCCCACATTTAATATTTGAGTTGAATTTTCCAGATTTCCCTCTTGGCACGAATCCACATGCAAGTCCCCCTTTTGATTTGTTCAATCTTGAAAAATAGATATCACCATTAGTAGCTCACATGTTAAAAAAATTCACATCCATAAAATAAATTAAAGTCAAATAAATTTTGGCCTTTTAAGAAAACTTTCCATTTTCAGAAGAAAAAAAAATCTATTTTTGGAAATTTTCCATTTCGGGAAAAAAATTCCATTTTTGGAAAATTTCAGGATTTTGAGGGGGTCTTGGAAATTTCCAAAAATGGAAAAAATTCAAGATTTTAAGCCCTTTGTGGAAATTAGGCCATGGAGGAAATTTAGGGATTTCCTAGGGTGAGGGAATTACGTGAGATGCATGAAATCCCTGAAAGTGCAACAATTATGGAAATCTAAGAGGTTGATGGAAAGCGAAGATTTCCACTTAAGGAGGAAATACTCGAATTCCATGCAAGGTCAAAATCCCCTAAACCTCATAACTTTTTTTCTAGAAGGAATTTTCAAAAAATTCAAAAAGCAACCCTGCCTAGTTTTTTGTCCTCTATCCATGGGTGCAAAAAAGAAAATTTCCATTTTTAGAAAATTTTAGGATTTTGATGGGGTCTTGAAAATTTCCAAAAATGGAAAATTTGGGGATTTCCATTAGGGACAGAAATACCTGAATTCCTTGCAAGGTCAAAATCCCCTAAACCTCATTACTTTTTTCTAGAAGGAATTTTGAAAAAATTTAAAAAGCAACCCTGCCTAATTTTTCATCCTATATCCATGGGTGCAAAAAAGATTTACATATAACATTGAAAATTCACTTCAAAATCCCCATTTTTTATTTCCAAGATAGGTGAATTTCCCCTAGAGCCTCAAAATATTTTCCTCATTGAACCAAGTCTAGACTTAATCCCAAAATAACCTCCCAAGAAGAGAAAAACCAAAATTTGACCTAAACCAAGATCTGAGAGATGCAAAAGAAAGAAGAGGGTCCCTACCTCCGGTGGGGCATGTGTGTGAAAATTGAACAACAATACATATGTTTGAAGATGAAAATGTTAAATTTTATATTTATAGATTGGACGAGGTAGTGGCTGGAATGCGATCAGTTGGTGCTACTATAGACGAATCCAGGATTGCAAAGAAGATTCTTAGAACTTTTCTTGATGCTTACATTGAGAAAGTGAGTGTTATTGAGTAGACTATAGATTATAAGACTTGTACTAAGGATTTGTTGTTAGGATTTTTGACATCTTATGAAATGAGGAAGCCAAGTCTAAAAAATGAAAGAAAATCAAAGATTGATAAAGAAAACTTTAATGAAATAGAAGCTAACTTTGTAAAAAGAATGAGAAAAGGCTCTGGTAAGTATGAAGGTAAGTTTCCCTTTAAATGCTTTAGTTGTGGAGAAATAGATCATTATGCTACAAAGTGTCTAGAAAGAGATAAAAGGAATAAAAAAAGATATGAAAAGGAAAAGAAAGGAAAGTAAAGTAATAGAGCTTACTATGTGAATGAGAATGCTAGTATTTCAGATGACGATTCAGAATATGAATATTCATATGACAATGAATACTTTTTCTTGGTGATTAAGAATGAACCTACTTCTGTTAATTCATAAAAATAGATAAAGGAAAGCCCTCCAAAGAAGGAGGAGAAAAATGAAGTACGGTTATCTCTTCCCTACATGCTAAACAAAAAAATACTTTTTGGGTAGTTGATAGTGTTTGCTCACATCACATGACTGGTGATAAGAGTAAGTTTGTTAAGCTTGGTAAATATGATGGAGGCTTGGTTATGTTTGGAGATGATACTAGTGCTAAAATATGTGGGATAGGTTCAGTAAGTTTTGATGGAAATCATCACACTGACGATTTTTACTATGTTAAGGGTTTAAGGCATAATTTGCTGAGTGTTGGTAAGATGTACATAAAAGGATATGATCTTGTGTTTAAGGATGAGAAATGTGAGATCTAGAAAGGATCTATAACATTGATTACTATAGGAAATAAATCTGAAGGGAATATTTATCAACTTAAGGGTCTTGATGGATGATGCTTTATGACTTAGATAAATGACAGTTGGTTATGGCATGTGTTACATGAATTTTGATAACTTGGCAAGGATTAGTGTTGTTCAGGCAGTGAGAGATTTACCAAGAATTACAAAGCTTGTTAATGATATTTGTAGGAATTGTCAGTTTGGGAAGCAAGCAAGAAATCATTACAGATCAAGGGAATAATATACTTTTGGACTACTAGATTTAGTTCATATGGATCTTTGTGGTCCTATGAGAGTGGTAAGTCTACTTGGTGAAAGGTACTTTATGCTTTTAATTGATGATTATTCTAGATATACATGGGTTACATTTCTTAGAGAGAAATTAGATGCATTACATAGATTCAAGGCATTCAAGGCTATGGTTGAAAATGAAGTGAATTTGAAGATAAAATGCTTAAGATTTGATAGAGGTGGAGAATTCACATCCCATGAGTTCAATATGTTTTGTGAAGTGCATGGAATAAAGAGATAGTTATCTGCTTTGAGAATTCCTTAGTAGAATGGAGTTGTTGAAAGGAAAAATAAAACAGTTCAAGAGGCTGTTGGGTCGATGATTACTGAAGCTAGATTACCAAAAGTTTATTGGAAAGAAACTATTCATACTATTGCTTATGTGTTCAATTGAGTCCCAACAAGAGAAAATAGTACAAAGACTCCCAGTGAGCTATAGCATAGAAGAATTCCTATAGTTAAATATTTCAAGGTATTTGGAAGCAAATGCTACATCAAAAGAGATGAGGAAAATTTGGGTAAGTTTGATGCAAGAAGTGATTAAGGAATATTTCTTGGATGCTCTACTAAACACAAGGCATACATATGTTTCAATAAGACTAAGGAAGATTATAGAGAGCTTGAATGTGAAGATAGATGAGACAGTGAAGATATCTATTGATGTTGATGGATATGTGTTTGATGAACATGATTGTGCAAGAATAGAAGAAATTATGGAGGAATAGGATAAAGATGAGCATAAGAAGCTGGATGAACAAAATGAAAGTGAAGAGGATGCTTCGATGATGACTCCTAGGACACTGAAATATGTACAAAGGAATCATTAAAAAAATTAGATTATTGGAGACAAGACAAAAGGTGTATTAACCAGAAGTAAAGCTACTACTAAAGTAAACTTGTGTTTATTCTCTGAGATTGAGCTGAAGATAATAAGTGAAGCCTGTAAAGATGAACATTGTAAGGAAGTAATGAAAGAATAAATTTTGCAGATTGAGAAGAATCAAACTTGGAAATTGGTCCCAAGACTGACAGATAAAAATATCATTGGATCAAAATAGGTTTTTAGAAATAAGTTGAATGAGAATGGAGAAGTTGTCAGAAATAAAGTGAGGCTTATGTGTAAAGGGTACTCACAAGTAGAAGGTATATATTTTCAGGAGACTTTTTCCCCAGTAGAAAGAATGGAAGCTGTAAGGATGTTCTTGGCATTGACTGCTTATAAATGTATCAAAGTCTATCAAATGGATCTCAAGTCATCATTTTTGAATGGTGAGCTAGAAGAAGAAGTTTACATGGAACAACTGGAAGGATTTTAGTTAATAGATCAACAGGATATGGTGTGAAAATTGAAGAAATATTTATATGAAATAAAGCAAGCTCCTAGAGCTTGGTATGCAAGGTTAGATAGGTATTTGATTCGGCAAGGATTTAACAAAGGTACGACAAACAGTAATTTGTACTTTAAGATTGAAAATGAGAAAGTCTTGATTGTGGTTGTATATGTTGATGACATTATCTTTGGAGGAAATGAAAATAGCTGCAAGATGTTCGCAGAAGAGATACAAAAAGAATTTGAAATATCTATGTTTAGGGAGATGAATCTCTTTCTTGGGTTGAAGATTAATCAAATAGAGAAATGAATTTTTATTTCACAATCTAAGTATGTGAGAGAGATGTTGAAGAAATTTGGGATGGATGGTTACAAATTGGTAAGTACTCCTATGGTGAGTGGTTACAAATTGGGTAAATATGTTGATTCACCTAAGGCTGATCAGAGCAAGTATAGATCTATGATTTGTGGACTACTATATTTGACTGCTACTAGACCAAATATTATGCGTGTAGTCTATCTTGTGGCTAGATTTCAAGCAGATCCAAAGGAAACACATGTTGTTGTAGTTAATTGAATATTCAGATGTTTGAATGGCACTCCAGATTATGGATTGTGGTATCCTAAGGATATTGAATTTACACTTAGTGCATATATAGATGAAGATTGGGCTAGATGTGTAGATGAAAGAAAGAGTACAAGTGGTGGTGCATTCTTTTTTAGATGTAGATTGGTGGCATGGTTGAGTAAGAAGCAAGATTCAGTCTCTTTGTCTATTGTTGAAGCTGAGTATGTTATTGCTACATCTTGTTGTACACAAGTTTTATGGATGAAACATACATTGACAATATCACAGTGCTATATGATGATCCCATTTCTATCTTCTATGATAATACATTTGCAATTAACATTTTGAAGAATCCTGTGATGCACTTGAGGAAGAAACATATATCTAGTAGATATCATTTCTTGAGAGAGAAGGTCATGGAGAATGAAGTCAATCTTGAGTATGTTTTGACAAAGGATTAGATTGTAGATATATTTATGAAGGCTTTTCCTAAAGATACTTTTTGAGTATCTTCGAGAGAAGTTAGGGGTTATTTCCCATCCTTTCATAAACTAAGATGCATTTGGAGATGGATCAATTTGGTGGATTCATGGTTCTATCTTTTTATACTGATGTTTTGGTGGCTACCCCTTAGGGGGAGTGGGTAGTTTTTCAAGTATTGTCATTGTGAGTATTCTATTTTCATGTCAAAGTAAGATTCAATGAACACATCTTTTTAATTTTCCATTGATGTCAAAAGGGGAGAGAAAGCATGTGAAAAGGAGAAAAATTTAATGAGAGAAAGTAGGTATTGAGGAAGATGTTATTTTGGGGGGGAGAAGCAAAAAGAAAAATTCTTGAGAAGTATATTCAAATATGGTATGGTGTCTTTTATGGTTTTTCACATCATCTTGAGAAGTATATTCAAATATAGTATGGTGTCTTTTATGGTTTTTCACATCATCTATTGCCATCAATGAAAAAGGGAGAGTTTATTGCAAGAATAGAGAAAGGAATGAAGGTGTTTTCATTGATGTCAACTGGTCAACTGGTTATTTACTAGTTGTTGTTGGTTGTATATGTTGAGGATATTGAGAAAATTGTATTAAGGGAAGATTATAGGTATTCAGTTGTTGCTCCCATATTTTCCCTTGTGTTCATGTAGTTTAGATATGTTAGTCATGGTTGTTGAAGGTTTCTATATCCAAATATTTGGTTGTTGGTTCATTGTGAAGTTCAAGTTGTGTTCACCAGTTTTGAACTATGTTTCTCTGTGTTTTGGTTGAAGTACAAGAGAAAAGTTGCTAGTATGGATTTCTCTTTGATGAATTCTTTTGACTTGTGGTTCTAGAGTTAAGATGTTATGATTGCATTGAAGATATTTTTGGTTTCTGGAAGTTCTGAGCTTAATTGTTCTATGTGTTTTACACTAGTTTTGTCGATTGTGTGTTAAGTACTATCTTTGAAGTTAATGAAGCATGTTGGATCTATTTTTGGGTCCATGTGAAGCATGTATTTTGGTCACCCTCTTTCTAATTCCACCTTAGGATGTTTGGCACTGACCTAATTTGAATTTGAAGTTAGATGGTGAACTTTGTATCTTTTTCAAGGTTGGAGATAGTATAAATATAGGATGAGCTAGTAATGAAAAATATACTAAAGAAAAGAAGGAAGATAAGTGAAAGAGTAGATGTGAATTTGATGCTATTCAAAAAGTGCTTGTGAGTTGTGTGTGGGAGATCAGTGCAAAGCTTAATGCTAAGTTACCAGATGTAGTGAGAAGAAGGAAAACTCTATCATTCATGCAAGTTGATCAAGTAACTATGGTGGAATCCTTTATTGCATTGAGATTTTTGTCTCTATGTAGCAAGTATTCTTTTGCTTCTTTGTATCTCTGTCATAGTGATCACTTCAGGTTGTAGCCCTATGGATAGTGAGTTCAAAAAGTGATTCCTTATTTCAAGTAGTGAGCCTTATCTCAAGCAGTGAGCCTTTTTGTAATTGGTTTTGATATTCTTTATAGTTTGAGTTAATCCTCACTGTGGTTTTTCCCTTATTGGGTTTTCCATGTAAATCTAGTGTTATTGTGTTTATGTGTTGGATTTGAGTTTCTGCATTGGTATTTAATGATTAATCATTTAAGCAGTTTCAAATATTAGTTTTGGTGACTGAATTAAAGGTTAAAATTTGTGACAACTAATTCACCCCCTCTCTATTGTTCTATTCAACAAGCCTTTCCTTGTTTCTTACCACTTCTCCATTCTCATTTAGTTTGTTTTTGAAAAACCACTTAATTTTAATTATGTTCTTATCTGCTAGTCTAGGGACCAGTTCCCAAGTTTGATTTTTCTCAATTTGGATAAGTTCTTCCATAGCTTTCATCCAATTTTTATCTTTACATGCCTCACTCACTATCTTAGGCTCAACTTTAGAAAGTAAGAAATAATTTACCTCAACTTCAACAACTTTTCTTCTATTCAACACACCTTTACTCTTGTCTCCAATAAACTAATTTTTTGAATGATTCTTTTGCACATACTTAGGTGTTTTAGGAACCCTTTCTAGAGCTTCTTCTTCTTCATTTTGCACATCTTGTTCTTCAACAACTTATTCTACTTATTTTCAATTAGGTTCATCTAATACATATCCATCAATTTCAATTGAATTCTTCAATGCTTCATCAACCTTGACATTTGTGCTTTCTACAACCTTTCTCATCATTTTATTAAAACATTTGTAAGCTTTTCTTCTAGTAGAGTATCCAAGGAAAATACCCTCATCACATCTAGCATCAAACTTTCCTAGATTATCTTCATCTCTTCTGATATAACATTTGCTTCTAAATACCTTGAAATACTTGATAGTAGGAACTCTTCCACATCATAGCTCATAGGGAGTCTTAGTGTTGTTAATTTTTTCTTGTACTCAATTGAACACATAAACAATAGTGTGAATTGCTTCTCTCCAATCAAATTTTGGTAGACCTGCCTCTGTTATCATTGACCTAGTAGCTTCTTGAATTGTCCCATTCTTTCTTTCAACTCCATTATGTTGGGGAGTTCTAGTTGTTGGGACTGTAAAAAAAAAATCACATTATTAATGGTTTACATTCATGAACCCCATAAGATAGCCACATTCTTGGTGCAGAGAGAAATAAAAATTGCTCTAATCCATTCTACATACCATATACACCAATGATCCCTTCAAATTTGACCTTTTAACATACCAAAATCCCTCTGCCATTGAGTAATAGTTTTTAAGTAAATAGTTCATATCGTCGTGACTAGGTCTATATCTCTCCCACCCATAAGCTATAGCCTTTTAGTTTGGGCATTTCTTACATATTGGAAAAAGGTCAACATTGTCACAACAATCAACAAACTAGGAGGATGCATATTTGGGAAGACAAGGACTATTGTCCCACTGACGAAAAGGTTATCGACAAGACTAATACTATTGGAGTGAAATTCTCAAGTCATCCTGATCATACATGTCATGCCAATGGAACTCCATTGGAAAGAAATTATCTATGTCTCATCGATAAAACAAAGGGAAGCACATCGGGGAGACATGTGCTATCAAAGTGAGTTTCTCTTCTCTTTCCGACTTCATGTGATACATCGATGAAAGCAATTTTGGCAAGTCTTGTTGATTCATTCAAAGGAAGAGGGTAATGAGAGAAACACGTCAGGGAGACTAATGGCATTAGATCAACTTTCAAATCTCTTAGCGATGCCCATTCTCATGTCGATGGTAATATGAATGAATTAGAGTTCATCAGAGTAACACTTGGCAACAACTTTGATATCTAAGTGACTTCACAAACCTCTTTCCAAAGGTGATATGGATTAAAAGATAAATAAAAAAACTAGTTATTCAGCATTGGTAAGAAAACTATTTGATCTCCCTGACCATGTAAGATGTCTAATGAACATTTCAGCTTGGTCCAAGCATATAGATCGGCTAGAGTTTGAATAAGTCTTGCCGATATAATCATTCGGTCTGACAGTGAGAAATTCAAAAAATCTACTACACTCGTGTTCAAAGCTAGACATTAATGGCCACATGGATACACATTGTATAGATAATTCTTTTATTGGCAGAAGAATAATTAAGGATAATTTATAGGATTGGAAATGAAAGGAACAGGAGAACAGGTAGAGGCCAGAGAATTCAGTGCGACCAAAATTTTTCAAGTAAGCTTGCTAATTCCTTATAATTATATTTGCAATTATGTCACCTTAAAGATAAAATGGAGGTTTGAAGCCTACAGAAATCAAAAATTAGAAAAAAATAGAGTGAGGGTAGCCACCCTAGGGGTAAGAAACAATAAATTGACACAAAGGATGAATCAAAAATGATTGAGAGAAAATTAGACCTGGATCTTATAGATCAATTACCTGGTTTGGGACCAAAAGCCAAGTGTTCTACACAACTTAGGGAAGATGTGGAGAGATTTGAGGATAAGTGAAGGCATATAGGGGATGTGTGGACTCCAATTTGAGGATATGAGATATTTATTTTTCATTATCATCAGAGCAATAGGTTTGAGCAAATATGCAATCCCTATAAATTTAACCTAGGAAAATTGGTTGTCCCATACGTATTTGTGAATGTGGAACTAGTGAAACTCCTAGCTACCCACTACAATTTGTGAAGTTTTTGACCTAGACGATACGTGTGATGAAACTTTTGTACATGAGGTTGTAGAGAAAGAATTCAGAAGAATGGATACAACCTATAGGGGGTGGAGATTAGCATTGCATAGGCCTAAGAAGGATGGGAGTCTAGTCCCACTTGATGACAATGGTAGGCCTCCATTTCATGTAGACTTATTTGAGCCTTATTTGAAATACACATACTTCTTAGTGTGTCAGGTGTTAGGGATGGAAGCTCCTGAGATTATGTCAATTGTAGCAATGGTGATTGTTTTCGATGTTCAGTATCACAATGCTAGACCATTTGATTATGCTTCATATATTTTCAAAGGAATTGATTCAAGACTAATGGCAATAAAAAATGGATCCCCTATTATGCATTTCAAGCATTATTCTATTTTTATGCAGATAATAAGGTATCGTGGGAAAGAATTAGGGATGTGGCCAGAGGAGTTAAGGATTACATAGTTTGATAAGGAGGTTAAACTACTACCAATTCAGTTAAGGACTACTATTTGGGATAGCAGATTTGTCAATTCAATTTATGTTCATTTTGAAGAGTATTTTGTCAAGCCGTTGTACAAATTTTTTAACTATGCTTGTGATCACTCATTATCTAATGAAATTAAGAGGTTCCTCAGGCCTAATGATTTTGATGGACCTATTGGTCACAACTAGGGAGATTGGTACTATTTTGAGGATGCTACTATGATCAGGGTTTATGGTTTTGAGGATACACCATTTATTTTGCCAAAAATAGTACACGATAGAATTGCTTACTTGGAGATTGTTAGGCAGTTGGACTACTCAAGTGTTATGAATCTAGGTTCCTGTTATCAAATAGATTTGCACCCTACTGAAACTGAAAGTTCAAAAATCTATTGACACATGGAAACATTCTTGAGTTGTGGGTAACTCATTGCAAGAACAAATCTCTAGAGTGAGCTGGTTCTCCAAATGATGAATATTATTCTAAGTAGTTTTCTAAGGGAAAGAGTTAGAAGATGACTGAAATTAAAACCTATGACTAATAGATGATTTTCAAGACTTGGTAATGATTTAATGATGATTCTGATCTTTTCCTCACAAACAATTTCAAAAAAACACAATATCTCACAACCTCTCATAAACAATTAATACATAAATAATTTGCATGAAGACGTGACTTGAAATACAACATGCAACCTGTATTTTGAACTTTTTGCATCAAGAATTACAGTATTAGGACATAACAAGGACTCTGTGAATAGAAATCACAAGATAACATCAAACTGAAACTGTAAGTAAACACAGAATTGAGAAGTAGGAATGCTGTCTTTATTCAACTGAAGGAGTATGCCAAAATTTGTCTGAACTGAGTACAAAATTAGTTTACAAGCTCAAAAAGTGTAAGAGCAAGAAACTAAAATCTGAACTGAGAGCAAGCCAAAAAATAAGTTTCTTCAAAATATAACCTTCTAGAAACCCTAATCCGAGCTCACAAAGAAAGCTCAAGGAAAAGGCCTCAAAACTATCCCAAAAGTCCGCCTAAAAGCAAAAAAAACATACCGTTTTCATGTTCATATTGAAAAGCCTCTAAAAATAGGCTCAATCTACTTTAAAAGCAAATAAAACACCTTATCTCTCTAGTAGGAATATCAAATCCAACCAAGGCAGAAATAAAAAAAATCTGCTAAAAATAGCAAAAAGATAAAACAATCTGTTTTATCTTTTCTTTACATAGTTGCAGATTTCACAATTTGACTAATTTTGCAATTAAAGATTGCTTGAAATATTTTGCAAAATATTACAACCTTATATCTCCATTACAACAATTGATTTTTCTTTAAAAAAAATCAGAAAAATATACAAAGCACAACTCTACTCATGAATATCCTGATTGATTTTCTCTAAAATCAATTGAAAATAAAATAAGCCTTAAATATGAAAGCTCATATCCAAGGAAAAACTGATTACATCATTCCTTTTTTAATTGATCTTCTCCAAAATTAATTAAAAATATAAATGCTAAGTCAAAATTAAGATCTCATTATAGTTTCTATTGTGATAATTTTGACTTAGGAGTTGACTGTCTTCAAAACCAAACATAAGGAATTGGCCACCACTATGTGTATTTGATTGAGACATTGATAATTTTTTAAAAACTAAGGGAAAATCCCTAAGTCGAACTAGGGTAAAGAAAACCCTAATGAACAAAATGTGAAGAAAGCCCTATCCTTTCACATTATTTTTCAAAGTGAACTTTTGGAGAAAATGGCTCTACTGTGAGCGTTGCCATGAGCTAGGGTTTGACATTTTTGAGACTTGATTCGAGCACACTCCTCTTCGATTTGATCATATTTGGCCTCCATAACTCAGGGTAAGTGTTATTGATTGTTTTCTCTTCGTTCCTTGAGCTTCTTTGATAAGAACAAAAGCCTCGCTGGCCATGGCCATGAGATAAAAATCTGATGTTTTCTTTACTTTTGTGCTTGTTGCTTTGTTATTTGTGTTCCCTGTATCCACTGGCCACCATATATGGACTTGCACTGGGCGTTTTGTTTGGATTTTGAAAGCTCCACCAACTCTAGTCATGGCCTCTTGGTCTTCTTCAGGTGTGCATGGTAAAGTCCCACCTCTCCATCATGCTTCTTTGTCTTTCTGTAAAACATAAGCTAAAAAGTTTCATATACTCCAGCAAGATATCATTTTTATTTAAAAACTTCAAGGCCATCAACAAGATGCGCCATGAACATACTTGTTATGAGCTTTATGAGTATTTTGAGCTTGACCCATATGATTCACTCCTTTCAAATTTTTGAACAAACTCTTATATGGGTATCATGTAAAAATGAAGAAATTTGTATTCTAAAACGAACCCCAATATGGGTATTCTGGAAAATGAGCAAAAATATGTGTTTTGATATTCATGTAAAATTGGCTCAACCCACGATGATTTTACTTCTGTTGCACTTTCAGTTGCAAAACTAGACATGGGCATTCATTATTTTGCAAAAATCTCACCTCCTCTGGAGCTTGCTCGACCCACTATGACTGTTGATTTCCTTTGAAAACTTTGTGGTTTCCTTATAAAACCCTTCATGGGTGACAGAAAATTGAGAAGTTGTACTTTCTGTTCAAAACCCCAATGTGGGTGAGTTGTACTTTGAAGAAATATGTGTTAAATTCAAACCCCAATTTGGGTGTATGAAAAATAAACAAAATATGTATATTTTGATATTTGTGTAAAATCTGGGCTCCTTTTGGCATTCAAATTCTTCAATTTTCAGTATATGGGTATTTGTTATTGGTGAAGAAAATGCATTTTTGAATGTATTATTGTTGAAAACCCTAACATAGGTTCATGAGATTCTAAAAATGTATCTTTTGTTTATATTTTCAATTGTCATCTCCATGTTGTTTCTTCCCTGCAAACATAAATATTTTGATTAAACCTATAGACTATTGTTTGCTTTAGTCTCTCACAATTATGCTCTTCATGGATGCACCTCAAACCTTCATCCATATCATGTTCAATGCATACATGTTCATTTTGAAAATGACTCTATGTATATGAATCCTTGAAATCCTACTTGATAATTGTGAATTTTCTGAAAGTATAGCTTAAATGACAAAAACCATTGAATGATAGAACAACACAAATGTCCAAACAGTGTATTGTGATTGTCCTCCTTTCAAAATAGTGAGGTATTTTTCATTCTCAACCAAACTGAAACTAGCTATCTTGTTAAATCATTCACTTCACTTTGCTAATCAGTTGACTACTGGTCACCATATTGATCTTGTCTCCCTATTCTGATGAAATCTGGAACTCCTTTACACTGATGAGAAACTGGGACTTGCCTTCATTATGTAAAATTTTTAATGCACTAATACCTTTCTCTAATGAAAACAACAATACCTTTTGTTCTCTTTTGTTGAACAGTGCCTCTTGTAATGAGGCATTATGGATGGTTATTCAAATCAGAAACAAAACACTATTGTAGCTTTGCAAAATATCATGAATATGATGAAAAAAAATACTATGGTAGCAATGTTGAGATTTGACACTTAGTTGAATTAATGAACCAATTTAAACCAACTGTTCACCTGTAGCTTTAAAGCAGTACCTACTTGATTGTTATGAGTGAATAGTAGGTTTGATGGTTTCATGAATGAATATTCTTTACTCTTTCAGTTTTATAACATTTCCATTCTTGAAGAACATGATGACTGCAATCCCTTCTCAACCCACTTGTAATGGATAAGGGGCAGCATGCTAAGCTCTACCCTTGTGGGAGCCCCTTTTTCTCCACATGCTTAGTCTTCAAATGATAATCAGCTTCGTGACTTTCCCTATACCTACACAATGAAACAAATGATGTTAGCATAAAACAATATATGATCATGTTGATATATCTCTTTCAGCTAATGTTTCTACACTTTCTTGATTGTTTCAGGGCATGATTAATAGCATACTACATTATCGTTGATGGTTCATGTAGGTATATTCATAGTTGGAGCCTCTGGCATCCCTCTTTTTCTTCCTACAGGTCCACAGAGCTCAAAGAAGACAAATGGTGCACCACTTCTATGTCGCCCATCGATCAATAGGAAATGATGATTATGTTTATGCTTATGTGATTCCCTTTTATGCATCTTCCATAGTGTAGTGTGTTGTTTATGATGCACTATGATAGTCACATCCACGGCTTGTGTGGATATTTGATTTCAATCTTATGCCTTGATTTTGAAAAGAAAAATAGATCTTAATGCAAATGTGTACTATCATTTGAATTCTCGCAATCAAATGAAATTCTGTAAATATGAATCACTTTATGAAATAAATGAAAGCAATCTTAAATGCTTTATTATTGTAAGCTCAATTTTGTACCTCATTTGATTCTGAAACATTGAATGGCAACTTCTAAAATTTTGTTTCCTTATTTTAATGCACAATTGTCACTTGATGAATAATGATAGATAAGATGCAATCAACACTTAAGCATAACAAAAAAATAATTGTAACTTCACTCAAGATATAACAATATTTAGCCTGCTCCACCAATTGAGTTGTAGCAAAAAATTGGTAACATTTTGGTGATTTCCACTAAATGCTTGCCTGCTAAGCATAGATCAATTGCCTTAAAACACTCCATTGGGTGCGGAGTCAAATCTGCCCCTTCATGAAACTCAAAAATTTGAACAGCAACACTCCAAACAACAAAAAAATAAAATGAAACAAAACAGAAAGCAAACTAATAGGCCCTGATGGCCAACAAAACATGCGCAACAACACTTAGGGAAAGAAAAACTATTGAAAGTAAATGTTTGTAACACACTTATTTGCAATACTACTATACTTATCTACAAGATAAAACTTATCTTAGAGGAAATTCTTGAGGTGGATCCCATTAACTGGGATAGACAACACCTCTCCAGTCAACTTAGAAAGTTGGAATGCATTGTGTTCCTTGCACTCCATGATCACATAATGCCTGTCCCAAATTCCATCAAATTTGGAATGTCGTCCAGGTTTGCTCTTAAATTCATTCCATTTGAAAACTGGATCTCCAACAATGAAATCACATGGTCTTGCTCTTTTGTCAAAAGAATGCTTCATCTGAGCTTGATGTATCTCCAACTGCCTTAGAGCTTCCTTTCAAGTTTCTTTGAGCTCTACTAGCTATGAAAATCTCACTTCAAGAGGTTTTCCTTCACCAATTCTAGTTCTTTAACATAACTTAAAGTTGGTAACTCAATGGAAATAGGTAACTTAGCTTCTTTACCATAAGTTAGAACAAAAGGAGAACAACCAATAGCTCTTTTAGGAGTTATTATGTCAGCCCATAGAGCTAACTTAAGCTTTTCATGCCATGTCCTTTGATTGTCCTCAATAGTCTTCTTGATTATTCAAATCAGATTCTTATTTGTAGATTCTGCCTGACCATTGCCCTGCGGATAATAATTAGAAGACGTGTTCAAATAAATATTATTTCTAACTGACCAATCAGAAATCCTCAAACCAATAAAAGCCAAACCATTGTCAGAAATGATTGAATCTGGAACACCAAATCTTGATATGAGATCTTGATAGAAGTTAAGCACTAAAGTCTCGTTTGCTTCCTTTAAAGCAACTGCCTTGTTCCATTTGGTAAAATAATCTGTGGCCAGTAAGTATCCACTTATGACCTGCACTTGAAGGCAGATTAATAGGGCCAATAAAATCTAAGCCCCACTTAGCAAAGTGTTGTTCTACCTGAATGGGATGCAAGGGAAAGGTTGCAACCCTCTATTTTCCAAAAAATAAAGCACATTTCTCACATTTTCTGACCCAAGTAATTGCATCTTTGAACAAATCTGGCCAATAATAACTAGCCTGCATAATTTTTAGGGTTGTTCTTGTGGCAAAATGGCCTCCTAAAGGCCCATCATGAAATTATGCTAAAAGCTTGTCAACTTGATCAGGCTGAATGCATCTTAATAAAATGCCTTGGAAATCTCTCCTATAAAGAATGCCATCAATAATTTCAAAAGGAATGGCTTGTAATATGTAATACCTTCTTTTTGCTCTATCTAAGCCTTTGGGGCACTCACCAGTTTGTAAATAATACATCATCTATTGTAACCAAGTAGAAGGAAACATTGGAACAACACCCGCAACATCATTATTTAGCATTGTATCCATATTTTCAGCTTCTTTTAAGTTGTTTTCTTCATTTCTAGCAATCTATTCACATAGACCTTTGCCTCTAACGAGCTTGATTACCTTTATATCAACGTCAAATTCCATTACTTTGGTAATCCAACCAGCACACTTATCATTTATATCTTTGTTAAGTAGGAAATCCTTAACAGTTGAATGAGCTACCAACAAATGAATCTTGTTGTTGGACAACATATGCCTGAATTTTTTAAACTTCTCACAACAGAAAAAACATGCTTCTCGACAAAAGAATATTTTACCTCGTAATCATGCAATACTTGGATGAAAAATTCTATAGGCCGATCCAAGCCTTCATCATTTTGCTGGAATAACATAGATGAAACTGTATCTACTCCTCCAAAGGCATACAAGATGAAGTCCTTGTCAAAATTTGGATTAATGAGAGTAGGAGTAGCTGCAAGAGCTTCCTTAATCTGCTCAAAAATTCTCTTACCTTCCTTGGTCCAATTGAATGGCATATTCTTTTTAAGCATAGAAATGAGAGGTTGCATTAAAGCTGCAATATTCGGTATGAACCTCCTCACGAAATTTATTCTTCCAAGAAAGCTTTGCAAGCCTTTCTTGTGAGCTGGTAATGGCAATTCAAGAATTACAGAGACTCTTTCAAGATATTTAGAAATACCTTGTTTTGAAACAATATTTCCAAGTAGTTTGCCTTTGTGCACTGAAAATATACACTTCTTCAGATGGAGAGACACTCCGAACTCTTTGCATCTCTGAAAAATCTGCTCCAAATGATCAAGGTGTTTGTTAGCATTTCTGATTATGTTTATGCTTATGTGATTCCCTTTTATGCATCTTCCATAGTGTAGTTTGTTTTTTATGATGCAATGTGATAGTCACATCCATGACTTGTGTGGATATTTGATTTCAATCTTATGCCTTTCATTTTGAAAAGAAAAATGCATCTTAATGAAAATTTGTACTATCATTTGAATTCTCACAATCAAATGAAATTCTGTAAATATGAATCACTTTATGAAATAAATGAAAGCAATCTGAAATTCTTTATTATTGTATGCTCAATTATGTACCTCATTTAATTCTGAAACATTGAATGGCAACTTTTGAATTTCTATTTCCTCATTTTAATGCACAACTATTACTTGATGAATAATGATAGATAAGATGCAATCAACACTTAAGCATAACACAAAAATAACTGTAACTTCACTCAAGAGATAACAATATTTAGCTAGCTCCACCAATTGAGTTGTAGCAAAAAAATGGTAACAATTCCTTTGGAAAGCAGGCATTCATCCCAAGTACTTTATTCTTTGGAGATTTCACTGTATTGTCAAAAGAGGGGTATGACTTGATTTTGGATAAGCTATTACATTTTAATTTGAAAGGGTTCCACCAAGGAAAGGGTTTGATCCAGAAGGATACATTGACTTTTCCAGAAGAAAGATGAACTTGGGTGGGTATGATCATATACCCTACCCATATGATAACTTGATCATAAATATGGAGGAGAAAGAAGTTGAGATGGTTGTTGATGAATATAACAGAGGAGTAGAACAAAGGATGAAAGAGATACAAGAAGTAGAGTTGTTATCTTTTGGTGAGGAGTCATATGATGATGAGGAATCTCAAGGCCCAACTGATAAAATCTGTAGATTGAAAATTGAGGATTATAAGTCTCCTCTTAGAGAGCCAGAAATTGAAGAGGGTTCTGACATAGACATAAGGAAAATGGCTTATTGATCCTTTGTTGCTGATGATGAGTTTTTAAATTCTCCATAATTCAGAGCCTTCTTGTACAAAAAGAAAGGAAAATCAATCAGAGAATTTTTTGGAAACATAACACTAAACAATGAAGATCAGTTGTTGAATAATTTGAGGCTAAGTGTAGAAAAATAGATGAAAGATATGAAAAGAAAATTATTGGAGTTAGATGTTATGATTTTCCCAGGTTTGGACCTAAATTCTGCTCTTGTTTTTGACAACTTCTTGAAAGATAACAGTGATACACACAAGCTTAGCCCTGAAGGAGTTACAGAGATGTACATGGGATCAAAGTATAATCCTGATGAAGGTTCCCTCATGATCTGGGCCGGCCCTGTACCCACCGCATAAGAAGTCTATAATTATTGAAACTTAAAAGCCTTTAGCCATTTCATGGGACTAAAATTTGGAGAGGTTGATCCTTTAGCTATAGTAGAGATTGGCATCAATGTTACTAAGTTAAATAAAGCTCATATCCAAATGTTGATTAAGGAAAAGGAGATGTATAAAATGAATAATGAAAGGATACTTAAGGAGAATGATTACTTGAAGGATATGGTTAAAAATATAGTGAAGGAATCCACTAAGTTATTGACTCAAGGGGAGAGTTCACAATCAAAGGATAAGGGTGAGAGATCATTTGTACAAGATCAAGTGGATACATCCAGGTTTGATACAATCTCTACAACATTACACAAAAGGCATGCGAATTTGATGATTTGGATTAATAAGTTATGGTCAATCAATTCCAAAGATTGAGCTACAATTCAGGAACACAAAAGAGTAAATTATCAAATACAGGAGAAGCTTTAGGAAATGCAACAGGAATGTGTTTCTAATAGTAGGGATACTATAAATGTTGAGGAGATAGTGAGGAAACATGAGGACTATTATGAGGAACTCCAGGTAGATGAGAAAGGATTAATTGATGTTACAAAGAGTGGAGTGCCTCCATTATTTGAAAATAATGGAGAACTGAAAGGTCAGGACAAGTGGATGGAGTGCAAGATGATATTACAAAAATATTTGGAGGTAGCCAAAGGTGGAGAATCAACATTGGATGAGTCTTTCGAGCATTTAGAGAAAATGGTAAACATGGATATCACTCTGAGAAATTCCACAGACGATGTCGATACTCACTTGTGGTAGGAATATTTATATCATGTTACCAAAGTCCATTTTTGGCTTTCCAAAGGCTAATTGTGTATGATTAATTATTGTTAGTTCTTGTTAAGTTTCAAAAGAAATTTGTGAAGGGGTGCATCCTCTTCAAATTTTTGATATCTAAGTCAATTACATAGCAGTAGAACAATATAGGTGAATAGGGATAGATTGATGCAAGAGCATCCAGTGGTGTAAGGGCAATCTTGGATCACCCAAAAATAGTTAAATTTTAAGTTTCTTGGTTTTTAGATGTTTTTACATTTTTTGGATATCCTTTTCATCATAATGAAATTCCCAATTTACAGTTTTTATTTTCTGTTCCTAGGTTGAAAGATATTGTAGTTTTAGTTTCCCAGATTTGCACTTGAAAGTCTTCCGAGTTAGATTTGAGGCACTTAGAGTTCCCGGAATGGCCCCAAAACTTGCCAAAATTGGCATAGCGAATTTCAAGTGCATTTTTACTTCGAGACCTTTCCAACGGTTCAAACGGTTCGCGAAACAGAGTCCCAGATCAAAAGTTATGGCCCTGGGAAGTTGGTGCACTTCCTAGAAGATACAATTGCAAATGCTCTTTAGAAATTTGAACTCCATGTTGTAAATTTTTGGCACCAAACCACCTAAACTCAAATTTGAATGTTTTTTTGGCTCCAAACTAATGAGGAGCTCTATTTATGGGCGGGTTTCTAATTTTTGGGTAACTTTTTGGGGACAAGCTCGCATATTGCGAAAGGGTTATTTTGTATCTTTCTGTAACTTGCATGTGTTGTAGAACTTGGGGATTTGAGATCCTCTACATGAAAGAATCTCCATTTTCTAAATAATAAAATTATTATCTTGTTTGTGGGTTTCTTTCTATGTCTCAGGCTATGCCCTCATCAAGTGGTATCAGAGCGAGGTTTTCTTGAGCATGTGGACAGATCGCCGATAATGAGGTAGTTCACACCAGGACCGTGGTTGTGGGTCGAGGTCAAGAAAGATTCCTCCAAGAGTGGTGCCTGGTGGGTGTGGTGGTGCCAGAGGTGGTTGAGGTGGCAGAAATGCTAGTGGAAGAGATGCACTAGCAGCCCTCCAGAGATAGATTGATGCGTTACAAG
>VDFB02047230.1:184493822-185078496 GCA_007258455.2 Sequoia sempervirens | reverse complement strand
TACTAGAAATAGGCAGTATGAAGAATATCTGGTGAAATGGAGAGGAAGGCCTATTGAAGATTCATCCTGGCTATCTAAGGTAGCAGTTGACCAGTTGGGTTTTCAACCATCTGAGACGTGACGGGGTCACTTCTCAAATTACAGGTGTTTGATGTAGGAGCATCCAGTGGTGTAAGGGCAATCTTGCATCACCCAAAATAGTTAAATTTCAAGTTTCCCATTTTTAGATGTTTTACATTTTTGGATACCCTTTTCATCATAATGAAATTCCCAATTCGGTTTTTTTTATTTTCTATTCCTGGGTTGAAAGATATTGCAGTTTTAGTTTCTCAGATTTGCACCTAAAAATCTTCTGAGTTAGATTTGAGGCACTTAGAGTTCTCGAAATGGCCTCAAAACTTTTCAAAATCCATGTAGTGGATTTCGAGCGTGTTATTGACTTCGAGACCTTTCCAACGGTTCAAACGGTTTGCGAATCAGAGTCCTGGATCAAAAGTTATGGCCCCAGGAAGTTGGCACACTTTTTAGAAGATACAATTGCAAATGCTCTTTTGAAATTTGAACTCCATATTGTAAATTTTCAGCCCCAAACCGCCTAAACTCAAATTTGAATGTTGTTTTGGCTCAAAACTAATGAGGAGCTCTATTTATGGGCGTGTTTTCTAATTTTTGGGTAACTTTTTGGGGACAAGCTCGCATATTGCGAAAGGGTTATTCTGTAGCTTTCTGTAACTTGCATGTGTTGTAGAACTTGGGGATTTGAGATCCTCTGCATGTAAGAAGCTCCATTTTTTGAATAATAAAATTATTCTCTTGTTTGTGGGTTATTTTCTGTGTTTCGGGTTGTGCCCTCATCATAGATAGACAACAAAAAGCTTCCATAATGTTTTCATTTCAAAAAACTATGTTGCAGATATAATTTTGAGGAAATAAATGAAAGATCTTTGATTCTGTGGCTTTATATTAGTATCAATTTTTTGTTGAAAATATTCAATTATCTTGTTGTCTCTATCTTAAAATAGTTCCTTATTATTTAAATTGATATATCAAGTATATATTCAATTTATCAATGCACATTTTTTGTACTTGTGTGATATGATTAATTGGTTTCCACAAAGGAATTAAAATCCTTCTAGTCAATCACAATAATTTGGAAACATTATTTAGGTCAGTAAGAAGAACCAAATAATTAGGATTGTCAATCTGTCTCCAATTTGGTATTATCTATGTTCTTGCATAATTTATTCAATTGGTTCTTTCAAGTAAATATTAAAATCCTTTTGATAAATTATAAGTAACCTGGTTGTGTCAGTTGGATAAGTAGAGTTTGTCAATCACTTTCCAACATGTTTATACAAGTTATAAACCAACATTGGTGTGCCAAACAATTTTAGTTATTTCCATTTACAAGTCACTCATTGTAAATCTTCATTAGACACCATTTACCCAACAAGGCACTGGTCTTATCCACTTCATCATTTAGTTTTATCTAATTTGTTTCAAAACCTTACATCTGTTAACTAAACATATTCATAAACTTCATCTTGATATTGCTTATACAATTTATACCTGATTAGGTTTGTATCTCTCCACTTCCAATTGCCATTGTGGATAGATTGCACAAGTAGGAAAAACATAGTTTAAGTCTGCTTTATTTACATAGGTACACCCACCTAAGGTTTGACAGAGCCTGAAGAGAAGAAGGTTCAAATACACCATTTGGCCTTGTTTGTTGTCCTAAAACATACCAAGAGCTTGACAACCTCTCAAGGTTTTTTAACCAATAATTTTGAGAACTAACATATTGGTGACTTTGTTGGGGACAATTCAAAAAAACTCAGTTCCAAAATTTCCTTATAGAGTCATTAAAATTTTCAAATCAGGTCTTTAGATTCATAATTTTGTAGTTTGCAGCTCCCCATCCGAGTCATGCAACTAATAGATTGGTGACTTTACTAAGGATCCAATTCTGAGCCCAAGCCTTCCATCATAGAGTCATTCCAGAGTTAAAATACTTCACTGGGAACAAACTAAATTATTTTCCTACTTTCAGAAAGTAGGTGGCAACTCTAGCAAAGTTTTATGACAAATAAAGTAAGCATTAGATCAGAGAGGATACATGACAAACATCAGAGGTACTATATATCATCTGACATGAACAAAATAAGATCCCTACATCAAGATAGTCCCAAGAAGAACAATAGGAGATGGAATGATAAACATGGATCTCCTCCCACAAAAATAAACGCAAACAAGAACAATCCTAAAGTGACATCTAGCCAAGAAGATGTTATGAATGAAGGGAATCCATTAGAAAAGTCCTTTAATATACACAATAGCTTCAACTCATTGCATGAGTTAGATGGACTAAAAAATTATCCATGTGGAGATCCCCACACTCCATTTGAACAAGGAAATAATGATCGTTCCACTTATCATTTTGAAATAGACCAAGAAAAGATGCAAGAGTTCAATGCCCAGAGAGATGAAGAATGAAGACAAAGGAAGGAGTATAATTATGAAATGGACCATAGGCAAGATGAAGGAAACCAAAGTGGGCTCATGGATAAATCAACTCCTATTGAATATTTTCAACACATGACTAATCAAGAATTAGAAATACAAATGCAGTGGCAAGAACAATAGCTTGAAAGAAGACAATAGATGATAAAAAGAAATATGGAGTTGAATCAACAATTGAATCAAATGAGTATTAATACATCAAAACCTCCAAAGTATGTCCCTCCACATAAATAGGGTGGTAATATCAATTCACAAGGGGCATCCCAAAAAATATGAGCACCACAAAATGTAAACCAAAGACAACATTTCTAGCATAATATACCATCTCAGGGATCCCAACATCCAAGTTCTACCAATGCCCCCTAACTTATTCCACTTTCAGGTCAGAAATGTCCCTTACAATATCAACAACATGTGCCTTAGTAAAATAGGTACCCCCAGCAACACATCCAACAAAATCCTTATCATTAGCCTCAATATGGGTACCAATACTACCCTAATCCACCACTCTTGAACTTGCCTCCACAAAATCCTACAAACCCATGTAGACAATTTGATCTAACAGTGTATCAATTGTACCCATACCCAATGGATAGTAATTGGATAAATATGGTTCCCAAGTTCACTAGGAATAGTGTCACATTAGTAGAACACATCAGAAATTTTTAATTCCTTTGTTCAAGATATTGGCATGGATTATGAAGACGTGAATATGAGATTGTTCATGATGTATCTAATAGAAGAGGCGAGGGATTGGTTCAATAGCCTACCTGACGGTTCAATTAATTTTGTAGCATATTTTCAAGATCAATTTTTGGAGCAATATTGGAATCAGTGTGCACCTGAGTTTTCTTTACATGAATTGATAAGTATCCATAAACATTTGAATGATTCAGTTTATGACTTCAACTAGAGGTTCTCCAAATTGCACAATAAGATATTACTTGGGTCCAAATTGACTGACCTTGTAGCATAAAGAATTTACCTGAAAGCCTTTGATCCGAAGATAGGATATGAGATTAGAAATAGGTTCCCTAGAAATCTAGTTGAAGAAAAAAAAAACAACATTGACTATTGAAAATAATAGAAAGGCTGCTAGGATGATTGGTAAAAGAGATAATCTCAAGGTTCCCCAAAATTTTAATAACCCTCAAAACAAGCAAGAAAATACTTATAGAAGTGAAAGACCAAGGTTGCATGATATGCCATATAATAAAAATTGGAAGGATGGAAAGAAATTAATTGATAGACCTAGGAATAAGGAGACTCCTAATTTAAAGAAGAAGGGACCATACATGGTTAACAATAATCCTTGGTGTCAAGTTTGCAAACTGCCACATTCCCCTGATTATTTTGTTGTAGCTCAATCAATACAAGAAGAGGAGATATGAGTGGACAATGATGAAGAGGATCATACAATATATTTAACCTCCCACACCGTCCATCCCATTGAGCAAGGATATTCATCTTCAAAAGAAGAAGGCTACAAGTATGATGTTGATAACCAAAGATACAATGTTCATATGGAAGAACAAGTCTTTTTTTATTATGATGAAAGTAATGAAAAATCATACTCTCCTTGTGTACCACCTTAGTCAAGCAAAATAAGAAGACCAACTGAGGAAGAGATTAAGGAGTTGACCATTGCTGCAGTTGAATGGGAAAAAAACAAATATCAATTAAGAAACAAAACAATAAATGAAGATGAGGGTGTTGTTGGTTCTTTTTTACGATGTAACCAAGTTTGTATTCTAATCTACCTATGGAATTTCCAATTCCAATCAAAGGCAGCTCGAAGGACCTAGACCAATTGATGAGGACTTTTTAAAAATCCTCCTACACTTCGGGCTCTGCAAGACCCGGGAGGGTGATCCCTTAATGTGTTTATAACCTCTGCACCATTATTATAAATGAAATTAACAATAACAGATCATCTCACTTAATAGCTCAACATGATAAGATAAATTCAACTAGAATTGGTTGTTCATAGACAATATCAACTACCTGGAGCATGAGATAACAAAACACAATCCATTGTTTAAGATAGTCATTGATTTGCAATTTGTAGCAAACTCTAGGCAAAGACAAACAAATACTGAACTACATGAATAAGTACAACTTAGATCAGTGCTATACATCCATTGCAAGAGTCAAATTCATAAGCATCTAGAGGTTTACGACAGATTTAATACATGACATATAAGATCCCTGACAATATTGTATTATAATTTCATCATTATGCATTCTAACCCAATACTACTTATCAAATCCTTATACAGAACATATCCGCCTATAATCCCATCCAAGCATTTTAATTAATTCCTTATATGAAAGATAAAATAGAATCATAGACACTACAATAGTGAGATGGATAAAACAACTCTTAGTTATTTCATTCAAAGTTCAGATATGCATGTACAATGGAGAGAAATGAGCTCGAATTTATCATTTCAACTCAAATGTTAGTAGTGTCATACAACATAAAATCCCCATGAACTCAAAACCTGTTACAGAATGACTGAAAACCTAAATTGTATCTCTCTAGAACCATCAGACTTTACAATTTTCTTTGCAACTTCACCTAGACTCAACCAAAAATTATATAACTTGCTAACCCCTACTTCTTGCCTTGAAATCCTTCTTATAGAGAATGAAGGAACAAACAAAGCATCGGGCCAGAAAGTACACATGTCACCAGCCAATTGGAGCACCTGGTGATATTCCAAAAATTGTTACAACAACCATCACCTTGGAGAATATTCATGTTCATCATAGTGTAGACACCTAAAAATGACCTAGGCCTGCAAGCTTCATTTTTACCACTTTCGTCTTAGCATAATTGTGACATTTAATTATGTCTTTGGTCCACATTCGACTATTAATTAAATAATTTATAATTGTTTAATTAATTCATGTCTTTGTATTCTTCATGATTATTAAATAAATAAATTTTATTTATTTATTAAATACGTCAATAATTGTCTAAGTCTTCCCTTAATTAAATAAATTTCTTAATTTGTTTAATTACCCTTCATCATATATTTCTTCTTGATTATTAAATAAATAAATTTTATTTATTTATTTAATATGTTACTAATTATCATAATTAAATAAATTGATTAATTTATTTAATTAATCTTATCTGCTAAATTAAATAATTAAATTTAATTATTTAATTGCCAATTTGATATTCTTCTCATTTTAAATAAATTAAATTATTTAAAATGTCATCACAATCTTAACTGACAGTTCACTTTGGTAAATAATTGGAAAATCAATTATTTATTATTTCACAAAATCCATAATTTGAATTAACTCAATTCAAAATGGAAACTAATCTTCTAAAAATCAAGTAATCGGACAGATTCTTGATTTTCCAAATTTGATCTTCAGTCCAACTCTTATCTTCTTGATTTTTTGAATCTCACAAATCAGGCAGTCTTTATCTTCTTAATTTTGAAAATATTTATTTTCAAAATTAATTTATCTCATTTATTCTCCACCGCCGATTTGATTTTCTCAGATAACATCTTGACCGCTCACTTAAGGATTTTACCCTAACCCTGATTAGGGATTATCAAATGAAATCTTGACCTCTGATTTTAGGTTTATGTCAAGAGTCGATCTCATCCGTTCATTCAAAATTGTGTTTTCTATAAAAGACAATTTTGTTCATAATTTTGGGATGACTTCATTAATATAGGTATTATAGTCATTTATCATTGATAGTTATTATTTTCATTTATCATATTGTCATAGGCATAGGCATAAATATAATCAAATCCTTCAAAGCTTGTTTAGGACAATGGCATAGTCAAGATTGCTCACACACTCGATCTAAGGGCGACACAAATCAACAAGTTAGAAGGTGTAATGGAGATCAGCCATGGAGATTGAAGACACTGTGTGAGATTGTTTTATTTTTTATGTTTTCATTTATGTTTCCTTTGCACTTCATTATTTTCTTTGGG
Organism: Sequoia sempervirens; assembly: GCA_007258455.2. NCBI lineage: Eukaryota > Viridiplantae > Streptophyta > Pinopsida > Cupressales > Cupressaceae > Sequoia > Sequoia sempervirens. The sequence goes on along the minus strand of VDFB02047230.1, from coordinate 185,072,002 downwards.
TTTATGATCTAATTCATTTGAATTTAATCCTAAAAATAACCCATTGATACATTTGGTAAACCTAACATTCTATAGAAATATTTGTGTTTTTCTTGTTTGTTTTACTGTTTTGCAGGTTATAGCCAAGAAGTCATACAAAATCCCGTCACTTTCTTTTGAGCACAGAAAAATGGGTGAATAAAATATTTTAAATTTTTTTCTGAGTTTTGTAAATCTCGGTCTCAATTTTCCAGAACTTCAAATAGTTTTAAATTTCATTAAGATTTGAGAAAGTTATGGCTATTTTAGTGATCAATGTTTTTTTTAATTTCGCTTTTTAAAACCTGTGTTTTCTTTTGCATATAACATTCTTTTTGTGTAGAATCTTGGAAAATAATTTTCGAGTTTTGAAGGTTTGATTCTTAGCTTTCCGAAACTTCAAACGATTTAAAATTTCATTAAGTTTTGAGAAAGTTATCGCTATTTTAATTTGCTGCTGTCATTAAATTTATTTTTATTTTTATTTTTTTGGTTACTAATTTTTGTTGGCAGCATGTAGCGTTGGAGTTTTTCATGGGTCAAAGACATATATTCAAACTAATGACATATGGTTTTGCAGCTATGTTTGTCAAAGATTTATCTCTCAAACCACTTGTTTGCATTTTTTAATCTAGGAACATTTCCTTTGGTGCTCTAAAATAAATTTTGTTTGCAAGTGTCTGATTGTGTTTGAACAAATGGTAGGTGATTATGCTCTCACCTTGTGAAAACTTGGTAATCAGAAAACCAGACCCATTTTATCTGTTGTACACCCTTACGATTTGGTATATCGAAGTATCATCTCCCCTTGGGCATTTGTGTGATCCTGGGTGTAAAAAAAACAGTTACTAACTCTAGAACTTGGGCCTGTTCTAGTGGGAAAAAGTACTCACCCCAGGACGACTCAGACCGGTAGCACCCTGACACTGAGGGACTTCTAGCCGGTATATAAAAGTGGGTTCTTGGGGAAAGCCCAAGAATCACGAGTGTGGTTCCGACAAGATGGATCTGAAAGGGGACTCTCACCGCATGGATCATGCCCCACGAATGGAATGCCCGAATTAAATGCCCCTTGTTTTAGTGTCCAACTATTCTTTGCCCATTGCTTGGTATAGTGCAGGGTACAATATCATGCCTGAAGACACTCACTATTGATCCCCTTGAGTAGAGATAGTATTTTTTGGGAAGTCACTACCCAAGAATTTGAATTTGGTGTGCTCGAATGATGTTAATGAGCCGTGGAGGGGAGCCAATGCCACCAAAATTCTAAGCTATCCACTCTCGAGAAGGAAAGGTGTTTATCACCAATCCGAGGTATATCGGTGGGCTATACCAAGTATACAAACCCTTGGCCTATTGGCCTTTTAGGTTTGTACTTGTCTCATCTGTGCTTACTTACACCAAAACATCGTGCTTGTCAAGTGTTTTCTCGATTTTCAAAGAATATACACAACATTCACAAATCTGGACACAAACAATCGATCTTAGACAACTCATACTTTTCAACAAAACATCAAAAAACAATCTCAGTCCCCATTTTGAACTTAGAATTTGCATTGTTCATCTTAGTCATCATTTTGAACCTAGACTTGGCATTTATAACATTAAGTCCTTAGTCAAACATCATCATCTTAGTCCTCATATTGGCCTTGACAACTTTATCATCTTGCATTAATCATTTCCTTAGGAAAACGTCATCATCATCTTGCATTGTCATCCTTTATTCCAAAAATACAAAAAAAATTAGTGACATAACTTGTCATCTTAGTCTTCATTGTCCTTTGGCATTAGTCATTTTCTTTGGACAACATTGTCATATTGCATCCCTTATTGTCAAAAATCTAAAAACATAGTCTTGCATTGTCATCCTTTATCCAAAAAATCCAAAAAATATAGGTTGTCATCATCCTCACATTTAGTTGTCATTGGCATCATCCTTATCTGAGAAAATCCCTTTTATGGTTGAGATTAGGCTTCAAAGACAACAATGACAAATGAAAAACTTTGGAAAAGATTTCAATCCCAACATCGATAATAACACTTATGACACAAACCAACATCAGAATTTTTCCAACCCATTTCATAACATGAACATTCAATCTTCCATGAACATGCCATCTTCATCACGAAATCCTTCTAAACCATTCATACAAAGAGACGAAAATGGAAGAGTATTTGCAAAAGACTTAGAAGCTGCAGTGCAAAATCCTGATATAGTCTCCTTTGTAGAAAAATCAATCTTACGTGACCCTCAAAGGTATCTAGCCATGCTTTTGGACCAAGGGGCTAAGTTACCACAAGGCTTTGACATAAATAATTTGCCACCTCCATCCCTCTACCCTCACCATCAACAGTTGCTTGACATAAATCCTACCAGTAATTCACAACAAACGTCCACTTATCACCCTTATCCTAACCTTGACAAGGGAAGCCAACTATCCACTAGTCCATTCCAAACCTCCATGTCATATTCTGACCCTTCACCTATCAATCCCGTCCAAGTCTACATGCCTTATCAACCATCTACCAACTCATGTCAAGTCCTCACATCATACCATATCGATCCCGTCCAAGTCTCCAGGTCCTATTTTAGTCAACCTTACACTAATCCAGCTCAAGACTCCATGGCATATCTGGTTGAAGTCCCCATGTCACATCCTATGCCATCACATCCTAATCCAGTCCAAGACTCCATGTCATATCCGGTCCAAGTCTCCACTTCATACCCTTGTCCTTCACATACTAGTCCAATGCAAGTACCCATGTCATATCCTAGTCCTTCACATACTAGTCCTGTCTAAGTCCCCACGTCCTATCCTAGTCTGTCATTCATTAATCCTTTTCTAGTCATCCCCTCACAAGCCACATCTAGTCATGAAAATTATATCATAGTCCAAAGTCAAATCCCATTTAATAAACTTGAGGATACATGTCAAAATGAAAGCCCAAAGCAGGACCTTATAATGTCACCCTTATGTCAAGAACAAGGTAGTTCATCCCATAACCCTATCTATCAGTCCATCCATGGAGTCCTTCAAGACAATCATGACATCCAGAACACACCTCTTCTTGACAACGACTCTATTTCTGACTATATAATCTATGATAACCCGATCTTCGACCAAGACCCTACCATTGACCAAGAAGTCCAAAATGGTCCACTCCTTGACCTTTACGCTATTCATGATCAAACACTTTCTGACCTTACAAAGGCCTCAACTATTGACACTTCCCACGATGAGACACTTGCCTCCATGGGACACATAGATGATATTCCTCCAGAACAAGAATCTTCCACTAGGGACATGCTTGCATATGATCAAGTTATAGTTAAAATCATTGGACTCTATGACACTAAACATAATGATGGCTTCGACATTGCCTTGGAAGCACCAATAGAATCATCTAAACCTGACATGTCACTTGATCAAGCCAAAGATATTAGTCAAGAATATGTCCAACATGAAAATGAAGCTAAGACACTTTATCAACTAGGGTCATCTATCTTTGTCAGAGTAGGCTTTCTTGCAGGCGAAAATATTACAAGTGACAGTGTCCATATACATCAAGATGGGTTAGCATCTTGCTTTCAAAACAATAAATACCCCATCGCAAATAGAATCTTTCAAAGCATGCAATATCAAGGCAAAGGACTAGGCATACACAAGCAAGACATTCTTGAACCAATACAACTTCAGGAAAATTGCAAATATCAAGGTCTTGGGTATTCTTCAGTTAGCAAATCAAATGATGTTAGTGATACTTCCTCGATATTGGGGGAAACCTTGTTAGATACAAACGTCAAAATGGAGTCCATGAGAAATCTTTGTCATAAGATTGCTGCCAACACCCCCTCCACCCACACCATGAACCGTCATTCCATCATAAATAAACCTTCCCTTTGGAACCAACAAAAACAAAAGTCTTACAAGTCAAAAGATCAAAATCAAATGTCAAAGGCCATTGAATCAAACAAAAGGGCAAGTGGACAAATGAAATTAAAATGGATTCGAAAGAAAGATGGATCAAACAAAGACATCAAGTCAAATACAAAAGTCAATCACAATGTGGAGCCACAAGACAAGAGGACTCCCACATATAACACATGTCTACCTCCTTCAAAATGGTCATCAAAGAAGGCATCTAAGAGTGTTGGTTCCAAACACCATCCCTCCAAAATCCATTATACACCATACTAGTTTTGGAGAATAAAAGGTGATTCATCCAAATGTCCAAACAACCTTTCCACATCTACCATCATCTGTCGTAATCCTGCATCTCGCCTAAAGTCCAAAAATCCCATGTCACAAATCCGTCACATCATGGCAGCAACTCTTTACCATAAGGACTCTCATGGCACTCTATCACGATGTGTGTATTTTGATAAGGCCAACTCTAGTATCAGAAAAGATCAAGATGACATCGATCAGTTGTATGCAAGCGCTATGATCCTGACAAGATAACTCCTTCAGCAAGGTCATTATTGGCATATCATGGCACTAGTCTCTACATCGGCACCATCAGTGGATTCAGAACAATCAGTGGTTATCTAAAGCATCCAGGCTATCCACAAAATTAGAAATACAAAAAAAATTGAAAAATGTAAAAAAATCGTCACCCTGATGAAAACCTGGCAAACAGGCATCTTGGTGACACCAAAAAAATTAAAAAGTCAAGAAAATAGTAAAGAGAAAAATTTCATCCAATGGTGAAAACCTGGCAAACAGGTGCCTGGATGAGTACCATGATGAAAACCTGGCAAACATGAGTTATGTGTAAAATAAATCGTCTATGTGGACTCTTACACTTGAGAGCAAGTCCTCTCATTTTCCCATACCTTCCTCATGGCATTGACGTCCATCTAAGCCCTATCATTTCCATTCACTTTCCCACTTACCTTAGTCTTGACATAAAACTGGCACACATAAATCATGCTTTGGGAAAACTCTTGACATGCCTATCCTTCAGTCATACATGATTCATGAAACATCATGTCATTGACCCTCATAGTCTTATTGTCCTTATATGACATAATCCTTGAAAATCATATGACATTCCCTTAGTCTCATGTCTCCCGTCCTTTACCAAGGCTACCCATATCCTTTCATGTATGTCACCTATCTTGGCTTTCCCTTGTCAAACATTGTAAGGATAATCATCATCCTATCTAGTCCTAACCAAGCCATTCCAAATGCAACGAGTCTAATCCATACAAGCACATTATCCAAAATTTTACTTGACTGTGTTTCTGGCCTGGCTGTAGACCTCCATACTTTCATCACATTATCGTCATCGTCCTCACGTTGTTTCGGAATGTGTCCTTCCCACGTCAAACAACGTTGTCATCACCTATCAATTGGTATTCAGCTTGACTAGGGGCACAATCATATTTGTCCTTGGATTCCCATGTGTAGGAATCAGTCATATGCATTTGTCATGATCCTCTTAAACATCAAAATTCAAAAAAAAATATCATAAAATATCTTGAAAAAAGACAAAAACATATTAAAATGTCCTGAAGAAAGACCAAAAACATCATAAAATGTCCTAAAGAAAGAACTAAATATCATAAAACATCATGAAGAAAAAATAAAAACATCCAAATCAATGTCAAAGTCAGTCACATGGAGTCAAAGTTAGTCATGTCAGTCAGTCCATGTCATAGTCGAACTATGTTGTCTCTATGCATTTGCTACGTAGGCAAGGCCATTAGTCGACCAGTCCTCGAGACATTAGGTCAGTCCTTTTAGGTTGGTCCAAATAAAATCATGGCATTTGTCACAATCGTCACATCAGTCAAATAAGTCAAACATAGTCAAACTCAGACACAAGACAGTCATTCGAAACATCAATGTCAAAATTGGTCAAGATCAGACAACACAGTCCAATCAATCATACAATCAACATCAGTCAACTTGCCAAAACATATTAGTCAAAACAATGTCAATCTCGTCACTCTTTGGTCCTCTTCAAGATGTGTCCTCAGATTTGGACCTCATCAAAATGTCCTTTGCCTTTTCAGGATGTGTCCTTCCTGATAATAGGCCCCGTCCAACCATCAACACCGTCAAATTGGCAAAACCCTTAAACTGTCCAAACCGTCAAATCGACAAGAAATCAATCTTTGGCAAAAAAATATTGGCAAAGAAAATAAAATGGCTATTAATCTTTCTGGTCTATCTTGTCTTATCTTTTGACTATCTTGGCTATTTTGTCTTATCTTTTTACTGTCTTTTCTTTGTGGTCATGTTACTAGCTACCTCGAGGATGTCTCATGAAGGATTTAGAGGTGCAATGACATCTCCTGGCCTATTTTATTTTCTTTGACTGCTGTCTGTGGATTGTCTTGACAAAAAGACTAGGGCAACTTCGCCCTTAGTATGAGTTAGGACATTCCTTATCTGTGACTGTTAGTTTTTCAAATGGATGACCTTGCATACCTTGGTGTATGTTATATCATGGTGTTTGTTATCCATTTGTGTCATTCTTACCGCCCAATGATGATTAAGAGCAATAATAATTAAAGTCTTATGCTAAAGTTTTGAAGGATTTGGTCTAGGAACTAACATGCATCTTCTTTAGTCATGTCATCTTCTCTCACCCATCTCATATAGGCATTGCATCCATATCATCATCCATATCTTTTTCATTAACAATTTTTTGTCTCTTCATATTCTAGTCTTCTCATTAATTTCGAGAGCACACTCGTGTTCTTGGAACCTGTCTGTCCTCTCGAGGGGGCATACCGCTACCCTCCTCGTCATTCTTCCTCATCTTATTTTGCACTGGGGAATTTTTTGACTTATTTTCTTTGTCACAATGCGACAAGTGACATTATGACAAAGAGGGGAAAAATGTAGACACCTAAAAATGACCTAGGCCTGCAAGCTTCATTTTTACCACTTTCGTCCTAGCATAATTGTGACATTTAATTATGTCTTTGGTCCACATTCGACTATTAATTAAATAATTTATAATTGTTTAATTAATTCATGTCTTTGTATTCTTCATGATTATTAAATAAATAAATTTTATTTATTTATTAAATACGTCAATAATTGTCTAAGTCTTCCCTTAATTAAATAAATTTCTTAATTTGTTTAATTACCCTTCATCATATATTTCTTCCTGATTATTAAATAAATAAATTTTATTTATTTATTTAATATGTCACTAATTGTCATAATTAAATAAATTGATGAATTTATTTAATTAATCTTATCTACTAAATTAAATAATTAAATTTAATTATTTAATTGTCAATTTGATATTCTTCTCATTTTAAATAAATTAAATTATTTAAAATGTCATCACAATCTTAACTGACAGTTCACTTTGGTAAATAATTGGAAAATCAATTATTTATTATTTCACAAAATCCATAATTTGAATTAATTCAATTCAAAATGGAAACTAATCTTCTAAAAATCAAGTAATCGAGTAGATTTTTGATTTTCCAAATTTGATCTTTAGTCCAACTCTTATCTTCTTGATTTTTTGAATCTCACAAATCAGCCAGTCTTTATCTTCTTAATTTTGAAAATCTTTATTTTGAAAATTAATTTATCTCATTTATTCTCCACCGCCGATTTGATTTTCTCATATAACATCTTGACCACTCACTTAAGGATTTTACCCTAACCCTGATTAGGGATTATCAAATGAAATTTTGACCTCTGATTTTAGGTTTCTGTCAAGAGTTGACCTCATCCATTCATTCAAAATTGTGTTTTCTATAAAAGACAATTTTGTTCATAATTTTGGGACGACTTCATTAATATAGGCATTATAGTCATTTATCATTGATAGTTATTATTTTTATTTATCATATTGTCATAGGCATAGGCATAAATATAATCAAATCCTTCAAAGCTTGTTTAGGACAATGGCATAGTCAAGATTGCTCACACACTCGATCTGAGGGCAACACAAATCAACAAGTTAGAAGGTGTAATGGAGATCATCCATGGAGATTGAAGACACTGGGTGAGATTGTTTTATTTTCTATGTTTTCATTTATGTTTCCTTTGCACTTCATTATTTTCTTTGGGTTTATGATCTAATTCATTTGAATTTAATCCTAAAAATAACCCATTGATACACATAGTAGCTGAGGAAAGTTGTTTCAAAAAAAAAAATTGCAAGAGACCCACACCGAGAATGCCATCAAAACAAAATTGGAATTGTTGCAACCGTAGCATCTGATTTGCCACCTGTTAGTAGTCCACTCATTTTTACGCTTCCTTAGTCAAATATTTAGTTACCCATTTCTAGTATTCTTCATCAGTTAGCCAGTCAAAATTAATTACCTCATCCACCTTGGCATTATAAGGTGTGTATTTTACTGCTACCTGATTTACATCTCTTTCAAAAGATTCCAAAAATGAGCTAGTACTAATAATTTTATCCATACATCTCACCAACAAATCATATTCTGAGCCATTACAAATTAAATTAATTTGATCATTGATGACCTCACTTGCTTGATCCTGCCATTGTTGGAATGACCCGATTTTCTCCTACTCATCAATTATATCTGGTAATAATGTGTTACCTCAATCATTGAAATTCTTTACCAACTCCCTAATCTTCCTACTCAAGTCATCTGGTAAGGTATGAAAACCTTGCAATGATTTTACTAACACATGAGTAGGATTTAATGATTGGGGTCTATTACTTATATCAAACCTTGAGGCCTTATACATGATATCCAGATCACTGGCCCTAGGGATCCAATTTTCAATTATTGGTATCACTACCTCCTGATCCCTATCAATATTCTTTATTGTTTCCAACAACAAAGAATATAAAGAATGTATAGATAGCAATTTACTATCAACCTTTTCATTTAAATGCCTCAAAATAGTAGTAACAATCTCTTTTTTCTTTAAAAGAGATCCCTCCTCATTTACCTTTAATGATGCCTGCAACTCATCAATTTTTTGCAAGAGCTGCTTCTTTGTAGGATCAAAATAGAACTCTATTTCTTCATCTTGTTTCCTCTAAAGAAGGGGTGAGGATATGATTCTGACTGGGAGACCCTGGTGTGGAAACAATTGGAGAAGCAGGAGGCACTAACCTTGTTGTGGAAGGTAATGTACTGGTTCCTAGAGCACTTGATGTCTCCCCAATCTGTCTATACCTGAACCTTTCCACCTCAGTTTGCCACTCAACATTTTTCTGCTGCATCTTGCTATACTCCTCAATCAAAAGGTTATCTTTTTCCATTAAGCTCTTCCTTTCAGCTTCTTCTCTTTCAACAGTCTTTTGGGCCAATTTGGCCACATTCACAGTTAAATTAGTGGCCTCGATGGTTGAGGTCTCTGAAACTCTATTTATTATTAATCCTCCTCTGAAATTTGGATTAATATTTGCAATTTCTGGTTTTCTCCCTTGTGGGGCCAATGCCCAAATTGCCAAAGTTTCATATTCTTCACTAAAGGTAGATTCTTGTAATGCTTCCTTGACTTCTTCTTCAGAGTCTTGAAAGGGAAGCTTGGACTTCATAATAGCATTAAAAGCCACAACATCTGCAATGTACCATTCAGGAAAAATCAATACACCAACTTGAATCACCAGTTTTCTTCCTTCTTCAGGAGTGATGTTCTTGAATTCTTCCATTAACTCAACTTTTACCTCCTCATCATTCTCCTAGTCTGACCTATCAAGCCTTAGTTATCTTCTTTGCCTACATTTATCTTGATACTTTTCAAATTTCATCCTCCATGCCAATTGCAAGAATACAAGAGTTCTTACAAATGTATTATCATCTAGAAACTCCTTGCATGCTTCCATTCTTGCATCCTATACACTTTTACCTTTCATATCTAAATCGGATAAAACCAATTCGGCTGGCCTAGGAGAGGAAGGCATACCAATTTGCATGTCTTGATCAGTAACAATGATTTCATCCATTAGATCCTCATATAGTTGATAAATTATTTGCCTCTTTGGGCTTGGTTCAGATGGTGGTGATGAGGGATTTTCCTCTGGTGATGAGGGATTTTCCTTTGGTGATGATTCTAAATAAATAATTTTGATTTCCCTAGGAACTTTGAATTTTGGACCTGGTTGTGAAGGCACCTTCATTATTTGCTTTCCCTTTCTGTCCACTTCTTCATCACTGTTGTTATCTTTTTTCCTTCTATAAATAGGCCACCTTTCAGTAGGCTGGTATGATGGCCTTGTTTCAATTGGTCTGGCACCTTGTTCTTGTATACCCAAACTCAGCTCTAAGTTTATCTTTTTAGTCCTCAATGTGCCCATAATCTCTTTGAATTTCCCCATCAAAAAAATAGTTTTCTTGTGGTATGGAGTGAACTCCAACAATGGATCATACTTGGGATCTATTTTATGCACAATATTCAATAGCTTATCATAAGCTATCCATTTCTCCTTGTTCAACTCCTGTCTATTCAAATCAAATTCATTTCTAATCAAGTCTTCAGGGAAGTTGAATTCATGCACAAATTTTCTAGCTTTTATTATTTGTCTGAAAAGAGAAAAGAAACCCTCAGGATCATATTGCCGCTTTGGTCCACACCTCAAATGGTAATCATCAAAGAACTTCTCAAAATACACCCAACCTCCCTTTGAAAATGCAAAAGCAGACACCACCGTATAATCTGGGAAAAAAGTTCCCTTACCCCTTCTAGTGAGGTTGTCCTCATGAATACAACCTATCTGCCACATAACTTCTACAAACCCCACTCTTGGTGGTACATTGTATGGTAGTATATGAGGGGATCCCTGAAAACCATATACTCTCAAGACAGTGTTGACTGGGTATGGGATAATGTCACCCTAGTTATGATAAACCTTCAATTTTGGCTTCCTCTCCTTTGGCCTAAGGAAATCATGTAATTCCCCAGGGATCCTAGGTACATTCACCATTAATCTAGCCCTTAATCTAGAAGAAAGAAAAATTATCAAATTGCACATAGCTAGTGCTCTCCTTATTACAAGATAAATTTGCAGCCCAAATCTGTACTGACAATCTTTCTCCATCAACCGATTGCCTTAATTTCATATTCTCAGAAAAGAAGTTAGCATTCTTAAAAAAAACATATAGATCAGCATAGAATACCTAAAGAATTGAGTGTCGGTATCATTCTTCTGCAACTTTGATAGCCCCTCATGCATCCTCTTAGCCAAGAAAGAAGTGAAGTAATAGGTCACAGAGAAGTTAGGGTGTTGTATTTGCACCCCCATGAACATGTATGCAATGAGCATTACCGTACTAGGACTGAAACCCAAAATATGACACAATGAATAGAAAGTGGCCAGGAAATGATTAGCAAAACAATTTAATCTGAAAGGTTCCTGGTCACTGGGGCTGATATGAAATTTTGAACCTCTTGCCCTAGCTAGATGAGGTGGAAGAAACTTAGCTCTAAAAAGAGACTTCAGCTTTGCATACTCCTGCTTCATTTCCTCAAGGTTGATAGGAACCAAGTCTTCGCTTAGTTCACTCAAATCAAAAATCTATTTGATCTCTTCTTTGTTAACTCTCAACAGAACACCTCCATCATTATCTTTGATTACCCATGTGACAGGGTCATATTTTGTAGCAACTGCCCTAAGTAGGTCTACATCAGGGAATACATTTGGTACCACCAACTTCCCCATATCATACATCCATCCATTTGAAAAAGGGTGAGACAAATTCCTCTGTCAAGCCAGTGAGGGGAACCCTAGCATCGGTAATGTTGGAGCATTTATACACTAACCCTTCCCCCAGGTTTTCCCATGCATTAGGACCAATCCCTTCATCCTATCATTTGTTGACAAGGGAAATTGATCCAGGTGTACATAGTCCGCTATCCTATACATAGACCACTACCCTGTACATAGTCCTTATCCCTGTACATATTGACTATCCTTGTACATGTCCCTTATCTTTCATATCCATCGCTTGTATATACCATTCGTAATAAGTGGTAGTCTTTCCCATAACCTGGAATGATTAACATCGAGTGCATTTCATATCCCCCATTTTACCCTATTCATAATCGATTGGTCTTATACTTGACTAGGGGCAAACACTTGATGTGCGTCATATTGGTTCTTACATTGGCTATGTTGAAGATGTAAAACCATAGAAAAATCCAAAAACATCGCAAAATGACTTGAAAAAAACACAAAAACATCAGAAAACTTCAAAAAGACAAAAAAATCAAAACATTTTGAAAATCCAAAAATAGAGTCAGAATCAGTCGCACTTGTCAGTCTTTGTCATTTGTCGAGCTACGTTGCCTCTATGACTGGATGTAGGCAAGGCCATCTACTGATGTGCCCCTGAGGCATTAGGTCAGTCCATTTAGGTTTGTCTATATAACGTCCTGAGTCAATCCATCTGTCTATATGACAAGGTCAAGTCAAGTCGAACTACGAGGTCTCTGTGTGTATAACGTAGGCAAGGCTATCAATCGATGAGCCCCTGAGGCCACACTAGGTCAGTCCATTAGGGTTCGTCGCATTCACTTTCACGCACGTCTTTTATTTGTAGTCAGTCTTGTCGGTCAAGTCAAGTCGAACTATGAGGTCTCTGTGTGTATAACGTAGGCAAGGCCATCAATCGATGCACCCCCGAGGCCGCACTAGGTCAGTCCTTTAGGGTTTATCATCACACACAGTCAATTGTACACACATCGTATCAAGTCATGCATCAATCTGGTGAACAAGTCAGCAATATCTCTAAGTCAAATCAAACACCTTGCCAAACAAAACAATCAAAACAGATCAACTACAGTCTGCTACAGGATGTGTCCTTCTTGGAAACATACGTTATCAAAAAAATCAATCTATGTCTTATACAAGACGCATCCTTCCTACATAATCGATAAGGTCAAACATAGCCTTACATAGGTTATCACATCAACGACATCTGACTCAATGTCTTATATGATACATGTCTTTCTAAAACCAGGCTTTGTCATGCCTTATACAGATAGTCATAACATCGAAAATAGACTTACAATCTTATCCGGTATGTGTATCTCCTGAAATCAGACTCTATCAACAAATCAAACAAACAAATCATGTTTTGGCAAACATTTTACTGGCTTTTTGACTTTATGGCTTATTTATATTATCATTTTATTTCACTTGATGACTAGGAATTATGTTATTAGCTTTCTCAAGGATGTCCCATGAAGGATTTAGAGAAGCAACGATGTATCAGAATTCTATTTTCTTTGACTGTTGTCTGCCGACTGTCTGTTAAATTTGATTTGTTGTCATGTTACTAGTTTCCTCAAGGATGTCCCATGAAGGATTTAGAGGAGCAATGACGTATCACGACCCGTCTTTCACTTTGTTTGCTGTCTGTGGTTTGTCCTAACAAAAAGACTGGGGCAACTGGTGCCCTTAGTATGAGTTAATGACAATCCTTGTCTGCGACTGTCTGTTATTAGCAAGTGGATGACCTTGCACACCTTGATCTATGTAATATCATGGTGTTTTTCTCCATTTGTATTAGTCCTACCCAATGATGATAAAGTGCAATACCTTTTGTGATACGGAAAAATATCGAAGATTCCTAATACTAACATCTATCTTCTATCTTTCATTCTTTGTCGATCTTTCTTTCAGCACTAACAGTTCTTCTTACTTGCATTATGACGAAGTCCTGTGACATAAAACATTATACATCACCCTGCATCCACATACATGTTAGAAACATTCTTACATATAGACATATTTTACATTTAGATCATCATGGCATAAAACATATTATAAACATTCCATGTATAGCATCACATTACATTTATATAGCATCACATGTCGTCTACATCCTACATATAACATCATATTGCATCTCATAATCATATAGGATCAACATCATATAGAATCATACATTATATAGAATCAACATTATCACATTAACTGTATAAACATCATAACCATACATACAATCATCAATCACATAGGCATATCATATAAACATCACATGTATACATAAGGACTACAGGATCAATAAATATAAATGCATATCCTGAGAATCGCCGCCAAAATCATATATATATATCACTCAAATGTGTCACATCACAATGTCATAATGTATCACAAATACATGGAAGCCCGCAGGCTATAAGATCAAAATACAGTGCCTCAACAAATGGTACCCCTATCCTGAGCTGCCACTGCCATCATGCCGAGAGTGTGTGGGAGAATGATGCTAGGAACTGGCTGATCTCTGAGCCATGGGAGGTCTATCATATGGCCCTACTCTATGTGGCTGATCCACCCCCTCTGTGCTAACTATCCACGTGTGGGTCCTAGTCTGGGACCTGCTACTGTGTGCCACTAAAAAATTGGCAGCCTGTCTCTCTAGGGGAACCTCTGCCTCATATAAGTCCCGGTAGTATCTCTCCCTCTCTCCAGCTCTGACTAGCTCTCTGGTGAATGCAACTGATGGTCCTGTGCATAATGACCTGAGCTCTGTGAACCTCTGCTCAGTCTCCTGCTGCCGGGCTATGGCCTGATCCCTGTCCGTTAGGGCTCTGTCCCTCTCTATCCAATAGGGATCCCTCTCAGCCATCAATACTCTCATCTACTCCTCCAAGGAGGCAACCTGGGCTTGTAACATATCTGTGTCTGGATCCTCCGCCCCTCTCTCATCCTGTCTGCCCTGTCTATCCCATCCTCCTCCTCATCGAGCTCCTCCAGGATCTAATCTCAGATCTCTCTCTCATGATCATCATCCTCCTAGTAGGCACCTAGAAACCCAAGGGCATCAACCTCTGCCTCCTCTCCAACTGCCTCCTCGACACCTGCCTCCTCTCCAACTGCCTCCTCGGCACCTCCCTCCTCTCTGGCTGCCTCCTCGGCACCTGCCTCGGCACCTGCCTCTACCTCTGCTGGGATATCTGGGATGTCTGGGATAACAGCCTCTACTAGCTGCTCCTCCTCACCACCTCTGGCCACATCTAACATAGCCACATCCTCCTCTCCTCCTCTCTCCTCCTGGATCGGTGACAAGGCTGGCCCTCATCCCCGCCGACCATGCCTCCCTCTCCTGCCTCCATGTCGGCCACCTCTGCCATCATCACCTCCATCACCACGGCCTCCTCTGCCTCCTTGGCCTCTCCCTCTGCCTCGTTTGCCTCTAGGACATGTCCCATGCCGCTCTACCGGTGCTGGCTGCCCTGGATCTATCATGGGAATCAGCCTGTGTACTGTCCACCACTGATCATAAGCTGGAGTGGTCCCTGGGTCTGCTAGTCTGTCCCTCCATCTCCATGGAAGTGCCTGTAAACCATCAATGTCTGCCTCCGCAGTGGCGAATGGAATCTCTGGCCCCCATAGCAGGACCTCTCGTGATGACCGAGCAAACTCTGCTCTCCCCCGAGGTACATCCTGTACCTCTCCATACTGTCTCAGTACCCGGTCTGGCAATTGTCGCTCTATAATGTGCATATGGGACATTGTCCGTCCCACCAAATACTGTGTCTGTCGACAAAAGGGCAAGTGCTCGCCCTCATCTAACCACACCTCGCAGCCTAGGTACGGTCTCCATATAAACTCCTGCATGGTGTCTATAGCATGTCTAAAGTAACTTGTGTCCCCAATATGATGTTGTGTGGTTGCCCCCACATAACGGAAAGCGTATGGAGCTCTACGAGCCAAGTCTACTGTAACAAGTGGTCTAAAAATAGCAATATGCTCCCACGCCCATACCATCAGGAGCGTGGTACCGCAACTCATCGACTGTGCCTCTCGGTAGGCAATATCATGAAGGTAGAAGTACAACATCCCTAGCACACAGGAACCCCAGGCATATACAACTCGGTGCTCGAGCATGCCCACTAACATCTCCCCCCATCCCACAGGAAATCCATGACCTCGGCGGTTAGGCAGTACAATACCACCTATCAGTGTCGCTACTAGACAGTCTAACTGTCTATACCTCTAGGCCAATACCTGCCACCTAATCTCATAGTCATCAACCCCTAGCTGTCTAACGTTGGCATGGGGGTAATATCTGCACATCTCAGCTATACCCCTCTGGGTATCATAGACCACCTGTGTCCCTCTAATAGGTAGTCTTAATATCCTATATACATCCTCTAAAGTCACTGTGGCCTCTCCAGTCAGTAGGTGAAATAATGATGTCTTCGAGTGCCACCGCTCACATAGTGCTGTCAGTAATCCCTAATTTGCCTGAATCTGGGGCATATCGGTCACATGCAACAAACCTAAATGCCATAGAGTTCGTCGCTCGGCTAGCCGCAAACTGTCTCTAAATCGAAACGTCGTGGGTCTCGACTCCCGTGTATAGATAAGGTCCAATACAACCTGCAACAACATCATATATTCCTTATGTAAGCCTAAATCATCTATTCTATTGAAAAATGACTATTTTAACATAAAATGCAAATGTGTCGTTATTTTGCACATGCGTCATTTTTTTTAACACATGCGTCGCTTTTTCACAAATGCGGTTCACAAATTCTATATGCATCATTGTTAATCAAATGCGGTTAATAATAAACATATGCGTCATAAAAATAACATTTGCATTGCAAAATGACAAATGCGTTTCTAAATAAACATATGCGGCTATAAAGATGCACATGCGTTTAAAAAAAAATCAAATGTGTATCAAAATAAACAGATGCGTTTATTCGCTAAAGACTATTCTAAATGACTGGCGTAAACTTTCAAATGTGGCTTTTCGCGGTCAAATGCATCATTTGCGCATACACATGCGGTGCAAAATGAAAAATGATGCATAACTAAAAATTGAATTAAATGCATTAAATAATGCACAAATAAAAAATTTTCAAAAGGAAAGTTTTACGTCCATACCGGGGGTCCATGCCGGCTGGTCTCTGGTATGTCTGGATCTTGTATGCACGATGATTGGTGGCTGGAACTGGAGACATCCTCGCTAGAAAGTTAGAGCAAATTTTCAAATCTCTAAGCTAGGTGGGTGCAAATGAATAGTTTTTCACCCCAATTCAAATATATACCTAGGGCTTAGGTGGCATTTCCTTCCTACTGGCCATGTAAACTTATATTTTCTATCATCTCGTACCCGTCCCTCCCACTTCCAATCCCAATTCCGTCAACTGCATTGCATTTCTACCTATTTACTGAACTAATCGGGAGCATTTCCAAATTTTTTTGAACATTTCAAAAATTTGTCAATTTTCCTGAGGGGGCATGCCTTGACCTATTCTAATCCGGAGCATTATTGGGGCATGTTTTTATTAACTTTCTTTGACACAACGCCAAAACGACATTGTATCAAAGAGGGGCAAATGTAGACACTGAAATTCTTATTCTTCATAATTCATAATTCTTCATGGTCATGATTAAATATTCTTATTTAATTAATTCATCTTAACATTAATTCTTCTATTGATTAAATAATCTTAATCATTTAATTATTCATCTTAACATTAATTCTTCTATTGATTAAATAATCTTAATTATTTAATTAATTCATCTTCTATTAATTCTTCTATTAATTAAATAATCTTAATTATTTAATTAATTCACACTTTTCTTTATTCTATCTGGTTAATTAAATAAACATTTTTATTTAATTATGTTACTAATTAACCTTATCTGTCTTGTCAAATTAAATAAATTCTTATTTAATTTATTCTTTATCATATTTCAACTATAATTAAATAAATTCATTATTTATTTAATTATTTGTTTAAATCCCTTTATCATTTAATTAAATAAATCTTATTTATTTAATTATTCTTCGAATATTGAGTCTTGTATTAAATGAATTGTTTAATTCATTAATTCTATTTTAACACATTCCTCTATATTTTAGATAATTATGTGAGTTATCTAAGTATTCA
This sequence comes from Sequoia sempervirens, assembly GCA_007258455.2. Lineage (NCBI taxonomy): Eukaryota > Viridiplantae > Streptophyta > Pinopsida > Cupressales > Cupressaceae > Sequoia > Sequoia sempervirens. The sequence continues at coordinate 185,054,159 of VDFB02047230.1, read as the reverse complement.
CTTTTACTCGACTCGACATCTATTTTAATCGTTCAGTTAACTATTGATTTAATGTCTGAGTGGCTGTCTCGAGTAATCTCTTCGTCAAGTCAGTCAATCGTTCAGTTCTAACTCAATTGCGTGTACATGCGGATTAATTAAATATTCTTATTTATTTAATTAAGTGTTGTGTGTGCATTCAAACAGAGATTCGTTATAATCAATCTTCATCTTTGTCATGCAAATATATTTCTTATGTTTTTGAATGTCGAACTGAAGATTAAATCATTTATTTAATCTTTAAGTCTATTTCTAATTCGAATCACTCATGTCATCGCTGTCAGTTATCAGAATGCATGTCTAATCAGTCAATCTCAACTGTCCGTTGATCTTTCGATCTTGGCCTGTCATTCGAATAACCAATTTTCTATAAATTGATTTGTCATTCTTCATTCCAATCTCTCTCGTGAAATCTTATGAATTTGGAGAGAACTTTTGTCTTGAATCTTCGATATTTTTCTAATCATTATCTTAGACTATACTTGCACGAACTTGAAAATCTGAGGGCAATTATACTACACAAGAAAAATGGAGAAGGGCAATCGAGATGAATCATGGAAATACGTTTGAAAATTGGTGAGATTGTTCTAGTTTTAATTACGTTTTTGACAGTTTCCTATGTTCTTTATTGCTTAACGAATGAATTTGCATTTTATATTTTAGTATTGTATTGCATGTGTGCTTCTAATAGATCTTCTTTGTTATCTATTGTGCAAAGCTTTTATTTGGCATTACACCAGGAAATCATCTTACAGGTTTCTTTTTAGATATTCAACTTGGCCAGAATGCTGCTTTGGTGGTGCCATCTCAGACAAACTAGGGCTTCTTTTACAACGTTATACTTCAAGTAGCTAGGACTAACCAATGATAGGAAATTACAGAAAAAAATACTACAATTTCTCACAATCTATAATTAAACTATAGCCCTAACACATTTATCAACAAACCCACTGAAAAACACAGCTAATCGCTTTCCAAATTCAAGTGCAGAATGACTGAGAGTCATAGAAAATAAACTCAGGGCTTTGTTCACAGAACTTCCAAATTCTAGCTGCAGAAACTCACAATTCCACCTTCAGCTCTGAGATTGCTTTGCAAAATAGTTGAATGCTTTGTGATACAAAAAAAGTAGGAAAATTGATTTTATGTCGATCAAATCATGCCAGCAAGTGTCTCATCCGCCATTAAAGCTCACTCGCGTGCTACATGAACGACTCCAACCATATTTGATGCAAATTTAAATCTTAGTCATCAATCCATCAGTTCGACCAAATCATCTAATGACCACCTTCAAAACAAGCTGATGCAATTGCCAACATGGTAGTAAAGGGCCCACCATACCATATGTTGTGAAGGAAGTCCACATGGCGGTCGCTCGCGATATCGCAATCCTGCAATTTCTAATTGCGCGATGGCAGGCAACCGTTGATCTTGACAATCGATGATCTCATTCCTTTAACACAGTCGCCAGCCATATCATTAATCTTCGAGCAGCTTTTCCATCGAGATTATAACATATCCATTGATTTAAAACATGTGTGTTTCAAGAACACTTTAGTAATCTGCCCCTTAATGCATTTAAATCTAGCTAGTGTTTCCTTTACTCTTTTGATCCCCTGGATAGGACACGTGGCGCCCGCCCGTGATTTCGTGATCCTTCAAATTTTGATCGCGCAATGGCGGGTGCCGTTGATCTTGAAAAGATAGCACATCAATGATCACACAGACTTCAACCTTTAGAAAGGGCACGTGGCGCCTGCCCGTGATTTCATAGTCAACCCAAGCACCATCGAAGGATGGCGGGGAATGAATCAAATCAAATGGCAGTTGATCAGTGATAGCACAAATTTGATCCCCCGGATAGAACATGTGGAGCCCGCTCGTGATTTCGTGATCCTTCAATTCCTGATCGTGGTATGGCAGGCATCATTGATATCTAGAAGAAATAGATCAACGACAATGCTAATTCAACCCTTGCAAAATAAAACATTCATTAAAAGGAGAAGTGGACATTACTAGGTAGATGACAAACAACATAAGTTGTTTTTTAAAAAATGATGAAGCACGGGGTCATCCAAGACATAGGGAAAAATAAAATCCAACGGAGGTGATAAAATTAAAACAAAGGGGCCTAGCCTATAAGAGCTGATAAGACATAAGTCATTTTAAATCCCTTCAAAAAGATAATAGAGAAAAAGATCTCAACCCAGGCGTAAAGTAAACATAAGGGTTTTACATATAGGCAAAGCAAAACCCCAACCCTTAAAATTTTTCAACACCATGAAAGACCAGAGACATAAGGCAGGGCATGAATGACAAAAAAGGAGAAAAATTATGAAGCTCCATCAGGTGTCCCAAGAGGGATATTTGTGAAAGACAAAGGAGCAACACAGGGAGCACCAAGAAAGGAAGAAAATAAGCGGTCTGATAAGAATGAACAAAAACATGTTCATAAAGAAGATAACAAAGAGCCACACAAAGATAAGCAAAAGTCAGATGAAACAAACAAGAGAGAAAAAGAGATCAAAGGAGATCCACTAGAACAAAAGAAGATAACCAAAACAGAAAATGCCTCTTTCGACTTCACACAGGCCCTATCCTAGGTAAAGATGTATGTGCCATTATTAGAAATGATAAAAATAAAATAATATAGGGAAAGTTCTATTCAATTAATATCTAATGGAACTAATAAAAATACAAACCCCAAAAATAAAGAGACCACTAAGATCAGTAATAGTAGGCATGGAGAAGTAAAGGTTCTTGAAGTTTGTCTTGGTGATACAATAGTGGCCCTTTCACAAATTGACCCATTTTTTAGCACACTACTCATAAATAACAAGTAAGAAATTTTATGATAAATTCAGGTGCTTCTATCAACATCATGTCGGTAGGAGTCATGAAATAGCTTGGCATGTGGGTGGACACTAATCGAAGTGTAGAGGTGATTGCTTTGTCTTAACCCAAAGTCATGGAAAAGAACTTTTGATTCTCAAGATCGCTATAAAGCACGAGAGAAGCGCATACATCCTTTTTGAATGACTTTACTCTAAGTAAGCCCTCACGAAAAACACAACTACACTTGTTCTTTTTAAATCTTTAAAGCAATATGTGAGTTCATTTTAGAGCACCAAATCATAAGTGAAAGACATTTGTTCAATTGTTTAATCCATAAACAAAATCTAGTAAGTTGTAGATCCTAAGATTCTTTTTAATCCATTTGCAAGAAATAAACAAAATAACTCTTTTTAAACCCAAATGAAAGCTAGTGTTCTAAGAAAAGAAGAAGATGACAAATTCCTAAGGAAGTGTTAAACAAACACTTAAGTGTTTAAAAACACTTTGATTAGACAAGATATCAACCCCATGCTCCTTTTCCTTTTCTTTTTGCTTCCAACCTACAAAGAATAAAAACAGTTAGATTCTAAAAAAAATAGAGAAATTAAAAGGTAGAAAACAAAGGAAGAAGCAATCATTAAAACACGTGCTAAAAAAAAAGAAATTTCTCCCTTTTACTGTCTTCCAGCATTGCAACTCGTGAAGGCATCACTATTTTTTCATCTTAGCGGTGCTCTTACAATGCCACTTACTAGTCAACAGTGCTTTGTGTCGGGACAGAGAGCACGATTGCGTCACTCTTTTCGCCCAGCGTCGCATTTTTTGAACGTGTCGGAGTTTAAGAAATTTTCAAAATCTTCTGTAGATCGGCGAGTCCAACAGCGCAGTTTTAAAATTTGAAATTTCTTGGTGAGATGAGTCCAGCGGCGGAGTTTATGTTCACGTGGTGCTATATAGCGACGCTGGTGAGCCCGCGACGCTAAAGCAATAACGTTGACGAGCTCGTGGCACTAAAAACAGCGACTCTGAGGAGCCCATGTCGGAATTTCCTGTGTGTCAAGAAAACATGGAAATTTTGAGGAAATGTTAGAAATGTTGATGTCTAGCCCTCCTTCTAGCACCAAAATGTGAACTCCAATCTATTGTACCTACAAAACAAAGAGATTAAACACCTTACGTTAGATATTGCAAGTATCAACAAGGATTCCCCATGGAATCCATTTACAACTCAAACTAGGAAAGAAAAAATATTGAAAAACAAAATAAAAATGATATACCAAAGATGAAATCCTAATTTAAATAGAAAACTCTTGATCCCATGGGGGAATTGGTGCCAATTTGATGTAGAAATTTGGCCCTTTCCCAATTCCTATGATTGCAAGCTTTGATATGTAGACTTTGATGAAGAGATTTGATCCACTTTTGATGATGAATGATGAGGACTCCAAGCCAAATCTACAAAAGAACCTAGCTAAGAGCTCAATGGTATGAAACTTGATAGATATTTGAGCATGGTAACTTTACTCAAATTGTGGATGATAAAATGAGGAGAGGAGCTCTTGATTTATAGGATTTCAAGATGGATGAAAGTCCAAATTTGAGCAATGTGGGACTAACTTTCATCCAATGATATGGTGCCACTTGTCAAGCTATGAATGGATGATGGTTGTGCAAGATTTGGGGTTTGTGCTAATAAATGCCAATATTTGAAATTCAAATTTGTTGAAATGACATGTAAGAGGGAAGGGGAAATGCAATAAATGCCACTTGGCTCAAGGCAAAGGACTTGTAAGAGATCTTAAATGCCTTGTTGGATGTACATGTTGACTTGGAATTTTTGAATTCAAATTGAGAGAATATTCCAAAAGATGCCATGTGAGGGAAAATAGGGATTTAATAAATGAATTAAATCTATTTTCATGTGCAACTTGCATTATCTAGAGGATGTGACATGAGATGAGATTAAATTAATCAAGGGTTAATTAATTTAACATGAGATTAGATGATGTGACTTATTTGACTTAGATTTATGGATTTATTTAAATCAATAAGAGAGGAATATGATAAGAGGCTAATTAAATAAAGATTTTGATTTATTTAATTAAAAGGGATGGTGTTAGATTAAATCAAATAAGGTTTTAATTTATTTAATTTAATAGATAGACTTTAGAGATTTAATCAAATAAATTGATTATTTAATTAAATAGGGATAATTAGATCAGATGAATTGATTTAATTAACAAGGAAAGTGACTTAATTAGACAAAATGATTTATTTAATTAAGAGACGAATATTGATGAATTTAATTAGATAAGGGAATTTGATTAAATGGTTAGACTGAGGGATGATTTAGGAAGAAATGATGTTAGTAAGTTAGGATCAGATGCACGATGTCAATCAGTATATTTTTGATGCCTACATTTTGCCCCTCTTTGAAGCAATGCACTTGTTGCATTGGTTCAAAGAATAAATGATCTCGGTCAAAGCCAAATTTTTTTGATATTTAAAAACTTTCCCCACTACTGCATGGTGAGAGAAAGCATGCCATTATAATGCCCCCTCGAGAGATCGGACAAAAAATTTAATTTTTTGGGTGATCTCGCGAAAAAAGGTGACAAAGTGCCCGACAAGTCTGGAAGGGATCTGGGAGGCTAAAGATGTGTCTAAACGCAATAAAATGATTAAAATCAAGCCTCAAATAGATGAAAACAGGTTTAGGGGACCGAAACCCTAGCAGGATAGCCCTAGAGGGTCAAAAAACCCTAATTTTTAGGCTAAAAAGGGGCCCGAGGGGTCACTTTCAATTCATTTTCACACACCTCCACTAGCAAACCTTGAGATTTGAGCTCTGACCTCCTAACGATATGGCGCAACGACATCTTCCTCTACACATTTCAGACCAAGTTCGGACCTACCAGCTTCCACCTGGCATCGGTGCCCTGGTATGTGACCCTAACTGAAGCTTCATTTTTTCATTTTAGAGCATTTATTACTGCTTTTAGGGAGAGCTCGCCTCCAGCAGTGTTATTATAGTGCTGCTTGGTGTTTAAAGTACATCACTCTTAGCCATTTAGTGCTGCAGTGGCCCTGTTTAGCGCTGCAGCGATGCAATTTGGAGTTTAAAAACTCCACCGCTGGGCTCGGGCTCAGCTCGGACTTGGCAGGCCAGTTTGGAAAAGTGCACCGCGACGGTGCCCTTTTCATGAAAACTGTGATGCTAAGGTTTAAAGCGCGTCATGGCGGTTCTATTTGATGAAATTCTGGGTCTAGCGTCGGAGTTTGAGAAAACTCAAACTACGACGCCTTCGCAAAATGTGCCGTTGGAAACAAGTTTGAGGTATTAGGTCAGGATTTTTAAAAAAAAATTAACATGCTGACTTTGTGTGATGCAGGACAGACCTAGGGAGCTTTATTCATGAGAGCACCGGTCATGGGATTTGGCGAGCATCCTACGGGACTTAAGCAACAGAGATCAGGACCAACTAGGAGTTGTCGACCTATGGCACATTGCATACACAGCACCCATGCGCACACACCTTGGAATGTTGTCAATGCTAGCCAAGAGGTGGTACATCGAGACCTCTTCATTTCATCTTCCCACTGGTGAGGCGACCGTCACAGTGGAGGACATTTGGTGCATACTACAATTGCCCATTCATGGTCACTGAGTGATCTATGATATGGAGGAGGGACACAATTGCTGCACCCGAGTCCTTGCCGTAGGAGTTGATAGTGACTCCTCAACACCCCCAAGATCAATTGTGACCAAAACCACTTCCACAAGAGATAGAATGGCAAGAAAGCTTGCTGCACAATGCAAGATTTATTAATGGTTGAATAACTATTGTTTGATTGCTATGTACATGAGATGCCTTGCTTATGTAGGCAAGGTTCAAATGTAGTAGTGAACATGATGTTGACAAATGTCATGATCTTATGACATGCGACAACCAACAAACTAATCACCTAGGAAATGATGCATCCTAGCTAGATAAGATAAGTTCTAGAAATGCCAACTAAGACTTCTAGAAAGAATCTTTTACCTAAGTAAACTTAACCATGTGAATATGTCCCCTAATTACCTAGTGAATGAATTAGCTAGGTACAAGACAATTATTCACACCAACACCCCCCCTTAAGTGCAACTTAGGGAGAAGATTATTATGCAAACTGTGCAAAGACTATGACTATGGGTCCCGACTACTAGGCCATGTTAGGTACCCATTTACAATGCAAATGATGCAATCTCTCACAAGCGGAGAAAAGGAGAAAACCCAATGGGACAAAACTCCTCTCCAAAAGAGAGAAAACAAACAAACATGATGTATGGAGGACTCAATGATACCCCCTAAGGACAACATGCATCATGTATATACAATCAAATACCCCCTCATAAGAGGGAAGTAGAGAGATAAGATATCCCCCCATGATGAAGAAGCTCCAATGCTGATGAAGAATGCCTGAAAACAAAAGATCACCCAATGTCTACAAGCAACACATCTTCCCTTAGGAAGAAACAATATCATAAGCTGATGATGAAGCCACTCCATTTCCAACTGAAAGGAGGAAGCATGAATGCTCAACATGTATGCCTCTGAAAATAGATGAAGATCCTCCAAGCTTGAGTGAGCCACAACATAATCATGGTCAAACTGAACCAAGAAACATGAAAAATCAAGTGAAGGAGGAGACTCATGAATGTCAATCTCCAAAGACAAAGAAGATGGGATAACAGTTGTACTGAAATTGTCATCAAAGAGGAGAGAAATCCCCTCAAGTGTGTCCTCCAAATCTGTAGTATGAGACTCCATGAACAAGATAGAAATCCCTGTCAAATACTCATCCCACAAAGCAAGATCAGAAAAACTATGATCATCCTGCTGAATAGAAGCATCAATGACTGAAGAAGCAGGAGGTGGAGGAGTAGGAAGCTCAACACTAGTCTCAAGAATACCAAGGTGTAGTTGACCAAACTTCTCCTCACTATCATGGTTCACACTCAATGGAGTGTGTGATGCAATCAAAGGAACATTATCATCTTTTGAAGCAAAATGTGAAAAGGAATGTACACGAGATGAGTGATCAGCCATCCCGATAGCAACAATATCCCTAGTCTCCAAGTCCCGTATGTACACCCTATCTGGAGTGAACTCAACTGTTTTACCTTGACCCCCATGAGTAATTTGATAAATAGAAAGGATATTAGTGGAAAAGGAAGGAACACAAAGAACATCATTGAAAGTCCCTTCCCCCATATCAATAGAACCCTTCCCACTTACCTTCATATATGTATTATTACCCATCAATATATGAGGTGAATTAGAAGGCACAAAAGAAGAGAACATATCCATAGAAGATGTCATATGATGAGATGCCCCTGAATCAAGAAGCCATCTATGAGATGCAGGACTTGTAGAGGCCAAGAGTGCTTGTCCTTTCATCTTGTGTAGCCTAGAAGTAGATCCTGTGTCCTATGACTGAGATGATGATGATGGAGCTGCCGATTGAGATGTTGAAGAAGAAGTACTAGACACTGATGAGGGTAGCTTAATGTTATTCTTTTGAAGAAGGTGTGTCAGTTCATCAATCTTCTTATTATAACATCTATGCTCATCATGTCCTAATCTTTTACAATATGCACATTTTGACTTCTTCTTTTTAGATGATTCCTCTTTAGAAGAGGGCGTGGACTCAGGAGTGCTATGTGAAGGAGAATCTTTACCTTGCTCGTTAGACTTGGGTTCCTTGTTCTGCTTCTTACCTATGCCACTTGAATCCTTTGTCTCCTTTGCAACAAGAGCATGAGATCTAGAAGACTTCAATGTGCCCATGTGTACCAACTTTGCTTGTTCCCTTGTGAGTTGAGCTGCAAATTCATCAAGAGAAGGCATTTTGTATGCATTTCCTGTTAGAAACCCATGATCAGATCTGCAAACTGAAAAGACCTTCCATAGAAGAGAAAATCAAAAAAGAAAAAGTCATTGCAAAAAGATGTGCAAATATTATATTCGAGAATTCAATAATTACATGATGATGATTTGCTTTATAAAATCAAAGATGCCTAAACCCAATCTTATCTTGAGCAACAAGATAGCTCAAAAGATAAAGATAAGAACCTAAAACTTAGGAATTAAATAATTACCTAAGTAAACTTATGCAAAGTGTAATTAATAATTAATTACACCAACACCCCCCCATAAGTGCAACTTAGGGAGAAGAAAAATAAAGCATGCACCTAAAATTAAGATGAATGCAAGAAAGCATGAATGGGTCCTAACAACAAGGCCTGATCAGGTACCCAAGTACAATTGCAATAATGGAGTAGAGAAGGAAAACCCAGTGGGACAAAACCCCCCTACAATGAGATGACTGCTACAAGAAGCATTGGAAGAACGCTGTGGAGTAACACTGGAACCGCAATCTGACAAGCAAGGAAAGATACCTCTGTCTACAACTGAAACCAAAACCAGAATCATGATAATGTGACAGCAGACCCGATGCCACAGAACACTCAAAAACTCACAAACTAGAACATCCTTGGAATCTGTGAAGCAACAGAAGAAGAAATGATGACAGAATCTGGAAACCATGTAACTCGATGCCGATGTCAAACTAAGACTAAAAATCTTCTATGGGAAGGAGTACCATATAGATTCAGAAACATTAACCATAAAAATATGGCCCTTAAACTGAGATGGATCCAATGCAGATCATTAACCATAGGCTCTCAATCTAAAGTGTGAACCGATGTGAATCAACAATGTGTCTAGGTAAGAAAAAATATGGCCAAAAGAAACTAAGAGACTAGATAAACTCATGTGAGTTGCCATCAAAACAAGATGAGTATGGATATGCAAAAAAACCCCCTGAATGGAACTTTATCATAGTTCATTTATTACAATAACCCGACGATTGTAAAAGGAGAGCATACTAATATGCATAAATAGAAAAATAAAATAGACCTCGGATCTGTGTAGAGGACTGAATCAGCTTTCCAATGCCGCAAGAATGACGAAAAATGGAGCACCGAGTCAAAAGATATGCCCTCCGGAGTGAAAAACACAAGATCTGAGTTCAAAGGCCTGCAAAATGAATCTGGAGAAATATTTGGTAAAAATACCAATACCACTGGATTGGCGTCGGAATCAGCTTTCCAACGATATCTCGTTTGCAAAAAACGGAGATCGTATGCAAGAAATACACCCGATTTCGTGAACACTGCTCTAAAATGGAGAAAACACAGTGTGCCATTAAATTTGACGGTCATACAGCCGTCACAGCAAAGACATGTGCCCAAATTTGACGGTCAAACGGCCATCGGCGCTTTTTCCCAATTAAACTTATTACAAAAAAAATTGTTTTTTTCAAAAAACAATTAAAAATTACATGCATATTTTTTTATTTAAGAAAAAAAATATATAAAAAGCTTTTTGAAAAACAAATTATTAAAAACAATGCAGAGTACATAGTGCAGGCACCCCTGTGCAGGTATGTACCTGCACAGTACCCTGCAGGTACGTACCTGTGTAGAGGGTACATACCTCACATGTCTCTTTTTTTTTAAAACAAAAATCATTTTCCAAAGCTTTCAAAAGCTTTTTGAAAATAATTTTTTTGACAATTAAAAAATTGCTGATTTTTTTTTTTTTAAATGATAATTATTTTTATCAACGAATTTTTCAAATACCTCAATCCACGTGTAGATGGTGGTACGACCAAAAAAATTTTGCCTCAGAAATTAACTGGACCCAAATATAGGAAAGTTATATGTCGATTTTCGTCTCTCAAATGCTCTGGATCTGATGGCGAGGTTCGATCTGCCTAAAAACGCACCAGAAGCTTCGCAACTCCCAGATCTGACAAATCTTCAAACCCTCATAACTCTGGCATAAAATGTTGGATTCAAGCAAAACAAAAGTCGATCTTGACTTTTTCGACAACCTTGAACTCGAAATGAGCTCAGATTTCCTCCAACGTGCGCCGAAAGCAACCATGCAAGAACACCCAAATAGAGAGACAAAACTTGAGGTATGAAAACCCTCAAGGAATCCTGAACGAACCCTGCAATGTTTTTCTCAAAAAATCTGAGAAGGGGCTACAAATCAAGGCTCTGATACCATGTTAGAAACCCATGATCATATCTGCAAACCGAAAAGACCTTCCATAGAAGAGAAAATCAAAAAAGCAAAAGCCATTGCAAAAAGATGTGCAAATATTATATTCGAGAATTCAATAATTACATGATAATGATTTGCTTTATAAAAGCAAAGATGCCTAAACCCAATCTTATCTTGAGCAACAAGATAGCTCAAAAGATAAAGATAAGAACCTAAAACTTAGGAATTAAATAATTACCTAAGTAAACTTATGCAAAGTGTAATTAATAATTAATTACACCAACATTGCCAAGAGCATCCATTGTAGCATAGAAAGTAGAAACAAACACTGAATAATCAGGACCAAGCTTAGCAAGAATAGAAAGTATCAAATGTTCATCATCTTTAGTGACCCCACAATTAGATAACTGCAATCTAAGAGAATTGAGCTTAGAGAAAAAGTCTTGGACATTGTCAAAATCTGAAGGATTAAGACCCATGAGTTCATTCTCCAACTTAAATTTCCTCATCTTATCTGGCTTACCAAAGAGACTCTCTAAAGTATTCCAAGCTTCATTAGGATGAGTGCATGATGCAACATGATATCTAAGATCTGGAGAAATGGACAACTTCAAAGTACCAAGAGCTTCATCCCTTCTATCAAGCCATTTTATTTTCTCTTTTGCTCCTGCAGGTTCTGGATCTTGACCAAATATTATTCTTTGCAACTTTAATTTTAGCAATAATAACTCCATTTGAGATTTCCACTCATGATAGTTATATGGAGTTAGAAGTACAACTTTTGTCAAATCCATGATACAATGAGATATTACAAGAGAAGAACAACAATTTTCCCTCACAATACAAGATATCAACCACTTGGTCCCAACAAGATTACACTTTTTTTGCAAATTTACAAGGAATCCCAAACTATCAAATCAGATACAAACTGAAAATATGAAAATCTGGAAACAAATCTACAAAAAGTGCATGAGTAGATCTGGAGTGCTCTTGAATACCTTTCTGATGCCGCAAATTTGGGAAAAAATGGAGATCAGAGCACAAAGATATGAGCTCGGAAGCAGAAAACGATGATCGGGCTTCAACCTAGAAAAAATGCACAAAACTGCAAAATCTCTATAAAATATCTATACCACTGAAAAATTCAAATCTCCACCTTTCCAACGATATTTCGTTTCTGAAAAACAGCCTCCGTATGCGAAAGTTATGATAAAATAAAAAAATGGTTATTTTAGGGCACTAGGGGCAAGCACCGACGCCTGAAGGCTACTGAGGAGCAAAAAATTTCGGCTCCTAAAGGCTAATTTGGAGCAGAAGGCTGGTGGACATTTCCATAAAGGTTAATACAAAGTTTGCATAAGAATTAAAACTTGAAATCATGCAAACAAAAGTGGTCGGCTTATAAAGAACTTTATAGAACAAAGTTTATATGATATGAAATAACAAATGCCGATTAAACCATGCCAACCATAAACTTGTGACCAAGCAATGCAGTTAATAAACGTTGGAATATGCTTAATGGATGTCGATTCAATTGATGTGACATACGCCAACCAAATGTAAAGCTTGCGGAATATTGAAGGGATAGCCGACAGGAAAATAAATACCATGCAGAAGTGATTTGACCGGCTGACGAAAAACACTGCCGATGTAACCCATACCCTATGACAGAGACTAATGACAGGTATGTTGGACTGTAGACTGCGAAATATTCCGCAAAAAATGTTGATCAAAAAAATCTGATAAAACCCTTTACAATAAATTTTCCCATAAACTATAATTTGCCCCAAAATATATAAAAATGCCCGAAATTATTTAAAACTGCAGAATATTATTTTTTTCAATAATTTTTTTTGTGAAAATTATGAAAATTGTACCGCTTGGGAGGCTGTCCCAACAAAAAAAAAATTCCTCAAAAATGACTTTACCCAATATAAGCGAATTTACAGTCAAAATTCGTCTGTGGAAGCTTCTGAACTCAACCGTGAGGCTATTGAAACCCCAATCTGCACCTAGCAAAAATCTTCAAGCCAACACAAACCCTCAGATCTGGGAAGGAATCTGCAACACCTGGAGAGTTCTGATACCATGTAGGAGTTGATGGTGACTCCTCAAAACCCCCAAGATCAGTTGCGACCAAAACCACTTCCACAAGAGAGAGAATGGCAAGAAAGCTTGCTTCACAGTGCCAGATTGATTAATGGTTGAATAACTATTGCTTGATTGCTATGTACATGAGATGCCTTGCTTATGTAGGCAAGGTTGAAATGTAGTAGTGAACATGATGTTGACAAATGTCATGATCTTATGACATGCGACAACCAACAACCTAATCACCTAGGAAATGATGCATCCTATCTAGATAAGATAAGTTCTAGAAATGCCAACTAAGACTTCTAGAAAGAATCTTTTACCTAAGTAAACTTAACCATGTGAATATGTCCCCTAATTACCTAGTGAATGAATTAGCTAGGTACAAGACAATTATTCACACCAACACTCGCCATACGAGATATTATTTACTGTGAGGGGCAGATCGAGCTGGAGAGGTACAGAGTTGTAGCACCTCCCTTTTGCTAGGCGATTGCAACAATTATTTCGGGTTTGATTGCCCCAGATTGACGAGAGCGGTACTTCAGTCCGGGTTGGGGATATTGCTAGGAGAGGATGGTCCGGGACAGGCCGGTTTGATTTGCATGGGGACCCGTCCTTCTGGCTTCGCTCTATAGGGATTTGCATGAGTACGCATATGTGGATGGCAGAGCGCTGGGGGCCGGTGTGACACTTCTACATGTTTGGTCATGATAGCACATTTCTATGCTACATCCATGAGTCATTTCAGTTCCGATGGGGGCAGAGGATGCCCTAGTGGCACGATACAGAGGGGTTGTGTCATTCACACACACTGGTGAGCATGGGATCCCCTACTGGAGGCGGGTCCTAGATGAGATGCTTGTTTTTACTTGGTGCCCATATCTTGGTCATCCTAGGTGGGCTGACGATGCTACACATCTCTTCTACTATCGGTAGGACAGATACATGCAGGGTCAAGAGCACACGATGATCGAGTGATACTTGCCAGGGCGTGTGCAGCATCAGTTTGGGGAGCCGCAGGATCGACCTGATGATGGTTGCATGGCCGTCTTTGCTCAAAGCCTAACACAGACATCATGGGGGCCTGACATTCCTATCATGGAGGTAGTTGATAGCTTTTGGCAGCTAGTAGCCTGGCCTTGGGCTTATGATCAGGGCTTGGCAGACCCAAGGACTACACAAGCCTACAGAGATTGGTTTAGACCTCCTCTTTGGTTGACTGTTCCAGGTGAGGATCCAGAGGCATACATAGTTAGAGGCAGGGGTAGAGGATGAGCACGAGGGTGAGGACCGAGGATCGAGATCCGGCAGGATCCACCATTCGTGCCCCCAGTTCCACCAGGTCATGAGGATGTCCCTATGTAGGACCAGCAGTAGGATCTGCCAGTCCCACCACCATGAGCTGAGGGTGAGGGTCAGATTCACACGTAGCCATGGGCACAACCAGTAGGGTAGGCAGACGCATGGGATGCCTTGATTTTACAATTACAGGCATAGATATAGGCAGTGACGGCTGAGAGGGACCAGGCACAGGTTGAAAGAGAGCAACTCAGGGTGGAAAGAGATTAGGTTGTATAGCAATGACAGGTCGCAGAGCTATAGGTAGCGACAGAGCTGGGCCATAGACAACAAATTGAGAGCATGACAGCCTCGGCCTCCTCCCAGGGTATAGTGCCGGTATGATCCTACAGGGAGGCTATCCGAGAGATAGAGTACTACTGCCGGGCCTACCACGACCATGTACCCAGAGCAGACTGGGTCCTTGATTACTCAGAGCGGGCCAGCCAAAGACCACCAAAGGGTCACGGTGATAGGGGTGAGGGTAGCATTCACGAAGATCGATCGTGATTCAGATGATACACATTTTTGGTGCTTTATGGGCTCATTTTCGATAGCCCTGATGGGAATTTTTGTACTGATTGACATACTTGTACAGTGATCCGATTATTATTCTTGTACTATGACAGTGATATTGATGATATGATATATATGAGTTGATTTTGATGCGATGCCATGTGTACTCCTTTATTTATGCATGTATGATTCTCCTTTTATATGGTATGGATGCATTTATTTCGAATGATGTTTATGTAATGATGTGCAATGATGTTAACTATATGATGATCTATTTTATGCCAATGCAATATGTGAACTGATTTGATTTATGGTATATGCAATGATGTGCGTAATAATGCTTATATATAAGATGATTTATGGATGGATGTGATATGATGCGATGGTCATGATAAATGAAATGATGGTGCGAGATGCTTAGAATATCAAATGTTATTATCCTAAATGATGATGTATGTAATGCAATGATATGTTAATGCGATGATATGTATGCCTAATGAATTGAATGCTTATATGCCTATTTTCTTATGATTATGCAAAACTGATTATGGAATGCTTTTGTAGATGCTATGTGATGATTTAGATGGTAATATGACATGGTTATGAAAATGAAAATAAGTGATATGCGATGTAATGCAAATGGGTGAAATGTGATGACATGTATGCACCTATCTATGAAAAATGTTTATGATAACCTATGTATATGATGATTAAGATGCAATGCATATGTTTCCTATATGATATGCTTATGTGATGTGCTAATGATGTCTATATGATATGCTTATGCAATATGCTAATGATTTGTGGATGCAGGATTGATGATGATGGTGGTGATGATGATCAACTATCATAGTACCTTGTTAGTGCGATTAGTAAGACAAGAAGAAGTCATTTCAACAAGACACATGATGAAACAAATGCAGATGATGATGATGATGATGGTGACTTGCCGAGGAATTGGGATTTTCAAAGGGCCAAATTTTCTTATGTTTGATAACACATGTGGTACAATGCATCAAGGTATAGGAAACTAGGATGGCGTGGTACTTAGTGTGATGGACTTTGACTCGACAATCAGATAGGAGTATTCTTGTTCATGCTTGACATACAGAAACCTTGCTAGGATGTATTTCTGAAGTTTTAGACATCTCGGAACAAAAGACAGAAAGGTAAACCTTTCTATGCAATAGTCAACAAGTTGCCCTAGACCTCTTCCATATATGCCTAACAAAGCAAGTATTTGCCGAGGTTATATTGCAAGAACATCCAACAAGCACAACAGACAAAAGATAATGATCATTGCCCCATTCCTATTTCTCTAAATCCGTTGTTTTGGGATATCATCGAGATGTCCTTGGAATGAGCACAAAATAAGATAAGTCAAAAGATAAAGACCAAGTAAACAAACAAACTGATGCTCTTCAACACCGCTAAAGGGAAAAGGATGTGTTTTCTAAGATGATAACCAAAACTTATTGCCAAAAGATAATGCCCATTGTAGGAAGGATGCATCCTAGGACATGTTAGTGGATGGTGGCACATCATTTCATTTATAAGGGATGATTGATATGAGACAAATTCAGATGATGAGTTACCGATACGAAGAGGTGACCAATTTGCTTATACACTGGCTTAAACTTAAGACTTGACGCTTTTGAGTTCTACTTTTAGTCTGCTAGACTTGTTTCCAATTGTTTTACCAAAGATTGAGGATGACAATCAGTTTATTATGAGTGGTGTTATTGTGGGTGCAAGTGAGATGAGGTGGATGGATTTTTTCAAATTTTTGGATGTTTTTGATGTTTTTGAAATGTTTTGAGGTTGTTTTCGGTATTTTTTGAGTTTTTACAAATGTTTTGATTTTCGATTTTGCAATGTTTTTGGATTTTTTGAGATTTTGACCAAGATTATAACCTAAAGACCTATCCTAGGGGCCTTGGGGGCTGATCGACAGATTGGCCTTGCCTATGTTATACACACAAAGACCACGTAGTTCGACTGACGACTCGACCGATTTACAAATGATGATATACATGATGAATTGTCAGTTTATTATGACAGACTCCTATAGGACTGACCTAAATGTCCCGGGGGATGATCAAAGATCAACGTTGCGTACGTTCAAGCTCAGAGATGACGTAGTTTGACAAGACGACCCTATTTTTGAGATTTTGATGATTTTGATGTTTTTGGATTTTGATATGTTTTGAATTTTTTTGGATTTTTGGATTTTCTGATTTGAGGACCTCAAGGATCTACATGAATCCGATCCAATGAGAACATGCCCCTAGCGTGATGTAATAGACTACTCTGATAAAGGCAGGACAAACTAACCTTGAGGGAGGGCTGAGTAGTTCTAGGGGGGATCATGACACAAACACAGGACCAAGCTATGGTGCGGATGCGAGTGGATGTGTGATGGATGGAGACCTGAAATGGATGGATGATGGAAGTGAAATGGATGAGTGATGCAAAACAAACCGTAAAGATCCTGGTGGATGGAAAGTGCTTATTTACACAAGGCGCCTGTTTGCCAGGTTTTCACTGAGGTACTTGCCCAAAGTGCCATCAGAGTGGTTTTCACTAGAGGAAGATTTTTTTGATCCTTTTTCTAATTTTTTTTGGATTTTTTGCTTTTTTGATTTTTTTGTTGTCACCAAGATGCCTGTTTGCCAAGTTTTCACCTAAGTAACCATTTTTTAGGACTTTTTTTGATTTTTTGGATTTTTGGGATCTATACCTTGAAGGATTTAGGCATAAAATTTTTTGAGATGGGAGTTATTCATTGGCTCCTGTAAAGGTTCCCCCTCGGGTGTTGATAGTTGATATGCCCCTGATTGATAACTTGCTATGACGATAAAAGGTCCTAACCAATTAGGTTCGAACTTGCCTTTGCTGCTTGGGTTTGGGACATTCTTTTCATTTTCTTTTAGGACCAGCTCTCTGACTTGGAAAGTACTACTTTTGATTTTCTTGTTATAGCTCTATTTGAGTCTATTCTGATAGACTTGTAGATGATTCAAAGCGTCTATGCGTCTCTCATCTAGTAACTCCAGCTCATTTAATCTTGACACCCGGTAGTCCTCATTGGTGATGAGGTTTTGCAATGATATTCTAAGGGATGGGAGCTCAATCTCAATGGGGAGAATAGCTTCTGATCCATAGACCAAGGAGAATGGGGTGGTGCCAGTGGGTGTGTAGATGCTGGTTCAATAAGCCCAGAGGGCGGGATTAAGTTGTAGATGTCAGTCACGACCTGTGTCATTGACTGTTTTCTTGAGGATTTTGAGGATGGGTTTGTTCGCGGGTTTCGCTACTACCGTCTTTGGAGATAGTATGGGGTGGAGAAGCGAGCAGATTTTGAATTTCTCACATTGCCACGAACCTCTTATTCCTTTGAATGGCGCCGTCCCATTATCCGAGATAATGGCTTGTGGACAATCGTAATCCATTGCATGAGATAGTTCGTGGATGAATTTTCTGATTTTCTTCCGAAAGGATATATGTCATGTATGGCTTCCACCCACTTTGTGAAATACTCGCCTTGCATTTATGATGAATTTATGGCCATTGGATGAGGTGGGTGCGGATTTTCTCAATGAGATCGAGTCCCCATCGCTAAAAAGGCTACGGTGCGTGACAATCGATGGACTCTCTTGAGTCAAAATACGAGCGATGTCCCTACGTTGTTGACATTGTAAACACCTTTTAGCATGATCATGTGCTTCTCTTTCCATTATGGGTCAGTAATACCCCATCCTCAGCAGTTTCTTGGCGATGGTCATCCCACTCAAGTGTGAGCCACAGATACCATTATGAACTTCAGTTAGAGTGGTTAATGCCTCCTCAACATTTAGATAGTGTAGTAAGGTACCTTATATGCTTCTACAATAGAGGGTATCACCTAGGATCACAAATCTGGATGCCTTTTTAATAAAGATACATTTTAGGTTGGATGGTAGGTCAGTGGGTTTGACTCCTATTCAAAGATATGTATAGACATCATGATACCAAGGATCGCTAGGACCAACGATTTTACACACATATTCTGATTCTGGTACCTTGAATGTGGGAACAAGAAGCTGCTTGATCAGAAATTCATATTTTGGTACGTTATGAGGGATGTCTAATAGAGACCCAATTGTAGCCATGGCATCAGCTGCTCTGTTCTTGGTTCTTGGAATATGCTCAAATGTTATGTCAATAAAGGATTCCTTTAGAGTCTCCACCAATTTCTTGTATGGAGTGAGCTTGTCATCCTTAGTCTAATATTCATTATTAACCTAATTTATAATCAACTGAGAGTCCCCATACAGCTTGAGAGCTATGATATTCCATTGTACTGCTATCTGGAGACCTATAGTCAAAGCCTCGTATTCCACTATGTTGTTGGTGTAAGGAAATTCCAATTTGTATGAATTTGGTATGCAATCCCCTTGTGGAGTGATGAAGAAGACACCATCCCCTGATCCATGTTGTGTGTATGAACCATCGAAATATAGTTTCCAGTGGTCAGTTACATTGAGGTTAAAAATGGATTCATCTGGGAATTCCGAGACAAGAGGATTCTCATAATACATAGGTGCTTCTGCTAGTTGATCCCCAATAACTTGTCCCTTGATAGCTTTCCTCTCTACATACTCAATGTCATACTCTTATAATATCATCACCCACTTTTCCATTCTGCCCGTGAGCATTGCCTTGGATAGGAGATACTTGAGGGGATCAATTTTTGCAATGAGCTTTATCTTGTGTGCTAGCATGTAATGTATGAATTTTTGGGATGCAAACACTACTGCGAGGAAAGCTTTCTCGATGAAGGAGTAATTTAGCTCATGACTGACCATTGTCCTGGTGATATAGTAGATGGCCCTCTCCATTCCGTTTTCATCATGCTGGGCTAGGAGAGCTCCAAGAGTTGCTGTTGTTGCTGACACATATAAGATTAATGGCTTTCTCGAGATAGGTGACATTAACACTGGTGGTGTCAGTAGGTATTCCTTGATTTTGTTGAATGCTTCTTCACATTTTGCATCCCATTTGTACACTACCCCCTTGTGGAGTAGGTGAGAGTATAGGTTCTACTTGTCTACTAGTTGTGCTACAAACCGTCGGATGGATTGAAGTTGGCCTTGGAGGCCTCTTAGTTGCTTTAATGTTTTTGGTGCTTCCATCTCGAGGATTGCTTTTACTTTTGCCGAGTCCACCTCGATACCCCTCATGGAGACTATCTATCCTAGCAACTTACCTGATTGTATGCCGAGGATGCACTTCTTAGGGTTTAGTCTAGCTTTGTATTCCTCCAGTCTGTCAAAGATAGCACTTAGGGTTGCTATATGATCTTGTCTTTTTTGGACTTTGCTAGAATGTCATCGACATAGTCTTCAACTATTTTGTGAATCATGTCATGGAATATTAGTGTCATGGCCCTTTGATAGGTTGCACCTACATTCTTTAGACCAAATGGAATCATGTTCTAGCAGTAGGTCCCCCATGGACAAGTGAAAGTTGTCTTATGTTAATCTTCTTTTGCTATCATGATCGGATTATATCTTGAAAAGCCGTCCATCAGTGATAGCATCTCATGCCCTTCTGTCATGTCAACTATCATGTCGATATTAGGAAGTGGAAAATCATCCTTGGGACATGCCTTGTTCAAATCTCTGAAGTCTGTATAGATTCTACTGGATCCGTCAGGTTTTGACACAGGTACCAAATTTGACACCCATTCTGGATAATCGATTGGTCAGATAAATCCTGCATCTAACAACTTTTTGAGTTCCATTTTGACCAATAGAGTGATTTGAGGATGCATTTTCTGAATCTTTTTTTTGACTAGTTTTGCTTCTGGATACACTGCTAAATGATGAACCATAGTTTCTGGATCTAGCCCTGGCATGTCAGCATAACTCCATGCGAAATTTATTTGTCTTTCTTTTAGGAATGCTGCTAAGAGTTCTTGTTCTTCTGATAATAGTGATTCCACATAGAATGTGATATGCGGGGCCTCCTCTATTCCTAAGTTGACCGGATTGCACTTTTCGGCCAAGACTGCTGACTTCTCTTGATGAATGGCTCTTAAGGGAAGATTGAATCCTTCATCCTCGGGCACCTCAGAGAGGTTTTCACCATTGGATACGTCCTTTCTTTTTACTATTTTCTTGTTAGAGAGTGCCATAGTGCAGTTTTCACTCAAGGACTTTGATATGATTCTTAGTTTCTCACTTTTATGACTGAAGGATTCAATCGTTTCCCCGTAATAAGCCTATGTGTCTAACTCCATTATAAACCCTACCTTATAGTCTCCATCTAGAATGTTATCCCTCAATCCCATGAATTCTGAGAGCGCCTCATCATTTTTGAATGTATCGAGAACTGGTGGTCCTCGTTGGTCATAGTTGATCAACTGGGGGTAGACTAAATGGATTTCATGATTTGGATGATCGATTTCGAAGGAGAGGGTGCTAATCATACATAGGGTGGTATCTTTGAATAACCTAGGGAGATTGGATATGGTGTCTTCGTCATATCTACTAATATAGGGCTCAGTTTTGAAGTTATGTGTGTTGCTACCTGTGACTATTGGTGAGTGTACTTGTACTAGCACTAGCTGAGGAGAGACATTAGCGGCTCTAACCGGAGGCTTTTGACCACGTATGGTTATTCTCAGAGGGGTACATCCAAGAACAAGATTTGTTATGGGTCGTGTCTTCGGCATGATAGGTATTATGAGGCCGTTGTCATTTTGTCCCAATCTCTGGTTTCTATCATAACCCATTGCAAGCATCATTTGTAGGCCCTTGCTTGTCTCATCCATTGGTAGTTCAGGTGTCGGTCTTTCATCTTAGTAAAACATGTGCAATGGATCTGCTTCAATAACCTCTCGACCAAGGTCTCCCCAGCTTGTGAATTCAGGATAGTCTTTAGGAGAAGTTTGTGATGTGGAAGCTTGGTTGTCTTGTGGGCGTCCCCATGATCTAGGAGATTGTGGTAACTCTGCTATCACAAAAGCATTGTTAGGAAGTCTATAGCTTCTGCAACCATCTTCCTGGATGATGAGCTTGATGTCAGAGATGGTGGGAATGGCAGGTGTCTCTGTCGCAGAAGTGGACGCGAGAGTGGCGGGGTCGATGTATGGTGTGGATGGGCCCTCATCAGTCTTTGGCACTTGGGGGATTTTGTAATATTTGGCCTCAAGATTTTTGCAATATGAAAATAGTTCAGGATCTCCATGAATGGTAACTTCTTGTCCATTATGTGTAAATTTCACATATTGGTGGAAGGTTGATGCTACGGCTTTCATTGCATAAATCCATGGGCGTCCCAAGAGGATGTTGTATGGCAAGTCGAGGTCCAGGACCTGACAGGTGGTTTCCATGAGTGTTGGCCCTACTTGAATAGGGAGTTTAATCATGCCCTGAGACACTATTTCTTGGTCATCATATACTCTAATTGTTATGCCTTTACCTTTTTTGATGGAATCCTCTAATATTTTCAACTGCTTGATGAGGTTGAGAGAACAAATGTTCAAACCTGCACCTCTACCACCAAGATCCTTTTGATTTTTCTCTTGTTCACGATGGCTTCCAAGTGAAGTGCACGGTTGTGAGATGGTTGGGTGGGGAAATCTTGGTCAGAGAATGTAAGGAGATTAGGTGTTATGATATTCCTGACCATAGCTTGGAATTGGTCTGCATCAAGATCTGCGGGGACGGTGGATGAGGCTAATGCTTCCTCAAGGATCTTCTTATGCGCTAATAATATTTTTAATAGCTCCATGATGGAGATGTGTGCTGGTGTTCACTTGAGTTGTTCTATGACATTGTAGCTATGTGGAATGATTCTAGATGAAGGGACTCTATTAGGTTGGGATGATCCTGCAATGGTGACTTTTCCACCTCTTGTGGTGACTCCACAATCTTCGGCATGGGTGCCCTTGATGGTGATGACCATGCAGTCCTCATTTAGGGAGGCAATGACCGTTTCATACACATGATTTACACTGCCCTTCCCTTTGTCATTTTTATTCCCTTTGTTGCCATGATTCAACATCGGATTAGTGTAGATTTTTAGGTCCTAATTTTTGGTAGGTTATTCCACATTTATGATTTTCTTGTTAATGAGATCTTGGATGATGTTTTTGAGTCTCATACAACTGTTTGTGGTGTGACCTTTGATCTTATGAAATTCACAAAGTTGATTTTTGTTATAACAAGGGGGTTTGACATCAGGTTCTTGGTAATTTTCAAATGTAGGAGGCTTGATGAGTTTTTCGTCGATCAACTTTTTCATTATGTCCTCCATTGGTTCCCCCAAGATAACGTATTTTAATTTGCGATAAGTTTTGCATTGAGGCGATCCTCTTTGATCATTGAGGTTATTGATGGTTGGATTATTGTTGGGTTGATATGTTGTGTGATTAGTGTTTTGGTGTTGATTTTGGATTTGCGATGTGGGTGTATTTTGGTGTGGACCACTAATGACCACCTTGGCATCTACGACACCATCATTAGTAACGTTCTTGTTCCTTGCCCATGTGTGAGGTTTATCATTGTAATTGGATGATGGGGGGTTATTTTGCTACTCATGATATGATGTTGATTCCGCAGGTTGAGTCATAAGGGCTCTTTCGATGCTAAGCGCCTTGGAAATTAGTTGATCATATGTGGTGATTCCCTGAACCTTGAGATGAAATGACAAATGATTTTCAAGGTTGGCTATGATGGTGTAGACTTGTTGTTCTTCTAGCATGGTCCACTTGCTCCGATTGGCCTTGGATCACCATCATTGAAAGAATGAAGCAAAAGATTCATTCTTTCCTTTTTTTAGAGCGTATAGTTCTTCGAGACTGACATCCATTGCGATATTACATGCGTAGTTTTTAATGAATGCATCTCTGATTTCTTGGAAGGTTCTAATGCCTAAAGGTAAGCGAGAGAACCATTCAATAGCGGGACCTGCCAAGCTCCTAGGGAATAGCTGCATCAAATAAGTATTGTCATATGCGACCTCCATACAATGAACCTGGAATTCCCTGATGTTATCTTCAGGGTTTCCCATCCCTCGATATTTGTCAAATTTTGGAATCTCAAATCCCTTGGGGAATGGTTTCATTTCTAGGCTCCTATCAAATGGATAGGGACACAAGTTGCTTGGTGTTTTGGTTGTTCGGCCTGGCTGAAGGTCAAGCACTTGTTGTGATAGCAACCTAAGTTGTGTCATTACATCGCTTTGTAGATCAGGGGGTGGGATGAATGTGTTCTGGGGTGTTTGCATGGATGGGTTGGTTGGTGCATTGTTCGATGGTATTGGTATGTTGTGGCGGGTGAAGTAGGCTTCTACTTGCTTTTGGATGAACAATGCTTGTTGTTGATCTTGTTGTTGTTGTGCTAGGATTTGTGCTTGTTGTTGCGCTTGCTGTTGTTCCAACAACGCTTGTTGTTGTGCTTGTTGTTGTTCCCACAATGCTTGTTGTTGGGCTATGAACTCTGCCACTTCTTGCTGCTATTGGTATTGCTTTAGTGCTTGCTGATATGCTTGCATTTGCGCTACTTGTGCAATAAGTTGTGCTTGTGCTTGTGCTTGCTGTGCTTGATATTGAGATTGTGCTTGAGCTTGCGCTTGTGCTTGTACTGCTTACACTTGTGCGGCTTGTTACTGCAATAATAATTGTGCTTGAGCAACCCTTTGTGCTTGTAATGCTTGTGCAACTTGGGAAGCTTGAGCGGCTTGTTGTTGTTGTTGTTGTAAGGCTTGAGCTTGTTGAGCTTGTTGTGCTTACAATGTGGCTTGTGTAGCTTGGGCAGCTTGTGCGGCTTGAGCAGCTTGTTGTATAGCTTTTTGTTTTTGAACTTGTTGGTATCCTCTTTGGAAAGTGGCTTGCAATGCTACGTCGTATTGGTTTGATGTGGTGAACATTGGTGGTGGTGGGGGTGGTGGTGGATTTGGAATGGTGGTGGATGATGATGTTCTATTGATGTTTTGGGTGTTGGCTAATGGTATTGATGTGGTTGGTCCTTGAGAGACCATGCTTTGTGATGTTAGGGGGATGTTCAAAGATGTTGCAATTGCTTGGGTGTTTGTCGTTTGTTGTTGCGATATCAACAACAAATTTTTGTTTTTGGCGCAATGTTTTGATTAATGGTTGGGATATAGGTTTGATTGATACTTGGTAGGGGAGGGAGCCCTAAACCAAGAAGTGGTGTGGATGATAATGGCAATGGCGGAAGAGGTGGAAATGTGAGGTGTGAGTTGTGAAAATGTCGTGGTGTCGAATAAGCTCCCTAGTCTGAATGTATCTCCCTCTTCTTGTGAATTTGTGAGAAGAGGTGTTTGTGGTGCTCCATGAAAAGATGTTGATGATGGGTAATAATGTAAAGTGAGAGGAACATTTTTGTGTAATGGGTTGTTGAGTATGTTTTGTTCCAATGTGGTGTTTGCGTCCAAGTTTTGATTATTAACAAGGGGATGTGATTGAAGGGCATTAATGAATGTGTTTCCCTTGTTGACATTGGGTTGTGTTGGAGCAAACGATGTTGTGATTTGCGGGATTTTTTGGGTGATGTTTTGAGATGGGGGTGTAGATGATATGGGGATGGTGGATGAGATAGGAGGAAATGATGTATCCACTATAGTACTCACATCAAGATCCGAAGGCAACTTGGCCCCTTGTTTTTCTAGTTCAAGCATGTACAACGAAGGGTTAAGTCTCATCATGATGTTGATGATTCTATGGTTGTCTGGATTTTGGAGCATTTCTGTCATTTCCTCGCGAAGCATTCCAAAGGTGAGGTCCTCCCCTTGATTTTCTTCTTGCAGATTTTGGGATGATGAGGGGATCAATGGATTGCTTGATTCAGCTGGATTCATTTCTGTGTTTGTTTGGCCAAGATCACTTGAAGCGGGAGTTTCTTTGTTGGCTTCCATACTCTTCTTGTATTGAGATCTTGTTTGAACCATAAAACAAGGATCGATCTTCAAGAATATGGGAGATAAATCTCTTGATTCTTTGGATCGATCTTTATCTTATGTTCCAACGTGAAAATTTTTAGGATGTCTTGAGGATCAAAGGTGATGATGAGGGATGGATGATATGGATGTTTTTTGCTTTCATAAATCTTGAATGAGACACTAGGCTTTTAGGACTTGTGGATTCTTGATTTTTGATTTTTGATTTTGGGATTTTGAGATTTTGTCCTTGATTTTTGATTTGAATTTTGAACAAAAAGACCCTAAGATGTTGGATGATGATCTAAGGGATAGCTTTGTTCAAAGGATGATAATTTGAATATGTGTGAGGAGAAGGATGCATCTACCCACACCTATTCAAACAAGATGATTGTTTTTACTAAGCATATGAAGAAGGATTCATCTACATACACCAAACTAGACAAGATGATTTTGATAATTTTGACTAAGTATATGCAAAAGGATGCATCTACACATACCTAGCCAAAGATACTTTTGCTAATGTTTTCAAGGATTTTGTCTCAATGATATTGATGATTTTGATTTTACCACAAAGCCTAGTATCAAGGATGATTTCAAGATTTTCCAAAAGGTGATGATGAGATGGATTTTGTTTTGATGTTTTGGAGGATGGGTGAAAAATATTTTGATATGTTTTGATCCTAAGATGAACCTAAAAAGGTACACTTTGTTTGCCTAGACCTAGGTATTGAAGAGCATGCAAATGCTTCCTAATAACCTTTGTAACCAAGAAATGATTTCATTTTGAACATTCACTTTCGGATTTTCAATCAATGATTTGTGCTTTGGGATTTGGAGTCTTCAACACATATGAAAGTTCATTTTGATTAGCTATGCTTAATATCTTTATTTTACCAAAAACACTTTCTTCAATTAGGTTTTCAAACTAAGATGTTCAATGTCTTAATTTCTTCAAACCCCACAAGATATGTTATGTGGAAATTTAATGAACTCAAGGCAAGGGTTTCCTATTGTTTTACTTGAGAAGACAAATTGAGATTTTAATCCAATGTTTAGAAACCTCTAAGGATGTAAATCCCAAGGGAAAGCAATAACATATGGATTGAGTCAAATGTATTTGTCCTCAAAAGGGTTTGAAATTTGGATAATGTTAAGTGTTTGTTTCCATGATGTTTTCGATCAAGGAATGCATTTTGTAACCCAAGAACAATTACAATCCTATGGATGTGTAAGACAATATTTGTTGGATTCCCACTTGGACAAGTCCAGCTACGCTTATCTCTAGCAGATGGTTAGATGCTTGACCCCACTGGCTCCCCTCCATGGCTCATTAACATCAATCGGGGCAGCCAAGCATCAACACCCATGAAACTCCCATGGCATGCTTTCCATCTCTACTAGAAGACCGTAAAAGTGTGGGGTGGCTTTAGAACGACCGTTCTTGCACCAACAAATAGATAAAGGAATTTGGAAAATTCTAACACATGGGTTGTAGTAAGGACTTTCCGTTCGTAGGATTTGACCCAATGTGGCAAGAATCCCTTTCGGATCCATCTTGTCGAGTCAACCGTGTGATATTGGCGTTTCTTCCAATATCCACATTTATATCCCCGCTAGAAATACTCTTGGCTTTAGAGTGTTACCAGTTGAGTCATTCCCTTGGGTGATTACTTTTTCCCACAAGGCAGACCCTCTAAGATAAACAAAAGTGAATGAAGAACAAAATCCGTAACTCGATCAATCTTTGATAGCAACAAAGAGAGAGAATATACGCAAAAATGCCCCCACTCACACTCACACAATAGTTTGTTCAATTTTAAGCCCAAATCAAAGTGTGGAGGTGATTGCTTTGTCTTAACCCAAAGTCATGGAAAAGACCTTTTGATTCTCAAGATCACTATAAAGCGCGAGACAAGCGCATACGTCCTTTTCTAATGGCTTTAGTCTAAGTAAGCCCTCACGAAAAACACAACTACACTTGTTCTTTTTAAATCTTTAAAGCAATATGTGAGTTCATTTTAGAGCACCAAATCATAAGTGAAAGACATTTGTTCAATTGTTTAATCCATAAAAAAAATCTAGTAAGTTGTAGATCCTAAGATTCTTTTTAATCCATTTGCAAGAAATAAACAAAAGAACTCTTTTTAAACCCAAATGAAAGCTAGTGTTCTAAGAAAAGAAGAAGATGACAAATTCCTAAGGAAGTGTTAAACAAACACTTAAGTGTTTAAAAACACTTTGATTAGACAAGATATCATCAACATGCTCCTTTTCCTTTGCTTTTGGCTTCCAACCTACAAAGAAGAAAAATAGTTAGTTTCTAAAAAAATAGAGAAACTAAAAGGCAGAAAATAGAGGAAGAAGCAATCATTAAAACACGTGCTGAAAAAAGAAATTTCTCCCTTTTACTATCTTCCAGCGTCGCAACTCGTGAAGGCGTCACTATTTTTTCCTCTTAGTGGTGCTCTTACAGCACTGCTTACTAGTCAGCGGTGCTCTGTGTCGGGATAGAGAGCACAATTGCATCGCTCTTTTCGCCCAGCATCGGAGTTTAAGAAATTTTCAAAATCTTCTGCAAATCGGCGAGCCCACGGTGCTAGAGCAACGAGGCCGATGAGCTCGCAGCGCTAAAAATAGTGACGCTGAGGAGCCCGTGTCAGAATTTCCTGTGTGTCAAGAAAATGCAAAATTTTTGAGGAAATGTTAGAATTGTTGATGTCTAGCCCTCCTTCTAGTGCCAAAATGTGAACCCCAATCTATTGTACCTGCAAAACAAAGAGATTAAAAACCTTAGTTAGATATTGCAAGTATAAACAAGGATTCCCCATGGAATCCATTTACAACTCAAACTAGGAAATAAAATATTGAAGAACACAATAAAAATGATAAACCAAAGATGAAATCCTAATTTAAATAACAAACTCTTGATCCCATGGGGGAATTGGTGCCAATTTGATGTGAAAATTTGGCCATTTCCCAATTCCTATGATTGCAAGCTTTGATATGTAGACTTTGATGAAGAGATTTGATCCACTTTTGATGATGAATGATGAGGACTCCAAGCCAAATCTACAAAAGAACCTAGCTAAGAGCTCAATGGTATGAAACTTGATAGATATTTGAGCATGGTAACTTTACTCAAATTGTGGATGATAAAATGAGGAGAGGAGCTCTTCATTTATAGGATTTCAAGATGGATGAAAGTCCAAATTTGAGCAATGTGGGACTAACTTTCATCCAATGATATGGTGCCACTTGTCAAGCTATGAATGGATGATGGTTGTGCAAGATTTGGGGTTTGTGCCAATAAATGCCAATATTTGAAATTCAAATTTGTTGAAATGACATGTAAGAGGGAAGGGAAAATGCAATAAATGCCACTTGGCTCAAGGCAAAGGACATGTAAGAGATCTTAAATGCCTTGTTGGATGTACATGTTGACTTGGAATTTTTGAATTCAAATTGAGAGAATATTCCAAAAGATGCCATGTGAGGGAAAATAGGGATTTAATAAATGAATTAAATCTATTTTCATGTACAACTTGCATTATCTAGAGGATGTGGCATGAGATTAGATTAAATTAATCAAGGTTTAATTAATTTAACAGGAGATTAGATGATGTGACTTATTTGACTTAGATTTATGGATTTATTTAAATCAATAAGAGAGGAATATGATAAGAGGCTAATTAAATAAAGATTTTGATTTATTTAATTAAGAGGGATGGTGTTAGATTAAATCAAATAAGGTTTTAATTTATTTAATTTAATAGATAGACTTTAGAGATTTAATCAAATAAATTGATTATTTAATGAAATAGGGATAATTAGATCAGATGAATTGATTTAATTAACAAGGAAAGTGACTTAATTAGACAAAATGATTTATTTAATTAAGAGACGAATATTGATGAATTTAATTAGATAAGGGAATTTGATTAAACAGTTAGATCGAGGGATGATATAGGAAGAAATGATGTTAGTAAGTCAAGATCAGATGCACGATGTCAATCAGTATATTTTCGATGTCTACAACAGTAACAGAAAGAAAGTTAGTAGGGTATATAGTCTCTAAGGAGGGAGTAAGAATTGATCCTAAAAGAGTGGAGGCCATTGACAAGATACCTATCCCCAAGAAAGTTTAGGCTATTCAATTTTTTTCGAACAAATCAATTTTATGAGAAGATTCATATCAAATTTTGCTGAGATAGTAAAACCAATATCAAAGATGCTGAAGAAAGGTACAAAGATTGATTGGACTACTAAGGCTATAGATGCGTTAATATCCATAAAGAGAGCAATCAAGGAAGCCCCAATATTGAAATCTTTAGATTTCAGTAAACCTTTCCAAATCTTTTCATTCACATCTTATCACACAATTGCTGCAGTCATGCTCCTAAAGAATAATGAAGGGTATGAGCAGCCAGTCTCCTTTTTTAGAAAATCCCTCCAAAATGTAGAATTGAAGTATGATATTGTGGATAAACAAGCCTATGCATTAATTAAAGCAGTCAAGGAATTCATACCATATCTAGTAGGAGCAAAGGTTATAACTTATATGCCTAACACTGCTATGAAAGATGTATTTATACAAAGTGAAACAAAAGGGTGTACATGCTAGTGGATAAATAGAATTCAGGAGTTTGATGTTGATTTTTAGATCACCAAGCTTGTAAGGGGACAAGGATTATCCAAATTGATGACTGAAACAAATTTGGAAGTTTCCCAAGTATGCAATGTCAACAATGAAGAAAATATTGACACTAGTATCAAACACACTTCATGGTACATTGATATAGTGTATTATCTCAAACATTTGAAATGTCCAAAAGGGTTTGATGACAAAAAAAAAAGGAAACTCAACTTGTAGGCCTCAAAATATGTATTCATGAAGGGAGACCTCTATTGTAAGAATAGGGATGGTGTTCTATTGTTGTGCTTAGATGAACATCAGGCAAGACATGTCTTGAAGGAAATGCATGAAGGAGCATGTGGAGGGAATTTCTTAGCAAAAAGCACTGCTCATAAGATACTATGGGCAGGGTACTATTGGCCCAAGGTTTTTAATGATGCACATGACTATAATAGAAAATGTGAAGCATGTCAGAACTTTTCTCAGAAATTAAAATATCAAGGAGAATTAACTTTGAGACCCATGCAAATAGAAGCTCTGCTTCACCAATGGGGAATTTATTTCATAGGGGAAATTATAGAAAAATCTAGTGGACACAAATGGATATTGGTAGCCACAAATTACTTCACAAAATGGGTGGAAGCCATACCCACCAAGTAGGCAACTAGTATGGTTATGACTAATTTCTTATTGGAAAACACCATCACAAGATTTTGGGTCCCAGGAAGGATTGTAATAGATAATGGAATGTGTTTTAGATTTGATGAGTTCAAGAAGTTTTGCTAGTCTTATAGAATTAATATCTCATATTCTTCACCTTATCACCCACAAGAAAATGGGTAGGCAGAATCCAACAACAAGAGTATCTTGAATATCATAAGAAGAATGTTGGATAGCAATAAAAAGGCTTGGGATTCTAAGTTAAGGCTTGCTTTATGGGTAGACATAATTACTGTGAAAAAGGCCATTGGTAAATCACCATTTGAGCTTGTGTATGGAACTCAAGTCAAAATCCCTTTGCATAATCTGATACTAGTCTGCAAGTTTATTTTGCAAGAAGCTTTGGATGTTCTTGAACCCATGGAGGAAAGGATGGAGGAATTAATGGAGCTTGATGAAATCAAGAACCAAGCTCAGCAGTACAATATGAAAAAACAATTACAAATGAAGTATTTGTATGATAAAAATGCTAAAAATAGGAAGTTTGAAGTGGATGATATAGTTCTCATGTGGAATTCCAGGACTCAGGATAAAGGAAAACATGGGAAATTCAAAGCCTTATGGTTGGGACCCTTTGTCATTGTTGGAAAGGGAGGTGAGGATTCATATTATCTCTAAAACATGTTAGGAGAAGAACAAGAATTGCCAATACATGGGCAGTTCATAAAACATTTCTTTTCTTGAAGAACATAGAGGATTAAGGATTGTCAATGCATGGAAAATTATTGGAAAACCTCTAAAAATAACTCTTTCCATGCAAAGTAGCTTTAGGTAAAGGTCAAGAATTGCTAGTGCATGGACAATTCCTGGATAACCTTTTAAAAAATGAATCTTTTCCATGCACTATAGTCTAGGTTTTCATATCATTTCCACCACTCTTGGTTCTCCCTATTTTCCACTACCATCCCATGTCATAAGCCACTTGATCTACTCTCCCAATGATCTGAATTCTTGACATACCCATAGGGGGTATACATCCCCAGGCGAAGCCACTATTGGGATTGCAAAAAAAAAAATCACACTATTAATGGTTTACATTCATGAACCCCATTAGATAGCCACATTCTTGGTGCAAAGAGCAATACAAATTTCTATAATCCATTCCACATACCATATACACCAATGATCCCTTCAGATTTGACCTTTTAACATACCAAAATCAATTTGGTCATCATTGAGTAAGAGTTTTTAAGTAAATAGTTCATATCATCGTGACTAGGTCCATATCTCTCTCACCCATAAGCTAAAGCCTTTTAGTTCAGGCATTTCTTGCATATTGGAAAAAGGCCAACATTGTCACAACAATCAACAAACTAGGAGGATGCATATTCAGGAAGAAAAGGACTATTGTCCCATCGATGAAAAGGTTATCGACAACAATAATACTATCAGAGTGAAATTCTCAAGTCATCTCGAGCATACATGTCATGTCGATGGACCTCCAGCAGAAAGAAATTCACTGTGTCTCACTGATAAAATAAAGGGAAAAATGTTGGGGAGACATGTGCTATTAGAGTGAGTTTCTCTTCTTTTTTCCACTTCATGTGTTATGCCAATGAAATAAATTTTGACGAGAGTCTTACCGATTCATTCGAAGGAAGAGGGTAATGAGAGAAACATGTTAGAGAGACTAGTGACATCGGTGAAACTTTTAGATCTCTCAGTGATTCCCATTCTCATGTTGATGGTAATACAAATGAATCAGAGTTCATCAGAGTAACACTTGGCGACAACTTTGATAGCTAAGTGACTTCACAAACCTCTTTCCGAAGGTGATATGTATTAAAAGATAAATAATAAACCAATTATTCAACATTAGTAAGAAAACTATTTGATCTCCTTGACCATGTAAGATGTCTAATGAAAATTTTGGCTTGGTCCAAGCATATAGATCAGATAGAGTTTGAATAAGTCTTGCTGATATAATCATTTGGTCTACAATGAGAAATTCAAAAAATCTGCTACACTCATGTTCAGAGTTGGACATTAATGGCTGCACGGATACACATTGTATAGATAATTCTTTGATTGATAGAAGAAAAATTAAGGAGAATTTACAGGATTGGCAGTGAAAGGAATGGGAGAATGAGCAGAGGCCAAAGAATTCAGTGTGGCCAAATTTTTTCAAGTAAGCTTGCTAATTCCTTATAATTATATTTACAATTTTGTCACCTTGAAGATAAAATGGAGGGTTCAAGCTTAGGTAAATCAAAAAGTAGAAAAAAGCAGAGTGAGGGTAGCCAGCCTAGGGATAAGAAACAAAAAATTGACACAAAGGATGAATTAGAAATGACTGATAAAAAATTGAACCGGGATCTTATAGATCAATTACCTGGTTCAAGACCAAAAGCTAGACATTCTAAAAAGGTTAGGCCAGATGTGAAGATATTTGAGGATAAGTGTAGGCATATAGGGGATGTGTGGACTCCAATTCGAGGATATCAGTTGTTTATGTTTCATTATCATTGGAGGGATAGGTTTGAGCTACTATGCAATCCCTAGAAACTTAACCTGGGAAAATTGGTTGTCCTTAACGTATTTGTGAATGTGGAACTAGTGGAACTCCTAGCTACCCACTACAATCCAAACCTCAAAGCTATCTGCCATTCATTGGGTAAACCTTTTAAACATGTGTCTGAAGCCACAATTTGTGAGGTTTTTGACCTAGACGACACATGTGATGAAATTGTTGTACATTAGGTTTTAGAGAAAGAATTGTGGAGAATGGATACAACCTATAGAGGGTGGAGATTACCATTGCATAGGTCTAAGAAGGATGGAAGTTTGGTCCCACTTGATGACAATGACAGGCATCCATTTCATGTAGACTTATTTGAGCCTTATTTTAAATAAACATACTTCTTAGTGTGTCAGGTGTTAGGGATGGAAGCTCCCGAGTTTATGTCAATTGTACCAGTGGTGATTGATTTCGATGTTTAGTATCACAATACCAGACCATTTGATTATGCTTCATATATTTTCAAAGGAATTGATTTAGGACTAATGGCAATTAAAAATGGATCACCTATTCTGCATTTAAAGCATTATTCTATTTTTATGCATGTAACAATGTATCATGGGAAAGAATTAAGGATGTGGCTAGAGGAGTTAAGTATTGCACAGTTTGATAAGGAGGTTAAACTACTACCAATTCAGTTATGGACTGGTATTTTGGATAGCAGATTTGTCAATTCAAGTTATGTTCATTTTGAAGAGTATTTTCTCAAGCCATTGTACAAATTTTTTAACTATCCTTATGATCACTCATTATCTGATGAAATTAAGAGGTTCCTCAAACCTAAGGATTTCAATGGACCTATTGGTCACAATTGGGGAGATTGGTACTATTTTGACGATGCTACTATGATCAAGGTTTATGGTTTTGAGGATACACCATTTATTTTGCCAAAA
Organism: Sequoia sempervirens; assembly: GCA_007258455.2. Lineage (NCBI taxonomy): Eukaryota > Viridiplantae > Streptophyta > Pinopsida > Cupressales > Cupressaceae > Sequoia > Sequoia sempervirens. The sequence goes on along the minus strand of VDFB02047230.1, from coordinate 185,019,506 downwards.
ATAGTACCTGATAGAATTTCTTACTTGGAGATTGTTAGACAAATGGACTACTCAAGTGTTATGAATCTAGGTTCCTTTGGAAAGTAGGCATTCATGCCGAGTACTTTATGCTTTGGAGATTTCACTGTATTGTCAAAAGAGGGGCATGACTTGATTTTGGATAAGCTATTACATTTTAATTTGAAAAGGGATCCACCAAGTAAAGGGTTTGATCTAGAAGGATACATTGACCTTTCCCGAAGAAAGATGAACTTGGGTGGGTATGATCATATACCCTACCCATATGATGACTTGATCAAAAATATGGAGGAGAAAGAAGCTCAGATGATTATTGATGAATATAAAAAAGGAGTAAAACAAAGGATAACAAAGATACAAGAAGCAAAGTTGTTCTATTCTAGTGAGGAGTCATCTAATGATGAGGAATCGCAAGGCCCAATTGATAAAATCTCTAGATTGAAAATTGAGGATTATAAGTCTCCTCTTAGAGAGCAAGAAATTTAAGAGGGTTCTGACACAAACACAAGGAAAATGGATTATAGATCCTTTGTTGTTGATGATGATTTTGTAAAGTATCTAGAATTCAGAGCCTTCTTGTACAAACAAAAGGGAAAATCAATAAGAGAATTTTTTGGAAACATAACACTAAAAAATGAAGATCGTCTGTTGAATAATTTGAGGATATGTGTAGAAAAAGAGATGAAAGATATGACCCTAGAGCAAGGAAGAAAATTATTGGAGTCAAGTGTTATGATTTTCCTAGGTTGGGACCTAAATTCTACTCTTGTTTTTGACATCTTCTTGAATGATAAAAGTGCGACACACAAGTTTAGCCCTGAAGGAGTTACAAAAGTGTATACAGGATCAAAGGATAATCTCGATGAAGGTTCCCTCATGATCTGGGCCTTGTACCCACCACATAAGAAGTCTATAATTATTGACACTAAAAAATTCTTCAGCCATGTCATGACACTAAAAGTTGGAGAGGTTGATCCTATAGCTACAATAGAGATTGGCATCAATGTTGCTAAGTTAAATAAGCTTAGATCCAAATGTTGATTACGAAAAAAGGAGATGTATAAAATGAACAATGAAAGGATACTTAAGGAGAATGATTATTTGAATGATATGGTTGAAAATATAGTGAAGTAATCCACTAAGTTATTGACTCAAGGGGAAAGTTCACAATCAAAGGATAACGGTGAGGGATCATATGTACAAGATCAAGTGGATAAAGCAAGGTTTGATACAATATTTGTAGCATTACACAAAAGGCATGCTAATTTGATGATTTGGATGAATAAGTTATGGTCAATCAATTCCAAAAATTGTTCTACAATTTAGGAACACAAAAGAGTAAATGTTCCAATACAAGAAAAGCTTTAAGAAATGCAAGAGGAATGTGTTTTTGATAGCAGGGCTAATATAAATGTTGAGGAGATAGTGAAGAAACATGAGGACTATTATGAGGAATTTCGGGCAGATGAGAAAGGATTAACTGATGTTACAAAGAGTGGAGTTCCTACATTATTTGAAAATAATGGAGGACTGAAAGGTTGGGAAAAGTGGATGAAGGAGTGCAAGATGATATTGCATAAAGCTTTGGAGGTAGCCAAAGTTGGAGAATCAATGTTGAATGAGTCATTCGAGCTTTTTGAGAAAATGGTAAACATGGAGATCACTATGAGAAATGCCACGGACGATGTCGATACTCGCTTGTGGTAGGAATATTTAGATCATATTACCAAAGTCCATTTGTGGCTTTCCAGAGCCTAATTGTCTATGTTTAATTATTGTTAGTTGTTGTTAAGTTTCAAAAGAGATTTGTGAAGGGATGCATCCTCTTCAAAGTTTTGATATATAATTCAATTACATAGCGGTAGAAAGATATAGGTGAATAGGGATAGATAGACAATGGAAAGCTTCCATAGTGTTTTCATTCCAAAATACTATGTTGCAGATATAATTTTGAGGAAATCAATGAAAGATCTCTAATTTTGTGGCTTTATATTGGTATCAATTGTTTGTTGAAAATATTCAATTATCTTTTTGTCTCCAACTTAATAGTTCCTTATTATTTAAATTGATATATCAAGTATATATTCAATTTATCAATGCACATTTTTTGTACTTGTGTGATATGATTAATTGGTTTCCAAAAAGGAATTAAAATCCTTCTATTCAATCACAGTAATCTAGTAAAATTATTTGGATCAGTAAGAAGAACCATATAATTAGGATTTTCAACCTGTCTCCAATTTGGTATTATCTATGTTCTTGGACAATTTATTCAATTGGTTCTTTCAAGTAAAGATTAAAATCCTTTTGATAAATTGTAAGTAACCTGGTTGTGTCAGTTGGATAAGTAAGTAGAGTTTTTCAATCACTTGCCAACATGTTTATACAAGTTGTAAACCAACATTGGTGTGCCAAATAATTTGAGTTATTTCCATATACAAGTCACTCTTTCTAGATCTTCATTAGACTCCATTTACCCAACAAGGAATTGGTCATATCCATTTCATCATTTAGTTTTATCAAATTTGTTTCAAAACCTTACATATGTTAATTGAACATATTCATAAACTTCACCTTGATATTGCTTATACAATTTATACCTAATTAGGTTTGCATCTCTCCACTTCCAATTTCCATTGTGGATAGATTGCACAAGTAGGAAACACATAGTTTAAGTCTGCTTCATTTACATAGGTACACCCACCTAAGGTTTGACAGAGCCTGAAGAGAAGAAGGTTCAAATACACCATTTGGCCTTGTTTGTTAGCCTAAAATTTACCAAGATCCTGGCAACCTCTTGAGGTTTTGAAACCAACATTTTTGAGAACTAACACTAGGAGCGGACAATTGTATTCTTATTCCATGTGCTTCACAAAATATGTTAAAATCATTGGAGGTGAATTCACCACCTCTGTCAAACCTCAAACATTTTATTTTCAAATTTACTTCATTCTCAATCATTTCCTTAAATTCCCTTAATTTGACTAATGCATCAAATTGCTCTGTAAGAAAAGTAACCCATGTCATTCTAGAGTAATCATCAATCAAAAGCACAAAATACCTATAATCCTATAGACTTATCACCCTTGTAGGACCACAAAGATCTGTATGAATCAATTCTAGTAGTCTAGTAGTAGATTGTTCCTTTTACCTAAAGTTGTTTCTAGCCTTCTTTTCAAACTTATAATCCTGCATACTACATTAATAGGCTTTTTAATTTTTGGTAAATCACTCATAGCTTGTACTGCACTAGTTCTCACCATGTTATCAAATTTCATATGACACATCCTCTGGTGCCATAGCCAACTGTCATTAATATGAGACATCAATAAATGTTCATCAACACCTTTAAGTTGATAAATTTTTCCTTCAGTCTTCTTACTAGCAACAATCACAGTTCCATATCCTTTCTTGATTTCACATTTTTCATCCTTGAACATGAGATTATATCTCTTTTTACACATCTTTCCAACACTCAAGAGATTGTGTCTCAAGCCCTTAACATAGTAGAAACCATCAATATTATGCTTGCCATAAAAACTAATTGAACCTATCCCATAGATCTTAGCACCAAAATCATCTCCAAACTTAACTAAGCCTCCATCATATTTCTCAAGTTTAATAAACTTACTTTTTCACCGGTCATGTGATTTGAGCAACCACTATCAATGACCCAGTAATTCTCTTCTTGTTTAGCATGAAGTGCAAAGACCACAATACCTTCAAATTTCTTTGGAGCACTTTCCTTCACACACTTTTCAATGTTAGCAGTAGTAGATTCATCTTTTAAAGCTCGAAACAAGCATTCATTATCATCAAAATCTTCATAATCAGGCTCATCATTAGAAATTCCAACATCTTCATTGACATAATATGCTCTTTTGATCATCTTTCCTTTATTTTCTTTATCTTGTCTTTGTTTGTTTCTTTTAGCTCTTTACAACCATCTCGAAGCATAATGACCTATTCCTCCACAACTAAAATATTTAAAAGGTAATTTACCCTAATACTTACTGGAGCTCTTTTTCATTCTTCTTACAAATTTTTCTTCCACTTCATCAAAATTTGTCTACATTTGGATCTTCCACTTTTGTAGCCTTGAATGCAGTTTCTATCTTTGTTCCATTTTTTATTCCAAGCTTTCTCATTTCATAAGAGGTTAGAGTACCAATCAACTAATCTTTAGTATGTATTATAATACACAATTTCCTCTATAGTAGATACCTTTTCAATGTATATATCAAGGAGAGTTCTGAGTACCTTATTCAGTATCATGGATTCATCTACTTGTGCACCAAGTCCTCTCGTTCCACCTACCAACTCATATACTCTCTACATGTAGGATTTGATGCTCTCATCTTCACCCATTTGCAGGATCTTAAATTGTGCCTCTAATCTCTACAAGTTTTCTTGTTCAACATTTTCATCTCCTTCATACATCCTTTCCAACTTATCCTAGACCTCTTTAGCAGTGTTCAAATTCATAAATTTAACTACTTTAAATTGTGAAATACTATTAACAATAATAAATCTTCCCTTATTTTTTATTTCAAGCATTTTTATCTCATCAATAGTACTTGGACCATTCGTCAAAGGAACATATTTGTTCTTAATAGACTTCTTGATCACATATCCATAGTACAATAGATATCCTTCCATTTTCATTTTCCAAAGTGTATAGTGAGTCCCATCGAACTTAGCACACTAAATAGCGATCTTGCTTGTCATCCCAAACCTTCCTTAAGTAGTTAATCTCTTCTCTAAGGAACCTTTCTTTGATACCAATTGTTGAACAAGACAATTGAGATGGAATTAGTTGTAGCAGTTATTAAACTTCAAAACCATCAACAAAAGTTGAATACCAAGCATTCATATAACATTTAATCTGCTAGTTTGATTAATCATTAAGTGCAAAAACAAAAATTGGAAATAACAAAACCATACACACAATAACACTAGGTATACGTGGAAAACCCAATGAGGGAAAAACATGGTGATGATTAGCTCACAGTATAAAGAATTCCAAAACCCAATATAAAGGCTCACTACAAGAAACACTCACTTCCAAGATAAGACTCACTGTCCAATGAGGGATCACTGCTACAAAATTACAAAGAATATAGAAGAGGATTGTTACAGAAAGAAAACTATCTCCATGCAATGGAGATTCCACCACAATTTCTCACACACTTTCACAATCTCACATGAAAGATGTCAAATGGCTTCAGTTCACTACCTTCAAAACCCTAATAGGAAATTTACACTACTTTACTCAAATAAATATCTCACATCTATCTTGCATCTATCTTACCTTTCACAAACATATCAACTTGTATTTATACTGTATTCAACCTTGAAACCCATCCAAGGTCGACCATACACAATTTTCAATTACAAATTCAAATTAGGTTGGTGCCAAAAAATTCTACAATGGAATTAGAATGAGGGAAACCCATACACATTTAATGAGGACCTAAATAAGTCCCAACATGCTTCAACACTCTTCCATAAACTTTGTAAGTAGTTTTTAACACAAGTTCGACCAACACTAGTGTAAAACACATAAAACAATTAAGCACACACATCCTTAACTCGGTCCAATCTTTCTGGAAAACAAATTTCACTTGAACACAACCTTATCAACTTATTCTCAGAATCGCAAGTATTGAAACCAAAATACAATGAAATCTAGAGCAACTAATATAGAAATGCATAGTTCACATACTGGTGAAAATATCTCGCACTATACAATGATCCAGAAGCCCAAATTATGGATATAGCAACTACCAACAATCATGAACAAAATCTCAGATACACACAAGTATAGAAGAAATACAAAGCACATCCCAGAGCATACACTAAATACCTGCATGACATTGTTTTCCCTGTTTATCAAATATAGAAATATAAAGATAACTCCATGTACTCACAACACCACAACTATATGTTGGTGTAATTAATTAATTAATTATTACACTAGCATAAGTTAACTTAGGTCTTGCATTTAATCATTAAGTCATAGGTTGCATTATTAGATAAATCATTTAATAAATGGGATAATATTCCCTTCCTTATTTGTAGGAGATAAGATTCCTTCTAGAAGATGAGTTGTCCTTCTAGAACTTATCCCCTCATTTAATGATCATCACCATTAGGGTTCACATGTTGTTTGATCAAGACACATGGCAACATCTCATGCATATTAGGGTTTAGCTCTTGCCTATATAATCAGGCATCTTGTACATTTGTAATCAATCAATATATCATATCAATATTGAATCTCCATTATGCATGCCTAGTTGCAACACTTTCTGGGTGGTTGATTATCTTTCCTGGCTTAAAGGTCCTACATCGAAGACTACAGCTTCAAGGACTATGCATCCATAATCCCAACATGGTATCAGAGCTTATCTAGTGAAACATCAACCCTCGATCAAGAAAGTTGGTGTGCGAGATTCTCCACAGGCTTGAAGGTTTCCATTGAAGGCTACTTATTTCCATCCAGGGACCAAGCTGATTTCTGAAGTAGATTGAGTCAGATCCGAGCTCACCATTGTCTTCAAAAGGCCTCGAAACCCTAGGATCGCCTGCCCATTCATCAAAATCAGATACATCAAGTCGGAAGCTTCAGAGGTATTTTTTTAGGGTTTGCAAAATCAATTGTACTATCCGTACAATTTGCAGCAAAAAAATCATCCTGGTCAGTTGTCCTCTGAGGCAAAAAAATTTTATACACAGGCCACTTTTCGTTTCAAAAAAATCAGTCTAATATTTTTTATTATTTGGAAAAAATCATATTTTCTATAGTTGCAGAAAAAATAATTTGGGCGACCTTCAATTTAATTTCCCGTCGGCATCAAATAATCCATCAGTTTTTTTTAGGGATTTGATTTTAATATCATCGGCATTTTATGGAGGATTTATTTATTTGGCATACACTATTGATTTTTTAATTGCATTGTATGCAATATTAAAAAATCTATTGAATATTGTTTTTTGGCACTATATTTAATTTTCTGCAGATGTAAGCCTTCGTCGGCTGTACCTTATGTCTGTGATTTGACCGGATGTCATTGTCAGCTCACGTTTCTTCCGCCGAAGTCTTACCGCCGACCATTGTGTGCTTTCTGCCCACCGGTAATCATGTTTTGTCTCCCACCGATGACTGTGCTTCCTACCCTCGCCGACCGTTGAAGCTCCCTTCGGCCGAAGACTTTATTGCCGGTTTCCTCCTGCCGACCAACGGACATCTACCGGAATTTTGTTACTGGTACCAGGTGTCTCCCTACGCCAACAGGATCTACCCACTAGCGGCGCCGCCCTGGCACCGCCCATCTCCGCCCTGCCCCTACTTCGCCCGGCGGCGCGTTTTTTTTTGCCATTCAAATTCTCTGTGGTCATATCAGCGACCGAGTGCTAAGCCCGAAGGGGCTTATTTTTTGCCCCTATTTAGCTTGCAGATCACCTAATCAGGGCCTTTTTTTTCGTTTGATCATAACTTTCACCCAGGGTATCAATTTTTTGCAAACGATATACCATCAGAAAGGGAATTTCGCATACTTTCCAGTGATGAGATCCGTTCTGTGAAATTTTTCTCACAGAAGACTCTAAATCCAATTGAAGTCCAAACCCTAATCTAGACTCAAAGCTACATATCTTCTCAACTATTCATCGGATTTCAGTGATTCCAACGGCATTAGGAAGGTGATTCAGAGCTTTTTTTTATTAGTCCAGCCCCTTGATCAGTTTTAGCTCCAGGTACTCTTGCATGTGATTTTTTTAGTTTGGTGCATTTGATCAATAACCTGGTTATTCTGAAGCTTGGGATAATATTTTTTGATCCGGGTTGCATCACTTCAGTTGTAAATCATATTTGGAAGTCTTTATTTTCTGTTGAAGGTTAGAGTCTTTGTATTTTTGTGAAGAAAATTCATTATGGGGCTTGCATACTTTTCTCCTTTGACCTTGTTGCACAAGGGTAACTATTCACAATGGTGTGATGGGATCTTCCACCATCTTCATTCACTTGATTTGTTACCATATCTATTTGGTATTGTCCCTCATCCAAGTGAAGGTATTCATGAACTTGCTTGGAGTTGCAGCAGGTACACTGTTTTGGAGATCATTTCTATGCAAGTTGATTGTGATGTTTTGAGTTCTATTGATCATTGTGATTGTCGTCACATTCTTTGGACTAAGCTTTGGGAGATCTATGAATATTTAGATACTCCACCCTTCCCCAATGGTCATGATTCAGAATGTCTTGCTTCAGATCAAGTTCCCTATAATGATATTGTTGTGCAGGAGGTTGATTGCCTTGATCTTTCTGAAGAGGTTGACAAGGTACCTTTCAGTGCTTCTTCTTCATCAGAGACAGTTGGTATCCCTTCACATTCAATGATTCCTTGTCCAGATTCATTGATTGAGGCTTCCACTATCACCATCTCTATCCATCAGGACACATTTAGTTTTTCAGACTTGTCATCTCATGATGGCTTCATTTCAGGTATCACTGCCTTGGCCACTTCTACAGGTTTGGAGAACATTCTTGAGGGGATATCACTCCTCTATTCAGATTTGGCTTTGGAGAGTTGTTTTGAGTCTCCTCATTTCTTTGTCTCAACCTTGATTGGGAATTCAGAGACCATCTTGGAGGCACTTGGTTTCTCTTCAGAGATTTCATATCCGAGACTTCTTCCCTGTCATTCCATTCAGGACTTGAGGTTTCTTCAGCATCCACCATTGGATTTGCTTCTTCGTAGCAGGAGATCTGTGGTTTGGACACCTTCGTTGCTTCAGACTTCTTTCCATGGTTTTGAGGACACTTCATTTAGGGGGGGCTATCAAGTCTCCATCATATCCATCATATCCATTCTATCTTCGTCTTTGGATATTGTTCAGCATCAGTTTCTACATCATCCTGGTTTGTCACTCTTTTCATTGATTGTGGCATCTTCATCAGGAAAGAAGACATTTGAGCATCGTTCAGAGACACCATCATCCACCTTCATCCTTCCTTCCTTCAATTCCTATCCGGAATGGGAAGCATCTCTCCACTTGCAGTTGGTTTTGTTTCTTCCAAAAGGGAGACAAGTTGTTTGTCGACATTGGATCTTGTTTTGTCTTCAGACACTTCCCTTTCTTGCAGGTGATCTCATCTTCTGGGGGGCTATTTTGTGTCTCTCTTTCCCACCTATGGGGGGGCATTGACTGTATTGTATCCATGTGATGGATGGTGTCCTTGGGGGGTATTTGGGAGTCCTCCATCCTTTCCTTCCCATCCTATTTCACATCTTTTTGCATTTTCATCTCTCTTTTGGAGAGGGGTTTTGTTCCTACTAGGTTTTCCCCTTTTCTCTGGTTGTGGGAGATTTTCCTGCATCTATCATGTACATGGGTACCTAACATGGCCTCGTAGCTGGGACCCACCATCATCTTGCATAATCATTGCATTTTCCTCCCTAAGTTGCACTTATGGGGGGGTGTTGGTGTAATTAATTAATTAATTATTACACTAGCATAAGTTAACTTAGGTCTTGCATTTAATCATTAAGTCCTAGGTTGCATTATTAGATAAATCATTTAATAAATGGATAATATTCCCTTCCTTATTTGTAGGAGATAAGATTCCTTCTAGAAGATGAGTTGTCCTTCTAGAACTTATCCTCTCATGTAATGATCATCACCATTAGGGTTCACATGTTGTCACATGTTGTTTTATCAAGACACATGGCAACATCTCATGCATATTAGGGTTTAGCTCTTGCCTATATAATCAGGCATCTTGTACATTTGTAATCAATCAATATATCATATCAATATTGAATCTCCATTGTGCATGCCTAGTTGCAACACTTTCTGGGTGGTTGATTATCTTTCCTAGCTTAAAGGTCCTACATCGAAGACTACAGCTTCAAGGACTATGCATCCATAATCCCAACACTATACATGCATAGCCTGCAACCTTCTTTATTATATTTTTCTCAATATCCTCAACATATACAGCCAATAACCAACTATCTTGACATCAATGACAACACCTTCATACTTGCAACAACAAGCCTATTGCAAGGGCATTCAACATTACAGTTGACCAAAGGCCTTATTCTAACCACGGTTTTTAAATACTTGTGAATTATCTATCAACTACTAGATGAATAACTATTGGCTGGCTACAATGAATTACAATAGATCTTAAATATGATTCTCCAAATCCAATAATGGTCTATGTTGGCCTCAAGGGTTTACAAATTCTTATAAATGATCAAATGTGAGAGTTGACCTTAAAACATTAGAGATAATCCTTCACAAAATAAAATGAATTAAAAATTTCCAAGAAAGATCCCTGTGGACCTAAAATACTTGTATGATACTCCATTAAGCTCTAGATGCTCTGAAATAGGTCCACGCTATAAAATATAGACTAGGTTGGCCCCAAATGCTCTAACTGGGAATTACAGTGAAATTTTGAGAGTGATAACTTTTGGTAGACAAATGCAAATGATCTAAAATCTGGATATGATGTAGATGGCATCGTGTAGATGCTATATCCTACTTCATAAGTGTTGTGTTGTTTTCGCACACACACCCCACTGAAAGTAGGGACCCCCTTTTTTCTCTAATTTTTGATGCTTTGGTCCTTTGGTTTTGAGGATTTTCTTGCTTCGGCATGTGCTAGAATTTTTATCTTGCTTGCATTGATGATCCCTTTATGTTATTTGTTGAAAATCTTAGGCTTTAATCTATTTCTAGGTTTTCCTTTGATTTCAGGGTTTTCCTCCTTTGGCAGAATTCTCTAGTTTCCTTGAAAACCCAGCAAGGAGGAGCTTATGCTATAATCCAAAGATTCTGGTCTTTCACAAAATTCTGTGTCGATCAATTTTTTCTGAAATTTCATCGCCTTGTCAGATTCCTAGGTTTCGGTTTGGGTTGTCTTGTCAATGGCATTTTTTTGAAATATAAAGATAACTCCATGTACTCACAACACCACAACTATACATTGCATAGCCTGCAACCTTCTTTATTATAATTTTCTCAATATACTCAACCTATACAACCAATAACCAACTATCTTGACATCAATGACAACACCTTCATACTTGCAACAATAGGCCTATTGCAAGGGCATTCAACATTACAACTGACCAAAGGCCTTATTCTAACCACAATTTTTAAATACTTGTGAATTATCTATCAACTACTAGATGAATAACTATTGGCTGGCTACAATGAATTACAAAAGATCTTAAATATGATTCTCCAAATCCAATAATGGTCTATGTTGGCCTCAAGGGTTTACAAATTCTTATAAATGATCAAATGTGAGAGTTGACCTTAAAACATTAGAGATAATCCTTCGCAAAATAAAATGAATTACAAATTTCCAAGAAAGATCCCTGTGGACCTAAAATACTTGTATGATACTCCATTAAGCTCTGGATGCTCTGAAATAGGTCCACGCTATAAAATATAGACTAGGTTGGCCCCAAATGCTTTGACTGGGAATTACAGTGAAATTTTGAGAGTGATAACTTTTGGTAGACAAATGCAAATGATCTAAAATCTGGATATGATGTAGATGGCATCATGTAGATGCTATATCCTACTTCATAAGTGTTGTGCAATTTTCGCACACACGCCCCACTGAAAGAAGGGACCCCCTTTTTTTGCTCTAATTTTTGATGCTTTGGTCCTTTGGTTTCGAGGATTTGCTTGTTTCAGCATGTGCTAGAATGTTTATCTTGCTTGCACTGATGACCCCTTTATGTTATTTGTTGAAAATCTTAAGCTTTAAGCTATTTCTAGGTTTTCCTTTGATTTCGGGATTTTCCTCCTTTGGTAGAATTCTCTAGTTTCCTTGAAAACCCGATGAGGAGGAGCTTATGCTATAATCCACAGATTCTGGTCTTTCACAGAATTTTGTGTCGACTGGATCTTTTCAAAGTTCCATCACCCTATCGAATTCCCAGGTTTCGGTTTGGGTTGTCTTGTCAATGGCATTAATGCTTGATTGTATGATTTTTGTGACATGTATTTAGTCAATTATGGGGAATTCTTGTGCCATTGAGGTTTTTTCATTTATATTCTACTGATCTGAGGGGTTTGATCTTAGTTCTTGGCTTCATTTGACGTTTGAACTTATGGATTCTTGAATTTGGTGGTGAATTTCCTGGGCATGATCATTGTTGCTGCTATTTACTAGGATGCCAAATCTTGCTACTAGTCATTGAATATAATAGAATTCACTTCATCAATGGTATGTATTCATTTCCTTACTTTTGATTGTTGAATGTGAATGATTCTTTGGCATATTGAGTATGTGTGGAGTTTGGATTCTACATGTTTGGCATCAAGAATTTTAAAACCAGGGTTGTGCATACATTTTTGTAATTTTTGGAGGTTTGGGAGATGCACCCCCTTGGTTAATCTTTTTAGTTTGACAATTCCAACTTCATCTTTGAACTTGACCTAGCGTGTATGATTGCTTCAGCTTGATTTGATTTTAGGGTTTTTGAGCTTGATTGATTGTTAGCCATGAGTGAAGTTTAAACATGTGATTTCGGTTCCATGCAGGTGAATCTCACTTAGGCATGTTTCAAACAACCCATTTTTATGTTTAATAAGACAAGCAATCTAAATCTAAGCTAACTCCCCTGCGTCAATGGCAAATTTTAGGGTTTTAAGCTTAAGAAATTGATGGTTAAATTTAGCACATCACCAATCTTCACCAATTTTCCTCTGGGAATGTTGAGAACTAATGGAAAACTGATGAGAGATTCAAATTAAATTAGATTCAAGCCCAAAGACCTCAAATTCTTGATCAATTGATTATTCTGGGTGAAATCGTGAGATGCATTAGTTTTCAGGATTTTGAGGCCTTCACAGAATTCCTGCACCCTCATAATTTCCCAATTTCTTCTATGACTCCTTATTTTCTCGGATGTGTGTAAAGCCTGAAATTTCACGTACCTTGCGGATTTCCTTCCCGAGCAGATTTTCAAAAAGTAGTCTCATAGTATGGAGGATTTGAAAGTTAATGAATGCAAAGTTATGGGTTTAGCATCTCATGCTTGATTTGAATCATTTAAAAAAAATATATGCTTTTCCTTTGTCTTGTGATGAGTATTTTTTGGATAACCAAGTTTTATTGTTAAAATCCGCTTAGTAGGGAATTTCCTGGATTTCCTCCCTAGCTTTATTTCCCCGGATGGCTCAAAATCCCAAATTTCGTAATGATTGTGCTTTATGTCAAATTTAAGGGATTTTAGTCATAGCATTGGGTTGATTGATTATAATGATATTGTATATGGTTGGCTAACCTTGATATTGATATTATAAAGGGGATTTATTGTGGTTTCCTGCTGGATGCAAAATGAATCAAGTAGAGTGATGGCTAGCAAGACAGTGGGCAAGCAGATGGATTCAAGTGTTGAAGGATCTTCTATCTCTGAGGTAGAGAGAATTAAGATAGACATAAAGAGAAGGGTTCCTGAGTCTAACCTTTCATCCATCTAGTTTGAAGTTAGTGATACCAATGTAGGTAGATGGGATTATGAGGAATTCAAAGCAATAATGGCAGCACAAAACCTTCCCCTGTTGGCTAGAAGGATATTGGATTCAGGATTGGATCATGTGGTTAGGTTACCTCCCACAGTCTAGTGTAATGGGTTGGTGCTTGAGTGTGCTAGACATTATGACAAGGGCACTTAGAGGGTGATTGGTCCTCAAGGTAGAATCATGGCTAAATTCTCCCCTCCTTTAGTGGCAAAGACTTTTAACATGCTTGATAGGTCCCATGTGGTGGCCTTTGATTTGGACATGGATAAGAATTATTATGAGGATGATACCAAAAAGGCTCTATAGGTGATCAATTCTTGGTTGGAAAAACCTAAGCCCAACATGTCAAAATTGTCAAAAAAATTATTCAGGGAAAAATTCAAGACAAAATATTATGATGCAATTACACTCCTTAGCAAAGTAATGGGCTTGAAGAGTGCAGGAGTCTTTGAGAACTGCGTATTCTTCATTATAGTAAGGATGGAGCAGAATATTGATTATCACTAGGTAGGCATCATAAGTACCATGATACATGATCAATTATGCAATGGGTTGTAGACAAAGAGCTTTACTATGACCTCCTACTTAGTTTATGCACTTTCCAGGTTCCACCCATACAAAGTATTGGATAACAGAGGTGTCTTTGGGTGGGAAGTAATATATTAAGTCTATCCACAACTACACCTAGGAAGCTCAAGCTATAGGAGGGTGAATGATGCATTCACCATGTACATCACTAGGCTGCTTCAAGGTGTAGAGCATGTTAGAATATATGAAAAGGCTAAGGAGTTGATCAAAAAGTATGGGGCTTGGTTTATACAGTTCCCCAACTTTTTTTACATAAGGATAGATGGTTGCCAGAGATCCCCTTACAAACTTCCTAGGTATCCTACCGACCACCTCATACTCATGGAAGTCACAATGTAGATATGTGACTTTGATGCCATAGTCAAGAAAGAGAAGCACAAAACAAGGTTTGGTAATGACTTTCCCCTCAAGATAGGTAGTAATTAGGCTTGCTCTTCTATACATACAACACATTTTTCTTAGGAGGATATGAGCACTTTGGGCCTATCTTTCCACTCCAAGAGGTCTAGGTCTAATAGAACTGGTGAAGCCCAAAAGAAGGCCAGTACAAAATTCAACCACAAGGATGACATAGAAGACTATTGGGCCAAATGCAAAGATGAGTTTGAGATCAGAAAGAAGAAATTTTCTTGGTTGTCAATCAATTTGATTAGATTGTACAATGATAAAGTCATCTCAGATCAGATAGATGATGATGGAGATGTGATTCAGGGCCATGATTATGAAGTGGTAAATGATAAATTAGTTGGTGAAATAGACTGGCTAGAGAATGAAAAGAAAGAACAGGAACAAGTCATGGCCCCAGTGATTAAATACACAAAGTTATGGCTTAAGCACAAGATTAGGAAATTGGAGAGTGAAGGTGTGGAATGCACTTATGATCTAATGGGGGAATTGGAGTCTCATTATACCTCTGAAGAGTCAGTTGAGCAGGACCCTAAAGGTAGGGCTAAGCTCTCTCCTTTCAAGATAAAGATGAAGGATGATCAAGCAGAAGAAGGTGCATAAGCAAGGAAAGCAAATAGAGGGCACCTTGATAGATATTTATGATAAATGTATCTCTTTCTTTGAGATCATGACAGGAAGGAAAAGGTTTGCACCAAAACACTTGAATCTAGAGCAACTCAGGAAATGGTGGTGTGATGTATATTCTCTAGTCAATGATGGCCCAGTTATCGAGAAACAACTAGATGATGTAGCTACTTACATTTTAGTCATGGGTAAATATCAAGCCCTAAAGACAAATTGGGATAAAACCATTAAGCAATTAAGGGATGATATTAAATCCATTGAGAGGAGAATTAAGGTGTTGGTTGTTCTACCTTTGGTTGACTTGGAGAAGGTATTTTTGATAATACAAGATAAAATGGGGCGAGAAAAGGACAAAGGGGGAATTATTTAATGCAATATCCCATCAAAATTTGTGCTTCCCCATTATTCCCTCTTCATATTTCACATGCATTGGACTGAAGCACATTGGAGAACCCAGGCTGACATGGATGAGTCTCAAGCATTTAATGCTATTTTATTTTGTTCTAGAAATTATTGGGCTAACTTGTTTTGTGGCTGTTTGTTATTGTAACCCTAATTAGGCTGACATATCTTGAGGGGGTTTTTATAAATATGGCATTTTTCCTCATTTGTAAGGGCTAGATAGTTTTACATTGGAAAAAATTAAGCATTAGAGCAAGGAGTTAGCAGTTAGTTTATTTTCAAGCAAGTGTTGTAATAGAAGACTAGAATTTTTGCTACTTTGGATAATTTAATGCAAGTAAAGGCATTGTGATTTGGTGTCCTTCCTGTGTTAGTTTTATTTGGCATGGTTCTTGTGATTCTATCTTTTGAAATTGATTAAGGATATTTGATATATGTTAGATCTAGGGTTAGATGATTCAATGGTGTTTATGGTTTGATGCTTGAAGTGTTTGTAGCAATCCCTAGTCCATACTTTTTGCAGCTAGCCGATTGTTAGTTTCTTTGCAAAGTTAGCCTGGACTTTAATATTCATTATGCTTAGTTTAGTTGTGAATGTTTGTTCATTTCAATTTCAATAGGGTTGTTTTGGATGAATGTTCATGATCTTAAAATCTCTCATGCCTTAGAATATTGCACTATTTATGTAAGATTGCAAGTTTATCTGGGTCAAGCAGGAATTAGTTTATGAGGGATTGGTCCATTTCAAGTATTTTTTCATTTGCATTGTTAATCCTAGGATTAGTGTTAATTTTAGAAATCTCTCTGAAACCCTTATCTTTTTCTATTTATTTGTCATTTGGTTAGATTTAGGATTTGAACTATCATCAAATTGCAAAATCTGATAAACTTAAGATTCAATATTTGTTTGTAGTAAGGTCCCTTTGTGATTACCAACATTCTCAAATTATCACTGAGTTGTTTATGCATTGTCAAGACCTAACATTAGAGACCTTGGGGTATCTCTTGATGCTTGTTGATAGAGATTTACCTTTCAAGAGAGATAGGATTTCCATATTCTGTTTGAGTTGTTGTTGTGCAGAAAACACCATGAATAATAAGTTGAGAAATGATAATGTGGTAAAATATGAAATGGAATGATCAAATTTATATAGATTAAAATACAAGAAAATAAATATTTTTTGTTGATATAGGACTACTTTACAACCAAGGATGTTTTTGCATCAAACACTTGGGGTTGGAAGAAAAGTGATTCCCTCACTTTCTAGGGTCTAGAGGAAAATTAAAGTGGTCCACCTCAGCCCGAGAGATCCATGATGAATCCTCCAATAGTCTACCTTTCCACTTCACCATATATCCCTTGTACTACTCCTTCTTAGTGCTCTTTCTGGTTCTAGTATCAAAAATCCACTCATTTCTAGTGTCACTTGACTATCCTTCATGGTACTCATAGATATTTGCAATATTAAAAATAGGTGATATACCCAATGTCCCTAGTAACTTCACTTCATATGCATTTTTGGAATTAGGCTTCCTTAGAATCTTACATGTTCCAATCTTCCTCATCTTCAACTTATTGTATGTTCCTACTGGAAATCTCTCATTCCTCAAATATACCATCACTTCATCTACAACAAAGAATTCATTATGTCTCATTTTCTCATCTTCCTTCTCCTTGTACTTACTATTCATGTCTTCCCATTGTTTCCAGACTTGATTATTCAATGCTTCCATGAAATCTATAAAAACAATTGGATCCACACTCCTATTATTCTCCATACCGATGTCTCTTAGCTTTGCAACTCCTCTGGGATGTACTATTGTCATAGTCTCAAATGGTGTCTTCCCTGTGCTCTAATTCATTGAATTATTGTATGCAAATTCTGCTTGTAGTAGAACTATATCCCAATTTCATTCTTATCTTTGACCAAACATCTCAACAGGTTACCCAAAATTTTGTTTACTACTATTTTTCCATCCATCTGCGGGTGATATGTTGAACAAAAATTTAGGACTATCTTCATCTTCTTCCATAGTTTCTTCCAAAAGTTTCCAATGAACTTAGTGTCCCCGTCTGAAATTGTACTCTTAGGTAATCCATGCAATCTCATAATCTCCTTGAAAAATAGATTAGCAACATGCACAACATCATTAGTCTTATTTCAAGGAATGAAATATTCCATCTTAGAAAATATGTCTACTAATACCATTATAGAGGCATATCCTCTCTATGTTCTTGGTAATCCCAATATGAAATCCATGCTTATATCTTCCCAGGGTCTCTCTAATATGGTCAAAGGTTTGTACAATTTAGTATTCTGACTACTCCCTTTTGTTACTTGAAAAATTCTACAACTTTGAACATACTTGTGACATCCTTATGTATCTATGACCAAAAATAGTGTTCACTCACCAAAACTACTTTCTTATCCACTCCAAAGTGTCTTGCTAGTCCTCCACTATGATTTTCTTTAATTAGGTTCTTCCTCATTGAACTCTTTGGAATAAAGAACTGATTTCCCTTGAGCAATATATCTTCCTAAATGAAATAGTCCAACTATTAGCTCTCATCTATTACTATTGGTTCCTTACATGCTTTCCAAGATTTGGACAAATATGGATCAACCTCATACATATGTTTTAGTTCTTTAAAACCCAATACTTTTATCCTCATCTTTGTCAAAAAATTCCAACTCTTGCTCAGGGAATATACATCTTTGTTTGACTTTCCACTCCTATGCTTCAAAACAAATGCATAAATATGCAATAACTCAATCCATCTCATATGTCTTTGGTTCAAATTTACCTAATTTTTCAAATACTACAAGGCTTGATGATCAGTATACAACACAAACTTCTGAGGAAAAAAATAGTGTCTCCACTTCTTTAAGGATAGAATTAAGGCATAAAACTCCTAATCATAAACTAAATATCTTCTTTTGGCATCATTTAACTTCTCACTAAAATAAGCTATAGGTCTTCCTTCTTGACTCAACAATGCTCCTATTGCATTTCCACTTGCATCACAATCAACTTGAAATACTTCATCAAAATCAAGCAATGCTTACACTAGCTAATCTGTCACCTTTTGTTTCAAAAATTCAAAGCTTATTTGTGCTCCAAATGTCAACTTAAAGTCCTTCTTGTCTCCTCTCATTGTATTTTTCAAGGTGTGCAAATGCTACTAAAGCTTTTGATAAACTTTTAGTAGAAACTAGCTAATCCATGAAATGATCTTACCTCTCCAATAGTTACTAGTGTAGGCCAATCGACTATTGCTCTTACTTTCTTAGGGTTCATCTTCAATCCTTTAGTAGAAATAAAAAAACCCAAGTATACCAAATCTATCTTCATAAGGCTACACTCCTTGACATTAATCAACAACTTCTCTCCTCTCAACCTCTATAATACTTTTTTGATGTGCCACAAATGTTCTTCTCTAGTCTTACTAAAAACTAGAATATCATCCAAGTAAACAATGACAAACTTACCCAAGAATTTATTCAATACCTCATTCATCAATCTTATGAAAATTCTTGGTGCATTGGTCAATCCAAAAGGCATCACTAGCCATTCATTCAATCCTTCATTAGTCTTAAATGTAGTCTTCCATTCATCTCCTTCTCTAATTTTGATTTGATGATATCCACTCTTGAGACAAATCTTTGTGAAATATTTTGATCCACTTAGACAATCCATAGTGTCATCCATTCTTGGTAATGGGAATCTATACTTGACAATGATCCTATTCATTTCTCTTGAATTGATACACATTCTCCACTCTCCATCCTTCTTTAGTGCAAGTACAATAGGTACTACACATGGGATTAAAATTTCTCTGATCACTCATTTCTTCAACAACTATTGTATCTGTTGGTTCAATTCTACATTCTCTATTGGTGTCATTCTATGTGCTCCATTGTTTGGAAAACTTTCTCCTGATATTAGATCTATATAATGACTAATTCTCTAGATTGGTGGCAATCCATCTAGTACATTCTCTGATATGATGTCTTTATACTTAGTCAATAGTTCTGCCACTTCTATTTGTGGTGGATCAACTCCCTTTATTGTCTTTGAACTACCTCCCTTCTTTGGAATCAATACAAAACATGTATTTTCATGCCTCAACCCATTAAAAAATTTCCTTCCATCTACCAAACATAGTCTGGTAGTGCTACAAACTTCACTTTTATCTTTTTCCTCCAAAGATATAAACTTAATTCTCTTTCCATTTGAAGTTATAGGATAGGTATTTCTTCTTCCATCATGAATTTCCTTCTTATCGTATTGCATGGTCTTCCTAATAGTAAATTACATGCATCCATAGGCATAAAATCACACAATACTTCATCCTTATATGATCCTATATGAAATTTCACTAAACATTGCTCACTCACCAACATATTATGCTCATCTTGAATCTATGCTATCTTATAGGGGTTTAAATGTTTCAATCTCTTCAACTTCAACTTGGTTACCATCTCTTCCAAAACTAGATTATTAGTGCTACCTCTATCAATGATAACTTTGCATATCTTTCCTATGCACTTACATCCTTTTCTGAACAAACTCTTCCTTTGTGGTGGTTCCTTAGTCACTTCTTTATGCATCAAATCTCTCCTCATTACCAATGATTTTCCTTTCTTAGGTTTCCCAACTGAGTTAGGGGATTCAACAGGTTCCTCATCCACACAATTTTCTCTTTTGGTATGCTTAGTTTTCTTTTTGGTACTTCCTTGATGGCATTCAAATGATCTATGTCCTTCACCTCCACACTTGAAACAAGTTCCTCTGAATGGTTTTTCTTAGATCTTCCTTCATCTCTCTGGTATCCATCATTGTAATATGAATTATGGCCTCCTTTGTCACTATGGTAGAAATATCTATCTTCTCTTCCTCTACAGTATGTATTGGCATCCTTTTCTTCACTCTGGTAGGGTTTCCCATCTTTGTTTTGATCTGCATAAGATCTCTCTAGTTTATGATCCGCTCCTTAGGAACCTTCCTCTTGCAATTTTCTTTGTTCAAACTTCTTATTTAGCTTCTCTTCCACCTTTAATGCAAATTGGTATGTTTTTTCAACTTAGGTCATCTTCACTAGGCTTAATTATTCTTGAATGTTTTTTCTTAGTCCATTGATGTACCTCACCACCTTTTCTTTGCTTGCTTCACTAGGTCTAGTCCTAATGATCATCTTGTAGAATTTTTTTATATACTCTTTCACAAATCTCTCCTTCCACCTCAAATTCTACATTATTTTCAACAATTCAAGTTCATAGTAAGCAGGTATAAATTGGTTCCTCAATTTTGTCACCATTCTATCCCATTTTATGATTTTCTCTTTTCCTCTTCTTTTTCTATCCAATTGAATTTTTTTCCAACATAAAGAAGAATTTCCTTTCAAATTTATTTTCACAATTCTCACTCTTTCTAGATCTTCAATTTCTTCATATTCAAAGTATTCTTCTATTTCATTGATCAAATCAATCAACTCCTCAAGATTTAAATTTCTTGCATAATTTTGAATTTCAACTCTAGGCCACTTACCATTTTTTGAAATAGCTTTCAACATTTTTATCTGATTTGATTCTTCTTCTTCATCATCTAGGGTTTCTTCAATTTGATTCACAACATGATCTAGGTCATCATCACTTTTTTCTGCATGCCTAGGGTTTAGGCCTCACCTTCGATCTTCTTCAGCAACATCTAATCAAACTCACATTGCTTACATAATATCTAACATTTCATCCATTCTTCCAATGAAATTTTCCATAGTAGGTGCTCTCCTTGGTGACATCTCTCCCTTGAATTCAGTGCAACTTCTTCAATTTAGTGATCTAGCTACAAGGGTTTCAACTTCCTCACAATTTTTGATCAGTTGAAAGCACATGTAGTCTACCTCAATTTGGCTATCTATTCACAACAAAGAATTAATTTAGGACTCAAAATATCGCTCTTATACCACTTGGTGCAGTCACAGATGGAGGGTCAAAAAAGAACTATCCAACCATGCAACTTAGAGTCAACATAGCAGAAATAACACAAATTCTACAAACATAGATCTTTATTGAATTGGAAATATTACATTCATCATAAGCCAAGGTTCACCGGCCTACTGTAAGGGCATTCAACATTACAAATGTCCAAAGGCCTTATTCTAACCATAGAACCTAAATACTTGTGAACTATCTATCAACTACTGGATGAATAACTATTGGTTGGCTACAATGAACTACAAATGATCTTAAATATGATTCTACAACTCTAATAATGGTCCATGTCAGCCTTATGGGCTTACAAAACCTGATAAATGATCAAATGTGAGAGTCGACCTTAAAACATTAGAGATAATCCTTCACAAAATAAAATGAATTGTAGATCTCCAAGAAAGATCCCCTTGGACTAAAAATGCTTGTATGATATTGTATTAAGCTCTGCATGATTTGGAATAGGTCTGCATTATGAAATCTAGACCGGGTCAGCCTCAAATGCTTTGACTAGGAATTATAGTGAAATTATGAGAGTGATAACTTTCGGTAGAAAAATGCAAATGATTGAAATTTGGATATGATGTATATGACCTTGTGTAGATGCTATATCTTGCTTCACGAGCTGAGAAATAGTACTGTGGTGAAATACAAAATGAAATGTTGAAACTGCTATAGATTAAAATGTAAGAAAATAAATGCTTTTGGTTGATATAGGATTGCTTTACAACCAAGGATGCTCCTACATCAATGTTTTTGAGTTAAAACTAGAATTTGAGAGCCTGACAAAAAAGAAGCTGGATGTATGGAATAATTTTTTGAACTTCTATTATGATAATGCATGGGTTAAGTATGTGTCAAGCCGCATCCATGACAAATTTATGTGGTTGGATATTCCACACTTAATCAACAAGAAAATCATCAAGGTGGCTAGTAGTTTATGCTCTGAAGGACCCGCTCTGACAATGAAGGCTATAAAGAATGAGATGGTTATGAAGTTTATTAGAGAAAAAATTGACAAGAGTTCCCTCATAGTCAAGGATATAATGATCTATTATTTAAATATGCATCCATGATGATAGGCTACAAGATTTACTACACCAACAAAGAAAATTTGGTGTTGGCAACAATTATTCATACTACTCACCAAATGGTGAAAGGTTTGTACATAGGTGTATGTGAGCTCCAAAGACAAAAATTGATGGAGAATATTCAAAAGACAAAAGGGTATTAGTACCAATTCTAGTATGGTACTCTTATCATATGTTTGTTGTTTTACTTTTTCAAAGAACTACTTGGTTCAAAGAATGTTGTATGGTTGGATAGTATTCCTATCGCAATTCAGATTATGGATCACTTAAGAAGGTTTGGAAGCATATAAAATCAAGATAGAATGTTATAGGGTTTATTTAAGACCTTTCAAGAGAATACAAAATAAAGAGAAAGGATTCCTAGAAGTGTTGTTGAAAAGCACAAGAAGGATATAACCTTTATGGTTACTAAGGATGAATGCATTATGGAAGTAGCGGAACCCAAAATAGTTTGGATTCATGAAATGGGTTATGAAGTGGTAGAAGATGTAATCACAAGTCTTGCAGATATTATGCTAAGAAAACTAAAATACCCTATTGTAGGTAGGTTTGGAACCTATGAGGAGATATCTAGTGAAGTGCATTTGAAGCGTAAATAAAATAAAATAAAATAAAATTTAGAGAAAATGAAAGTAGGGTTAGAAGAGATTGTTGGTTCTTCGAAGAGGACTACAAATAAGATCAAATCCCCATACATGGATCTATAGGGTACATCAAGCACTAGAAGGTCCATTAAAACTTCTACTCTAGTTGTTCTGAAAGCCTCTGGAACAATGTATATATTTACTACCAAGAAGAAAGCTATATCCAGTGTCCCTGCAGTACAACAGAAGCCTTCAGAGAGAAGAAGAAAAGAGAAAGCTACAAGAGAAAGGCATGTAGGCTATGATGGTGAATAAGAAGGACCTAATTTGTTCTAGAAAAGGAAGTCTAGTATCTCTTAGGTAGAGACGAGTGGAAAGAGAATCAAAATTGACATTGTTGATATAGTGAGTGAAGAAGTAGAAAATCATAAGAAGGCATTTTTCATTCAGACAAGAGAAAATAAATCTAGTGAAGGAGAAAAGTCTCCTAAGGGAAAGAGAAAGAAAAAGGAAAAATCCTCTCTGGTAAGGGAGTACAACCATCTAAAACTATATGATTTGTTTAATAATATTACAAATTTTGGTCTACTAGAAGAAACTACATAGATGTATCCAAATGAAAATATTGAGAATAAGGCCACAATTAAAGAGGCCATTGTAAAATATATGGTTACTTTTAATACAAGTCTAAGTGATTGAAAGTCAGCTTTTGGATGACTTAAAAGGAGTCTTGAGCACAAGAAGACAAGAGACATTCAATGAGGATGCAGAGATAACAACTCTTTTTTTTGGAGAGGATTGGATCTTCTCTCACTAATGAGGACAAGGAAAGATTGGCTCAGATTTACAATAGGGTATTTAGAACAAAGCAAAGAGTCAACACCCTGATGAGTAGGGATAAAGAAAAAATAAAAAAGATTGAAGGATGAAACAATGCAAAAGGTTGTTGATCTAGCGAAAAAGTTATACATGTCTCTAGATGGCGAGACTAAAATGGAGCATGATATATCTACTCTGGAGATCAATGAACCCATCAATGAACCTAAAAATGTTAAACAAGAATGTGTGTCCAGACCTAAGGGTGATTAGGAAGCCATGATAATAGATAATATCCCTCTAGTAGAAAGGAATGTTGTTGTAAAAGATAGATGTTTCCTCAAAAAAGGAAGAATCTCAATAAGAATAAGAATTGCCTCTCCTAGATACATAAAACAATGCTAAGCAGAAGGAAGAAGAAATAGGAGAACAGAGAGAACCATGAGGCATAGAAGAATGAAAAATTTCCTCCTTCAGATGGTGAGAAAGTTGTAGAGGAAGAGAAAAGTGCAAAAGAATGCTTTAACAGTGGAGAGAAAGAGAAAAAGGAAGAGAGAAGAACTCAAACTGTTGGAAAATCCTCCAAAGCTTCTTAGGATTCCTTGAAGAGTTTATTGGCTATGTAGTTTCAGTTCCAATTAGTGGTGTCCACATAGTTGCTAAAAATTCCTATACAACAAGGACAAATTGACATGGACAAAATATCTCCCTTGCATAAGCTATAACTTGGTAGTACATTTCATGCCTCTGTGAGAAAGAAGATTTTATAGACTCACCAAAAAAGTGTTGAGATGATATATGAGGTAGTGAAAGTGTTGTAAGATAGCTTCCTCGATGAAAATGTTGACAACTCTGTATTTGGTGTGTAGCAAATGAGGTTACTCCTTGATTCCTTTAACAAATATTCTACTGGTCTAGATGAGAAGTTAGAGAAGGAACTAAATAAGAAGATAAATGATAATAGATTAGCAAAGATTTCTAAAAAATGTGCTACTTCACATGGTAAGTTGTAGAGCAACTTGAAGAATATTTAGAATTGTGTAAGGGAAGCAAAATTTTTGTTTCAAATTTTCTTGAAATGGTTTATTTCCACCAAGAACATAAAAGACTAGATGGACTTAATTGAGTCTCGTATTGTTAAGGCCTCTGGAGTTTATGATCCAATGAAAGATGTAGATAGAACAACAAGGATAACAATTGAAAATCCACATGGATAGTTTTTCCACCTACAGGAGAAGAAAAATATAATAATGCAATGCTGAAAACTCAAAGACCTATTAAGTGCAAGGCTTACTTCTTTGACTAGAATTTTGGTTGATATGGAGAAGATGCTACAACATAATCCAAAACCAAAATCTCTAGAAGAAGGTGAAGAACTCCATTTGAAGTTTGAAAATCAGTATGGAATAATTTCCTTTGCTAAGAAGGAATGGGAGACAAAAAAGAAGGATCTAGAGCTACACCTTACAAAATTGAAGGTATTCAATCAAGGAAATTTTCCCTCCACACGGTAAGTTGTAAATTTTTGTTTTATATAGATTTTCAAATTGCAATGTAAATATGGAGATGTAATAGATAGTTGTGTAGTAAATTTTTGGCCAGTTGTTTTGGAGAAGATGATTATATGAGTGAAGCAGTAAGGGGGAGTTATTCCCATGTGCATACAAATATATATATTCAAAGGGGGAGAATAGTAGAAAGATGAACAGTTTGATATTAATGTCCCCTTTTCTCTTTATTTCAAAGGGGAAGATGATTGGAGAATATTGGAGAAGTTTTAGTGTTTCCATCAATGACAAAGGGGGAGATTGTTGCAAGTATGTTGCAAGGGTTATCATTGATGTCAACATTATGGAGATGGTTGGATATGGAGATTAATAGAAGCTTGTGTATGCTACAAATGTTGTCATTGATGTATAGTGTGAAGAGATAGTTGAGTAGGGCGATTGATGAAGATTGATGAGGATATGATGTAGGGCACTCCCCTTACAATCTAAAACTCATGAAAACAACAAATAATGGCACAAACAAAATACAAGAAGGAAAGGAAATATTTTCTATTATCACTGAAATAAAAATGAAATCACAATATTGTATTTTCCATCACATGGGCTTTCTGATTACATAAATCTAAATATCTGCAAATCAGAGCCACCATCTACTCTGCTCGGGCCTCTCCCTTGTATTCCCCCTTTACATCCTTTATTTGCAAGGCATAACCACCCTAGAATCTTCTAGAAAGTATAACTTTCCTAGAATCTTCTGGAAAGTGTAACTTCCTCAAGAAGATATTTTGAAATTTTATTAATTTTGGTATTACAACTTCGCAGGGTCATAAATTTTGATCCGACTGTTGAATTTTCAATTATAATACCTTTTCGGAAATGTCTCGAGAAAATATTGTGCCATCTAAAGGCTAACTACTTTTGTTTTCCACCAATTTTTAGGCCCATCCGGAGCCTCTAAGTGCCTCAAAATTGACCTCAAAGATTTTACTAGGATTTTCAAAAATTAAAATTTTAGTATCTCTCAAATAACAAATGGTATTGAAGTGATTTCTTGGCCATTGGATTCAATTTACCATTCTGGAGGTCTATGTAAGATTTCGTGTCCAACCATGCATAAATGCAAACTTACAAAAATAGTAACCCTACCAAATTTAGCCCTTATTGAAAATAAACAACTTTTTTTTTGGGTGATGCAAGATTGCCCTTACACCTTGGATGTTCCTGCATTAGACACCAGGGGTAATTTGAAAAGTGACCCTGTCACTTCTCAGGAGTTAGAGGGAAACCAGTATGGTTAACCTCAGACTCAGATAACCATGATGAATCTTCAACAGGCCTTCCTTTCCATTTCACCAAGTACATTGTATATTGCCTATTTCTTGTGCTTCTTCCCACACGGCTATCCAAAATGTCTTCTATCTCCTCCTTTTCTAAAGTAGGTGTTGGAATGTTCCACTATGTCTTTATTATTTCTTCATCAATTCCTCCCTCATGATATTCTATTAAATTTGAGATGTTAAACACAGGTGAAATATGAATTCCATTAGGCAACTCTACCTCATATGAATTTCTAGAATCATGCTTCTTCAGGATCTTGCATGGTCCAAATTTCTTCATCTTCAACTTGTTGTATGTACCAACTGGAAACCTTTCCTTTCACAAATGAACCATAACTTCATCTCCTACCTGGAACTCCTTATACCTCCTTTTCTGATCTGCCTTAGCCTTATACTGAGAATTCATCTTATATATATGCTTCTTCACCTCATCATGCAAATTCTTCAGGTGCTCAGCAAAATATTCAGCCTCAACACTACTCTTCTCTCTTTTATCCATCTTTCTCAGTTCAGAAGCATTCCTCAGACTACTCCCATATACAATCTGGAATAGTGATTTACTAGTGCTCCTGTTGATAGAATTGTTATAAGAAAATTCCACCTATGGTAAAATCAAATCCCATCCCTTTGGTTTATCTCCTACTAAGCATCTTAGTAGGTTACTGAAACTCCTATTGATCACCTTCGTTTGTCCATCATTCTACGGATGGTGAGAAGAACTAAACTTCAAATATGTCTTCAAATTCTTCCATAATGTTCTCCAGAAATAACCAACAATTTTTTTATCTCTTTCTGAAACTATACTCTTTGGTAGACCATGTAGTCTCACCACCTCTCTGAAAAACAACTCTACAACATGAAGAATATCACTGGTCTTATAATAATGAAATGTGCCATCTTTGAAAATCTATCCACCACCACAAATATGGAATCATTCCCTCTCTATGTCTTGGCAATCCAAGAACAAAGTCCATGCTAATATCCTCCCATGGCCTCTCAGGTACAAGTAATGGCTGATACATTCTAGTATTCTGACTTGTTCCTTTTGCCATCTGACATACTCTATAATTTTGTACAAAATTCTTCACATTTTGTTGTAACTATGGCCAATAATAATTCTCACTGACAAGAGCAATGGTCTTATCTCAACCAAAATGTCCATCCAATCCTCTACTATGCTTCTCCTTGATTAGATTCTCTCTCATATAACTCCTTGGAATGCACAATTGGCCTCCTTTAAACAACATCCCTTCTTGGATTAAGAAATCCAGCCATCTTGTCCTATCTAATGTAACAAGTTCCAAACAAGCCTTGCAGACTTCTGCAAAGTTTGGATCTTCTGGATACAAACTCTTGAGTTCATTTAACCTAACAATCTCTATATTCATCTCTATCAACAATTTTTTTTTATCTTCCAATCTTGTGCTTCAAAACAAAAGTATAACTCTGCAAAAACTCAACCCATTTTAAGTGCCTTTGATTCAACTTTCCTTGACTATTGAGATACTACAAAGCCTGGTGATTAGTATATAAAAAAAATTCTTTTGGTAACAAATAGTGTCTCCATTTTTTCAAAGCTTGAACTATAGCATAGAACTCTTTATCATAGACAAAATATTTATTCTTAGCACCATTTAACTTCTCACTAAAATAGGCAATAGGCTTACCTTCTTGACTCAAAAAAAATCCTATGGCAGTGCCACTAGCATCACAATCTACCTAAAAGACCTTATTGAAATTTGGAAGTACCAAAATAGGTTGCTCTATAACTTTCTTCTTCAACAAATCAAATTTTTTTGCTACACCTGTAGTCCACTTAAAATATTTTCTATCCCCTCTCATTGCTTTAGTTAGAGGTGCACAAATACTATTGAACCTCTCAATAAACTTTCTATAAAAACTTGCTAGACCATGAAATGTTCTTTCCTCTGTAACACTCCTTGGGGTAGGCCATTCAATGATATATCTCACCTTCTCTGGATCCATTTTAAGACCCTCTGCTAAGACAAAAAATCCCAGGTACACCAACTCCCTTTTTACAAAACTACATTTCTTCAAATTAATCAACAACTTCTCCTCCCTTAGCTTCTCAAAAAAAATCCGGATATGCATCAAGTGCTCCTCCAATGTCTTACTGAAAATTAAAATATCATCCAAATAAACAATAACAATTTTTCCCAAAAATTCTTTTAATACCTCATTCATAAGTCACATAAATGTGCTTGATGCATTGGTTAGCCCAAAAGGAATGACTAGCCACTCATATAGTCCCTCCTTTGTTTTAATGGTTGTCTTCCATTCATCTCCTCTAATACGAATATGGTGATATCCGCTCTTCAAATCTATCTTCATGAAGTACTCAACTCCACTCAAACA
This sequence comes from Sequoia sempervirens, assembly GCA_007258455.2. Classification (NCBI taxonomy): domain Eukaryota; kingdom Viridiplantae; phylum Streptophyta; class Pinopsida; order Cupressales; family Cupressaceae; genus Sequoia; species Sequoia sempervirens. The sequence continues at coordinate 184,990,207 of VDFB02047230.1, read as the reverse complement.
ATCCATAATGTCATCCATCCTTGGCAAGGGAAATCTGTCCTTGATGGTGTTCTTGTTGATGGCTCTATAATCTCTACAAATATGCCATTCCCCATCCTTCTTGGGTGCTAGTACTGCAGGTACTGCAAATGGTTATTCAGAAAACTAGCTCTAGGAATCAGGTCCATCTGATGACTAATCTTTCTTACTAGAGGTAAACCTTTAGGTACGTTATCAGAAATAATAACTTGAAACTCATTCAACAAATCTGAAACCTCTATAGGTACCTTAATAGTATCTTCTTTATCAACTCTAGCGATCAATGCAAAACACATATGTTCATGCTTCATACTTTCTAGGAACTTTCTTCCATCAACCAAACAAATTCTTGCATTACTACATACCTTTTCCTCTGCCTCTTTGAAGGGCTTCAACTTAAGATAAACTCCATCCTTTGTCAAAGAATAGGTGTTGGCATGTACATCATGTACTGCCCGTCAATCAAACTACCATGGTCTACCTAAAAACATATGACAAACATCCATAGGCATAATATCACACAATACCTCATCATGGTAATTTCCAATCTTGAACTTTACCAAACATTGTTCATTTACCAAAGCTTTTATGGTCCTTCTACAACCAAGCAATCCGGTATGGATTTGGATGCCTTCTTCTCTCCAACTACAACTTACTAACCATCTCTTTTGAAACAAGGTTATCAGTACTACCTCCATGAATAATAACTTTGCAAACTTTACCTTCACACTTACATCTAGTGCGAAACAAATTCTTCCTTTGAGTTGGTTCTTTCTCCTCATTCAAGAAGGCTCTTCTAGTAACAAGAACCTCTCCTCTTTCTGCGTCATTAGAATGTGAAGACTCAACATCTTTGTCTACATGTGCAACTTGTGCATTACCCTCAGGTATTCTATTTGTCCTTCCTTGATGTTGAGGACACTCATATACCCTATGCCCTTCTTCTCCACATTGGAAACAAGTTCCATCAAAGTGTCATCTCCTTGGCCCTCGCCCAGATCTTCCTGTTCCTCTTTGGTCTCCATTATGAGGATGATAGGTGTTATCTCCTTTCTGGTTTTGGCTGCTACTATATCCTTCACCCTTCTTTTTGTCTTCATTTCAACCTCCATATGACCATCCACTATTCCTTCCACCGCAACCTCCACTTCTTTGCTTACTTTCAAACCTCCTATTCAACTTCTCTTCTACCTTCAAAGGAAACTAATATGCATCTTCAATGGTAGAAATTTTTTCCAAACTCGACTCTTCTTGAATGCTTGGCTTCAACCAATTTATGTAATGGGAAAATTTATCCTTGTTGGTCTTAGAATGACTTGTTTTAATCAGGACTCGGTAGAATTCTTCTGTATACTCCTTAACAGATTTTCTTGCTTGTTTCAACCTTTGCATCTTCTTCAACAAATCCAACTCATAGTCCCCAGGCATGAGATTTCTTTTCAATTTTTCCACCATTTGATCCCATCTTGTTATTTTCTCTTTTCCTCTTGTATTTCTTTCCAACTGGACTTCTTTCCACCATATGCTAGCATGGCCTTTCAATTTGGTTTTTACAAATTTGACCCTATCTGGATCTTCTATTTCCTCAGACTCAAAATACTCTTCCATGTGATTCATCTAATCGATCATCTCCTCTAGATTTAGGTTTCTATAAAAATTAGAAACTTCTATCTTTGGCCTCTTTCCAATCTTGGAAATGGCCCTAATCAGTTTGACTTCTCCAGGATCGATTACATCCTATGCTTCCTCTTTGAATGGCTCCTCATCTTCAGCCTCATCCTCACTTTCATCTCTTCTTCAAACATTAGTTCCCCTATGCATATCCTCTTTCAATGCTTGAACTTGTCTCTGGAGGGCTCTAAAACCCTCTTCTATTACCCCAACATTTCTCCCACCATGGTTTCTTCGTGGAGGCATCTTTTCTCATAGACCCACAAACACAAGTCCTAGTGCAACTGCCTCATATTCAACGATCTATTTACACACTTAGGAAAACACGTTTTGATACCACTTGATGCAGGGTACTCCCCTTACAATCTAAAACTCACAAAAAAAACAAATAATGGCACACAAAAAATGCAAGGAAAGCAAATATTTTCTATTATCACTGAAAGAAAAATGAAATTACAACATTATATTTTCCATCACATGGGCTTTCTGATTACATAAATCTGCAAATTTGCAAATCAGAGCTACCATCTACTCTACTCTAGCCTCTCCCCTGTAGTCCCCCTTTACATCCTTTATTTGGAAGGCGTAACCACCCTAGAATATTTTGGAAAGTGTAACCACCCTAGAATCTTCTAGAAAGTATAACTTCCTTGGGAAGATACTTTGAATTTTTATTAATTTTCGTATTACAACTTCGCAGGGTCATAAATTTTTATTTGATTATCAGATTTTCAATTATTATACCTTTTCAAAACGGTCTCGAGAAAATATTGTGCCTAAAGGCCAACTACTTTTATTTTCTACCAATTTTTAGGCCCATCCAAAGCCTTTAAGTGTCTCAAAATTGACCCCGAAGATTTTACTAGGATTTTCAAAAATTAAAATTTTAGTATCTCTCAAATAACAAATAGCATTGAAGTGTTTTCTTGGCCATTGGCTTCAATTTACCATTCTAGAGGTCTATGTAAGATTTTGTGTCCAACTATGCATAAATGAAAACTTACAAAAATAGTAACCCTACCAAATTTAGCCCTTATTGAAAAGAAACAACATTTTTTTTGGGTGATGCAAGATTGCTCTTACACCCTAGATGCTCTTGCATTAGCATACTAGTATATGGTGTTGTTACTAATGATAACCTTTTGAATAGATGTAGAAGAGTTGGATATTTGCATAAGTCTAGAGTATAGTTTATCATTGTTCAAAGAACCATTCTTTTGGTCCATGTTGCTCTGCCATGAAGAATTTGGTTATGTCATTTTCAAGTAATTATGTTGTTTTTTGGAAGACTCTAAATCCAAAGTTTCATGATCTGGTTTCTTCCACAATTGAAGATAATAGTGACAAAGTATCGGTCTAGTTATGCTAGTGTAATTGTGACAAAGTGTATGATTGGAATTCTTTGCATTCCACCATGGATGAAAATTTTGGTATGTAGTTTTTAGGAAGTGTTTATAGGTGTATGAAGTATATTTGTTCCAAGTGGCAAGTGTTTTGGTTGTTCACATTTCAAGCTATGAGTGAATATATGGTTCATTTTATAGGTACTTCACCAGTGTTGCCGACCTAATTATTTTGTGTTGTGTAGAGATGAGTAGAGGTTGGAGCTGAATTATGGGAGTAACTATAGGTCATGAATACCTATATTAATGTTTTATATTCTTTAGTTCCTTTCACAATGTGTGTATGATTGAGTTTTGAGTTGACAAGATGAAGTATTGCACAATACATTTTTTTGTCTAACCTAATTGATGTTTTGGTTGGATGTGGTATATATACAAGGTTAATTCCTTGTGTGATGAATAAATTGAGATGTGATATAATTAAGTGTGTGTGTGTGATATTTAGAGCAGAGGTGTGTGAATTGTTGAGGTAAAGGATGAAGTGTGTTAAGCCAGTATTTTGAGGTTCAGTGGAACTATATTTTCAGTATAGGTTAGATGCATTATTAGCATTTCATATTTTGTAGTGATCCACCTTTCTTCTATCTCTTTCTACTATGGGAAGTGATCCCTTTAGAAGTGAGCCACCAATAATGATCCCTTCTTCTTTTGGATAGTGAGTCCTTGGATAGTGATTCCACCAATTGTATCAAAATTTGTAACCAGTTACAATATTTATATTGTGAGCTAATCCTCACTGTGGTTTTTCCCTTTTTGTTTTTTCCACGTAAATTTCGTGTTCTTGTGTTCTTTGATGTGATGCTTGCTTTATGTGTTTCTTTCCATTACTTTAAGATTAATGTGATGCATTGAATGAATGTTTAAGTTATTAAGAATACTGATTCATCCCCCGCTCTTAGTATTCCATATGTTCAACATCCTTTTGGTTTTAAATTTACCACTCTTTAGTATTTTCCACTCATTGTTTAAGGATTCATATGTCGTATGTTCAATTTAATTCACTAAAATTCCTAATTTCATAAGACAATTCTTCATTATTAGAAATATAGTATTAATCATGATTTTTTTACAATTTAGATCATTCTCCTAAGTTAGCATATGATACTTCTAAAATATTGAAGATTTTCCCTCTATTGATTTCTACTCCATCAATTAATTTTTTACTCTCTTCATGGGGACTTGAAATTTTCTACATTAGTTCTTTAGCCATATCCCTATCCTTATCTCATTTTTCAATGATTAAATATGTTGGTAGCAAGTCTAATGAATTCTCCTCTCTTGAACAAGGTTTACTCTTACCATTTTTTGGATTCTTTCTTGGGGATATTGGTAGTTGACACTACAGAGAATCCAATCCACTAGTGTTTGGGACACACATCCTTCTACCAATAGGATCACCTAGAGGACCTTTTAACTTTTAAGAATGATTTTACATTATGGCCTAATTTGAAGTAATTATAGTACCAACTTTTTAATAATATAATAGTTTGTTCCATTTTCCTTGCTTACTTTATGCTTGATTTCATCTAGTATAACTTTGGTCATATTCATTTCCACAAGGATTATTTCTATCAATATAAGAGTGTGCTTATGATTTTTTTGGGAAATAGAAATATTCCTAAATAATTTCCAATCTAATTCAAAGTGGAGTGCATAAAATGAATATTTGGTAGCCTTACTCATTTTTATATACCATGAAATTTTTAATGAATGGATTGAAACTAAAAAATGATATTTATAGGAATACAAACATATCCTCTAGAAACCATGACCCCTTTTCTAATATTGTATTTCTATTGATAAAAAATTAATGGACTATCCCAAACAATCCTTATTGTGGTAGATGAATATTGGTATTTATAGGAAGTTTTTTTGATAGTAGGGACATAATTGATTCACAATAGTTTAGTTGAAAGACTAAAAATAAGGATGAAGTATTTCAATTAATTTGAAAAATGGAAATGTTGTCCTAGTGAAGGTCAATTTTGAAAACCCAGAAGGACACCAAAGGAAAGAATCAAGAAGATCATATACTAGAAGTAGAAGAAAACAAATTCACCTTTAGATCAAAGAATCATTAACAAGAAAGTGGGTCACAAACTAGAGTGATGACCCCTATAAATCCTTAGGTGTTATATTTATACTAAAGTGACAAAAATAATAGAACAATAAGAGGCTATTCAATGTAGAATACTAAAGTGTGAAACTCAACAAGAATCAAACATGAACCATAAATCAATTTGAATCATCACCATGAATTCCATTTATATTTATTAAAGTCATATAATATGGTACAATTTATTATGATCTTGATACTCTTCTTTAATTATCTCATTTTTATTCTATTTAACTCTCTTACATACATCATAGCTATCTCAATTTTTTTGATATATCTTTCTATCCTATACATATGCATGATATTGGGGATGTGTCCCTTACAAAATGCACCTATTCCAATTAGACATATTCGGCCTTGTGCTCCATATTTCACCTATGAATGTTTGCTATACGTTTTTATGGCTCTTATATCTCTACAATAACATATTCCATTATATACCACTTAAATACACCTAAAACACCACAAGATTTCCTAAATAATATCTATAAAAGTGTAAAATATCATATAATAAAAGGAAAATCCATGAGAATAATATAACTAAGAATTATTATGAAAGGATGTAATGGAAAGGAATAAATAAGTTATATAAAAGAGGGAAAAGTGAGAGATAAGAGTGTGGAAACATACACATTAAATATATGTGAGAAAAAGGAAGATGATTAATGAGAATAAAACATTAGAAATTGATTATAAGGCATGTATAAGTCATTAAAGTACACTAATATATAATTCTATATATATTTCGGTGTATATATTGTATATATATGAATTCATATAATTTATTATGATTTGGTTTATACTTATTACATATCTAAGTTATCCCTTTTTACTGCATCACATCAATGTTTACTACATGCAATATGGAAAATTGGTTCTAGAAAAGGAAACAACCTTCCTTGAGAATCAATATTCTACATTAACATTAGGATGAATCCAACATTTTTACTATGTTGTATGATGAATCCTTTGTCTGATTATAATTAGAAAATGAAACTAAATATTACAATTCTAGTATAAAATATCTAGTTATAAAATATTATCAGAAATATCTTTTGTGTAAAAAAAATATAAAATCAAATTTCTATAGAAATATAAAGTACATGTCATGAAGATGTATTTATATATTTTTCAAAGGCTTTGCCATAAACACTAGCATGCAACACATATTCCCTCGCAACACACCATAGTCCTACACCAGTGAAAATTCAAAAGTATATAATTCTTTGTAATATGTAAATACATAGATAGAAAAGAGATTACATGACCACTATGTATAATAATTTTTTGATAACAAAAATAACAAGAAAACAATATAAAACCCCAACTGTAGGATTCAAAGGAAAAAAATAGAAATCAAGAGATTTCACCAATGATGTTCATTTTCTTCCAATTATAGAAAAAAATGCACAAAAAGGAGAAAGGAGTTTTTTTTGGGTTGGGTTTGTAGGGGCTTGTCTTACTCAAACCATATTTTTGATGTTTTAACCTCCATAGATAGCTAAGATTGATTTTATAAAAGAGTTATTGATTAAAACATGATATAATTCCATTGATTCAGATGATAGATTTAAATGTACTATGCTAACACCAAAGATATCTAGCTGCTAGTATAGAAAAAAAATTAACATTGAGAAGGAGACAATGAAATAAGATATCCCTTATTAGGAAGCTGAAAACAAACTCCAAAGTGGATTTTAGAGCTATAGTACTATTTTATTACTCAATACCATCATAAATATATGGCGTAGAAGGTTTCCAGAGAGTGTTGTTGCTTTAGAGTTTGAAAAAATATTCAAAAGTTTTAAAGCCAAAGGAAAATCATAGTGTGAGCTCATTTGAGAGAGAGGATAAATATTTATCATTTTGAAAAATAGCAAGTCACAAATTCTCTTCCAAATATGATTGCCACATAAGAGTGTTACATTTGAAATATTCTTAAGAATGTAATGCTCTAACAATCACTTGAGTCATGAATTTTTGTGGTACGCTAGAGCATCACAAAGACATCTATGCATAGTTCTCCCATTTTGGAAAAATGGACTCAAAAACCTACGATCATCAAAAAGTTCTAGATAAGAGATATTCTAGTGTTAAAATTTTATATATAAGCTATTTAATTATCATGAGCTAAAGGGGAGGACATTACATAGTGTGAAATTCTATGGTATGAAATTTCCTACACCACACTACACATTAGAATATTAAACCTTGGACATCAATCAAGGTTTCTTTTCCAACAAGAACAATAATTTTTGTGCCATATGAAGTTGTGTGGTGACTCTAGAAAGGTATGGCTATGAAATATCAAGACTAGGGATATGTTCCTATATTTACTAAAGTTGTAACAACATGTGTACCACACTTAGAATAGTAAAATAATATAATATAAATATAGGAATTAGAGAGGAGAAGAGATAGATAAATAGAATAAATATATATAAATTAATGTATAAAGATTATATGATATGTAATGAGAGACATATGGACATAAGATAATGTGTTAAATGAATATTGAATATAGAGAAATTAATGAAAACTTAATATGAGTAATATGTGTATATTTATTTATTTATTTTTTATTATTTATTATCTTATTGTATATTTTATCATTCTCTTCCTTATGTATCAAATTATGGTAAAAAAAAATCCAACACATAGATAACTTAGATCATTAGTTTATGTTTTCTTATCAACATCCAATTTGTTTCCATTATTGGTTGTAAGAAGAGGAGCATACCTATGTGGTTTTTGTATTGAAATTTTTTTCAAGAAAAATTATTAAAGGTGATAATGCAAGTGATTATGATGTTGTTTGGTAGTGGATACTAGGTCTTTCCATTATATGGTTAGGTACCTGACTTGAATGTTAGGATCTTTAAAATGTGTGACTACTCATTTAGGAAAATATTATAGTTGATTAAATCATTCTCTATCTAGATTGGGTATGTCCTTTTGCGCTAATGTGAGCACTACCATTAGTATTTAACTATCCATGGAAAGAGAAAGTAGAAAAAATATAAGAGAGATAGTTGATGATATTAAGATGGAATATAAAATAAACATTGATGAAGAGAGGTAGCTAACATTAACCTATGATAAGGAGGAAAGATACAATTTTTTGAGAAGGATTGCATTTTCCTTATTAGATTGCAGTAGAAGGAATTGCTAATCCTAATTTATTGATTAAAACCCCACTCTTTTAATTTGGATAGTTGGAGGGTATGGTAAATAATAATGTGAGTTTATGGAAGGATATAATGTTAAGAACCCTAGAATTATAGGAAAGGAAGGAAATTGAAGGGCATGATAGTTTAGATGAAAAATTTAATATAAACTAAAATTTTCTATAAATAAAATAAAATAATTTGAATAGGGATGTAACAACTAAAATTATACTAATGAAAATATATTAGGTAATGAAGATTTATTAAAATACACTTCCCTAAGAGAAAAAAATACTCCATAAGGAGATGATCCCACAAACCAAGATTAAAGCTTAGGTAAATTAAGGTGAGGAAAGTTTCTTTAAAGGATATATATAGTAGACCCTTCCACATAGAGGATGAGGTATTGAGAAGAGAATAATTTATGAGAGTGTATGAGAAAATCTTATCTATTTTGAGTTAATCTACCTAAGGATAAGTTTATAACAAGGAATCTTATAAGATATCACAATATTGTTAAGTGTAAATATATTGAGGAATAAAGGGTATGATAAACTTATAATAGAATAGGAAAATATGGAGTAGAAATGAATCTTTATAAAATAGAGAAAAGTTAGGAAAAAACTTCTATGAAAATATCCCACAATATTACTAAAATTCCCATCTTTGTGAAGGATAACAAGGAAAAAAAAAATACTTGCTCATTATAGAGTTCATGTGGAGAAAATTATGAAAAAAAACTATAACAAGCTATATAAATTTGTTATAAATTTGAGAGATGGGGTATTGAAATCATATATTAGAGAATTACCCTTACCTAACAAATATTGAAATGATTTAGAGGTAGAATTGCTTGATAATTTTCAATATCTTGAATCTCCTTCAAAATATTGATTAAGATATATGAGATGGCACAATATAAACATGAAACCATGAAGGGCCATGAAAAGAGGTTTAAGAGTATAGTCAAAACATTGGAGGAAATCCTCAAACAAAAATAAATAATCAAGTGGTTAGTATCTAGATGATTACTTAAGATTGGAGTAGTTCCAAAAGATATATTTAATTTATATAAAAATAGGTAGAATTGATTTAAGTGACTAAATAATATCCTTAGAGAAGAGAGAATTAGAGGTATCCAATTGTAGAAATAAAGAATTTGAGGTGAGAACTATAATTCTAAGGCTTGTGCAAGAAATATTAATGAAACTAGAAAGACATATGGAGTCACAACCATCACAAAAAAAATTATTGAAATTTCTATGCTACCAAAGGATATCAAAAGAATGAGTGTTCCATGATAGAAGGTAAAAGAAGAGAAATCATGTTAAGATTAGAATTCATAGAAAAAATAAAAAATATAATGTGTGTATTACAGTGTTTGCATTGATTGGGATAATTGTGTGATAGAGTAATCTTTCCCATCATTACTCTTATAAGTTAGAGATGAATATGATAAATGATATAACATTACATATGAAGGTGAAAATTCACTAAAAGAGGAATATAATGTTGGATATTGTTGATATGTGGTTTTCATTGATGTCAACACTATTTCCATTAATGTCTTTTAGACTGTATATGTCGAGGATATTGAGAAAATTGTAATAAAATAAGTTGCAAGTTGTCGGTGATGCAATGAAGCTCAATATGGTGGCTAGCTCAGTATATTGATGATAAGAGGTTGTAGATTAAAGGGTTTGTTGAAAAGTATATCTAGTTTATCCACATGAAGTTTTAGAGGTTCACAAGAAGATTTGATTGAGTTATGAGTATCTGTGTTCTGACAGTTGTTTTGTTTCTTTAGTTGGTGTTCCTGAAAGAAGATGATGTGATTCTAGTAATTTGAGTTGTTGCGGATGCTTCTATGGTGATTCATGATTCTTTTGGATGTTTCTATATTGTGCTATATCTGTGTTGTTGGTCTGCATTGATTGTTTTATTATGATTGGTGATTTTCTTCTATGAGTTCATGCTTTTCATGATCATGGCCAACAGGGTGATTGTAGCATGTTGTGGATCTTTGAGGCATAATTTTTGAAATTTTTCCATATTTGAGGATGTTGTTTTGGGTCCTTACTTTGCTTTGGATGACATTGTTTGGTTCACATTGATAAATTGTTTATTGATTTGGGCTGATAGTTTGTACATGTTTCATCTTTTGTTGAGCCAACATGTAGTTGATGTTATCCTTAGTTGAAAATATATATGATCAATTTTTTATACCATTTGATGGTATGGTGTGCAATGTATGTTGTATGCTAAGTGTGAATAATGTTCTAATCTTTCAAATTCAGAAGCAAAGTGTGAAGAAGAGTGAGCAGATGCAAGTGTTTATGTGCTTAATTGGAACTGTAATAAGGCATTAGAAGATGTTATTTTCTCAGTTCAAAATCTTCTAGATGTAATCTGAATGTGACTATAAGATAGTGAGTCTATTGGATATTGTGTTTGTGTTTCTAATATTTGGTTGTCATTGATGTCAACACGATTGGCCTTAATGCCATTAGAAGCTATATATGTCGAGGATATTGAGAAAATTGTAATGAAATGAGTTGCAAGTTGTCAGTGGTGAAGTGAAGTTCAGTCTATTGGTGAGCTTAGTACGTTGATGATCAGAGGTTGTGGACTAAAGAGTTTCTTTTTGAGTGTATCTAGTTTATCCACGTTAAGTTTCAGAGATCCACATGAAGATTTGACCGAGTTATGAATATTTGTATTTTGACAGTTTTTATGTTTCTTCAGTTGGTGTTCCTGAATGAAGATGATGTGATTCTAGTCAATTCAGTTGTTGTGGATGCTTCTCTAGTGATTCATGATGTTTTTGGATGTTTCTATATTGTGCTCTATCAGTTTTTCATGTTTGAATTGATTGTTGTGCTCGCGATCAGTGATTTTCTCTTGCGTGTTCATGTTTTTCATGTTCTTGGCCGACAGGGTGTTGTAGCGTGTTGTGGATCTTCAAGGAATAATTTTTGAAGGTGTTTTGGGATTGAGGATTTTATTTTGGGTCTCCACTATGTTGTGGCTGACCTTGGTTGATTCACATTGATATTTATTTATTGTTTTGGGCCAATAGTTTATATTCATTTTATTATTTTGTTGAAGCCGACATGTAACCATGTAATTCCTAATTGCAAATATATGTAAGTGATTGTTTATGCCATTTGAATGTATGGTATGCATGAATAATGTTCTAAATCATTTGAAGGCTGAGAAAAGTGTGAAGAAGAGTGAAGGAGAGTGAAGAAGAGTGAAGAAGAGTGAAGAAATGTCCACGTGCTTAACTGGAACTATAATAAGGCATTAGCAAATGCTATTTTCTAAGTTCAAAATCTTGTGGATGTAATCCAAATATTTTGTAAGATAGTGAGTCTTCCTTTTGTAATTGAGCAGTGAGCTCTAAGCAGTGTGCCTAAATGCATGTGCATTCCCCATTTCATTCTTTATAATTTTAACAGGGTATAATCTTGTGGACTGACCTCCATCGTGGTTTTTCCCCTAACAGGGTTTCCACATAAAAAATATTGGTTTTATGTGTGTTTCTGATGTGTTGATGATTTATGATTTCATGGTTATTAATCAGACCTAAGAATAAAGGTTAATAAGTTTAACAAGTATGAATTTTTGTGACAAATGATTCACCCCCCACCTCTTAGTTGTCTACCCTTGTGTTTACAACAATTGGTATCAAAGTAGGTTCCATGGAAGAAGTTTAACAGCTTGAGGTAATCCAAGATGGTGCCATACAAGAAGGATAGTCTGAGATTTGATGGAATAAATTATTCTCTATGGAAGAATCGAATGGAGTGTCATCTGAAATGCATTGGTGAACCCTACTAGAGAATTACAAGTAATAGGTATGTTATTCCACAAAATGGTACTACTACTACTCCTGAGATTAGGGATGTTGAATACAATATCAGGGCTAAGGAGGCATTGTTGAGTGATTTGATTGATTATGAAATGACTAATGTGATGGATTTGAAGAGTGCTTATGAGATCTAGAAAAAGTTGGAAACTTTGTATGAAGGTGATGCAAATGTGAAGATTGCTAACCTACAAAGTCTAAAAGGGAAATATGAAATGTTGAGAATGGGTGATGATGAGAACATTACTACTTTCATGCAAATAGTGAATGAACTTGTGTGTGGTATCGGATGTGCTGGTGGATAGTTGGAAGAATCAGAGATTGTTGCTAAAGTGCTTAGATGCTTTCCTACTATATACAAAGTCAAATCTATAGCTATTGAATAGCTCCAAACTATGACAAAAGTGACCAGAGATATGTTGATTGGTAAGCTTACTACTTTTGAGTTGAGTGAATTTGGTCATGCCCTTCCTATGGTAGAATTTGCATTTAAGGCTACTACTTCTGGAAGAGATAAACAAAGATATGATTTAGGTGAAATTTCTTCTAGAAAGGTATTCAAGTATGTAGAGGATATGAGACAAATTAAAGAAAAAGAGAGAGAATTGGATGAGCTTGAATCACTTATTATCAAAAGAGAATCTAGAGGAAAAGGTAAGTATAAAGGGAAGTTTCATATTAAATGTTTATCTTGCAATAAGATAGGTCATTTTGCATCAAGATGTCCAGAAAGAGTTCCTAAGTCAAGACCTAACAAGCCTAGATTTCAAAGGAAGTGTTATTATACTGCTGATGAAGGTGTGACAAATGATGAATCTGATAAAGGGAATGGAAGTGAGGACATATGGGTATTTATTGCTATCAAGGAAAATAATCTTGTGCCTAGTAAATCTACTAGTTGTACAAATGTGGAGAAAGCCCTAGTTGCTCGAGTTGAAGAGAAAGATGAATGGGTGATTGATAGTGGATGCTCTCATCACATGACAAGTGATAAAAGTAAGTTTGTGAGCTTGGAAAAGTATGATGGTGGTGTTGTAATATTTGGTGATGACTAAGTTGGTGTAATTTGTGGCAGAGAATACATTTCTCTTGATGGTAAGCATAATATTGATGATGTCCTATGTGTGGAAGGTCTGAAGCATAATCTTTTAAGTGTTGGTTAGATGGTTGATAAGGGATACAATCTTCAGTTCAAAGATGGAAAGTGCAGAATATTAGGAAGTTCCAAAAAAGTGATTGCATCAGGTACAAAAACAAAAGGTAATATATCTCACCTAAGTGCTTCTAGTAAAAGCTGTTTGATTGCTCAAGTTGATGAAAGTTGGTTGTAGCATAGGAGAATGTGTCATGTTAATTTTGATAATATTATTAAGATAAGTTCTACTAAGGTTGTGAGAGATCTTCCTAAGTTGGTAAAGCCTACTAATAATATATGTAAGGAATGTCAGTTAGGGAAACAAACTAGAGTTTCATTTCATAGCAAACAACATTGTTCAAATCAATTGATGGAGCTTGTGCATACTAACATGTGTGGTCCTTCTAGAGTCAAAAGTTTACAAGGTCACAGGTATTTCATGTTACTCATTGATGATTATTCTAGAATGATGTGGGTTACCTTCTTAAGGGAGAAATTTGAAGCTCTAGAGAAGTTCAAGATCTTTAAGGCTATGGTGGAGACATATACAGGTCTGAAGATTAAATTTCTAAGATCAGATAGAGGTGGTGAATTCACTTCTAGTGAGTTTAATTCTTTTTGTGAAGAAAATGGAACAGAGAGATAATTATTTGCACCGCAGACCCCTCAACAAAATGGATTTGTGGAAAGGAAGAATAGGATAGTTCAAGATGATGTTAGGACTATGATTTTGGAAGGAAATGTTCCTCATATCTATTGGAGAGAAGTTGTGAGTACTGTTGTTTACATTCTCAATCGGGTATAGATCAAAGGTGATACTGGTAAGACTCCTTTTGAGCTATGGTTTGGTCACAAGCCTACTATTAAGTACTTCAAAATATTTGGGAGTAAATGCTTTATCAAAAGAGATGAAGATATAGGAAAGTTTGATGCTAGAAGTGATGAAGGAATATTTCTTGGTTATTCTACTAAAAGTAAGGCCTACTAATGCTACAATAAGAGATTAAGGAAAATGGTTGAAAGTGCAAATTTCAACATTAATGAAGACATAGCTAGGCCATCCAAAACCTATGGATATGATTCAGATGATCAAAATGACATTTCAGGAAAGAAAGTTTAGACTTCAAATCAAGTTCAAATCATTCTGGTGAATCAAGAAGATCAAGAGGAAGGAGAAACTAGTGAAAGTGTAGAAGAGAGATCGCAAGAGTCTGAAGTTCAAGATAATCCTAAGACTCCAAGGTATGTAAGATCAAATCATTCAGAAGATCAGATCATAGGTGATAATAACAAAGGTGTCTAAACTAGGAGAAAGATTGCAGAAGAATATTGTTTGATTTCAAAGACTAAGCCTAATTGTGTGAATGAAGCATGTAAAGATGAGCATTGGGTTGAAGCAATGAAAGAAGAGATATTGTAGATTGAGAAGAATGATACATGGATTCTTGTTCCTAGACCTAAGGATAAAAATGTAATTAGAACTAAATGGGTTTGTAGAAACAAAATAAACGAGCAAGGTGAAGTTTTTAGAAACAAAGCAAGACTGGTGTGTAAAGGATATTCCCAGATGGAAGGAATTGAATTTGAAGGAACCTTTTCCCTTGTTGCTAGGATTGAAGTTGTGAGATTGTTTCTTGCTTACACTGCTTACAAAAACTACAAGGTTTATTAGATGGATGTCAAGTCAACATTTTTAAATGGTGAATTGGAAGAAGAATTGTATGTTAAGCAACCTAATAGATTTCAATTGACTAATGAGGGAGACATGGTTTTCTGATTGAAGAAATCTTTGTATGGGCTTAAGCAAGCCCCTAGAGCATGGTATGCTAGATTGGACAAGTACTTGTTGAAGCTCGGATTTAACAAAGGCATTGTTGATAGTAATTTGTATTTCAAGATTGATGATGATAAAGATTTGATTTTGGAAGTCTTTGTTGATGATATAATTTTTGAAGGAGATGATCATTTGTGTATGAAGTTTGCTGATGAGATGCAAAGTGAGTTTGAGATGTTAATGATTGGAGAAATGAAATTATTTTTGGGATTACAAATTACTCAGTTAGATAAAGGGATCTTTATATCTCAATCCAAGTATGTGAAGGAATTGTTGAAGAAGTTTGGTATGGATGATTCAAATCCAGTTGGTACACCTATGGTGACTAGATGTAAGTTGACAACAGATGATGATTCTCTGAAAGGAAATTATACTAGATACAGATCAATGATTAGTGGATTTCTTTATTTGACTCAAACTAGATCTAATATCATGAATGTTGTATGTATTGTTGCAAGATTTCAAGATGATCCTAAGAAATCTCATGTGACTATTGTGAAAAGGATTTTTAGATACTTGAAGGGAACAATTGATTTTGGTTTGTGGTATCCTAAAGATGATGATCTTACTTTAAGTGCCTTTACTAATGTTGATTGGGCAAGGGATGTGAATGACAGAAAAAGTACTAGTGGTGGCACATTTTTCTTGGGAAATAAGTTGATTTCATGGTTAAGTAAGAAGCATAATGTCATTTCTTTATCTACTGCAGAGGTAGAATACATTGTTGCTACTAACAATTGTACTCAAGTATTATGGATGAAGCAAATGTTGAAGGATATCAGAGTTGTATATGATGAGCCTATTGCTATATTTTGTGATAATTCAAGTGAAATTAAAATTTCTAAGAATCTTGTGTTGTATTCAAAGACCAAGCATATATCTATAGAGTGTCACTTTTTGAGAGAGAAGGTGAGTGACAAGGAAGTCAGATTGGAGTATGTGCCTACTAAAGAACAAATTGCAAACATCTTTACCAAGACATTGCCTAAGGATAATTTTGAGTATCTCAAAGGGAAATTAGGGGTGATTAACCCTCCCAATCAGAACTAAGATGCATTGCTTTGCATCAGTATGTGCATTTAATTGTCATATCTTGATCTAGATTAATGTTGTGGTGGTTGCTACTCAGGGCGAGTAGTCATATGTTTAGCTATGTGGTTCAGATCTTGTGTGGAAAAGAGATATCTTTGTCATTGATGTCAAAGGGGGAGAAGAACAATGTGAAAAATTGTAAAATATCTCAAAGAAGAGTCATGAGTTGAGCAGAGAAGAGTCAGTACCTAAGGGGGAGTAAGTGCTAAGAGATAGTTGCTTTGATGGTTTTTTTCACATCATGTGTTACCATCAATGCCAAAGGGGGAGATTGTTGGATGTTGTGGTTGTGTTATAGATATGTGGTTGTCATTGATGTCAACACTATTGGCCTTAATGTCATTAGAAGCTATATATGTTGAGGATATTGAGAAAATTGTAATGAAATGAGTTGTAGGTTATTAGTGATGAAGTGAAGTTCAGTCTATTGGTGAGTTTAGTATGTTGATGATTAGAGGTTGTGGAATAAATGGTTTCTTGTTGAGTATATCTTGTTTATCCACATTGAGTTTCAAAGATCCACATGAAGATTTGATCGAGTTATGAAGATTTGTATTCAGAAATTTTTTTTGTTGCTTCAGTTGGTGTTCCTGAATGAAGATGATGTGATTCTAGTCAATTCAGTTGTTGTAGATGCCTCTTTGGTGATTCATGATTTTTTTAGATGTTTCTAGATCATGCTCTATTTATGTTGCACATCTGCATTGATTGTTGTGCTCGGGATCAGTGATTTTCTCTCGTGTGTTCATGTTTTTCATGTTCTTGGCCAACAGGGTGTTGTAGCATGTTGTGGATCTTCGAGGAATAATTTTTGAAGGTGTTTCATGGTTGAGGGTTTTATTTTGGGTCTCCAATATATTGTGACTGACCTTGGTTGATTTGCATTGATATTTATTTATTGTTTTGGGCCGACAATTTATGTTCATTTTAATATTTTGTTGAAGTCGACATGTAACCATGTAATTCCTAATTGTGGATATATGTATGCGATTTTTTATTCCATTTGAATGTATGGTATGCATGAATAATGTTATAAATCATTCGAAGGCTGAGAAAAGTGTGAAGAAGAGTGAAGGAGAGTGAAGAAGAGTGAAGAAATGTTCATGTGTTTAACCGAAACTATAATTAGGCATTAGCATATGCTATTTTCTTAGTTCAAAATCTTGTGGATGTAATCCAAATATTTTGTAAGACAGTGAGTCTTCCTTTTGTAATTGAGAAGTGCGCTCTAGGTAGTGTGCCTGAATTCATGTGCATTCCCCATTTCATTCTTTATACTTTTAATAGGGTATAATCTTGTGGACTAACCTCCGCCGTGGTTTTCCCCCTAATAGGGTTTCCACATAAAAAATCTTGGTGTTATGTGTGTTTCTAATGTGTTGATGATTTATGATTTCATGGTTATTAATCAGATTTGAGAATAAAGGTTAATAAGTTTAACAAGTTTGAATTTTTGTGACAATTGATTCACCCCCCTCTTAGTCATTTTCCCTTGTGTTGCCAACAGAGTCTTCTTTTGGGTAGTAAGCCTTTTGTATTGGAGTAGTGAGCTCTAGGCAGTGTGCCTGAATGCATGTGCATTCCCCATTTGTAATACTTTTAATAGGGTATAATTTTGTGCACTAACATCCACCATGGTTTTTCCCTAACAGTGTTTCCCCATAAAAATCTTGGTGTTATGTGTGTTTTTGATGTGGTGATGGTTTATGCTTTCATGTTTATTTATCAGATCTGAGAATAAGTTTAATAAGTATGATTTTTGTGACAACTAATTCACCCCCCTCTCAGTTGTTTGCCCTTGTGTTGCCAATAATTGATATTAGAGAAGGTTTCTCCAAAAAAGCTTGACTACTTGAGGTGATCCGAGATGGCGACATATAAGAAGGATAGTTTGAGATTTGATGGAACTAATTATTCTTTCTGGAAGACTCGAATGGAGTGTCATTTGTGTTGGAAACTCAAGGGAAGACAACTAAGGGGGGGGTGAATTAGTTGTCACCGAATTTCAAAATTATTCAACTTATTAACCTTATTCTCAAATATGATCATTAATCATGAAAGCATAAATGAACAACACATTAGAATCACACATAACACCAAGATTTTTATGTGGAAACCCTGTTAGGGGAAAACCCATGGTGGAGATTAGTCCACAAGATTATACCATGTTAAAAGTATAAGGAATTATGAATGGGGAATGCACATGCATTCAGGCACACTGCCTAGAGCTCACTGCTCAAATACAAAATAGGCTTATTTCCCAAAGGAAGACACACTTTCTTACAGAAAGGTTCTGATTAAATCCATCAAACTTTGAATTGAGAAAAGTAGCATCTGCTAATGCCTAGTTACAGTTCTAGTTAAGCACATGAACACTTCTTCACTCTTCTTCACTCTTCTTCTCTATTTTATTTCCCTTCGAATGATCTAAAAATTATTCATACACAAGACTCTTACACTTTGCACACAAACATGCCTTCAAATGATAAAACAATCGCTCTTATATATCCGCAAAAATAAATTACATCGCTATAAGTTGGCTCGAAATAAATAATAAAATGAATATAAATAGTCAACCCAAATCAATAAAGATTATTGATGCAAATCAACCAAGGTCAGCCACAATATAGTGAAGAATGAAAATAACATCCTCAAACACAAACCACTTCAATTAATTACTCCTCGAAGATCCACAACACACTTCAACACTTTGTTGGCCAAGAACATGAAAAACATGAACACGCAATAGAAAATCTCAAATCATGAGTACAACAATCAATGCAGATGTGCAACATAGATAGAGAAAAAACTAGAAACATCCACAAGCATCATGAAACATCAAAGAAGCATCCGTAGCAACTGAACTTACTGGAATCACATGATCTTCATTCAGGAACACAAACTGAAGTGATAGAAAAACTGTCAGAATACAAATCTTCATAACTTGATAAAATATTCACACAGATCTCTAAAACTTGATGTGGATAAACTATATATACTCAATAAGAAACCCTTTAGTCCACAACCTCTGAACATTAACGTATTGATCATACCGACAGAAGGAAATTCACCTCATCACTGACAACTTGTAGCACTTCTTATTATAATTTTCTCAATACCCTTGACATATACAACTTCTAATGCAATAATGCTAATAGTTTTGACATCAATGAAAACCACATAGCAAAAGGTATGTGCATGATCATGATGGGCCAAAAAGTGGCGATATGATGGGTATGTGTAGGGTACATGGCTGATAACTTTTTTTAATCCAAAATTGATGAAATGAAAAGGGTTTTTAAAGTAGATTCTCAGCTTTCCACCAATATAAATTATGCTTTACTTTGAATTTAATAAATAATTATTATTCATTTTCTATTTGAATTACCATGAAAGTCCCGATTGATAGGCTGATTGAAAAACATCTATAGATTTCAAATGGTATCACATTTTTTGAATTCCAAACATGTATCACATTATATGCTTCACATACTATAGGATTAAAAAAAATGAATTTCATGAAGTTTTGACCAAGTTAAGTGGTCAACATACGAGTTTTTATATTTTTTAAAATTTGTAATAAAAAATTCATAATTAATTATTTACGTGGAAAAAAATTACAAAAAGATATGCATCACATCGGGACATGAGTGCTCTACTTATATCTAAAATCTTATAAAAAAATATTATAATTTTATTGTGGTTAGACAAACACCTACTTATTTTTTCCCTGAAATTTAAGTACTACTACATTGAAATTTCAATTTTTTGCCAAATAGATTTAAAAAAAAAAAAACCTAGTAGTTTAGAAACCACATTCAATTTTCTATAGATTCTATTCTTACATATTTTTGAAATAATATGGATAACTTATTCAATTTTTTACGTCAAGTTTTCTAACTCTGATTCTGAATTTTTCACCACTTAAGGGCCTATTTTTTCCATGATGATCCTGCACATACCCACAACACAACACAACATCCAACAATCTCCCCCTTTGGCATTGATGACAACACATGATGTGAAAAATACCATCAACACAACTACTCCTACTCCCCCTTAGGTTTTGACTCTTCTTTTCTCAACTCTTCTCCCCACAAGGATTTTTCACATTGCTCTTGTCCCCGTTTGACATCAATGACAAAGATTTCTTCTATGCAAGCTCTGAACCACATATTTGAACACCTAAACTTCTGAACATTTGACTACTCCCTCTGAGTAGTAGGCACCACAACATCAATCTAGATCAAAATATGATCATGAAATGCATGGATTGATGCAAATCAATGCATCCTTAGTCTTGATTAGGAGGGGTAATCACCCCTAACTTTTCTCTGTGATGCTCAAAAGTATCTTTAGGAAACTACTTGGTAAATATGTTTGCAATCTGCTCCTTAGTAGGCACATACTCCAATTTGACTTCCTTTTCACTTACTTTCTCTCTTAAAAAGTGAAACTTGATAGATATATGCTTGGTCTTGGAATGTAGCACTGGATTCTTAGAAATTTTAATAGCACTTGATTTATCATAGAATATAGAAATAGATTCATCATACACAACTCTGATATCCTTCAACATCTATTTCATCCACAGTACTTGAGTACAATTATTAGCAGCAACAATGTATTATACCTCTGTAGTAGATAAAGAAATAACATTATGCTTTTTGCTTAACCATGAAATCAACTTCTTTCCCAAGAAAAATGCTCCACCACTAGTACTTTTCCTATCATTCACATCTCCTGCCCAATCAACATCAGTAAAGGCACTCAAAGTAAGATCATCATCTTTAGGACACCATAAACCAAAATCAACTGTCCCCTTCAAGTATTTGAAAATCATCTTCACAGTAGTCACATGAGATTCTTTAGGATAAACTTGAAATCTAGCAACAATATATACAACATTCATGATATCAATCCTATTTTGAGTCAAATAAAGAAATCCACCAATCATTGATATATATCTAGTTTGATTTTCCTTTAGAGAATCATCAGTTGTCAACTTGCATCCAGTCACCATAGGTGTACCAACTAGATTTGAATCTTCCATACCAAATTTCTTCAACAATTCTTTCACATATTTGGACTAAGATATAAAAATCCCTTTATCTAATTGAGTCATTTTCAATCCCAAGAATAATTTCATCTCTCCAATCATTGACATCTCAAACTCATTCTACATCTCATTAGAAAACTTCATACACAAGCTATCATCTCCTCCAAATATGATATCATCAACAAAAACTTCCACAATCAAATCTTTATCATCATTTTTGAAATACAAATTACTATCAATCATATATTTGTTAAATCCAAGCTTCACCAAGTACTTATCCAATCTATCATGCCATGCTCTAGGGGCTTGTTTGAGTCCATATAATGCTTTCTTCAATTAACAAACCATATCTCCCCGATCAATCAACTAGAATCCATCAGGTTGTTCAACATACACTTCTTCCAATTCACCATTTAGAAAAGTAGACTTGACATCTATTTGATAAACTTTGTAGTCTTTGTAAGCAACATAAGCAAGAAACAATCTCACAACTTCAATTCTAGCAATAGGGGCAAAGGTTTCTTCAAAATCAATACCTTCCATCTATGAATATCCCTTACATACCAATCTTGCTTTGTTTCTAACCACTTCACCTTGTTCATTCAATTTGTTTCTAAAGACCCATTTAGTTCCAATTAGATTCTTATCCTTAGGTCTGGGAACAAGAATCCATTTATTATTCTTTTCAATTTGTTGTAGTTCCTCTTTCATTGCTTCAACCCAATGTTCATATTTGCATGCTTCATTCACATTGTTAGGCTCAGTCTTTGAAATAAAACAAGATTCTTCTGCAAACTTTCTCCTAGTCTGGACACCTTTGTTCTTATCACCAATAATTTGATCTTCTGAATGATTCAACCTTACATACCTTGGAGTCTTCTTAGAATGTTCTTCAACTTCAAGCTCTTATGATATCTCTTCTATTCTTCCACCAGTTTTTCCTTCCTCTTGATCTTCTTGATTCACCAAAATGATTTGGACTTGACTTGAAGTTTGACCTTTGTTTGTACTATCATTATGATCATCTGAATCATATCCACAGGTTCTAGATAGTGTACCAAAGTCTTCATCAACCTTAACATTTTCACTTTCAACCATTTTCTTCAATCTCTTATTGTAACACCGGTAGGCCTTACTTTTAGTAGCATAACCTAGAAAGATTCCTTCATCACTCCTAGCATCAAAATTTCCTATATCTTCATCTCTTTTGAGATAACACTTGCTTCCAAAGATCTTGAAATATCCAACAATTGGTTTTTGACCAGTCCATAGCTCAAAAGGAGTCTTACTAGTATCACCTTTGATTTGTACCTGATTAAGTGTGTACACAGTAGTACTCACAACTTCTCTCCAGTAGATATGAGGTACATTTCCTTCCAACATCATGGCTCTAGCAACATCTAGAACTATCTTGTTCTTTCTTTCCACAACTCCATTTTGTTGAGGGGTCCACAGTGTAGATAACTATCTCTTTATTCCATGCTCTTCACAAAAAGAATTAAACTCACCAAAAGTGAATTCACCACCTCTATCTGATCTCAAATATTTAATTTTCAGACCTGTCTCTATCTCAACCAAAACCTTAAAGATCTTGAACTTTTCCAGAGCTTCAGATTTCTCCCTTAAGAAAGTAGCCCACATCATCCTTGAATAGTCATCAATAAGCAACATGAAGTACCTATATCCTTGTAAACTTCTATTTCTAGTAGGACCACACAAATCAGTATGCACAAGATCTAACAATCCATTTGAATTTTGTTGTTTACTTTGAAATGAAATTCTTGTTTGCTTTCCTAACTGACATTCTTTGCATATAGCATTAGTATGTTTCATTAGGTTAGGAAAATCTCTCACAGCCTTAGTGGAACTTATCTTGACAATATTATCAAAGTTAACATGACACATTGTCCTATGCTACAACCAACTTTCATCAATTCGAGCAATCAAGCAACTTTTACTAGCAACATTCAGGTGGAAAATATTACCTTTTGTTTTTTTACCTGATGCAATCGCATTTCTATAATTTCCCAATATTTTGCACTTACCATCCATGAACTGAAGATTGTATCCCTTATCAACCATCTGTCCAACACTTAAAAGATTATGCTTCAAACCTTCAACATACAAGACATCATCAGTATTATGCTTACCATCAAGAGAAATGCATCCTCTTCTATGGATCACACCAGCTGTATTATCACCAAATCTCACAACACCACCATCATACTTTTCCAAATTCACAAACTTACTTTTATCTCCTGTCATATGATGAGAACAACCACTGTCAATTACCCATTCATCTTTCTCTTCAACTCAAGCAACTAGGGCTTTCTCCACATTTGTACAACTAGCAGATTTAGTAGACACATTATTATTTTCCTTTATAGCACTAAACAAAAATTCATCATCTGTCACACCTTCATCAACAACATAGTAACACTTTTTTTGAAATTTAGGCTTGTTAAATCTTGGCTTGGAAACTCTCTCAAGATACCTTGATGCAAAATGACCTATCTTATTGCAAGAGAAATAGTTAATAGGAAATTTTCCTTTATACTTACCTTGTCCTCCGGCTTCTCTTTTCATAATCAATGCCACAAGTTCTTCAAGCTCTCTTTCTTCTTCATTGAGCTGTCTCATTTCATCCTCATACTTGAATGTCTTTCTAGATGAACTTTCACCTAGATCATATCTCTTTCTATCTCTTTCAGAAGTAGTGGCATTGAATGTAGATTCAACCTTAGGAAGTGCATCACCAAATTCACTTAACTCAAAAGCAGTAAGATTACCAATCAACATATCTCTGGTAACATTTCATCATCACCCATTTTCAACTTTTCATATTTCCCTTTTAGACTTTGTAGCTTGGCAATCTTCACATTAGCATCACCTTCATACAAGGTTTCCAACTTTTTCCAGATCTCATAAGCAGTCTTCATATCCATCACATTTGTCATCTCAGTATCATTCAAAGCACACAACAACACCTCCTTAGCCTTGATATTATACTCAACATCCTTGATCTTAGTAGAAATAGTAGGACCATTCTGTGGAATAACATATTTTTTTTTTGTAATGCTCTAGTAGGGTTCACAATTGCATCTCAAATGGCACTACATTTGAGTCTTCCATAAAGAATAATTTGTTCCATAAAATATAGGACTATCCTTCTTATAAGTTGTCATCCTGGATCACCTCAAGTTGTTAAACTTCTTCCAAGGAACCACAAGCTCTGATACCAATTGTTGGCAACTCAAGGGAAGACAATTGAGAGGGGGCGAATTAGTTGTCACCGAATTTTAAACTTATTCAACTTATTAACCTTATTCTCAAATCTAATCATTAATCATGAAAGGATAAATGAACAACACATCAAAATCACACATAACACCAAGATTTTTATGTGGAAACCTTGTTAGGGGAAAAACCATGGTGGAGATCAATCCACAAGATTATACCATGTTAAAAGTATAAGGAATTATGAATGGGGAATGCACATGCATTCAGACACACTGTTTAGAGCTCACTGCTCAAATAAAAAATAGGCTTACTGCCTAAAGGAAGACACACTATATTATAGAAAGGTTTTGATTAAATCCATCAGAATTTGAACTGAGAAAAGTAGCATTTGCTAATTCTTGGTTATAGTTCTAGTTAAGCACATGAACACTTCTTCACTCTCTTCACTCTTATTCTCTCTTATTACAGGATATACTCAATAAGAAACCCTTTATTCCACAACCATTGAACATCAACATACTGATCACACCAATAGAAGGAACTTAACTTGACCACTGACAACCTGTAGCACTTCTAATTACAATTTTCTCAATATCCTTGACATATACAACTTCTAATGCAACAAAGCTAATAGTGTTGACATAAATGA
Source organism: Sequoia sempervirens (assembly GCA_007258455.2). Taxonomy (NCBI): domain Eukaryota; kingdom Viridiplantae; phylum Streptophyta; class Pinopsida; order Cupressales; family Cupressaceae; genus Sequoia; species Sequoia sempervirens. The sequence continues at coordinate 184,964,952 of VDFB02047230.1, read as the reverse complement.
CAACCATATATTAGAAACACAACAAAACATCCAACAATCTGAGATGCATTGGTGAACCTTAATGGACAATTACAAAGAATAGGTATAACATCCAATAGAATGGCCCTTCTATTGTAGGTGAGATTAAGGAAGCTGAGTACAATATCGAGGCTAAGGAAGCATTGTTGAGTGCTCTAATTGATTTTGGGATGACAAACGTAATGGAGTTGAAGACTACTTATGAGATCTAGAAAAAGTTGGAAAATTTGTATGAAGGTGATACCCATGTGAATATTGCTAATTTTCAAAGCCTGAAAGGGAAATATGAAACATTGAGAATTTGTGAAGATGAGAACATCACTTATTTTATGCAGAGAGTAAATGAACTTGTATGTAGTATTAGATGTGTTGGTGGGACATTGGAAGAATTAGAGATTGTTGCTAAAGTGCTCAGATCCTTGTTTGCTGCATACAAACACAAAGCTACTGCTATCGAGGAGACCTGGACTATGACAAATGTAACCTGAGACATGTTGATTGGTAAGCTTGCTACTTTTGATTTAAGTGTGTTTGGTGAATCTCTTCCTAAGACAGAATCTGCATTCAAATCTACTATCTCCAGAAAAGATAAGCAAAGATATGATCTGAGAGAAATTTCTTCTAGAAAAATGTCCAAGTATGAGTAGGAAATGAGAGAGATTGAAGAATAAGGGAGAAAACTAGATGAGCTTGAAACACTTATTGTCAAGAGGGTAGCTAGAGGAGAAGGTAAGTATAAAGGGAAATTGGCTCTTAAATATTTTTCTTGCAATAAGATAGGTCATTTTTCCTCAAGGTGTTTAGAAAGAGTTCCTAAGCCAAGACCTAACAAGCCTAGATTCCAAAGAAAGTGTTATTATGTTGTTGATGAAGGTGTGACAGATGATGAATTTGATAAAGGGAATTTAAGTGAGGATGAATGGGTATTTATTTCTATCAAGGAAAATGATCCAATACCTACTAAATCTGCTAGTTGCATAAATGTGGAGAAAGCTCTAGCTGCCAGAGTTGAAGAAAAAGATGAATGGGTGATTGACAGTGGATGCTCTCATCACATGATAGGTGATAAAAGTAAATTTGTGAGCTTGGAAAATTATGATGGTGGTGTTGTAAGATTTGGTGATGGCAATGCTAGTGTAATCTGTGGCATATGATCCATTTCTCTTAATGGTAAGCATAATACTGATGATGTTCTATATGTGGAAGGTTTGAAGCATACTATCTTAAGTGTTGGAAAAATGGTTGACAAAGGATACAATCTTCAATTCAAGGATGGAAAGTGTAGAATATTGGGGAATTCCAGAAATGTGATTGCATCTGGTACAAAAACACAAGGTAATATCTTTCCCATAAATGCTACTGGTAAAAGTTTGTCTAATTGCTCAAGTTGATGAAAGTTGGTTGTGGCATAGGAGATTGTGTCATGTAAACTTTGACAATATTATCAAGATAAGTTCTAATTAGGCAGTGAGAGATTTTCCTAAGTTGATAAAACCTACTAATGCTATATGCAAGGAATGCCAATTAGGGAAGCAAACTATATTTTCCTTCCGGAGCAAACAACATTGTTTGAATGAAGTGTTGGAGCTTTTGCATACTAACTTGTGCGGTCCTTATAGAGTCATAAGTTTACAAGGAGATAGGTATTTCATGTTACTTATTGATGATTATTCTGGATTGATGTGGGTTACTTTCTTAAGGGAAAAATCTGAAGCTCTAGATAAATTCAAGATTTTGAAGGCTATGGTTGAGATAGAGATAGGTTTGAAGATTAAATGTCTGAGATCATATAGATGTGGTGAATTCATTTCCAGTGAGTTTAATTACTTTTGTGAAGAGAATTGGATAAAGAGACAATTATCTACCCCATGGACCCCTCATAAAAATGGAGTTGTAGAAAGAACAAGACAATTCAAGAAGTTGTTAGGACCATGATGCTGGAAGGAAATGTTTCGCATATATACTAGAGAGAAGCTGTGAGTACTTCCGTTTACACTTTCAACTGGGTACATGTCAACGGTGATACTGGTAAGACTCCTTATGAGCTATGGTTTGGTCATAAGCCTATCATTAGATACTTCAAAATCTTTTGGAGTAAATGCTATATCGAAAGAGATGAATATATAGGAAAGTTTGATGCTAGAAGTGGTAAGGGAATCTTTCTTGGTTATTCTACTAAAAGTAAAGCCTACCAGTGGTACAATAAGAGATTGAGAAAATTGATTGAAAGTGCTAATTTCAAGGTTGATGAAGGCACAGTTAGACCAACTATAACCTAGGGATATGATTCAGATGATTAGAATGATAGTTCAAATAAAGGAAAGAAAGTCCAGACTCTAAATCAAGTTCAGATCATTTCAGTGAATTTTGAAAATCAAGAGGAAGAAATTGGTGAAACTGTAGAAGTGAGATCACAAGAGCCTAAATTTTAAGAATACCCTAAGAATCCAAGGTATGTAACACTGAATCATTCAAAAGATCAGATTATAGGTGATAAGAATAAAGGTGTTCAAACTAGGAGAAGAATTACAGAAGAATACTGTTTGATCTCATAGACTGAGCCTAATAGTGTCAATGAAGCATGCAAAGATGAACATTGGGTGGAAGCAATGAAAGAGAAACTACTAAAAATTGAGAAGAATGATACATGGATTCTTGTTCCTAGAGCTAAGGAAAAAATGTAATTGGAAATAAATGGGTCTTTCAAAAAAAATTGAATGAGTAAGGTGAATTTGTTAGAAACAAAGCAAGACTTGTGTGTAAAGGATATTCTCAGATGGAAGGAATTGACTTTGAAGAAAAAATTTCTCCTGTTGCTAGGATTGAAGTTGTGAGACTATTTCTTGCTTATGTTGCTTACAAAAACTTCAAGGTTTATCAGATGGATGTCAAGTTAGCATTTCTAAATGGTCAACTGGAAGAAGAAGTGTATATTGAGCAACCTAATGGATTTTAATTGACTGATCAGGGAGATATGGTTTTCTGGTTGAAGAAAGCATTGTATGGACTTAAGCAAGCCCCAAAAGCATGATATGCCAGATTGGACAAGTATTTTTTGAAGCTTGTAATTAAGGATACTTTTGAGTATCTTAGAGGGAAGCTAGGGGTGATTACCCCTCCTAATCAGAATTAAGATGCATTGACTTGCATCAATCTATGCATTTCATAGTCATATCTTATGATCTGGATTGATGTTGTGGTGGCTGCTACTTAGGGGGAGTAGTTAGATGTTTAGAAATGTGGTTCAAAGCTTGTGTGGAGAAAAATAATGTGTATTTTTGTCATTGATGTCAAAGGGGGAGAAGATTCATGTGAAAAATTGTGAAAGAGTTAAGGAGAAAAGAGTCAAAATCTAAGGGGGAGAAACTACTAAGAGAGTATTGTTGATGGTGTTTTTCACATCATGTGTTGCCATCAATGCCAAAGGGGGAGATTGTTGGATATTGCTTATATGTGGTTGGCATTGATGTCAACACTATTTCCCTTAATGTCTTTTAGACTGTATATGTCGAGGATATTGAGAAAATTGTAATAAAATAAGTTGTAGGTTGTCAATGATGCAGTGAAGTTTAGTATTGTGGCTAGCTGAGTATTCTTACCAATTTTTTGCTACAGCTCAATTGGTGGAGCTGACTAAATACTGTTATATTTAAAAGTGGAAAATACAGTTATTTCTGCATATGCCAAGTGTTGATTGCATCTTATTTATCATTTTATAAGTGACAGTTATGCATTGAAATGAGGAAACTGAGTTTCGAGAAATTGCTTTTCAGTGTTTCACGATCAAATGGAGTACAGGATTGAGCATCAAACAACAAAGCATGACTAATGCTTCCATTTATTTCACAAAGTGATTCATATTTACAACATTTCATTTGATTACAAGAATTCAAATGGTGATACATTCAAATGATGGTACAACATTGCATCATAAATGCATTTTCTTTTCAAAATGAAAAGCAGAAGAAAGAAATTAAATATCCACACAAGCCATGGTTTTAGTCGTTCCATTCAAGACAAGAAAGGAAATATACAAGTAAAAGAGAAAGTGAAAAGTAACATGGGACATATCCATCATTGCCTGAGTCGATCTTCGGTTGATGCTTCGTAGCTTGCTCCATCATGCTTCCGTTCCTGAATGTTCCTACAAAAGATTAAGAAGAGCATCAATTAAGAGCTCGGGATATGAACTATACTACATGCCATACTTACAAAGATATATTTAAATCCTTCCAATGCATAGAACCAGCTAAAGAAAAGTGCAGAAACATGAGCTAAAAGAGAAACATCAACATGATCATATATTGTTTTTTATGCTAACATCATTTGTTTCCTTGTGTAGGTATAGGGAAAATCATGAAGCTGGTTATTATTTGAAGACCAAGAATGTGGAGAAAAATGGGCTCCCACAAGGGTAGAGCTCGACATGCTTCCCCTTATTCATTACAAGTGGGCTGAGAAGGAGATTGCAATCATCATGATTCATCAAGAAGGGAAATATAAAAAATGGAGGAGCAAAACAAATTTCATCCATCAAGTTATTAAGCTGACTGTTCACTCATAATAGTCAAACATGTTTCTGAAAGCTACACGTGAACAATGGGTTTAATCAGCTCAATCAATTCAACTGAGTACATTCATCTCAAACACTCCTGTGTGGTTATATTCTTCTGCCATAGTATCATTTGTTCATCATGTTCATAATATTATGCAAAGTTCAATAGTGTTCATGCTCATGACAGTGATAGTGAACAGGCATACATAATGCCTTAATATGAGAGCACTATTTGATATGAACAAATAGTATAAGTTTTAGATTTCCATCAGAATAGTGGAAGGAGACAAGATCAATACAGTGACCAATAGCCAACTGATTAAGTAAAGTGAAGTGAATGATTCAACAAGATAGCCAGTTTTAGTTTGGCTGAGAATGCAAAATACCTCACTATTTTGAAAAGAAGACAATCAGAATACATTGTTTTGGATATCTGTGTTGCTATATCATTCAATTGTTTTTTCATTCAAACTATACCTTCAAAAAAATTACAATTATCAGGCAGGTTTTCAAGGATTCATATACATAAAGTCATTTTCAGAATGAGCATGTATACATTGAACATGGTATGAATGAGCATTTGGAGTGCATAAGAGACAAGGTAAACAAGTAATTTATAGATTCGATCAAAAGGATTTCTACATGCAAGGAAGAAACAACATAGAGATGACACTTGAAAATGTAGCAAATACAAATATATGGAAGTCTCAAGGGGAATGCAATGCAAAGGAAATGTGTGTTTTTAGAATATTATACACCTAGGTGGGGTTTTGTCAAAATACAAGCTTTATACAATGTTCCCATGGTTGGGTTGGAATACAACAAAAAGTACATTTAGATAAGTTTTTTTTTCAGAATAAAGATACCCATTTCAAAGTGTCAATAAATACCATACTAGGTCAAGCTTGAGTTTTGAATGAATAGTAAAAGTATACAAAATTCTTGTTACCCACAGTGGGGTTTTGAATTAAAATACAGATTCTACAATTTTCAGTGACACCCATGTCAAGGTTTTTATGAAAAACAATAGAAAGAAAAATGAAGTCATGGTGGGTCATGTTAGCTCTCAAAAACACAGGCGGAATGCCTCAAGAGGCTGCCAAATTCTTGATACGTTTTAGGGTAACAGACAAGGTCATATGCTTTAGACCTTCTACTCTCCAGGTGCTGCTAGACCTTGGTGGGTGTACCTATATGAATGAAGTAGACTTAATGTGCTTATTCCTCTTGAAATGTTTTTCCCACCATGGCAAGTAGGAGTGGACAAATGAAATCAATTTTGGTATAAATTGTATAGCGATATTCAAAACTAAACCCTAATATGTTCAGTTAACAGATGTAAAGAAAATGAATGAATCTAAATGGTGAAAAATGTAGAGACTAGTGCCTTATTGGGTATGTGGAGTCAAATGAAATAGAAATGGGCAACTTATTTCTAGAAAATACTCAAATTGTTTGGAATATGTTTTGTTTATAACTTGTATAAACATGCAAGACTATGATTACTAAGCTTTTCTTAATGATCCAGATGAATTTCCCTGATTATTGAGATCAACCAAAAGGATTTAATCTTTTCTTGAAAGAACCAATCAATTAACCACATAGATACAACAAATGTGCACTGATTAATTGAATATAAACTTGTTACATCAATTTAAACAACTAGAAAGCATCAATCGTGGAGACAACTTTAGTAATACTTTCAATAAATTCAACAGATAATTAACACCAGAAATATGCTTCCACATCAACTAATTTTCATAAATATCTCCATTTTGAAATCATGCAACCGTAGTCTCCGTTCTGTGGAAATTTTATTCTACTGAATCCCTTTCTAATCTATCTAATGTATCTAATCTCTAATCTCCATCTCCTCATTTACAGTCGAAAATGGATATTTATACATTTGTGTCTGAAAAGACACATCCTTTCACATTCACATGTCGACAATCAAATGTATCGAGCCTTTTGTTAATACTCATCAAATATTTGTCATGACATCCTGTAGTTATGTCGAAGTCCAAAGTCTTATCGACATATATCCTTTGATCTTTGTGTTTCACTGTGACCCATGGAGTCGGGGAGACGTCTCATAGGTACCTTATGTCTCACCGAGAAATCTCCTTAAGCTCACATTTGATCGCCATGCCAATATCATTCTCACACTGATGCAACAAAATGTCGACGTGACAAAACAGGTCGCAAGACTGCAAGACCTTATGTCGATAACCCTTGGTAGAGTCCCATTGTGCTTTGTCGACGAGACCTAAGGCACTCGCCAAGACCTCACTCTAATGCATTTTAGTCTTACCGAGATGTATATCCTTATCATTGGTTGGCAAGACATGACCCATTCGGTGAGGCATTATTCCAATGCTTTGACTCTTGTCGATATGTATATCCTCATCGGCGTGACATGTGGGTCACTATGACTTACTCTGATGAAAATATCTTTTGACGATACATTCTTTGATAGAAACCCCTATTATGTTGGTAAGACTGGAGCCAGTCGCTAAGAGCTCACAACGATGATCGCTTATTCTGGCCAATAAGTCTTTCGATGCATTGGTTGGTGAGACAAAACATGATCGGAAAGACCACATACCGAAGACATAGCTCTTGTCAATACATCATTTTATGTGTTAGTTTTTGAGACATAAAGAGTTCGCTATGAGCTCATTCTGACGATGTCACTCATGCTGATGGGGATCCCTCTGTCGCTGAAACAATGAACAATGTCATGTCGATAAGTGCCTGTAGATGAAATCCAATCGATGTGACATTAAAGAAGTCTTGTCGATAAACCTACAGCAGATATATATTAGCAAAAATACATAATGGGTTGGGGAGACCTTGATAATCTCATGCCGATATGGACTATAACATGAAATACACAGACCTAGATGATTTCTATGGGATCACACAACAAAAAATGGGCAAAATGTAATGAAGAGAGGATATGTGCATATGGAAAGGACTCATTTGGAAACTCATTTATGCAATTGACTGTGAAAATTTCAAATTTTCATAGTTCTAATAGTGGCTCCATCTGGGGATGAATGATTGTGAGATCATTGCAAGGATACAGATTTCTGGGTGAGTAGACCAAACTCAAGGTGATGGATTTATGCGAGCAAGACCAAATGAATGGAAATGAAAGTGACCCTACACTACTGTACATGGAAAAAAATTATTTTGAAAGAAGGAAAATTAGGATTGTCCATGTACTTGCAAGTCCTATTCCTTTTATTTCCTAGACTACTATGCATGGAAGATAAAATTTTGAGAGGATTGTTAAGGATTGTCCATGCACTGGCAACCCTTAATCCTTTGTGTTGTTCAAGAGAAAAAATGCTTCAGAAATTGCCCATGTACAGGCAATTCCTGATCTTCACCAGCCATGTTTTGTAGATAATATGAATCTTCACTTCTCTTTCCAACAACCACAAAAAGTCCCAGCCACAAGGCTTCAAATTTCCCATGTTTTCCCTTCTCCTGACACCTTGCATTCCACATCAGTACCAAATCACTTTCCTCAAATTTTCTATCTTTTGCCTTTTTATCAATAGATACTTCATCTATGTTTGTAACTTTATGTTCTGATTTTGAGCTCCTTGTCTTATCTCATCTAGTTCAGCCAGTTGTTCCATTCTCTCCTCCATAGGCTCTAGAATGTCTATATCCTCATGAAGAATAAACTTGTAAACTAGTAACAAGTTTTGTAAAGGCATCCTGGCTTGTGTTCCATACACCAATTCAAATGGGGATTTTCCAACTGCCTTCTTTACAGTGATTCTGTCAGCCCAAACAATTAATCTCAATTTTGAATCCCATGCCTTCTTGTTCTGACCTAGCATCCTCCTTATAATCTTCAGAAGACTTTTATTACTAGACTTAGCTTGACCATTCGCTTGTGGATGGTAAGGAGCTGCATAAGAAATGGTAATGCCATATGTGCTACAAAAGTTTCTGAATTCATCTGATCTGAAACACATCCCATTGTTAGTAATCAGTCTTAGTGGTGTACAGAATCTAGTAATAATGTTCTCCATTAGAAAATTTATCACCACTTTACTTGTAGCCTGTTTAGTTGGGACCACTTCTACCCATTTGGTAAAATAATCAGTGGCCACCAATATCCATTTATGTCCTCCAATCATTTTTTCTTGTATCTCTCCAATGAAATTGATTCCCCATTGATGAAAAGGGGCATCAGCCTGCAAGGGTCGAAGTGACAAAGCTCCCTAATACTTCAGTTTCCCAAAGAATTTCTGGTAGGCCTCACATTTTCTTACATATGTAAAAGAGTCATTAAGAACCATTGGCTAGTAATAACCTACCCTGAGAATTTTATGCCCAGTTGTCTTTGCTAAATAATGTCCTCCACAAACCCCTTCGTGCATTTCACTCAAGACATGCCTGGCTTGTGATTCATCTAGACATAACAATAGTATACCATCCCTATTTTTCCAAAATAGATCTCCATCCATGAAGACATACTTAGATGCCTGCAACTTCAAAGTTCTTTTCTAGCTATCACTCAATTCCTTTGGACACTTCATGTATTTAAGGTAATGCATGATATCTGCATACCATGGAGTATGCTCAATGCTCGCAATTACAGTCTCTTCTTCTACATTGCAGATTTTATTTGCTTCAATGTTCGCTTTTGCCATCAACTTAGCCAAGCCCTTACCTCTTACCAGTTTAGTGATTTGTATCTCCATGTCAAACTCTTGGATTTTGTTAATCCATCTGCATCTTTTTCATGTTACTTCAGACTGTGTCAGAATGTCCTTGAAAAGTGCATGAGGTACGTAAGTAACCACCTTTGCTCCAACAAGATATGGCCTGAAAGATTTTATAGCTTTCACTAATGAAAATGCTTGTTTTTCCATTATTTCATACTTTAATTCAGACCCCTGCAATGACTTACTAAAGAAAGAAATAGGTTGTTCATAACCATCCTCATTCTTCTGTAACATAACAACAACAATAGTGTGCATTGAAGCAAATAAAAATATCTGAAAAAGGTTTTGCAAAATCTGGAGATTTAAGGATAGGAGCTTCCTTGATGGCTCTTTTAATGGATATAAAAGCTTCCAAGGCTTCCGCAGTCCACTCTACCTTTTGTCCTTTTTTCAACATTTTTGATATGGGTTTAATGATCTCAGCAAAGTTAGAAATGAATCTCCTAACAAAATTAATCTGTCTAAAGAATGAATGTATAGCCTTAATAGTTTTAGGGACAAGAATTTTATCAATGGCCTCAACCCTTTCACGATCTATCCTAATCCCTTCTTTTGAAACAATATGTCCCAAGAGCTTACCTTCTTTGAATGCAAAATGACACTTCTTAGGGTTCAAGCTGATACCATATTCTAAGGCTTTAATAAATACCTTCTCCAAATGTTGTACATGATCTTCATCTTTCTTTGAGTAAACAGTGAGGTCATCCTGATACACCACCATGATAGCATTGATCAAATCTGCAAATGTCACATCCATAGCTCTTTGGAAGGTTGCTCCTGCATTAGTGAGACCAAATGGAATTCTTAGATAAAAATATGTCTCCCAAGGAGTTGTAAATGTCATCTTATATTGCTCAGATTCTTTGACCTTGACCTATTTATATCCTGAAAACCCATCCATCATAGAGAACAGCTCACACCCTATTACCTTATGCAATATAGCCTCGATATTGGGTAGAGGATAATTATCTTTGAGGGATGCCATGTTTAGGTTTCTGAAATCTACACATAATCTGATATCACCATTTTTCTTCCTCACAGGGACCAAGTTTGAAACCCACGTTGAGTGCTTGATTGGTTTAATGATTCCACCATCTCTAAGCTTTGCCAATTCTTCTTGCATTTTAGGCTCCAATGTTGGATTTATGGGTCTTTGCTTTTGTCTGAATGGCTTAGCATCTGGCTTCAATGGTATTTCATGCTGAAAAAAATCTTCCCTATATGCTTTTAGGTCTTCATAAGACCAAGCAAACACATGTTTATATTTTCTCAGCAATTCTATCAACATTTTTCTAATTGTAGGGCTTATCTTTTTCCCTATGTACATCTTTCTTGGTGCAATTTTAATTCCCAAGTTAATCTCTTCAATATCTTCCCTTTTAACTGGTGTTTGCTTCATGAGAGACCGATCACTTCCATTGTACACCCTCTCCAATGCTACTAGCCCTTTAGGAAGCTTATTTGTTTTAAGTTGTAAGATCTCCTTCCCAAATAATGTTTGCTTCCCATCCACTTCTTCAACAAAGGCATTGAAATCAATTCCATGTGCTTCATATTGATCTATGCAGTGGAGGAACTTCAAAAGGCCAGTATCATCATTAAAGACCTACCAACTATATATGTTATCAGGCACAACAAGCCTTGTCTTGAACTCAATTTGTGATACTCCAGCCAATGTAATGTCATCCCTTTTCAATGCCACATTTGCTAAAAAATCAGCCATTATGTTCTTTGACCTATCAATCCACTCAATTGTGTCCCATACATCATTCATGTATTGTTTCATTCTTTTATGTTTTGTTGCATAATTGAACTTAATTTTTGAAACAACCAACTCAGAATCCCCTAGGATAGCCAAGAACTTGACTTTATGTTTCACAGCTATATTCAAACCTATTATTAAAGCTTCATATTCTGCCACATTGTTTGTACATTCAAATGTTAACAGGAATGAATACTTAAATGTAATACCTTCAGGCGAAACAAACACAATCCCAGCTCCATTACCCTCTTGGCTGCAAGCTCCAACAAAATAAATTTTCCACACTTCATTGCAGTTTTGAGCCACATGCTTTTCAATTGGATCACTATTGGTCAATTCTGGCTGGGCTGGTTCTATCTTAAAATTCCCAAGATTGACATCACAAAAATAGTTGATTTGATCTTGTGGTACATAGTCAACAACCTGGTTCATCTTTGGCTCTCTGTACAACTTCACTTCCTGACCATTCACTGGAATTGTTGCATAAGACAGATCAAACTGGACATTTCCACCAACTGTTGTTGTCCACTGTCTTGATAAGAGCATCCCAAACTGAGGAGGGGTATCAATTACTATTATATCAATGTTATAGGCCACCGGAGGATAAGCAGGAAGCTTGACTTCAACATCCCTCATTATACCCACCACAGGAACAGGTCTATTATCCATTGCATAGAGCTTCCCTCCAGTAGTATCCACCCACATACCAAGCTATTTCATAACTTCTATTGGCATAATATTCATGGCAGCTCCAAAGTCTATCATGCAATTTCTCAGGAATTTGTTATTTATGATCAATGTAGTGAAAAAAGGATCAACTTGTGGGGGGCTCAATAATGCATTACTAAGGAAAACCTCTGGGATATTTACCTTCTCTTGTTTATTTTTAGCAGCCATCTTAATTTCAGAATTTATATGTTTTTCATTTCCATTTTCTATTAATTGTACAACACTGTCTCAGTATTCCTTAATTTTCATCATCTCAAGTAGTGGAACAGACATCTTTACCTGAGATAAAGCCTGAGTGAAGTCAAAAGAAGAACCCTCTGCCTTAATCATTTTCTTTTGTTCTGATGTTTCTCCTTTGTTCTCTTCTTTATCTCTTTTACTTGGTTGATCAGTCTTTTGCATTTCTTTGTGCAATTCCTTTACTTCCTCCTTTTGGACAGGCTTTTGTTTGCTTTTATCATTTGTTTGTTTTCTACCTTCTTCGAAGCTCCTTGTGTCGCCTTTTGATCCTCCATAAAGATTCCCCTAGGGACACCTTCTCATTTATTGTCTTGTTTCTCAACTAGTACTTACTCTTTGCTTCTTCAACTGCAACAACAATTAATCTCTCTATCTCTTCTTCAGTGAGTTTCCTCATGTTACCCTTAGTAGGCATCTCATCAAAATGTGGTTCTGCATAATCATCCTTAGAATTAGAAAGAATCTGAAGTTCGGCCATGTGGACATTGTACCTTTGATTTGAGACATCGTACTCATATCCATCTTCCTCTGAAGATGAGTACCTCTCCTCAACCCGGTGAAAAGTATTTGAAGTCAAATACAATGTGTGATCTTCTCCATCGTTTCCCATCAACATTCCTTCTTCTTGCATTCTTTGGGATACAACACAATAATCTAGGGAATGTGGCTTATTACAAATTTCACAAAAATAATTGTTATTCACCATGTATGTTCCCTTCTTCCGTAATGGATCAGGAGTCTCTTTGTTTCTAAGCCTATCTATTATAGGTTTTCCATCTTTCCAATTTGTGTTATAGGGCATGTCATGTAACCTAGGCCTTTCATTTTTGTATGCATTCTCCTATTTGTATTGATAATTATTGGTTTGTTGAGGAGCCCTATGATTGTCTCTTTTATCAATTATCCCAGCATCCCTCCTATTGTTTTCAATTGTTAATATTGTCTTCTGGGCTTCAATCAAGTCTCTTGGAAACCTATTTCTTAGTTCATACCCTATTTTAGGATTGAACACATTCAAATAAACACTCAATGCCACAGAGTCTGGCAATTTTGATCCAGGAGGTATTTTATTTTGTAGTTTATTGAATCTTCAGTTGAAATCATAAATTGAGTCATTATGATTTTTCTGAATTTGCAACAATTCATGAAGAGTAGCATCAGGTGCACTTTGATTCCCATATTGCTCGAAGAATCAGTCCTGAAATATTTAGAGAGAATCAATAGAGGTTGTTGTTAGGCCATTGAACCAATCCCTAGCTTCTTCAATAAGTGACATCATCAATAGCCTCATATGTAAATCTTCATAAGGTACATCCAAATCTTGAATGAAGGCATTGAAACTCCTTAAATGGTCTTCAGCAGAAATTGCACTACTCCCTGTAAACTTAGGCACCAGACCTCTCCAACTTCCATCCATAGGGTAAGGGTATAATTGAAACCCTACTAAATCAAACTGTCTAATCATTGTCATATACTAGTGAGGGGGAGGGTTAGGTGGATACTGGTACATTGGATTATTGTATTGTGTATTATGATGTGGCACATAATGCTGACCATGAGGTGGTTGTACATTTGTATATTGTGTGGGAATATGAGGTGGATGATTTGGCTGTCTATATTGATTCCCTACTTGATTGTGAGGGACCTTTGGTAGATCAGAAGGCCCTACACCGTGATTACCCTATTTATGAGGTGGTACATACTTTGGGGGGCAACTAGTTGTCTGAGTAATGTTTTGAGCTTTCTGCAATTTGAATTCTCTCATTGCTTGTATCATCTGGGCCTTCTCTTGTTCTTCTCTTTCCTTTCTTTGATATTCAAATCGTGATTTTACTTCTTCATATGTTAAAGATTCATAATATTCTTTCGGAGTTTCATGATCAGTGGGTCCATTCTGATTACCTTCCATTTTTTGATCATATTCATGCTAAATTCTAACTCATTCAGCCTCGAGTTTGGCTCTAAACTCAGCCTGTTTTTGAGGATCGTAGAAAGGGTTTCTTTGATCTTCTGGGGTACAAGGCTCTACACTTGAATTATCTCTCCATGTATCATAACCGTCATATGTTTCACCATGTGGTATTGATAATTTGTCTTTGTTCATCATGCACATGTCCTCACTTATCCTTTTACCCTTATGAACCCTATCATCCTTGTGTGTCCACTTACTACTTCCAGTAGGAGCTCCAGTATGACCTCCCCTATATTGAGATCTTCTTCCATTCATGTTGCAATGTTTTTATCAGAGTCACCACTCACTTTCTTGAAAGTGAGAAATTTTTTGTTACTTGTTATTCCCAGCAGAGTCTATATAAGATTTATGACTCTATGATTAAGGCACAGATTCTAAGTTAATTCCCCAGCAGAGTTGCCAATTTGTTAACTCTCAAAAACGTAAGCGGAATGCCTCAAGAGGTTGCCAAACTCTTGATATGTTTTAGGGTAACAAACAAGGTCAGATGCTTTAGACCTTCTACTCTTCAGGTGCTGCTAGACCTTGGCGGGTGTACCTATATGAATGAAGCATACTTAATGTGCTTATTCCTCTTGAAATGTTTCGCCCACAATGGCAAGTAGGAGTGGACAAATGAAATCAAATTTGGTGTAAATTGTACAACGATATTCAAAACTAAACCCTAATATGTTCAGTTAGCAGATGTAAAGAAAATGAATGAATCTAAATGGTGAAAAATGTAGAGACTAGTGCCTTATTGGGTATGCAGAGTCAAATGAAATAGAAATGGGCAAATTATTTCTAGAAAATACTCAAATTGTTTGGCATATGTTTTGTTTATAACTTGTATAAACATGCAAGACTGTGATTACTAAGCTCTTCGTAATGATCTAGATGAATTTCCCTGATTACTATGATCAACCAAAAGGACTTAATATTTTCTTGAAATAACCAATCAATTAACCACACAAATACAACAAATGTGCACTGATAAAATGAATATAGACTTGTTACATCAATTTAAACAACAAGAAAGCATCAATCGTCGAGACAACTTTAGTAATATTTTCAATAAATTCAATAGACAATTGACACTAGAAATATGCTGACACGTCAACTGATTCATAAATATCTCCATTTTGAAATCATGCAACCGTAGTCTCTGTTCTGTGGAAATTTTATTCTACTGAATCCCTTTCTAATCTATCTATTGTATCTTATCTCTAATCTCCATCTCCTCATTTATAGTCGAAAATGGATATTTATACATTTGTGTCTTGAAAGACACATCCTTTCACATTCACATGTCAGCAATCAAATGTATTGAGCCTTTTGTTAATACTCGTCAAATATTCGCTGTGACAACCTGTAGTTATGTCAAAGTCCAAAGTCTTATCGACAGATATCCTTTGATCTTTTTGTTTCGATATGACCCATGGAGTCGGGGAGACGTCTCATAGGTACCTTATGTCTTGCCGAGAAATCTCCTTAAGCTCACATTTGATCGTCATGACAATATCATTCACACACTGATGCAACAAAATGTCAGTGTGACAAAACGGATTGGCAAGACAAGACCTTATGTCGATAACCCTTGGTAGAGTCCCATTGTGCTTTGTCGGCGAGACCTGATGTACTCGCCAAGACCTCACTTCGATGAATTTTAGGCTTACTGAGATGTATATCCTTATTGTCGGTCGGCAAGACACGATCCATTCGATGAGACGTTATTCTGATGCTTTGAATCTTTTAGATATGTATATCCTCATCAGCGTGACATGTGGGTCACTGTGACTTACTCCGATGAAAAGATCTTTCACCGATACGTTCTTTGATAGAATCCCCCTATTATGTCAGCAAGACTAGAGTCAGTCGCTCAGGGCTCACAACGATGACCGCTTAGTCTAGCCGATAAGTCTTTCGGTGCATTGGTCAGTGAGACAAAACGCGATCGGCAAGACCACATACCAAAGACATAGCTCGTGTTGATACATCATTTTATGTGTTAGTCACTGAGACATAAAGAGCTCGCTATGACTTCATTCCGACGATGGCACTCAT
Organism: Sequoia sempervirens; assembly: GCA_007258455.2. Lineage (NCBI taxonomy): Eukaryota > Viridiplantae > Streptophyta > Pinopsida > Cupressales > Cupressaceae > Sequoia > Sequoia sempervirens. The sequence continues at coordinate 184,948,882 of VDFB02047230.1, read as the reverse complement.
GTTGATGGGGATCCCTCTTTTGCCGAAATAATGAACAATGTCCTATCGATAAGTTCCTGTAGATGAAATCCAATCGATGTGACATTAAATAAGTCTTGCCGATAAACCTACATTAGATATATATTAGCAAAAATACATAATGGGTCGAGGAGACCTTGATAATCTCATGTCGATATGGACTATAATGTGAAATATTCAGACCTAGATGATTTCTATGGGATCACACAACAAAAAATCGGAAAAATGTTATGAAGAGAGGATATGTGCATATGGAAAGGACTCATTTTGAAACTCATGAATGCAATTGACTGTGAAAATTTCAAATTTTCATAGTTCTAACAGGTTGAGCTCTATCAGAGAAATCACAAGATAGGTACATTTTATTCAAAACAAAAAATGCCCATATCAATTTTTGTTTCAAAATTAAAGGATATTAAAATCCTTTGATGGGTCAAGCCCAAAAAGATTTCAAATGCCCAATTTGAGTATGAGTGGCCACGACCTGACATATTTTTCTAGCAATTGTAAGCCTTGCTTAAAAAGAAATAACAAATAGAAAGAAATTCCTATCATCAGTTTCCTATGGATGAACAAGTAATCCTTAGTCAAACTCTCACAGAGCTTTCAATTCATCGGTCGAGCTCTAAGTGATTTCAAAGATCATAGTAAGTATGTACACGACATGGCCTGGAGGGAGCCCTTGGCTCACAAATCATCATGAAATCACAAAGGAGCTAACTCTTGTTAATTTTCTTTGAGTGAAAGAAACAAGGAAAACAAAAAGAAGACAAAGGCTTACCATTTCAGGCCAATACAGGAGCACTACCTGTGACCAAAGTCTTCACAGGAGTTTCAAAAATTCAAGCTTGAACTCCATCATGGCAGTTGGGGAGAAGTGAAATACAAAGATAGTAAAAGTTGCATCAGAAATATGGTTACAGTCGTGACTTAAAAAGCCAGTTTGCATCAAAAAGCTCAAGGAACGAAGAGAAAACAATCAATAACACTTACTCTGACCTGTGGAGGCCGAATGTGATCAAAATCAGAGAGAAAGACAACTTGATTGAAGGCTTGAATGACGGTTTCTAGCTGAAACCCTAGCCCATACTTGGTGGTGCTGCTTGCAAAGAAATTTCCCCAAAGTCACCAAATGAAATGACCCAAATTTAGAGTTTTTTTTTTTTTTTGTCCACCTTCATTCCCTAATTTGAAAACGGGCCTTTCATTTAAGATTATAATCTTTAGGCTTATTCTTTTGTCTTAATCAATTCCTAGGTCGAGCCTTGTAAAAATGGTGGTGCTATTTGCCTAAGTCCTTGGGTTTCTTTGATAAATTTTTGGCAATGTAAGGGGCTATGAACATTATAAATTTGTGATTAATGGTGCCTTGGTAAGGAGTGGATAGTGATAGATATATTTGATTTTAATTTATTTTGTGAGAAATCAAAAAAAGTTGTAAAATCATTTCACTTATGACTTAGGATTTATCTTGTTTTCAGATTGATTTTGAAGAAATCAATTAGGATATGGATGGGGGATATCTATTATATTTTATGATTTTTTGAGAAAATCAATTATTGTAAATGGAGATATAAGGTTGTAATTGTTTTGCAAAAAATTGAGTCAAATTGAGAGAATCATTAAATCTGCAAGCTATGTAAAGTAGGAATAAAATGATTTGTTTTATTCTTTGCTATTTTTAGCAGATTGTTATTGCTTTTCTTCCTTGGTCAGATTTGAATTTTTGGATGGAGAGATAATGTGTTTTTTTTGCTTAAAAGAATATTTGGCCTTTTTTGAGGAGCTTTTCAGTATGTATTTGCAAAAAGTGTATTTGTTCTACTTTTGTGCAGACTTTTGAGGCAATTTTTGATACCTTTCCTTGAACTTTCTTCTTGAGCTTGGATTAGGGTTTTGGAGATATATCTTGTGAAAAACTCAATTTTTTTCTCAGTTCATATTCTAGTTTCTAGCTCTTACACATTTTTGAGCTTGTAAACTTCTTTGTACTCAGGTTTTGAGAGTTTCACTCCATCTAATCAAAAACAACATTCCTATCTCCAATTTGTGTCTCAACTTGCAGTTTTAGTATGATGCTTATATTGTGATTCTGTTTACAGATCCTCTTTATGTCCTATTGTTGCAGATCATCAATGCAAAAAGTTCATTTGTTGTAGGTTGCATGTTGTGTTTAAATATAAACCTTCATGCAAATCAATTTTGCATTGATGTTTATGAGAGATTGTGAATTCATTGTTATTTTTCTGAAGACTATTTGTGGGTGAAATATCAAAGTCATTATTAAGTTTGAGGATCATTTTAAGTCATAGGTTTTAATTTCAGCTATTCTCTATCACTTTTCCAAGAGGAACACTTAGAATAGGATTCATCTTTTGGAGAATTAACTCACTCTGGAGATTCTCTTTTCACATAGATCACCCACATCTGAAAAGAGTTTCCATGTTTCAACAGATAGTATTATTTTTGCAAATCTGAGAAAGGTTGCATATCTGATTGATAACAGTTTTTGGCATGCCTGGTGAGACTCTTAAAGCCATTTTAGAGAAATTTTTGAGTTTTTAATTTGCTGATTGGTGTATGCAGCAGATTTGTTCAACCTTTGGAGGCTTATTTCAGTATACCTAGTGACTCTAATTCTGATTTTGCATGCTAGTGCAACCTATGCATGAGAAAAGTATAGACCAAATCAAGTACTGCACCTTTCGAATATCGAGAGTTGTCTCCACCATGAAGAAGAGGAAGAACAACAAGGAGGCTGTTTGAGACACTTGCAAGATCGAAGTCGACACCTCCTATTTTTAGCTCTTTGGTTTTATCACCAGGAGTACCAGTTCTGATATCACAAGCACTGCCAATGGCAATGCCAAGGTAGCACCCATTCATGCCTTTTAATGGAGGAAACCCATTAGACATCGCTCAACATGACGAAATCCTAGTTGTAGCCCTTAGAAGTCTGCCATACTTCACCAGGGAGGACCTCACTACACTAGTTGAGCATATTCGTGACGTAGCCACCTTATGCTTGGTTCACAACATCACACAAGAAAACATCATGTTAAGGCTCTTGGTTGCATCACTCAAAGGGAAGGCATTGCAATGGTTCAGAGGTCTCACAGCCAACTCAATTGCAACATGGGATGCATTAGGTAACAACTTATACCAATATTTTACTGATAAATTTGATAATTTGTCTCTATTAGAGAAATTGAGCACCATTCAGAGGGTGCCACACGAGCACTTGGCTGATTCCAACTATCAATTTTGGAGAACCTGGGACAGGATTCCTACAATAGTAAAACCTTTACTAGCACATGCTTTTTTGTTCTACTTAAAAGCTTTGAATAGTAAGATTTCGGTCATGACTCAATCTATGGGTGTGCATACACTCCCTAATGCTTATGACATAGCCATTAGAGCTGAGAACTATCTCATCCAAGCTGGAGACATAACCCCTCAACCTCCTATTCCTTTGTTTCTAGAAATACAACCACCTACCCCTATTGTTGTACCTTCCTTAGCTGTTGTCCTGCCTGTTCCAGCAATAGGCTATCATAACGCAACCCAAGAAACTGTTGCTGCAGCCCAAAACCAAGAATTTCAATAGATTAAAAGTATACTCAATATTTTTGGGAACAATCTTGTGACCATTAAAAATCATGTTGGCCAAGAACATAAGCCTTATCATGCCCCTTATCAGCAAAAACAACCATATACACCTGCTTTTCAGAACGATTTTCAAGCCAAAAGAAGGAATTTTAACCCTAGGCCATTCCAGCCATACAATCCAAATGCAACCAGTTCATCAAAGGAACTTGTGCCCCAAAATAATTTTTCCCAGGATTGTGATTAGTGTTATCCATGCAATCAACCCCATAACCAATCAGGGTGCGCTAATAGAATGAGAAATCAGGCTTTGATGGTTCAAAATAACTATGCTGGTTCAGAAAATATTACAGATCTGAATCAAGAACAAAAAAGTAACGTGGAAGTTGCCTTGCCAAACTAGAAAAGCTCTGAATTTTATGGCGTGAATGGTCAAGATCAGAAAAATTCTTCCGTTTCAGCCAATACTAGATCGAAAAAGAGAGCTATGGATTCAGGGCAGCAAGCTAGAAATTCACAGTAGCAACCTACAAGAGAAAACCAGCCCATTACTTTGTCAAATGTGTTAGCACTCAAAAATGCAGGCGGGATGCCTCAAGAGGCTGCCAATCTCTTGGTATGTTTTAGGGTAATAGACAAGGTCAAAATATTTCAACTTTCTACTCTTTAGGTGCTGCTAGACCTAGGCGGGTGTACCTATCTGAATGAAGTAGACTTGACCTGTGATTGTCCTTCTTGCAATGATGTGTCCATAATGGTAGACGAAAGTGAACAAATGAAATCAACCTGATAGTAATAGCAATCTTCTGATCTAAATCCTAAAATACTCAATTAACAGATATAAAGAAACTGAATGAATGAATCTTAATGATGAAATTGCAGAGACCAGTGCCTTATTAGGTATGCAGAGTCAAATGAAACAAAAGTGGGCAACTTATTCTGGTTGAAACTCAAATCGCTGGCATATGTTATGTTTATAACTTATACAAACATGCAAGATTGTGACTACTAAGCTCTACTTTAATAATCCAAATGAATCTTCCTGATTACTGTGATCAACCAAAAGGGTTTAATCTCTTCTTGAGAGAACCAATTAATTAATCACACAAATACAACAAATGTGCATTGATAAACTGAAAGTAAACTTGTAACATCAATTTAAACAACCAGAAAGAATCAATCATGGAGACAGCTTAGTAATACTTTTCAATAAACTCAATAGACAATTGACACCAAAAATAACCTGCCACACTAACTGGCTTTCATTGAAATTGCCATTTGGAAACATGCACCATAGTCTCTGATAAGAGAATTCTACTCTAGTGTATCCATCTCTAATCTACTGTCTCTATCTAAGATCTGATCCCATATTACATTCAAAAGTGCATATTTACACACCAGCAACTGAACAGACACATCATTTGAAATTCCATGTCGGCCAAAACCCATATCGACCAACCGTTATAATCGGGAAAATCCCCATGTCGGCCTGCAATAGAATATGAGTTTTAATTAATCATTCACCGAGACAAGTCAACAAGTATTCCGAAGGAAACAATATTGTCAGTCGCTCCTTTGTCTTATTCACCTTCACCGTGACTCTTGACTATCGGAGAGATATTATATCGATCTCAATATGTTTCACCGAAAGCCCTTTATGTTTTTCCAGTCGCCAAGACATAAGAAGTTTCTCACCGAAATGCACTTTTCATTTCACCCACTTCGCTATAGCTTTCAAATATCAGGGAGACCCTATGTAGATCACTTTATGTTTCCCCGAGATGTTCCTTCATACACCCTAAGTCGCCAAGACAAGAGCAAAATCACACCGAGAAGCAACTCCCATTCACATTCGCCAAGACATTTCAAAATCAGGGAGAGGTCCCAAAGAATCTACCGAGTATCATTGAAACCCTTTATTCATCTTGTGTGTCGCTGTGACATATTATTATCATGGAAACCTTATATAGAATACTTGTTGTTTTACCAAAAGCCCTAAGATGGTTCATGTTCATCAAGACAACACCATTCTTATACCGACAAAGTCACCCTTTGTATATTATCAGTGAGACCCACTTGCATTCGCCAGGACCTACACCGAAGTCACCTTAGTCTCACCGAAAGGTCTTTTGATAGAAACTCCATATGTATGTCAGTGAGACTGAAGGTCACTCACCGAGACCCTATTTCAATAACTTTATTTCTCATCGAGCTGTTCTTTTGGTTTCTGGTTGGTGAAACAAAAGGTAGTCGGCAAGACTATATATCGAAGGAAATCTTTTGTCGATATGAACTTTCCTCTGTCGCCAAAACAAATGAAAAGTTTTTCCAATAAGCCTATAGGTGAAATCCAGCCGTTGTGACAATACAAAGGTCTTGCTAATAGACCTGCAATAGATAAGTATTAGCAAAAATACACAATGGGTCGGGAAGACAGATAGACTTATGCCGATATGGACCAAAATGTGGAAAATGCAGACATAGATGATTTTATGGGAAAAATATGGGCAGAATGAAATGAAAATAGACCCATGCGTTTATGATGAGAACTTCTATGGAAACTTAGGGTTATGGAAAACATGTGAAATTATCCAAAATTTTAATAGTTCCAACAGTGGCTCCGTCTGGGGATGAATGATAGTGAGATCATTGCAAGGATCTAGATCTTTGGGTGAGCAGACCAGACGCAAAATGAGAAAAATGGAAATGGACAAGTAGCAGTGGAATGAATGCAAAATGAATGCAAGATGGAGGTGATCCAAAACCCTAAACTACTGTGCATGGAAAATAATTTTAAAGAGGATAAGCAAGAGTTGTCCATGCACTGGCAACCCTTAATCCTATGTGTTTCAACTTCACTTGTTCTGAGCTGTTACGATCTGAAACTCAAACCATACTTTCCCCTGTCAAATACTTGGTTTTGTCTTGAGTTCATCAGATTCTTCCTGAAGACATTCATGCAATCTCTCTTGTCACTATTATTGCAAGTTTTTAGAAAATCATCATGCTCAGCTTGGCCCAAATTTCCTACAGTATTCAATAGTTTAAATTCTCCATCATCAGACAAAACTCTATTATCCTCAACATACAAAATGTATGCATACTCAATGCAAAATTCCTCATTATCTTTCTCACTGTTATGCATTATGAAACATTCTCCCAGCTGTACTAAAAATTTACCATTAGAGTGCTTCTCTTGAGAATCAAAAGGTTCTATCATATCAACACTGTCTAGAACAAACAAATCTGAAACCTTTTGCACCTCCCTCAAATCATCATTTGGAGAAAATACTTGAATGTGACTCACATCATCAATATCATGCATATATGAACCAATCAAAGTTGAACCTCTATCATCCTTGGTATGCAAACAAATGTCTTCTCCACATGAGTTAAAAATTTCAAAATCACATACCTCATTTCGATTGGGAAAAGACTCTTGATCAACTTCAAAGGTTTCACCATCAATTCTAGAAATGCACTGAGAATCATAAGAATCATCACAAAAAGATCTTTCACTTTGAAAAAAAATGTAAGTTGGACACAAAACTTCAGGATCATCTTTGTGCATACATTTATGATATTCAAGAGTTAGTAAATCTGAAATTTTCTCACTACTAAGTGAACAAATCTCAACATTTTCATCACTACAGTCTTATTCCTTACTTTTGTCATCATCAAAAAGAGGCCCAGGATTATTAGAGAATGAAAAATCATAAGCATTACCAACACAGTCATTTGTTCCATAGCTTGACACATCACTTTGTTTATCTAAAAATACCTTTTGCTCAACATCAAGTGGATCTAAAAATACCTAAAATTCATTCTGGGGCATACCTTTGCAAAACATTATCTGATACTCCTTTAACTCTTCATCATACAATGGGCTTAAAAAATTTTGAAAACCACTTTCAAATGTACAAACCTCTTTTTCATCGAATGTTTCTTCGTAGCTTTCAACTACAGTCGGAGGTACTATTTGTTCATTGCCAAATGGACACACATTGTCCATTGCTTCTTCCTCTTGATCACCACAAGAACTACAAGAGTCACCTTGCTGTAAATCAGAATCCACAAGTTCCTCAAGCTCTTCATCACTGTGATATGATACACAATCCCCTTCCATTTCCTTTTTCAATTCATCAACATGTCAATTATAGCTATTCTCTTCATATGTTGATGTACTCTCCTCCTCATTTGAGCATGTTTCATCCTAATTTCCAAAAGGGTAGCTAGAATCCCTTGATTGCAGATCAAAATCCATAGGTGCATCTTCACAATCCGAATACTCACTGGATCTCTCATAACACACACTACCTTCCCTATCACAATTTGTTATGCAAGAGAGATATTTTGTACCTTCATCTTCATTATGCACGCTATCACAGGAATCATATTGACTCACACATGTCTCATCTTCTATTGGATGCATTGTTTGATCAATTCCTCTATACTCATCAGAAATACAACAATTGGGATCAACATTGATAGTGTTCTCATACCTCATTCGCTCCATGGCATCAATGAATTTATTCACTAGATCAAAGGTACGCTGCTTTTCTAGCCAATAAACTGATTTAGGCTCCCATGCTCTTACAAACTACTCAACAAACATGGCCCTTGTAGGCCTACAATGAGAAGGTATTTGCATACAATTTTTTGTCATTTTGTTGTAAAGAGAAGTCACATCTTCTCCTTCATACCTCCTTATGTTAAGAAATGCATCAAAGGGGTAAATTCCACATTCTAATTTTGTGATGGAGTCCTGACTTTGAGTATGTACATACTCAGCTTCTTCTTCGAATTGTTGATTCTGGCATACATATTGCTGCACGTTCTGATCAATATCTCTGTCTTCATCAATGCTGTCATAATTATCTTCATATCTTTTACTGTCTACAATGTTTTTCCATTCATCTAGTTGATCAAAATAAATTGGTATGCATGATTCATGCTAGTAAACTAGGTTTAGCTCATACACTTTCATGAACTGCCAAATGATCTCAAGTTTACTAGGTGGGAAGTTCATAGGTATTTTCTTGCAAATATCTGTCATTCTATGGAGCAAAGAGTGCCCAGATTCTCCTCTATATCTCCTTATGCCAAGAAAGCCATCCAAAATATTTTTGAAATATTCATCATCATTAGATTATTGGTTCTGATACATACCTTGTTGCAGATTCTGACTGATATCTCCAAGTGAATTAGAATTGTGCGGCACTTGACATTGATCACATTAAAATTGCAGTTGACACTGATCACATTGGAATATTAGTTGACACTTATCACATTGGAATTCTTGATAACTTGCCAATCTTTGTCTAGGAGGGACTGGATAAGCATTCACTTGCTTCTATTGTGCATGATATGTATTGCCTTCATTGTAGAAATTTCTAATTGTACTATCAGGCACATGAGGGGTCCAATGCTTGCCTGCATTTGTGTATTCATTTGTTCCATATACAAATTCCATTTTTCATCAAGCTTTTTCAAAGTCGCCACCTACTTTTCCAAAAGTAGGAAAAATGATTCTTTTGATCTTCTTCCTAGTGGAATCACTCTTTCTGAATCTTCTCAAATTAGACCCTTTTCTTCACTGACTCTATATGATGGTCTTCAACTAAGTTTTCTGATGTAATCCCCAGTGGAGTCACCAATTTGTTAGCACTCAAAAACACAGGCGAGATGCCTCAAGAGGCTGCCAATCTCTTGGTACATTTTAGGGTAACAGACAAGGTCAAAAGCTTTCAACCTTCTACTCTTTAGGCACTGCTAGACCTAGGTGGGTGTACCTATCTAAATGAAGTAGACTTAACTTGTGATTGTCCTTCTTGCAATGATTTGTCCATAATGGTAGACGAAAGTGAAAAAATGAAATAAACCTTATAGCAATAGCAATCTTCTGATCTAAATCCTAAAATACTCAATTAACAGATATAAAGAAACTGAATGAATGAATCTTAATGATGAAATTGCATAGACTAGTTCCTTATTAGGTATGCGGAGTTGAATGAAATAGAAGTGGGCAACTTATTTTGGCTAAAACTCAAATCACTGGCATATGTTATGTTTATAACTTATACAAACATGCAAGATTGTGACTACTAAGCTCTACTTTAATAATCCAGATGAATCTTCCTGATTACTGTGATCAACCAAAAGGGTTTAATCTCTTCTTGAGAGAACCAGTTAATTAATCACATAGATACAACAAATGTGCATTGATAAACTGAAAGTAAACTTGTTACATCAATTTAAACAACTAGAAAGAATCAATCATGGAGATAGCTTAGCAATACTTTTCAATAAACTCAACAGACAATTGACACCAAAAATAACCTGCCACACTAACCGGCTTTCATTGAAATCGCCATTTGAAAACATGCACCATAGTCTCTAATAAGAGAATTCTACTCTACTGCATCCATCTCTAATATACTATCTCTATCTAAGATCTGATCCCATATTACATTCAAAAGTGCATATTTATACACTAGCAATTGAACAAACACATCGTTTGAAATTCCATGTCGGCCAAAACCCATATCGACCAACCATTATAATCAGGAAAATCCCCATGTCGGCCTACAATAGAATATGAGTTTTAATTAATCATTCACTGAGACAAGTCAGCAAGTATGCTGAAGGCAACAATATCGTCAGTCGCTCCTTTGTCTTATTTGCCTTCGCCGTGACTCTCCACTCTCAGAGAGATATTATATCAATCTCAATATATTTCACCGAAAGCCCTTTATGTTTTTCTAGTTGCCAAGACATAAGAAGTTTCTCACTGAAATGCACTTTTCGTTTCACCCACTTTGCTATAGCTTTCAGATATCGCGGAGACCCTATGTAGATTGCTTTATGTTTCCCTTAGATGTTCCTTCATACACCCTGATTCGTTGAGACAAGAGAAAACTCACACCAAGAAGCAACTCCCATTTGCATTCGCCAAGACATTTCAAAATCGGGGAGAGGTCCCAAAGAATACACCGAGTCTCACTAAAAACCCTTTATTCATCTTGTGTGTCACTGTGACATATTATTATCGGGGAAACCTTATATAGAATACCTGTTATTTTATCGAACGCCCCAAGATCATTCATGTTCATCAAGACAACACCATTCTTATACCAACAAAGTCACCCTTTGTATATTATCGGTGAGACCCACTTGCATTCGCCAGGACCTACACCGAAGTCACCTTAGTCTCACCAAAAGGTCTTTTGATAGAAACTCCATATGTATGTCAGCGAGACCGAAGGTCACTCGCTGAGACCTTATTTCAATAACTTTATCTCTCATCGAGTTGTTCTTTTGGTTGCCGGTCAGTGAAACAAAAGGTAGTCGACAAGACTATATACTGAAGGAAATATTTTTCCGATATGAACTTTCCTCTGTCGCCAAAACAAATGAAAAGTCCTGCCGATAAGCCTGTAGGTGAAATCCAGTCGTTGTGACAATACAAAGGTCTTGCCAACAGTCTTGCAATAGATAAATATTAGCAAAAATACACAATGGGTCGGGGAGACACAGATAGACTCATGCCAATATGGACCAAAATGTGGAAAATGCAGACATAGATAATTTTATGGGCAAAATATGGGCAAAATGAAATGAAAATAGACCCATGTGTTTATGATGAGAACTCCTATGGAAACTTAGGGTTATGGAAAACATGTGAAATTATCCAAAATTTTAACAGTTCCAACAAAACATTAATGTTGCAGCATAGCCTAAAGTGTAGATTTTGCAGAGGCCAAGAGATACATGGCAAAGAGCAGTCTAAGATGCATTCGCAGCCTTCGCAAAGGAAAAATGATGCTGCTATCATTAAAAACCAATAGAAGGTAAATTCTGCATCATTCAATATTGTTGAGCACCTCAAAAAAGCTACTGTTAGTATGTCAATATTAGACGCTTTGCACCTCCCTGGACATAAAGGTTTACTACAGGAAGCTTTAGCTGAGTTGTCTATTTCTGAAAATGCTAATCAAGGAGTTGCAAAATCCGTGCTTGCAAATGATCTAGAGGTTAAGAATGAGAAAAAAGGTAAAGAGGTAAATCCTCCTCCATTTTACTTAAGTCTTATTATTGGCAATAAAATTGTTTATAACTGTATGGTAGACTCTGGTGCTAGTAGCTTCACTATGCCTAAAAGCTTAGTTGATAAGTTGGGTCTTATTTATGAGCCTAAACCCCAGAAAGGAATAGTTCAATTAGATGGGTCTGCTGTTAAAACTATTGGCATTATAAAAAAATTGGCTCTTACTTTGCATGCATCCCCAAGTTTTTCTATTCATCAAGATATACATGTCATTGAATTGCCACCGCACTTTGCCATTTGTCTCTCGAGGGATTTTACAGTCAAGTTGGGTGGGTTTCTATCTTCTGATTGGTCTCATTTGTTTTTTAGAACAAGGTATGGTACGAAAGGTCTAAGCCTCTCATCAAAGACCATATCAAACCATATTCACCAAATCCTATAAACGCTAACCTCTACACCACCTCTACACTGTAGGAGCAAACCATGACCTTAGACCGCAACACCCATATAGAAAATATCAATCTAGATGAATGGGCAGTCAAAGATCACGAGCTTGATCCATTTCAGCACATAAATGAGATAGGATTAGGAGTCTATATGATTCGAAAATCTAATTTTGATATGCCTAATCCTTGTAAAGAGGAGGAACAGTCTACAAAAATAGAAAATGAGCTTTGGAAGCTTTACTTTGATGGTTCAAGAAGCAGTATTGGTGCTGGAGGTGGGGCTATGTTGATTTCACCAAAGGGAGATAAATACTTTTCAACCTACAGATTTGCTTTTAGCTGTTCGAATAATATAGTTGAGTATGAAGCGTTGGTGCATGGCCTCGAATGGGCCCACAAAAGAGGTATTAAATGTTTGAAAGTTTATGGTGATTCAGAACTAATTGTAAATCATATCAGAAATTTAAATGCTGCCAAAAATGATTTTCTTAAGAAATATAAGCATTGTGTATGGGATTTTATGGAAGATTTTGATGCTTTTAATATTGTTTCAATTCCTCAAAACAAAAATAAGCATGCTGATAGGCTCGCTACCATAGGAGCCCAGTTTGATATTCCTAATGATATTCATAAAGTAGAGGCACGTCAATATGGAAAAATAGTGGTCAGACCTTCTGTGCTTGACAATAATGTGAGCTGGTAGGTTTTTGACAGTGATGAGCAAATTATAAATTTCTTGATTGTTGAAGCTAAGTTTGCAGATGGAAACCGACAAAAATGGCAACAACAGTATGACGAATAGATTGTGTAGTTGAAGAATAACAAGCTGCCAAAAGGATTGGTGACCTTGGAATATGTGTTCATTTTAGATGACCAAGCATGGAAAGACAAGTGTGGCCTAACCGTTAAGGAAGAACATTATGCAGCCATTGAAATCTTCAAAGGAAAACTTCTTAAGCTGGGAAAGGTGTGTAATAAAGAGGAACAAAAAGCATTTATTCTATTATGTCAGAAATTTAGTGATATTTTTGCTTGGGAGTACAAGGATTTGAGAGGTTTTAACCTAGAACTAGCCCAACATACTATTGAATTAGAGCTTGGTGCAAAACCAGTAAGGCAGAAATAGAGACCTTTTAACCCCAAATTAGAACACCTTATGAAGGATGAACTAAATAAATTAGTTGAGAGTGGTATTATTTTTCCTATCAAGCATACTTCTTGGGTGTCAAACTTATTTCTAGTTAGGAAGAAAAGTGGGGAAATCAGATTATGTGTTGATTTCTGAGATTTAAATAAAGCATCATTAAAAGATCATTACCCACTTCCTTCCATGGAGAAAATTCTACAGGTGGTTTTTGGTTCTGACAGATTTTCTTTGCTAGATGGTTACTCAGGTTATAACCAAATTTTGGTGAAGCAAGAAGATCAATTCAAAACAAAATTTATGACTAAGTGGGGCACGATGGCCTACAAAAAGATACCTTTCAGCTTGTCCAATGCTGGAGCAACATTTCAAGGAGCGATGGATATGGCCTTTCACGGCCTTATGAACAAGTTCATTTTGGTATATTTAGATGATATTACTATTTTTTTCCAGAAATGCTAATGAGCATCTTGATCATTTAGAGCATATTTTTCAGAAATGCAAAGAGTTCGGACTATCTCTCAACCCGAAGAAGTGTATTTTTTCTGTACATGAAGGTAAAATCCTCAGACATATTGTTTCAAAGCAAGGTATTTCTATAGATCCTGAAAGAGTCTCTACAATTCTTGAATTACCATTACCAACTCACAAGAAAGGCTTGCAAATATTTCTTGGAAGAATAAATTTTGTGAGGAGGCTCATACCGAATATTGCAGCTTTGCTGCAACCTCTCACTTTTATGCTTAAAAAGAATATGCCTTTCAGTTGGACCAAGGAAGGCAAGAGGAGCTTTGAGCAGATAAAGGAAGCCCTTGCAGCTACTCCTACTCTCATCAATCCAAATTTTGACAAAGACTTCATTTTGTATGCCTTTGGAGGAGTAGATATTGTTTCAGCTATGTTATGCTAGAAAAATGATGAAGGATTGGAGCAACCTGTAGCATTTTTCAGCTAGGTATTACATGATTATGAAGTGAAATATTCGTTTTTCAAGAAGCATGTTTTTGCTATTGTCAGAAGCCTTAAAAAATCTAGGCATATGCTGTCCAACAACAAGATTCATTTGTTGGTAGCTCATTCAACTGTTAAAGATTTCTTTCTTAACAAAGATATAAATGATAAGCATGCTGGTTGGATTACCAAAGTGATGGAGTTTTATGTTAATATAAAGGTAACAAAGCTCATTAGAGGCAAGGGTTTGTGTGAACAGATTGCTAGAAATGAAGACAACAACTTAAAAGAAGCTGAAAATATGGATATAGTGCTAAATAATGATGTTGCAAGTATTGTTCCAACATTTCTTGCTACTTGGTTACAACAAATGATGCACTATTTACAAACTGGTGAGTGACCCGAAAGCTTAGCAGGGAAAAAAGAAGGTATTAAAGATTACAAGCCATTCCTTTTTCAATCATTAATGAAATTATTTATAAGAGAGATTTTCAAGGTATTTTATTAAGATGTATTCAGCCTAATCAAGTTAACAAGCTTTTAGCATAATTTCATGATGGGCCTTCGGGAGGTCATTTTGCTGCAAGAACAACAACCCTGAAAATTATGCGGGTTGGTTATTATTGGCCCGATTTTTTCAAATATTCTATTGCTTGGGTCAGAAAATGTGAGAAATGTGCTTTATTTTTTGGAAAACAGAGGCTTGTAGCATTGCCCCTGCATCTGATTTAGGTGGAACAACCCTTTGCTAAGTGGGGATTAGATTTTATTAGTCCTATCAATCCGCCTTCAAGCGTGGGTCATAAGTGGATACTTACTGCCATAGATTATTTTACCAAATAGACCAAAGTTGTTGCTTTGAAAGAATCAAACGAGACTTATGTACTTAACTTTTATCAGGGCCTAGTCTCGAGATTTGGAATTCTAGACTTGATAATTTCTGACAATGGTTTGGATTTTATTGGCTTGAGGATTTCTGATTAGTTAGATAGAAATAATATTTATTTAAACACATCTTCTAATTATTATCTGTAGGAAATGGTCAGTCAAAATCTATAAATAAGAATTTGATTCGAATAATCAAGATGACTGTTGAGGATAATCAGCGGAAATGGCATGAAAAGCTTAAGTTAGCCCTTTGGGCTAACATAATAACTCCTAAAAGGGCCACTAGTTGTTCTCCCTTTGTTATAACTTATGGAAAAGAAGCTAAGTTACCTATTTCCATTGAGTTTCCAACTTTAAGTTATGTTAAAGAAATGGAATTGTTGAATGAACAACCTCTTGAGGTGAGATTTGCAAAACTAGTAGAGCTGGAGGAAACAAGGAAAGAAGCTCTAAGGCAACTTGAGATACATCAAGCTTAGATGAAGAATTATTTTGACAAAAGGGAAAGCCCACGTGACTTCATTATTGGAGATCTAGTCTTCAAGTGGAATGAATTTAAAAGTAGACCTAGACGACATTCCAAGTTTGATGCTTTTTGGGATGGGCCTTATGTGATCACAGAGTGCAAGGAACATAATGCGTTCCAACTTTCTAAGTTGACTGGAGAGGTGATGTCTATCCCAATTAATGGGATCCACCTCAAGTATAGCCTCTGAGATAAGTTCTATATTGTAAATAGGTAGAGTAGTAGTGCAAATAAGTGTGTTATGCACATTTTTTTTAGTAGTTTTCTTTTCCCTAAGCGTTGTTCTGCATGTTCTGTTGGCCATTAGGGCTTGTTAGTTTCCTTTCAGTTCTATTTAGTTTTGTTTTGCTATTGTTTGGAGTGTTACTGTTCAAGTTCTGAGTCTCATGAAGGGGTATATTTGACTCCGTTCCCAATGGAGTGTCTAAAGGCAACTAATCTATGCTTAGCAGGCAAGCATTTAGCAAAATTTTCCAAAATGTTACCAATTTTTTGCTACAGCTCAATTGGTGGAGCTGACTAAATACTGTTATATTTAAAAGTGGAAAATATAGTTATTTCTGCATATGCCAAGTGTTGATTGCATCTTATTTATCATTTTATAAGTGACAGTTATGCATTGAAATGAGGAAACTGAGTTTCGAGAAATTGCTTTTCAGTGTTTCATGATCAAATGGAGTACAGGATTGAGCATCAAACAACAAAGCATGACTAATGCTTTCATTTATTTCACAAAGTGATTCATATTTACAACATTTCATTTGATTACAAGAATTCAAATGGTGATACATTCAAATGATGGTACAACATTGCATCATAAATGCATTTTCTTTTCAAAATTAAAAGCAAAAGAATGCAATTAAATATCCATACAAGTCGTGGTTTTATCCATTCCATTCATGACAAGAAAGGAAATATAAAATTGAAAGAGAAAGTGACAAGTAACATGGGACATATCCATCATTGCCTGAGTCGATCTTCGGTTGATGCTTCGTAGCTTGCTCCATCATGCTTCCGTTCCTGAATGTGCCTACAAAAGATTAAGAAGGGCTTCAATTAAGAGGTCGGGATATGAACTATAGTACATGCCATACTAACAAAGACATATTTCAATCCTTACAATGCATAGAACCAGCTAAAGAAAAGTGCAGAAACATGAGCTGAAAGAGAAACATCAACATGATCATATATTTTTTTTATGCTAACATCGTTTGTTTCCTTGTGCAGGTATAGGGAAAATCATGAAGCTGGTTATTATTTGAAGACCAAGAATGTGGAGAAAAATGGGCTCCCACAAGGGTAGAGCTCAGCATGCTTCCCCTTATTCATTACAAGTGGGCTGAGAAGGAGATTGCAATCATCATGATTCATCAAGAAGGGAAATATAAAAATGGAGGAGCAAAATAGAGTTCATCCATCAAGTTATTAAGCCGACTATTCACTCATAATAGTCAAACATGTTTCTGAAAGCTACACGTGAATAGTGGCTTTAATCAGCTCAATCAATTCAACTAAGTATATTCATCTCAAACACTCCTGTATGGTTATATTATTTTTCCATAGTATTATTTGTTCATCATGTTCATAATATTATGCAAATTTCAATAGTGTTCATGCTCATGACAGTGATAGTGAACAGGCATACATAATGCCTTAATGTGAGAGCACTATTTGATATGAACAAATAATATAAGTTTCATATTTCCATCAGAATAGTGGAAGGAGACAAGATCAATACAATGACCAGTAGCCAACTGATTAAGTAAAGTGAAGTGAATGATTCAACAAGATAGCCAGTTTCAGTTTGGCTGAGAATGAAAAATACCTCACTATTTTGAAAAGAAGACAATCAGAATATATTGTTTTGGATATCTGTGTTGCTATATCATTCAATTGTTTTGTCATTCAAACTATACCTTCAAAAAAATTACAATTATCAAGCAGGTTTTCAAGGATTCATATACATAAATTCATTTTCAGAATGAACATGTATACATTGAACATGGTATGAATGAGTGTTTGGAGTGCATAAGAGACAAGGTAAACAAGTAATTTATAGATTCGATCAAAAGAATTTATGTGTGCAAGGAAGAAACAACATAGAGATGACACTTGAAAATGCAACAAATACAAATATATGGAAGTCTCAGGGAGAATGTAATGCAAAGGAAATGTGTGTTTTTAGAATATTATACACCCAGGCAGGGTTTTGTCAAAATACAAGCTTTATACAGTGTTCCCGTGGTTGGGCTGGAATACAACAGAAAGTACATTCAAATAAGTTTTTTTTTTAGAATAAAGATACCCATTTTAGAGTGTCAATAAATACCATACTGGGTCAAGCTTGAGTTTTTAATGAATAGTAAAAGTATACAAATTCTACAATTTTCAGTGACACCCATGTCAGGGTTTTTATGAGAAACACGATAAAGCAAAAGGAAGTCTTGGTGGGTCAAGCTCCGTAAGAGAAATCACAAGATAGGTACATTTTCTTGAAAACAACAAATTCCCATATCAGTTTTTGTTTCAAAATTAAAGGATATTAAAATCCTTTGATGGGTCGAGCCCAAAAAGATTTTGAATGCCCAGTTTGAGTATGAGTGGCCGACCTGACATATTTTTCTTGTAATTGTAAGCCTTGCTTAAAAAGATATAACAAATAGAAACAAAATCCTATCATCAGTTGCCTATGGATGAATAAGTAATCCTCAGTGAAGCTCTAACAGAGCTTTCAATTCATGGGTCAAGCTCTAAGTGCTTTCAAAGATCATAGTAAGTATGTACACAACATGGCCTGGAGGGAGCCCTTGGCTCACAAATCATCATGAAATCACATAGGAGCTAACTCTTGTTAATTTTCTTTGAGTGAAAGCAACAAGGAAAACAAAAAGAAGACAGAGGCTTACCATTTCAGGCCAATATTGGAACACTAGCTGTGACCAAAGTCTTCACAGGAGTTTCAAAAATTCAAGCTCAAACTCCCTCATGGCGGCCGGGAAGAAGTGAAATACAGAGATAGTAAAAGTTGCATCAGAAATATGGTTACAACTGTGACTTAAAAAGCTAGTTTGCATCAAAAATCTCAAGGAATGAAGAGAAAACAATCAATAACACTTACTCTGACCTGTGGAGGCCGAATGTGATGAAAATCAGAGAGAAAGACAGCTCGATTGAAGGCTCGAATGGAGGTTTCTAGCTAAAACCCCAGCCCATACTTGGCGGCACTGCTTGCAGATTAATTTCCCCAAAGTCACCAAATGAAATGACCCAAATTTAGGGTTTTTCTTTTTTTTTTTTTCCACCTTCATGCCCTAGATCGAAAATGGGCCTTTCATTTAAGATTATAATCTTTAGGCTTACTCTTTTATGTCTTATTCAATGCCTAGGTCGAGCCTTGTAAAAATGGTGGTGCTATTTGCCTAAGTCCTTAGGTTTCTTTGACAAATTTTTGGCAATGTAAGGGGCTATGAACTTTAGAAATTTGTGATTAATGGTGCCTTGGTAAGGAGTGGATAGTGATAGATATATTGGATTTTAATTGATTTTTTGAGAAATCAATAAAAGTTGTAAAATCATTTCACTTATGACTTAGGATTTATCTTGTTTTCAGATTGATTTTGAAGAAATCAATTAGGATATGGATGGGGGATATATATTATATTTTATGATTTTTGGAGAAAATCAATTATTGTAAATGGTGATATAAGGTTGTAATTGTTTTGCAAAATATTTTCCTAAATCTTTAGTTGCAAAAAATTGAGTCAAATTGAGAGAATAATTAAATCTGCAAGCTATGTAAAGCAGGAATAAAATGATTTGTTTTATTCTTTCCTAGTTTTAGCAGATTGTTATTGCTTTTCTTCATTGGTCGGATTTGAATTTCTAGATGGAGAGATAAGGTTTTTTTTTTGCTTTAAAAGTAATTTTGGCCTTTTTTGAGGAGCTTTTCAATATGTACTGGAAAAAAGTGTGTTTTTTCTGCTTTTGTGCAGACTTTTGAGGCAATTTTCGATACCTTTCCTTGAGCTTTCTTCTTGAGCTTGGATTAGGGTTTTGGAGATATATCTTGTGAAAAAATTAGTTTTTTTCTTAGTTCAGATTCTAGTTTCTGGCTCTTACACATTTTTGAGCTTGTAAACTTCTTTGTACTCAGGTTTTGAGATTTTCACTCCATCTAATAAAAAGTAGCATTCCTATCTCCAATTTCTTTCTCAACTTGCATTTTTAGTATGATGTTTATATTGTGATTATGTTTACAGATCCTCTTTATGTCCTATTATTGCAGATCATCAATACAGAAAGTTCATTTTTTGCAGGTTGCATGCTGTGTTTAAATCTAAACCTTCATGCAAATCAATTTTGCACTGATGTTCATGAGAGATTGTGAATTCATTGTTGTTTTTCTGAAGACTATTTACGGGTGAAATATCAAAGTCATTATTAAGTTTGAGGATCATTTTAAGTCATAGGTTTTAATTTCAGCTATTCTCTATCCCTTTTCCAAGAGGATCACTTATAATAGGATTCATCTTTCGGAGAACCAACTCACTCTGGAGATTCTCTTCACATAGATCACCCACATCTGAAAAGAGTTTCCATGTTTCAATAGATAGTCTATTTTTTATGAATTTGACAAAGGGTGCATATCTGATTGATAACAAGTATATTGATGATAAGATGTTGTGGATTAAAGGGTTTTTTGATAGGTATATCTAGTTTATCTACATGAATTTTTAGAGGTTTGCATGAAGATTTGATTGAGTTATGAGTATTTGTGTTCTGAAAGTTGTTCTATTGCTTTAGTTGGTTTTCCTAAAAGAAGATGATGTGATTCTAGTAATTTGAGTTTTTACGGATGCTTCTATGGTGGTTCATGATGCTTGTTGATATTTATAGATCATGCTCTATTTGTGTTGGTCCGCATTGATCGTGTGCTCACGATTGGTGATTTTCTTCTTTGAGTTCATTTTTTTCATGATCATGGCTGACAGGGTGATTGTAGCATGTTTTAGATCTTTGAGGCATAATTTTTGAAAGTGTTCCATATTTGAGGATGTTGTTTTGGGTCCTTACTATGTTTTGGATTACATTGTTTGGTTCACATTGATAAATTGTTTATTGATTTGGGCTGACAGTTTGTACACATTTCATATTTTGTTGGGCCGACATGTAGTTGATGTTATCCTTAGTTGCAAATATATATGATCAATTGTTTATACCATTTGATGGTATGGTGTGTGATGTATGTTGTATACGAAGTGCGAATAATGTTCTAATCTTTCAAAGGTAGAAGAAAAGTGTAAAGAAGAGTGAGTAGATGAAAGTGTTGGTGTGCTTAATCAGAACTATAATTAGGCATTAGAAGATGTTATTTTCTCAGTTCAAAATCTTCTAGATGTAATCCAAATGTGATTGTAAGATAGTGAATCTTCTTTTGGGAAGTAAGCCTTTTGTATTTGAGTAGTGAGCTCTAGGTAGTGTTCCTGAATGCATGTTTATTCTCCATTTGCAATACTTTTAACATGGTATAATCTTGTGGACTAACCTCCATTGTGGTTTTTCCCCTAATAGGGTTTCCACGTAAAAATCTTGGTGTTATGTGTGTTTTTGATGTGGTGATTGTTTATGCTTTCATGTTTATTTATCAGATATGAGAATAAGTTTAATAAGTATAATTTATGTGACAACTGATTCACCCCCCCTCTTAGTTTTTTTCCCTTGTGTTGCCAACCTATCAAAGGAAAAAATATTAGTAGAGAGACCCTTCCAAATTTAGGATCATGATTATCAAACATCACAATGGAAAAATAATCAACAATTAGTCAATAAATACAATATGTAGTACCTATGATATAGGATGAAGTACCCTCTATTAGTAATTTAGAATATTAATCATTAGGAGGTAAATGGGGATCTCACAATGAAAATAGAAAAATTTATAGTAAAATAAAATTTTGAAGCTAGAGAAAGAAAATATTAGAACACAATGACATACTAAGAGGGGGATGAATCAAAATATCGCATAAATTTATTCAATTAAACTTTATCAATAAAAAATTCATACTACCTCAAACTGATAAAGAAACTAATGTATTTCAAATACACAAGCACAAAACCATAACACCAGTATTTACATGGAAAACCCTACAAGGGAAAAACCGTAGTGAGCAAGATACTTGGAGCTATTGTAAAAATTTAGCCTCACAAATTAAAAAATATTTGCAATAGGTTTTATGGGTTACAACCCAAAAGAAGATACAAATCCCTAAAAAAATGTTTTATGGCTACAGCCAGAGGAAGTCTATGACTCCCTACAAATTACAACACTTACAGAAGGAGGCTACAACCTTAAAAAAATATACTTGACAAGAACTATTGATCAATTTCCATTGCAAAACCTCTAAAGAACAACTTCTGCTACCTTCAACTTACTTCTTTCAGCACACTTCCTTACTCAAAAAAATATTGCAACTTTGAACTCATTTCCTTTAGCACACTTCCTTACTCACACAAATACTATTTCCTTTGGGTCACTACCTTTAATACACTTCATATAATTCTTCACATACTCACACACACTCATAAAATTTGCAACAAATTTGATCTTCCATTTATATCCTCTACAAGCTTGAAAAAGTTTCTCCTTGTTGGCCAAGATGAAATGTGTACACATGAAATGTGCAACGACCATAATAAGCTAGCT
This sequence comes from Sequoia sempervirens, assembly GCA_007258455.2. Classification (NCBI taxonomy): domain Eukaryota; kingdom Viridiplantae; phylum Streptophyta; class Pinopsida; order Cupressales; family Cupressaceae; genus Sequoia; species Sequoia sempervirens. The sequence continues at coordinate 184,926,553 of VDFB02047230.1, read as the reverse complement.
TCAAAACATCCACAGTAAAAGGTAATAAAATGTGGTCCAAACCAGGAGATAATCTAGACCTATTTTACCTTATTACAAACCTCCACACTAGCACACACCTCAACATTCCAAGTTGGTCCAACAAACACTTAACCTTCCATGCATTAACTCCAAACCACAAGTGGTACTAAAGAGACCCAATAACAATATGTGGATCACTTTACAAGAATTACATGATATTCAAAAACATTCTCATACACCCCTTTACAACTTCATGCTACATTATGTTGGCATAAGAAAATAAACACTAAACCTAGCATCTCTTGTAAACCCAAAATACACAATCTTGAGATAGAACATTGAAAATCATACTTGTACACCTCAACAGCTAAAACTTGAAATGAGAGAACATACAATATGAAAGTATCCTCCAAACCACAAGACCATATATTCAAGTATGGAGAAATGTGGATCATTCCTTAGATCCTTCTTGATTGTAACAATATATACTTCACTATGATAGCTTTGGAAACTTCTACGATAACTTCTATGTTCTAAAAATAGGAACATACATTTTTCACATCTTCTTATATCTAACTTCTAAATCACAATGCCATAAATTCAATTGTGGAGGAATACAAAGTAGTCTCCCAAGCTTCTTCAGTACAAATTCTTGATCCAATTACTACATGGAAATATTTCATACTTTCTTTGATATCTTATGCAATGTTTTACATCAAGGGATAGAGAATACAATATTCACTACACCATAGAAAACAAATACAACCCTCTTCAAGAATGTGAAGAAACATAAATTATTCATAACAATTCTCATCTATTCATGAGAAATAGATGTAGTACAATTATGCACAACATGCTCATGACATTTGTCATCATGACCAAAACTTCTGACCATCACACTGATTGCATCAAATGCAAACTTCCACAATACCACAATGTTGATATCAATGACAACACATACAACAATCTCCCCCTCTGGAATTGATGGAAACACTAACCTGATATGTAATTTTTCCCCCTTTGACATCAAGGGAAAAGGTTTAGTAGTCTTCCTCTGAGCCTACAACAACATATAATCTCCCCTTGTATGCATAAAACTTATCATATTTCTCAGATAATTTCTACCAGTTCCCCATAAGAGGTAGCCCTCATCAATCTAGGGATAAAAATATGTCTTGAATTTCTCCCCTTAGATAGATGCACCATCTAGACATCTAGTTATAAGGAGAGGCAACAACCACTAACTTTTGTTTGAGGTAATCAAATGTGTCCTTTGAAATTTTCTTTGTAAAGATGTCTACAAGTTGATCCTTTTTAGGTACATATTCCTATTTTACCTCTTGATTTGCAACCTTCTCTCTTAGAAAGTGATATTGTATAGATAAGTGTTTGGTTCTAGAATGCATCATTGGATTCTTTGAAATATTGATTGCATTTATGTTGTCACATAGAATAGAAATGGGCTCATCACACATTATCTTGATATAATTTAATTTTTGCTTCATCCACAACAATTGAGTGTAGCAAGATGCTACAACTATATACGCTTCTTCTTCTTTTGTTAAGGATACTAAATATTGCTTCTTAATAAACCATGATACTAATATATCTCCCAAAAATAAAGCTCCATGACTGGTGCTTCTTATATTTTCAATACTGCCAACCCAATCAACATCAGTATATGCACTCAAGCAAAATTCATCACCTTTTTTATAACAAAATTCATAATCTGGAGTGCTCTTCAAATATCTGAAGATCCTCTTGACACCCTTCACATGAGTTTCTCTTGGATCAACTTGAAACCTTTCAAGCAATCAAACAACTTGCATAATGTTAGTTCTAGATGTTGTTAAGTATAGTATTCCTCCAACAATACACATATACATAGTTTGATTAGCTTGAAGTGACTCATCATCTTTTCTCAAATGACAACATATTACCATAGGAGTTCTCACAGGTTTTTATTCTTCCATACAAAAATTCTTCAACATCTCCTTGACATACTTTTCTTGAGAGGTAAAAATACCATCTGACTAAGCAATTTGGAGTCCAAGAAATAATGATAACTCACCTATCATAGGCATTTCAAATTCCTTCTACATTTCTTCAAAAAAATTCTTACATATTTCATCATTCCTACCAAATATTATATCATCAATGTATACAACAACTATTAGAATTTTTTCATCCTCAATTTTCATGTAAATATTGCTATCTATGGTACCTTTCTTGAAGCCCTACTAGAGTAAGTACTTGTCTAGCCTCACGTACCAAGAGCTAGGGGCTTGTTTGTGAACCGTAGATTTTAGGTGTAGGTGCTATGACTCTCTTGCTCATTTAGGGTTTTTCACCTAAAGGAGAGAGATAGACCCCCAAAATCTAGGTGGTTCACTCAAAATAATGCAAGTAAAATGAAAATATGCCTAAATGCAATGACCTAAGAAATATGAAGTGTTTGAAAACATAGTGATGTTTGCAAAAGACCTAAAAAAATGAATAAGAATGCAAAGAGAACAAAATAGGAAGTTACAAGAATGAATGTGTGCACCTATAAACTTGATGGAGACTAGAAAATACTCTAAAAAACTAGAAATGTTGACTTTTTGACTGACTGGAACTCATTCACTACCCTAGGCGAATTAGTCCTATATTAGGGTTTCTGCCAAAAGGGTATTGGAATCTACACTCTGCTTTGACAAACACATCTAGTGGGACTCATTCACCATCCATGGTGAATTAGTCCTTTTTCTATTTTCTAAAAATTCAATTTTTAGATCTGCACTTTGTCACCTACACAACACTTCTTGATAGAAACCCGGATCCAAATCTCTAAAAACACCTGCAAAATAGTTTTAAGTTTGTTTTCTAATGGGGGGTTTTCCTTGGTCAAACCCCTAATTTGGTAATTAAACCTTGAATGGATAAAATATACATAAAACCCTAGCCCTAAGTGTGTCTAAGACTAGGAAAATTTGAAGTAAGACAAAACCCTATTATAATGTGCTAGAATAAGATAAGTAAATGTGATTTGAATGATGCAAGACTTCAATCCAAGAAACCCTACAACATTTCAAATGAATGTAAATGACATGCAACCCTTAAATCTGAAGATAGAGAGAAAATTAAAGATGGAATGGGTATGTGCAGGATCATGATGGGCCAAAAAGTGGCAATATGATGGGTATGTGGCTAACGACTATTTTTTTACCCAAAATTGATGAAATGAAAAGGGTTTTTAAAGGAGATTCTCATAATTCCATCGATATAAATTATGCTTTACTCTGAATTTAATAAGTAACTATTATTCATTTTCTATTCAAATTATGACTAAAGTCCTAATTGGTAGGCTGATTGAAAAACATCTATAGCTTTCAAATGGTATCACATTTTTTTAATCCAAAAAATGCATCACATTCTATGCTTCACATACTATAGGATTAAAAAAAGAAAAAATGAATTTCATGAAGTTTTGACCAAGTTAAGGTGGTCAAACATACAATTTTTTATATTTTTAAAAAGTTGTAACAAAAAATTCATAATTAATTATTTACTTGGAAAAAATTTACAAAAAAATATGCATCACATCAGAGCATGAGTCATCTACTTATATCTAAAATCTTATAAAAAAATATTATCATTTTATTGTGGTTAGGGTGGTCAAATAGACACCTACTTCTTATTTTTTCCTTGAAATTTCAAGTTTTGACCAAATATATATATATTTTTTTAAACAAACCTAGTAGTTTAGAAACTACATTCAATTTGCTACAGATTCTATTCTTACATATTTTTGAAATAATATAGATAACTTATTCAATTTTTTTTGTCAAGTTGCCTAACTATGATTTTTTTGAATTTTTTGCCACTTAAGGGCCTATTTTTTCCATGATGATCTTGCACATACCCGAATCACTTTGCAAACAAGTCATAAGGTGTGATTTGATGGCTAGTTGTATCTCCTCAACCTAGATTTCTCCATGATTCTCCATAGGCATCCATGATCAACTCTTTGCAATGTTGGATCTTGAATGAGAAGTGAGCTTGAAGACTTGCAAAACCCTATCTTGTTGTCAAAAGCTTCAAATTTTCTATGAAACTTCTTGTGGAAGATTCTCAACACTTGACTTTTGAATTTGCTTTGTAAAAATGACTAGGAGATGTAAAAATGACCTAAAATGCATATTTATAGGCATTAATACCTAATTTTCCCATTATTTAGACCTAAGAGGCTGACATCCACTAAAAAATTGAAATTTTCCCCAAAAGGGACTCATTCGCTACCCTTGGCGAATGGGTCCATCCAGAGGGGACTCATTCGCCCAAGGTGGTGAATGGGTCCCACTTGTGGTTTTTGGAGGTGGGTTTTTGAGATATGAAGAGTTAAGTATTATTTGTTGGGATTTATATTATTTTTAAGTGAAATGAGCCTCTAGATGAAAAATAATCAGTTTTAGGGGCCTATAAATGCTATTTTGAAGAATGATTAATGCAAGGGTACTCAAAAGTAGGTCCAAATTAAGTGTGAAATTGTCTCTTTTTCCAAGAGCATCCAATTTAGCCCCCACTTTAGCGCCCATATAACTCTACGTGCATATGTAAGCTAAAGGACTCTAAACAATACACTTTATTGCACAAAAGGATACTCATTCAAAAGAGGGGAGAATGAATCCTCCAATGTAGTTATCTATAGAACCACAACATTAGGAACCACATACTGCAACAAAAATTTGTTAATTATCCAAAATCCTTTTATCTAACTTCTAGAAATCAAATTTGAGGGTAGATGTATGCCCCCCTTGATTCTGCTTGCTTTACGAAGGTGGAATCAAGGTAGAAATCTAGCCACATCAAAGAAGGAACAATCATATCGTAGGGAATTTCCAAGTACCATGCCACATAACTATAGATGATTGATGATGTCGAGTGTGGAATCATGATTCCAATGCATCAAACGATGTCAAAAATGAAGTTCCCTAGCTCCTACTATGTTGTTTTGAAGAAAAAAGTACTTTATTAACTTTTAAGAGAAAATAACCCTATTTTAATGCATAAGAGTAAAAGGGATGAAAATAGGTTAAAAGAGATAAGGGAGAGTAATTTTTCACTTACTATTGCATTTTACCTTCTTGTAGCTTGAGAGTGATGAGTGGGACAAGAAGATGTCGAGTAGACGAGATTACAAGCCTTCATGATTGGATGTGCTTTGAGACTAGGTGGCACGCGGTGAGCTGTATCACGAGGTGAGTCAATTCTACAACCTTTGCTTAGTGATTTTGTAATGATTTAATGATTTTTATGCATATATAGATTAATTTAGGATCTTGAAAATAAGGTTCGCAAAGTGTCCCCTTTCTTCGCAAAGTGTCCCTTTTGTTCACAAAGAGTCTCATTTATTTGCAAAGTGTCCCATTTCTTCGCAAAGTGTCTTGTTTCTTTGTGATATGTCCCAAAAGGGTTATAAAGTGTCTAGGGCTTTTATAAAAGCACACTAGAAGAACTTCAACACACTTTCATGAGGAGTAATGTAAAAATTAAAGATGTTAGATGAATTTTTAGAGTGCATATTGTTTTGATTTGGATAGGTACCCGCCTGGTCATGACAATAGCTAGGGAGAGATAGTTAATCTTTTTGAGAGACCTAGCTCTAGCACTATCAGTAGAGGAGATAGAGAATCTTCAGGTAGTAGGCATCTATTAGGCATACATTATGGCTCCCATGAGATGCCACAATGCCATGTTGATGGCCCTATGCAAGTGTTGGAATGTTGATACATGTACATTTCACCTCCCCACTAGAGAGATAGCCATTACCTTAGAGGATGTACACTAGATTCTCTAAGTTCCTATTTTGGGAGAACAAGTACACTTCCAAGGAGATCAATCATTTCATGAGTGGAAACTTGACATGTAGTACTTCCTCAATGGTCCTATTCACGATGAGCGCATGAGAGCATGAATCGAGCTACCTATGCTACTATATTAATGAGCCCCCATAGTGAGATAGATTTATGATGCACAGGGTGGCACTAGTACTCAATCTAGATCGATGAGTGGTACAACTTTATGGAGGGTTAGTTCACTCAATTCATGGGATGGAAGAGAATAGGATGGTCTATGCTTGGGGACGTTGTGTCCTGGCACATCTTTATTATGATCTGGGTTGATTTATTTTTTAGGAGATAGATAGTATGGTGCCCTACACACTTCTGCAAGTGTGGTGCCTTGAGCATATTACATGCACCAGGCCTATCAATTTCCCATGTGTTGTAGCCACAAGGTATCCACGAGCCTTTGACTATCCTTTATAGTGCTTGTGGTAGTATGGAGACTTGAAATTTTGGAGAGTAAGATTTGATTGGTTGGAGGAGGACGAGATCCTTTGGAGACCTTATCTACTTACACTACAATGGCCAGTTCCCATAGGAAAGTCAAGGAGGATGTAGGTAGATAGATTTTTGGCTAGTCAACATGACTATGTAGTATGTCCTTTCTATTATGGTCAAGTCATGCAACAGTTTGGGCAGGTGCAGACACCACTAAGGGTGTGACCCTTTATCAAGAGATTAGTGCAGAGTTCCTAGAGGCCAGGTGATACCATACAGCTCACTATAGACCATGTTGTCTAGAGTGACTCTAATGATTCAGATCATGATCAGTCGCCAGTCTTAGATGTTGATGACATCAGTAGCATAGATGAGCATGAGGAGTGGTGGTTAGTGACATGACTAACTCCTATATTTCTGATGGATGTCCCTATAGGTGATGCATGACTACTGCTAGATGAGGGAGATGAGGTAGAGGACAGGGCCAAGGATGTATGATACAGGGCTTTAGATATATTCACTGATGTTATAGATGATGAGTATGATTCAGATGTTGATCCTAACTATGATGGCTAGGATGAGGAGGATGAGGAGGAGGATGAGAATGAGGAGCCACCCTTGAGTGAGAGTGATGGGGTAGTAGCTAGAGATTGACACAAGTGGGGAGATCCCTCTCCCAGTTGTATGATGAGATCTTGAGTAGTAGCTATAGTGGGAATGAATACTCACAGTCATGGAGAGGCTAGCACATCCTCCATGCCCCCTGTATAGGATATTATTGATATTTTTCAGCCGAATGGAGATATAGGTGATGATATTTGATTTTATGCATGTAATTTAGTGATTATGCTTTATATATATATGTATATATCATGATGATGTTTATTGATTGTACATTGTTTCTACCTTTCAGGAGTGATGAGATATTGGTGAGAGTTCTATCATCAGGTGGCTACAAAGATAGTTCTTGCATTCATTGAAGAGGAGATGGACCCTGATTACATGCCCACACCAATCGTGGAGGAGGAGCCAGAGTCACTCAAACCATTTGTGAGGCTATAGGAAATATATGAGAGTGTGAGGAGATAACTCTATCAAGCTGAGACCACCGGATAGTCATCCCAGACTCCAGTAGAGGTGGAGAGACTACAGGAAGAGTTATCATGGTTATTGGCGAAGAGGGATTAGATAGCAAAGGAGCATCATGTGGCTCTTGGGCGGGTATAGGGTCTAGAGTTTGCACTCAAAGTTGGTAGATCGAGATCACGATCACACATGGCCATCTCATGATGTTTGGGTACCAGATCACAGACACGAGATCCCGAGGGGTCTAGTTCTCATAGATCTTGGTGATGTTGTATATTGTGATGAGATGTACATAAAAATTTGGATATATATATATATATATGAGCATTTGATTTTTTTCAATATGTCTTAATGTGTTTAAATTTTAAATGGCAATGTGATTAATTAAATAACTGTTGTAAAATTATTTAATTAACACCCACATGATTTAACATGATTTATGTGATTTAATGTAAAACATATGTTAGTTTTGCTTTAGATATAGCATTGTTATTTTAAGGAGGGTATGTTAAATTAGATACACCTATAATTCATATAAGGATCAAACTAAACATAACATGAGGGTGAATAGTATGAAACCTAAAGTAATTATAAAAATAAATTAAATAATCACCTTAGTGTTCAAGACATACATGTGATCATTTGCCAAGAACGAAGCAATGTGAAAGTATTTAGGATGTAACCAAATAACTTTAGACAACACTAATTTATCATTCATACTATTCAAAGAGACTAGAGATAATACTGACACAGATGCATGACATTAATAGGTTCCTTAAGGGGTGTTCCATCGAGCTCTATTAATACGTAAGCACCAGACCCATAATTGGTATCGATTATGTAGGGTCCTAATCAATTAGGGATAAATTTATCATTGTCTTCATGGTCAACATGAGTATTATGTTGATTCTCATAGAGAATGAAGCTGCCCTTACTAAATGTCTGAGGAATGACTTGAGTATTGTGTTTACATTGTAATTTTTTAATGTAAACTTGTAGATGCTCAAGAGCGTTGATGCACTTTTCATTGAGCATCTCAAGCTAGTACAATATCTTTTCTTTATAAATGGTATCATCGATAAGGTCTTGAAGATAAATTCATAGCATAGAAATTTCTAATTCCAAGGGCATGATTGTGTTGGTACCATAAACAAGGTTATAGGGTGTAGTTCCCATGGATAATCTAATACTCATTTGATAAGCCCAAAGCTCATAATGTAATTGTGTATGCCAATCCTTATGATGTTTGTGAATAGTTTTCTTTATGATTTGTTCAAGAATATTATTAGTGGTTTCAGCTTGTTCATTGGATTGTGGATAGTATGGTGTGGAAAATCAATGTTGAATATTGAATGTTTCAAGAAATTTCTTTATGCCATTATTCTTAAATGGGGTTCCATTGTCTAAAACTATTGCTAATGGAAGTCCATAGTGAGCAATTATGTGTTCCAATATGAATCGACAAATTACTTCAACACTTGTGGAACAAAGAGGAATAGCTTCCACCCTCTTTGTGAAGTAATTAGTTGATGTAATGATAAATTTATGTCCAACAGAGGAGGGTGGTGAAATATTTCCAATGAGATCTAGTCCCCATACTGAAAACAACCAAATCAGAATTTGAGCACAAAGCTCAGAAGTAGGGGCATGAATTAGATTGCTATGTTCTTGATATTTGTGACATCGTTTAACATAAGCAAAGCAGTATTTTTCCATATGTCACCAATAGTATCCCATACGAATGAGTTTTTTCACTAATGACCGTCCTCCAAAATAACCCCCACAGGCACCAACATGAGCCTAGTCAAGGGCTATAGGAATTTTAGAGTCCTTAAGACACCTCAATAAGAGACCATTGAAAGATCTTCTATACAACACATCGGCAAGGATTATGTATTTGGATGCTAGTTTGTGTAAATGATTTCAAGTATTTGTTGTGGGTTCAAGAATGGTACCATCTTTTAAATAATTTATATTGTATCATACCATTCTCATGATTCTTCTTGAGTTGTTAAAATGTCTTCTAATTAGGTATCAATTGAAGGTTTCATATTTGGATGAATAATAAAGGTGAAGTATGTTGAAGGATCGTGTGGGGATATAAGAGGCTACACTTGCCATTGCATCCACATGTCGATTTTCTTTTCATGGGATGTTGTCAATGGTGAATGATTCAAACTTCTCTAATAATTACATTGTAAGATCCTTGTATTTTGATAATTTTTCATGTTTAGTTTGATATGTCTCATTTATTTTTTTGATCACTAATTGTGAATCACCAAAGATCTTGATATCTTTGACACCCATGGTTAAACTAGCTCGCAATCTAGCAATTAATGCCTCATACTCAGCTGTGTTATTTGTACATAGGAAATTTAATCTATAGGACAAGGGAATAGGTTTTCCTTCAGGTGGAATTAATATCACTCTAGCACCGGAACCTATTCTACACTTAGATCCATCGAAATACAATTCCCATGTTTTAACATCTATTGTCAAGACACTGTCATCAGGAAAAGAGTAATGATTAAGTAAAGCGAGAGGAGAAGGGGCATCAACTAAGTGATCAGTCAAGGCTTGTCATTTGATTGCTTTTTGTGAAACAAACTTAAGGTCAAACTTAGTTAACAACATCACCCACTTAGCTAAGCATCCAGATAGGTTTGTTTTATTAAAAAGATGTTTAAGAGGATCAAATTTTGTTATGACTTGTATTTCAACATTTAGTAAATAATGTCACAATTTACTAGTAGCGAATACAAGAGAAAAAACATTATTTTCCAATTGGTGAGTATCGAGTTTCATAATTGATTAAAGTTTGATTGATGTTATAAATAAGATGTTCTTTTCTAGTATCATCTTGTTGAGTCGACAATGCTGCAAGAGCATGGGATGATGTGGCTATGTAAAGGATAAATGGTTTGTTGGGCATAGCAAGTTGTAAAATAGGTGGAGTTGCAAGGTATTCCTTAAAACTCTTAAAGGCCCATTTACAATCCTCATTCGAATCAAAATGTACATCCTTTTTGAGAAGATGTGTGAAGGGTAATGTGTGCTTAGCTAAAGATGCAACGAAATGATAGATAGCTTGAATTTGTCCTTATAATGTGAGCAATTGAGAAATGTTCTTAGGAGGTGGCATGTTAATAATGGCATCAATTTTCTTTGTGTTCACCTCAATGCCTTTGTGAGATATGAAAAACCCCAAAAGTTTCCCACTATCTATGCCAAAGACACACTTTTTCAGATTTAGTCGCATGTTATATTTATGTATTCATTCAAAGATCTTTCGAAGGACATTTACATTGTCTTGTCTTGTTAAGGATTTAGCAAGGATGTCATCAACATAATCTTTATGTATGTAATTGTGAAATATCAATGCCATTTATCATTAATAAGTTGCACTAGCATTCTTTAATCCAAAAGGCATCATAACCCAACAAAATGTTCCCCAAATATTTGTAAATGTGGTTTTGTATTGATCTTGTGGGTTGATAAAGATTTGATTATAACCAGAAAATACATCCATGAATGAAAAAAAAGAATGTCCAGTAGTTGAATCCATGATCATGTCAATATTAGGAAGCATAAAATCATCCTTTAAAGAGGCTTTATTCAAGTCACAAAAATCCATGCATATCCTAATATGATTATCGGGTTTAGCAACTGTGACAATGTTTGATATCCAAGGAGAATAATTAATAGCTCGAATGAAACCTGCATCAAGGATTTTTTCAAGCTAGCCTTTAACATGCAAGGATATGTTAGGATACATTTTTTGTATCTTTTGGTGGATAGGCTTAGCATTTTCAACAAGAAAAATGTTGTGTGTTACAATTTTTGGGTCAATTCCTAGCATATTGGAATATTTTCAAGTGAAAATTTCATGAAAATCACGAAGTAAAGTTGCAGTGTCCTCATGTTCTTCATCATCAAGTCACTTCCCAATCTTAATAAATTTGTCTTTATCATATATTTCCATTAGTATATCAATTGTATCTCCTAAGGGGAGTGCATTAGGCTTAGGAAGTTTAGGATCATATGGTTCTTCAGTAATATCACTATCATTTTGCCTGGTACTTATCATAGCAAAAGTAACCTGTTTCATGGGAGGAGTAGAGGATGTGCTATCATAAACTCCTAACATTTGTTTTAAAGCTTCACCAATTTTAATGTGCTCCCATGATGGAGGTAAGTCCATATGAAGCATTTTAGGATGTTTGATTGTGACATTGTGTCTTGGTTGACATGTAATAGTGTTGATATTCAAAGATGGTCATTGAGTGGATTTTCTCATCTTAGAAAATCCTCTCTCTCCTCCTCCTCGCCTGCCTCTGGGATGGCATCTAATGCCTCTCTCACTGCATGCTATCTCACCCTCCTACGCTACCTTTGGCTATCTCTCCTCTATCTCTGGTTGTCTCCTCTATCATCCCCATCATCTCCATCATCTCCACCCCAACCTCTATCCCTACCCTCGTCTCGCCCTCCACCCCAACCTCTATCTTTGTCACCATCTCTACCTCTGCCTCTTCCTCTATCACTGTCTCTGCCCCCTCGTCGGGCTCATGGAACGCATGGTATAACTGATCTCCTGTCAATAGGCACTGGCCCATCAGGATCTGTACTTAGTAGCACTAGTCGATGCGCCTACCACCACAAGTCATAGTCAGTGGTAGTACCTGGATCTACAACTCCACCTCTCCATCCCCATTACTAGGCTACTAGCCCATCAATCTGCTACTTAACAAATGGTATGGAAATCGGTGGTCCCCACGCTGGCTCCCTGGAAGATTTGGCATACTCGGTTGTGCCTACCGGTACACCCTACTGCTCCCCAAACTATCTCAGTACACGCTATGGTAGGTACATATCTATAATGAGTTGACTCTGCACTATCCTACCAATCAAGTAACAGTATTGTCTGCAAAAGCTGAGGTGGTCATCCTCATCATCCCACTGCTCGCAATCTCTCTAGGGCCTCCAGATGAATGAAACCATGATGTCAATTTGATGGCGCCACCAACCTGTCTCTCCAATCCTCATCTTCTGTAAGGCACTAGAATAGTAATAAGTGTAAGGCATCCCATCGGCTAGTTGTGGTCTCTGGATAGGAGGTCAGAATATGGCCCAATGCTCCCAGCCCCATATCATCATAAGTGTAGTACCACATCCAATGCTCTGTGCCCTCCTGTAGCCACCTCATGAAGCTAATGGTAAAGCATGCCTAAAAAATAGGGCCCCCAAGCATAAACTGTCCTGTCTCACCTCATCCCCACTAGCACATCACCCCAACCAATGGGAAACCCGTGTCTGTGGCGGTCAGGAATCAGTATCCTGCCTATCAATGTTGCCAAAAATGCATCAAACCGAGCATAGTGCTTTGCCCTAAACTCCTAGCGGATATCATATCTCTCAATGTCGAGTCCTGAAGGTCTGATAGCCATGCTGAGGGTCATAGACGATCCTCTCTCGAATCGGTAAACAGAGGATACGGTAGATGTCCTCCAACGTCACAGTAGCCTCTCCTATTGGCAAATGGAATGAGAATGTCTCTGAATGCCATTTCTCACACAAAGCAGTCAGTAGTCCCCTATTTTCCTGAATAACAAGATTATAGGCAACATAATACAGACTTAGCCGCATCAACCATCGTCGCTCTCGCAGAGTCAGCTAGTCTCTGAATCAGAAGGCCGATGACCTACTCTCCCACGTATAGATGGGTGCTAGTTGTCTCTGCACATGATCAAATAATGCATCAGTACGTTTTGGACAATTTTCATTATCATCATTATAACTCAAAATCATTTAAAATTTGAAAAGCATTAGAATCAACATTAGTAAAAGTCAAAGTCAAATGCTTTGCGTTGACTACACTTGCATCACAGAAAAATGATTGCATCATTTCGTACTTCACTTGCATCTCAACACATCGATTGGGTCATTCTGTTGCTCAATTTTGTCTCATTAGAGCTTTTGCATCATGGTTTAGGGAACATGTGTCACTTCATTTGAATGTGTCGCTCAAACTAACAAATGCATCACAAAATGGCATATGTAGCATAATAACTCTAAAATGTGGCACGATATTGCTAATGCGTTACATATCCCTAATTTACCCTATTTACCCCTTACACTTGTGTCGTGACGCATCAAATGTGTTGAACACGAAGTCAAATACAGCTTATGCATATGCATCGTAGCCCATTCATTATTGGCCCTAAAAACCTAAATTTTGCATGCAAAATGATGAAATGACAAGGTGGGTTAGAGGTACACACCACTGGCTCTAAGCCCTCTGGCCTCTTAAAGGTCCGCACAATCTCACCGCGATGCTCAGTCACTAGAATCACCATCCTCGTAGAAGTCCTCTTCACTCGTCGCTCTCAAATTTGTTAAAGTGAATAGTGAAAATGAATTGACTTTTACCCCTTTGTCAACCTATTTATAAAGTGAAAAGGACATTTGTCAACTAGGTTATTACTGGAGGCCCTTTTGACCAACTTTGACCACCATTTTGGCTGTTTTAGAAATGTCAGAATCTGAAACCATCTGTGCCATTGCTTTTTTGCTCATTAAATTGACTTATTAGGACACTTTCCAAATTTTTCTATTGCCGGCCCAAAATTTGAAAAATTTCCCGAGGGGGCATTGATACTTTGTACCTTCTCTGGGGTATGACTTTAATTTATTTTATTTGTCACAATGCGACATGCTACATTATGACAAAGAGGGGCAAAATGTAAACACATAAAAATGACCTAGGCCTACAAGCTCTATTTTACCACTTTCGTCCTGGCATAATTATGACATTTAATTATGTCCTTGGTCCACGTTCAACTATTAATTAAATAATTTATAATTATTTAATTAATTCATCTCTTTTATTCTTCATGATTATTAAATAAATAAATTTTATTTATTTATTCAATACGTCACTAAGTGTCTATTATCTTCTTACAATTAAATAAATTTATTAATTTATTTAATTACCTTTGTTCATTTATTCTTCCTAATTATTATTTTTTAATTCAAGGGGTAAACACTTTTGAACCGAAGCTATGAAGCGGAATACAACCACTCAACAATACCACCGCAATGGGGTTTGAACCTTGGTGGTGAGAATAACAATGCCACCTTTAAACCATCACACCATGCCAATATTGGCTTATTCTTCCTGATTATTAAATAAATGAATTTCATTTATTTATTTAATATGTCACTAATTCTTATAATTAAATGAATTTATTTATTTATTTAATCATATCCTCTAAATTAAATAATTATCTTTAATTATTTAATTTCCAAATTTAATATTTCCCTCATTTTAAATAAATGAAATTATTTAAAATGATCTCACATTCTTGACTATCAGTTCATTTTAGTAATTAATCTGAAAATCAATTATTTATTATCACAAAAAATCCATATTTTGAATTAATTTAATTCAAAATGGTAATCTTCCAAAAATCAAGCAATTGAGAAAATTCTTGATTTTCCAAATCTGCTTTTTAGTTCAACTCTTATCTTATTGATTTTTCGAATCTCACAAATCAAGCAATCTTTATCTTCTTGATTTTTGAAAATATTTATCGTTTTGACTAATTATCTCATTTATTCTCGACCGCCGATTCGATCTTCTCATATGACATCTCAACCACTCATTTAACAATCTTTCCCTAACCCTAATTAGGGATTGTCACATTAAATATCATCCACAGATTTTTGGCTTTCACCAGCTTTTAATCTCGTTCGTCCATCAAAAATTGTGTTTTCTATAAAATGACAATTTTTCTCACATTTTCGACTACTCGCGCTCATACTTACATTTTTCTTTGCAACATTCATGATAGTTTGGCATATTCAATTCCAGTCTTAGACATTATAGTCATTTTCTCATAGGCATAGACATTTATATTTCAAATCCTTCAAAGCTTGTTTAGGACATTGGCATAGTCAAAGATTTCTCACACACTCGATTTGAGGGCAACAATTAGAAAGTTAGAGGGTGCTATGAAGGTGAATCATGGAAGCTTCAATGAGTGACAAGTATAATCATTCTTGTTTTAGTTTTCATTGTACTTGATAGCTTCTTTGGGTTTGTAGGCTTTATTATTTGATAATCTAACCTTAGGAAATTAACCCATTGATACATTAGTGAACTCGATTGCTTTTTTTTTGTTTCATACGGTTTATTTGGTTTTTTGTCATTTTTGCAAGTACAAGTATGAAAAGCCGCTTTTTATTTTTATCGCGCTGCATCTGATGTGTCACGACACATTCAAAGGCTAAAACGATGCAATCGCTCTAAGGTGCCACAATCGCAGTATGTAATGCAACATTTGACATAAACGAGTTGCATCTTCCTATCAGATAGAGACACATTTGCTCTACTGCGATCCATTTTCCTGGTAATTGTTTTTTTTTCTTCCTTTTGCATTCTGGTTTTTCTGTTTTCTATTATTTTTTGTTTTGCATTCTAGGTTTCTATTTTCTGTTCCTTTTTGTTTGGCATTCTAGTTTTCTTTTCTAGCATATGTTTTTCGTGTTACTAATCTTGGTTTCCAGCATGTGGTGGTTATGTTTCGTGGGTCCAAGACTAGTTGATAAAACTACTAACTTGTGCTTTTTCAGGTTCAAGTGTCCAAGACTCATTTCTAAACATTGTGTTTGTTTCTTTTTAGATTACAACACATTTACTTTTGGTGCACTTAAAATAAACATGTCTTATATTTTGTTTGATTGTGTTTGAAAGTGGTAGGCGAATATGCCTTCACCTTGTGCAAACTAGGTGATTAGAAAGCTAGACCCACTTTGTCCTTGTGTAACCCTAATGCAATAATCGAAGTATCCTTTCCCCTTGCAGAGTAATGCGATCCTGGGTGTAAGAGAAACAATTATTTCTTCTAGAAATTGGGCCTACCTGGGGATTTCATCACCCCAACATGACTCAAACCGGCAACAGAGCTAAAGCCAAGCTATGCCTGACTGGTATATAAATGTGAATCTTAAGGGAAAACCTAAGATTACGAGTGCGGATGTGTCATACATACAAAGTAGTACTACCATAAACCCTATTGAGGTTAACCTCTTCAGGCTGGAGTGCCACCTAATCAGTGATTAATCTCTTGCCCCATGTATGGCCACTCAAATGGGGGTCCCGAATTAAAAACTCTTGTGTAGTAAGCCCAAAACCTTCTATTTTCTAGTACAACACCAGTCAGTGTGAAGCCTTCCACATCTTCGCAGTCTTTAGTAGAGGTGATCAATCTGCCATGGGAGTTTCATGGGGGTTGGAAGTTTTGTTGGCCTGAGAAGAGAGTGCACTATAAGGGGGAGCCCATGCAGCCAAGCTTCTAAATTCACACGCTACTGATATGTGGCTGAGGAAACCCATGTGGAGTCTAGCGAATACTGTCCTGGCCTAACATAGGATCGTACTTGTTCTCTTGTGTGCTTGTTTACTTTTTGAAATATCGTGCTTGCCAAATGTTTGCTGGTTACTTAAAAAAAATAAACAACAAAACACTCAACTTTCAAAAAATTAGTTTTTAACCAAAACATCAGAAAAATTGACTTTTTTACATCCTAAGAAGCATCTGTTAAACTACAATCACTCTGTCACACCACATTTGCCAGACTTCGCAATGCATCTTCTCTGATAAATCACATTTGCTGCTCCAAACACTGCATTTTCCTGTCTTAAAACACATTTTCCTTCTGTAAAGCCGCATTTGAAATACTGAACAACATTTGACTTTTGTAAAGCCGCATTTGCAAAATTGAACTGCATTTTCCATTCCCAGAGCCGCATTTGATCACTGCAACACATTTGATGCCTGTAATGACGCATTTTCCAATCAACAAATTAAACCTTGTTTCAGACCAGAATTCAAATTCAGACATCTTAGCCTGCTATCAAAAAATATTTTTCAAAAGTCTTTGTCAGAAACCAAAATCAAAATTTCTCAAAACATCCATCATTTGCATTCATTAGCTTGCACTTTAACAATAGGTTTAAAATTTCCATATTTTAGTTGCATTCCCTAGGCATCATAATTGTCATTTTTTTTCCTTAGGTTTAATCTTGGAAAACTTTGGATTAGGCTAAATCTCCACACTTTGCAAACACCATTGTTTTCAAAATTAGGGTATCTTGGGACATAGTCATTATTCCTCTTTTCGGTCATTGTCATTTTTGTGAGAACCTCCAACTCAACAGTCTAGTTAGGCAGGCTCACTCATCATTTTGACCTTGTCATTTAGTCCCCTTAGCAAGTCCTTTTGATAAACTAAATTGAGACATAAGTCAAACTTAGAGTGGTTAGGAAAACCTTTCTCCAAATATTGTCCAAACTTAGTCATCATTTTAAACTTAGACTTTGCATTGTCCACCTCTAGTCCTCATTTTGAACCTAGACTTTGCATTAATCACCTTAGTCCTTCGTCAGCATTACCATCTTAGTCCTCATTCGACACTTTGGCTTTGACAACCTTGTCATTTTGCATCAATCATTTCCTTATTCATCACCTTGCATTGTCATCCCTCATTATCAAAGATCCAAAAACATAGTCTTGCTTTGTCATCCTTTGTCACAAAAATACAAGAAAACATAGGCTAGTATCATCCTTGCATTTAGTCATCATTTTCATTACCTTCATTTGAGAAATTCCCTTTTTATGGTGGAAACTAGACTCCAAAGAAAGAAAAGACAAATGGAAAACTTTGGACATGATTCTAATTCCAATGTCACCAATCACACTTATGACCCAAATTGGACTTTTGATGACCCATTTAGCAACATGAATACTCAACCTCTCACGACCATACCATCCTCATCAAGCATCCCCTTTGAACCATTCTTATGTAAGGATGAATATGGAAAAATACTTGAGGAAAACCTAGAGGTAGCAGCACAAGATCCAGAGGCAGCCTACTTTGTAGAACAAATGGTCTTATATGATAGAGACAAATATTTGGCCATACTTTTAAGTCAAGGAGCTAAATTACCTCATGGGTTCGATATTAATAGCTTGAGATCGACATCTCCTACCAATAACATCAACAATACACATAACATGTCAAATAGTGGTCAACCTCCAAGCACCACAAGCAATACCTTTTTTGATGCTACCTCGTAAAATGTCACAATGACCATGAGTGCTACCTCCAACATTCCAAACAACTCCAATTCAATAAATGCTACATCCATTGGAGGAACACAATCCATCACAGTGCCCACAATATCCACGACACCGTCACAATCGACCAGAGCCACCTTTGGGTCCTCGGCAGTGTGGGAAATTTATTCCAATCCTCTCTTTACCACTATGGTAAATACCATGGGGGCATCATCAAGCCATACAAATCCTCCATTGACAACTACATCTAGTACCATGAGTACATCTTCATCATATCCTCTCATTGGTATCTCACATAATCCTTTGGGTGGAGGTAAACGATGTATCTTTATTCAAGGACAACAACAAAATGTTAACACATCAACAAAGTCTAATGCCATCACCTCCCAAGGAAAAAATACGACCATTCCCCTTGTACAAACTCAACAATTTGGACAAGGCAGTCAAAACACACAACCTATGGCATCATTCGCACATCAAAATATTTATGGTAGCCACATTCCCCAAATATCAACCCAAATGGTTGGGGGACACATCCCGACATACTCATCCCATATTCATACCGACAAACATGCCCCCAATCCAAACTTTCAATACCAACAACACACAAATCATAACACATCATACATGTCACAATAACATGTAACTCAACAACACGCCAACATCCACTCACAACAAATGGGGACCTATGGCATACTGATCAATCCAATGTATGGGGCCACAAATGACCCTATAATCTATGTCTTACAAGAAAAGTTGATGGGTCTAGAGAAGACCATAGAAAACATACAAATATTCGACTAGAAATTAGAAGTGTCATATGATTTATCTGTATATAGCTTTGACATGAACTTATACATGCCACCATTTGCTCTGGGATATGTGTCACCTAATTTTACCAAATATAGAGGAAAGACAAACCCTATCGAACATGTTTGAGAATTTGCAACCAACTATATGGATGTTGCATAAGAGCCAACATACTTGATGAGACTCTTTTCTAGAAGTCTTGCAGGTCCTTCCCTTGAATGGTTCTCCACTCAAAAAGATATCCAAACATGGGATGAACTAAAAGAAAATTCATAAAAAATTACTTGCACAACATTGACATGAACACCTCTATTACTAGCTTATGCAATCTCACGCAAGAGGACGCTGGTGAAACGTTCATCCCATTTTTCCAAAAATGGAGAAGTCTAGCTAGTCGTTGTCACATTGACATACCCAAAAAGGAAAAGGTTGACAAGTTCGTTCAAACACTTCTAGGACCCTTAAAATATGCATTACAAGTGCATTGTTGCACAACATTCACAAACCTAGTTGAAAAAGGTGTCCAGATTGAGAAATCCCTTATTGCAAAGGGAGAGCTAAAATACGGTCCTAAACAAAAAAAATGCAAATCCTCCCACTAACAGAAATAAGTATTGGGTCAAAAATAAACATGTTACCAACAATGGTGTTGTTGATGCCAAGGCTGTAAACACTATGGGTCCTATATTGGCTCTGAAAGGAGTTCAACTGCAAAACAAGCCAACAACAATACTAACACCCCCCACCAATGCCACCCCAAACAACCAAAATGGTCAAAACAATCAAAATCAAGGACAATACCATTAGACAAGACAATTCCCTAAGAGTCACACATATACTCCCTTGGGTGAGCCCATGGAAGAAGTCCTCAAGAAATGCCTTCAGAACAGTCTCATCTCACTTGAAGAACCAAAACCATATGACCCAGGGCAATTTAAACCATCATGGTGGGATGATAATGCCTTCTGTGCTTACCACTGGGCTAAAGGACATAAGACATCGTCCTATTGATAACTCAAAAATATTGTGCAAGACCTTATTGAGAGTCAAATAATTGAATTGGGTGGGCCATAATTTCCATCAAATGCCGACCATACCATTCATAAGAACCCATTGCAAGACCATGGTTCTAATAATGCTTCCACGTCAAGTCCTAAGACAAACAATAATCAAGCTAATTATGCCTGTGCCCAATATGACTATTCTGGTGGACCTACTATAAACAATGTATGAACTGATGATGAATACATCATCACCATCATAGTCAAATGAGCACCCCAATGCAATGCCACTACTAGAAGTGGAAATATCACCATAGTTGGTCCACCTCATGCTAGGCAACCTAAGATCACCATACTTGGTCCATCTCCTAGGTGGTCACAACCCACCTCGACCACAAAGCAGTGGCAACCTAAGAGTTAGTTTAACCTTATCGACCAGCTTGGCAAAACTCCTACGCAAATTTCTATACTTGAGCTACTTCATATTTCTCCCATGCATAAGGCTATACTAGATAAAACCCTACAAGAGTCCTCCATCCCTAAGGATATTGATGACAACCAATTTGAGACCATGGTAGGATACCTCACTACACCTCATCACGTCACTTTTTCTAAAAAGGATTATTCATCACCCAAGACCAACCATATGATGCACTACATATCGAAACTTTCATCCATAAGCACAAGGTCAGAAGAGTTTTAGTAGATGGCGGAGCAGGATTGAACATATGCTCCTTGAAACTGGTTAAGGCTCTAGGATTTTCTGATGCATGTGTAGACCCTACAAAGATTATAGTCATAAAAGCATATGATGATGAAGAACGTTCTTCACAAGGCATTATTTCTCTTCCTATTAGAGTGGGACTAGTCATTTTGGATACAACTTGCTAGGTCCTGGATCTAGAATTACCTTACAACATCTTTCTTGGCTGCCCATGGATTCATGCCCTAAAATACATTCCCTCCACATATCACCAATGCTTAAAATTCCCATTTGACAGCACAAAATCCACTATATATGGAGACCCTAATATGGAGACCCTGACCCTTTTCAATATTGTACCAACCACAAGGGTATTTCTGAAAACTGAGTGCCCATCAACCAAGAAGCTTTGAACTCCTCTTCTTCTAAATACATTGACCCATCCACACTCGCATCATCTTCCACATCCACTCCATCCACATCTTCCACCACACCACCATCTTCCACACTTCCTAAGGATGAGTCCAATGTCAAGATCCAGGACCTAGGCTATGGAGAATTCAGACTACATATGACATATAGCATCACAACACTACCTAGGTCTCCGAAGGTCTATGGTCAACCATGTTTTAGAATGGAACCCAAAATTTTTTTTAAAGTTCCACCAAAATAGTTTTCATAAAATGGGGATACATTAGTAACAAGGACCTTGCCGATATTATAGGATGGCTCTATAAAAAAATGGTCGATCTACCCCCATTACCAATTAAGAAATATGGCAAGGGATATTACATGATGAAGGCTAAGGGATACAATGGAACTAGTGGCCTAGGCAGAAATAAAACTGGATGAAGAGAGCCCATAGAATCTTTCAAAATACCAAAGTATCTTGGATTAGGGTATGGATTGCCCAATAATGATGACTGATGTACTAGTGGATTTTCGAGTGAGTGCGTGCATGCTTCAGAAAGTGTCGAGACTGCTAAGGAAACCTTTACCGAAACTGGCTCCCAAGAGTGAGAATTTGGATCCCAAAGATCCTTAAGTGACTGTTGCCTCAATGATTTGTTCATTGAAATGGGGGAGCTTACCTCTAAATTTTTTTTTTGGAAAACATTTAAAATCGATCTTGCACCAAATAGTCACAATCCCATTTCCCTTCCCCATGACATACAAGACCCACCACCTAAATCTAGTAACCATTAGTTGAATGTATCTGAATTTCTAGATAGCATTGACAACCATGAATCTGAGTCATTTACCCCTTACTTTGACAACGAATATGAAAAAAGTGAAGGGGAATATTGGATAGAGTCCAATGTGGAATTGGATGATGATAATTTCATCAACAATATCTTTGAATCCATCTGCATGCTTTCTACATCCTCCCCTCAATTCACTAATGCTGATGATGGCATTTCCCTAGTCTATCCATAATTAATCGATTGGGATCAACAAGGCCCGCCAGTCCTAGACACCTTTCAGAATGATGAGGCTATCGTAGAATTTATGGGATTACATGAGGGCATACCCAATGGTGATCACAAGACAGGATTCATCATTGACCTAGATTGTGTAGCCTACTTCAACGAGACTGCTCCATCCTCCAGTCGCAAAATTAAAAATAAGAATAAAGAAAAAAAATGAAACGTCTTTAGTTGAAAACCAAAAGGCACCTCCTGATGACAAAAATGTAAAATCAAAGGACGTATCTGCAAGTGAAAACCTCTTCGAGGTGCCCAAAGATGGAGGACTGGAATTTCTTCTCGTAACACAAGAGAAATCATCTATGCTCATACAGGAAACCATAGAAGACAACATATCAACAGCAGAAGATCCAAAAATGGTCCTCTTTGTTGCATCCTTGACTAAAGAAGAGAGACCAAAATTTCACAAATTATTTGCAGAACGTAAAGTCAACTTTGCATGGTCCTATGCCGACATGCTGGGACTAGACCGAGAATTAGTTCTGCACCATATTCCACTATTGCCAAATGCCAAACCAATTAAACAGAAGTTATACAAAATGCATCCTCAAGTTGCTCTATTGGTCAAGGCTGAGTTGAAGAAACTTCTAGATGCTGGGTTCATATGGTCCATTGATTATGCTAAATGGATATCTAACCTTGTGCTAGTAACAAAGTCAAATGGGATGATCCGAGTCTACACATATTTTAGAGACTTAAACAAGGCATGCCCAAAAGATGAATTTCCTTTGTTGAATATTGATATCATAGTCGACCTCACAGTAGGATACGAGATGTTGTCCCTCATGGACGGTTTCTCTGGCTACAATCAGATTTGTATTGCCCCTGAAGATCAACATAAAACAACATTCACTTGCCCTTGGGGTACATGTTGTGTAGTTTTTGCACACACGCCCCACTTGGAGTAGGGACCCTCTTTTCGGATGTCTTTCGACCTTTGGTTTTATTGGATTTACCTTTTTTAAGGTCTTGACATGTTGGTCTTGCTGGCTTTGATCCCTCCCTGAGGCTTGAATTGGTTAAAATTGGCTTTTAGTGAAAATCTGGGTTTTGACCTGAATCTAGGATTTTTCAGCTCCGGCGGATTTTCTCGGGCCCTGGTTCATTGTCTGGTCATCGCTGAATTTTCCAAATCTGGGTTTCTGCCTAACTTCGGGATTTTCCAGTTCTGGCGGATTTTCTCGGACTGAGCTAAGTTCCCAAACTTCATTAAAATCCCGGTTCTTGCTATTTCCGCGAAATTCGTGTTCATCCAGATTTTTCGCGTATCTAGGGATTTTTTGAAATTCCGTCTTGGGCTCGGGTTTTCGGATTTTTTTAGACACGTCTTGTCGCTCATTAATGCTTGCAGTACCTTTGCTCAGATGCGTAAATGGGTGGATTTAAAACCTCTTAAGCATCATTTCGATTTTATCTATTCACTTGCTTACTGCTCTGGCGATTAAGAGTTTTCATTTGAGCTTTGAAGATTGATCTCAACCACTTGCGTGTGGATTGTTGGGTGCCAGTGTCTAGATTTTTGTTTCTTGGGCATGTTTGCTTTGAGGTCACTTCTTCGAGTTCGAGTTTCATCTGGTTTATTCCATGGTAGGTTGTCGATGGCCCTTCTATTTTTTTATGCAATGATTGAGTTTTTTGAGTTGATTGGTGGTCATTTCGGGTCGGCCCATGTTTAGCCATGATTTTCCTCTTATCGAATTAGGGTTGGACCCATCTCTTCATGAAAAACCTCATCACCCGTGCCGTGCGTATTTGTATTTACTCATTGGATGTTAGATGGGTCAGTGTTGATGGACGTTCAGGGTAGGATTTTGTTTCTAGATGCGCCGTTCATCATATTTGGCGAGATTAGGGTTTTGGGTGTTTTGCTCGAAACTGCTAACAATGGTTAGACCGTCATAATTTTATATCTTGTGCCAAGGTTTAACTGGCCCTTGCCTTGTGAGGATTCGGAGTGCCTTGGATTGACCTTTTCAGTTGGTATTTTAGACCCTGAGCTTACACTATTTTCCATGGCGGAAGTCTGGTCATCAAATTAGGGCATCATTGTTTTTTCATGGAGAGTGGTCATTTGAGAGCCTTGAGGACTTGAATTCATTTACATTCTAAATCTTGATTGGTTGGCGTCGATTTTGAAATCATTCGAACACAAGTGAGGAAGTCTGCATGATCATTCAGACGCTGGTTGACTTGATTGTCATTCGTCGGGTTTCCGAGGTGTCCGCGGAATTCCTACGCACTCGGATTTTCCCAGTTTTGGCCAATTCTGCGGGGTATAGTGAATTCCAGAATATTTGAACTATCCAAGGAAATCCTTCATGTCCGGACTTTTCTGGTTTTCCTATTTGGTTTTATTTCTTTCGATTTTCCGAGGATAGGATTCGTGGAGTAAAGGTTAAATAATAATTTCTTGTTGCCAATGAATGAATTTCATGATTATCTTATGATATTTTGTCCGTACTAATGATTTATTTGACTAATTATGTTTTGGCAACAGGAATCTGTCTGGGTCGGATTTCTTCAAAATTCTGCCCTGATTGGATTTTCCTGGTTTACCTCGTTTTCCCAGATTGTTTGATTTTTCTAGATTTTTGAAGATCAATGATTTGTGATAGTTCTTAAATGCTTTATCTGATTTTATGCTAACCTTTGGTTGGACTATGCATGATAATGGGATACTTATGACAATCTTTTGTGAGTGCAGGCTGAATCAAGCAAGGCTGCAGCTGGGAAATCTAAGGGTGACACGGAGGGGTCCTCCATTTCAGAGGCTGAGAAGTTAAGATTGGACACCAAGGGCCAGCTCCCTGAAAGCAAGATATCTTCAGTGTGGTACGAAGTGTCTGACACAAACGTGGGAGCATGGTGATATGAGGAGTTTAAACAGAGGACGGCTCAGAAGGATCTGTCGGTCCTGAGAAAGGGAATGATGAAGTCCGAACTAGTGCATGTGGCAGGTTTCCCTCCAGCAATCCAATGCTATGAATTGATCCTGGAGTGTGCCCGGTAGTATGACTTTGACACATAGAGGGTGGTCAGCACAGAAGGAAGAGTCTTAGCAAATTTCAACCCCGTTTGTATTGCCTAGGCCTTTGACATGCCGAATTTGCCTTCTGTGTGTGCCCTAAACATGGACACGACCAGGATATATTATGAGAATGAGCCCACCAAAGCTCAACAAATGATCAATTCTTGGTTGGAGAAGCCAAAGTCACATTATTCCAAGTTACCCAAGCAGTTGAATAGAGTTAAGTTCAGGTCGGATATCTATGATGCAATCACACTTTTGAGCAGAGTGGTAGGTTTGAAGACCACTGGGGTGTTAGAGAATTGGATGGTTCACATGATAAACAAGATTGAGCAGGGTTCTGATTATCACTAGGCAAGACTTATTAGCACCATGATTGATAAACAGCTAAGGGATGTCCTAGAAACCAAGAAGTTCACTATGTCTTCCTATGTGGTGTATGTGCTAGCCAGATTCTACCCATACAGGGGTTTAAATCCATGAGAGACATTTGGACAGGACATTGTTTATGAGATTTACCTAGAGTTTCATCTAGGACACCGAGACTACAGAAGAGCCAATGATGCATTCATAATGCATATCACTAGGATGCTCCAGAATGCCGAGCATGTGAGACTATCAGATGGAGCCAAGGGGTTGATAAAGAATTATGGGGCCTGGTTCATTCAGTTTCCCACTTTCTCTTACATTAGGGTTGATGGATGCCTGGCTACTCCATACAGGTTACCCAGGTACCCTACGGATCATATTGTGTTGTTGGAATTGGTGAGACAAATATGTGAATTTGATACCATTGTCAAAAAGGAGAAACATAAAACAGGTTTTGGTGGGGATTTCCCACTTGGAATTGGTGTAGCAGAGGTGTGTCCTTCTATCCAATCAACACACACAGCAGGAGAAGAATTGGTAGCATATGGTTTCTCCTTCCATTCCAAAAGGAAAAAATTTGATATCACAGGGGAAGCACAGAAAAAGGCTACCAAGGAGTACCATCATAAAGATGACCTAGAAGATTATTGGGCCAACATCAAGGATGATTTTGAAGCAAGAAAGAAGAGGTACTCTAGGCTTCCTATTGATGCAATCAAACAATACAATGTCAGGTTGATCCCTAGCCAACTGGAGGATGATGGAAACCTGGTACAAGATCATGCCTATGAGGCCGTTAAGGATAGGTCAATTGGGGAAATCAACTAGAATGAAGATGAGGTCACAGAGTTGGAGGACCTAATGGCCCCGGTTATGAAATTCACCACTTCTTGGTTGAAGCATAAGGTTTGGGAGCTGGAGAGTGAGAAGGTACCTTGTACCTTTAATTTGATGGGAAACCTTAATCCCATGTCTACTTCAGAGGAATCCAAGGAAGATGACCCTAAAGGGAAAACTCAAAAGAGCTCACCTTTCAAGATCAAAATCAGAGGCCCTAAAGAAAGTGAGCCTGAACCAAAAGGAAGCCAAAAGGAAAGAAAAGAAGTCAAGCTTTGAAGATTGGCAGGTCCTCCGATGAGGAAGAGTTGGAAAAGCCAGTTGAAGAGGATGTTCCTCCACCGCCAAAGAAGGCTAGGACAACTAGAGTTTCAAAGAAGAAAGGTCGAGATACTTCCAAGGAGGAGCCTTCGATTGTTGATGTGGAAAGTTCAGGAGAGAGGACCAAGGTTTATATGAGGAGGTCTAGGACTCCTTCTCCTAAGGACACTGTGCAAAAGATGGATCCTCCTCCAAAGTCACCAGTTGTGGGGCCATCCAAGGTTGTTTCTCCTCCACCAAGCGTGCATGAGCAAGAGACTCTTGAGGAACATGAGACTAGTCTAGAGGCAGAACCTTTCGAGGAGGGAGCGCTCTTTGGTGAGGCAGCTGAGCTCGATATGGAAGAGGTGGGAAAGCATACTTCTCCATTGGTGCAGTATGAGGATTCTCCAGAGGATAGCAAAGGAAATGGATCACCTGAGAAGGAGGAGGACATCCCTATTAGAGCCCCATCACCGGTGCAGGAAGAAAAGATTGAGGAAGGTGATCATGGTGAGCAGTCCCCTGAGCAGTCCCCTGAAAAGGAGAAGGATGAAACACCAGAAAAACAATAGGAAGAGGCAACAATAGAGGAAATCCGGGTAGAACCTGTTGTCCCGGATTGGCTTGAAAAGGAGATTACAAGGAAGAAACAAGTAGTTGTTGAGGATACTCCTTTGGATTGGGATGAGATGCTGTCCAAGATAGGTAAAGGTAAAAAGAAGAAGGCAGCCAGGGTAGTTTCAAGAATAGAAAGGGATGAGGTAAATAACAGAGTTATCCACATTGCCACCCCTACTGCAGACAAGACAAGAGAAGATGTCACTGGTGAAGATTATAATGTGCAAACTATTAACCTTGGACCAGCATCAATGGAGCAAGATATAGAGGAGTATGAAGGGTCTAGTGCTGTGATAGTTGATAGATTAAGGAAGGAGACTCGGACCAAGCATGAGATGAGAAAGGAGAATGAGAGACTTAGGAAATGCTTGGAAGAGGTGATGAAACCTCTGCAATCTCTCCACCCATATTCCTCTGCCACTCCTGGTTTCTTGCCCAAGGAAACTATTTCCGAAATTGAAAAGATGAAGGCCTTTGCTCAAACTACAATGGATTGGTTGAAGGATGTGTAGGCAAGGGGAGATAGTGCAATCAAGGATATCCTTTCAGTTGGGAAAGATGCAGTCTGAGCCAAGGAGTTATTGGAGCATGTGTTGTCCCAGGACAAAGAAGACATTGACCTTCTATTGCAGAAATCCAAGGTCATCATAGAATATGGTAAAGATCAGTTGGTTACATATGGGATCCTTCCTTCCTCTAGATTAAATGAACCTTGGGAATGGTTTGAGGCTCTGCAGATTCGACAGAAGGCCATGAGGAAGATTCAAAAATGGAAGAAGCTGATGGATGGTGACTTGACTAGTGTCTATGAGGGTTGCATTGCATTTTTTGAAGTTATGATTGGCAGGAGAAAGATTGCTCCTAAGTACCTGAGTCTAGAACAACTGAAGGAATGGTGGCATGATGTTTATGCTCTAGACTTTGAGAATGTTATAACGGGGCACCAATTGGATGATGCAGCAACGTATTTGTCAATAATGGATAAATATCAATCTCACAAGGGTGATTGGAATAAGATTGTTGAGCAGTCAAAAGAGGAGATTGACTCCATTAAATGCAGACTTAAGGTTTTGCCTTTGCCACCTGTCACTGAGCTGGATAGGGTGTTTTTGAGGGTTCAAGGATTGTTGGACCAAAGCAAGGACAAGGGAGGCGGTAGTTAATGCCCATTTTTGAGATTTGTGCTTCCCTATTATCATGGGTCATGTATTGATTTGGGTTGCATTGGGGATTGTGTCTAGGCCAACCTTGATGATGTATCGGCATTTAATGTGTGCCTTATTTTGAATTCCTAAGGCCGACTTGTTTTGGCGGTTGTTTTATTTTGTAAATGTTTGGCTGGGCCGACATGTCTTGAGAATTTGCTATAAAAGGGCATTCTTGTCCCATTGTAAGAGCTAGCTAGAAAATAATAGAGATAAGCAAGAGCAGAAAAGAGCTAGAGTATTTTGTAGTAGAAGTAGTAGTTAGTTTCTTGAAGCAAATATTGTAACAGAACAGTGGAATTGTTGCTGCATTTTGGTGATCTAATACAATAGAAGACATTGTGGTTTTCCTGGTGAAATCTCTTGTGTTGGTTTATCTTGCATGGTTCTTGTTGTTCTATCTTTCAAATTGCTTAAGGATTTAGGGTTCAGTGTTGAGAATTAGATTAGTGTGGTGAATGATGTTCATGATTTCATATTTGGAATGTTTGTAGCAATCTCCGGTCTATACTCCCAGTAACTATCTGATTGTAGTAGGCTGGTGAAGTCAACCTAGACCATATATTTTTTTGTGCTTAAGTTCGATTGTGGATGAATATCTATGATTTGAAAATCCAAATACCTCAGAAGATTGCACCGTTCTTGTGATACTGCATTGTGGGTTAAGCAAGAATTGGTTACTTGAGATTGGTCCATTCCAGATATCTGTCATCTACATTACTCATTCTAGGAATAGTTTAGATCTTATCATATCCTTGCACCCTTATCTTTTGCTATTTCTTTATTATCTGGTTAGATTTAGGATTTGAGATCATCATATTGCAAAATCTGATAAATTGGAAAGATACAGTTTGCTTGTAGTAAGGTTTGGTTGTGATTACCAGCATTTCACATTTTATCTGAGTTGTTTATGCATTGTCATGACCTGACACCCGAGAGACCTTGGGGTAGTTTTCAGTAATTTATTGTTGAAAATAACCTTTCAAGAGAGATAGAATATTGTATTATGTCTGAGTTGTTGCTGTGCAGAAAACACCATCAACAGTACATACTGCTAGAATGTCATGCCATTTGGTCTTAAAAATGTAGGCACCACATATTAGAGGGCTATGACCACAATCTTTCATGACATGATGCATAAAATAATGGAAGATTTCGTAGACAACCTTTTGGCTAAATCAATAACAAGAAAAGATCATCTGAACGTGTTAGACACAATTTTCAAGAGACTAGAAGAATACAAAGTTTGACTAAATCCTAAGAAATGTGTCTTTGGCGTAACATCTGGTAAACTCTTGGGATACATAGTTTCTCGAAGAGGAATTGAAGTTGATCCAACAAAAATCAAAGCCATTATGGACATGCCTCCTCCCAGAGTAATAAGTGAGCTCAGGAATCTATAGGGTAGGGTACAATCTATCCAGTGCTTTATAGCACAATTGGCTGACAAGTGTCAACCATTCCAATATCTTCTGTGCAAAGGCATTCCATTTGTGTGGACAAATAAATGCCAAGAGGCCTTTTAGCAAATAAAAGACTACCTATTTTCGCCACCAGTTCTTATGCCTCCCATTCAAGGAAATCCTTTGATATTATTCATCTTAGCAACGACTTCAGCACTAGGGGCATTCCTAGCACATAACGACCATGACGAGAAAGAAAGGGCCATATATTATATCAATCAGACACTGGTCTAGTATGAACTGAGTTACACATAAATAGAACGTGCTTTTTTAGTAGTTGTCTTTGCAGATCAGAAGCTAAGACATTATATGTTGAGCCATCAGACACAGTTGGTAGCAAAGATTGACCCCCTCAAATATCTCTTGAGTCATGCAACATTGACAGGACGTCTGGAAAAATGGGTCATGATTCTGAGCAAATATAATATTCAGTATGTAGAAAGAAAAGCGATCAAAGGACAAGTGATTGCAGACCAATTGGAAAACATGCCTATACAAAGTGATCACACCTTAGTGGAAGATTTCCCAGATGATTCAATATTCCATACAAAACCAAAATCACCCGGAGGCTATACTTTGACGGATCACATACTAATCATGGCTCGGGGGCAGGGATATTGTTTACCACCCCTCAAGGAGATTCCATTCCCAATTTTTTCTGCATAGCTTTCCCATGCACAAATAACATGGTGGAATATGAAGTACTGGTTACAAGACTTAGAATGGTGATAAAGTGGAAAATTAGAGCATTTCACTTCTATGGGGATTCTCAATTAGTCATCAACCAAGTTAATTATGACTATGGCACAAAAGATGAGAGGCTAATTCCCTACAAACAAATGGTCAACAACTTCCAGACATACTTTCACATGGTGAATTTCGAGCAAGTTCTGAGATCACAGAACAAGGAAGCAAATGCAATGGCTACAATAGGCTCTCTCCTCAACATTCCAAGCAATATGCCTTAGCTGGAATTCCTAATAGAACAATTGTTGGTCCCCGCTTATGATGTTCTAGAATCAGAGATGGTCTGCAAGCTTGTTGGTCTCGATTCTCCCTGGTACCAAGACATCCACAACTACCTTAAGTCTCAAACCCTCCCCCTAATCCATCCAATAACCAGAGGAAGTATTTTATTCAAAAATTCGTAAGATATGCCATCGACAGTGACACCCTTTATCACCGTAGCTTTGACAACACCCTCCTTAGATGTCTCAACACCAACAAAGCATGCACAACGTTACACAAAGTACATGAGGGTATATGAGGGTCTCATTCAAGTGGTCCTACTTTGGCCAAGAAGATTACGAGACTTGGGTACTATTGGCCAACCATTGAGAAAGATGCACTAGAATATGTCAATACTTGTCACCAATGCCAGATTCACGCTCCATCACAAGAACTTCGGCCGATCACGTCTCTATGGCCCTTCGCACAATGGGTACTCGAACTCATGGGAAAGATCCATCCCACCTCATCCAATGGCCACAAATTCATCATAACCGCCACTAAGTACTTTACAAAGTGGATCGAAGCCATCCCCCTAATGTACATAACTGGCAAACAAATCTCCAAATTCATTCTTAACTATATCATTTTCCGGTATGGCCTTCCATAATCCATCATCACTAAAAATGGACGTCTGTTTAAAAACCAAGACATTCATGAGTTATGTGAGTGATTTCATATCCAACATTATTTTTCCTCTCCGTATTACCTGCAAGGAAATGGTCAAGTCGAGGCATCAAATAAAACCATTATTAAAATCCTTAAAAAGAATATCAATGATGCTAGTTGTGACTAACATATTCAACTCAACCCTGCTCTATGGGCTTACCACACTAG
The DNA here is from genome assembly GCA_007258455.2 of Sequoia sempervirens. Classification (NCBI taxonomy): domain Eukaryota; kingdom Viridiplantae; phylum Streptophyta; class Pinopsida; order Cupressales; family Cupressaceae; genus Sequoia; species Sequoia sempervirens. Next base: position 184,894,333 of record VDFB02047230.1, on the reverse strand, counting down.
CATTTGTATGCCTACGAGAGCCACTCCTTTCACCATGGTCTTTGGAGCTAAGGCCATCTTTCCCATCGAGGTTGAAATTCCTTCCTTATGAGTCTCCCTGAAGGGTCTAATTGATAATGAAGAGTATAGACAGTTGCGTCTACACGGGCTAGAGATGTTAGAAGAAAGAAGGAATAATTCCCTGAACCATCTTCAGGCATATTAAAACCGTCTCTATCATAGTTACAACAAGAGAGTCATGGTTAGGAAGTTTGACATTGGTGACCTAGTCCTCATGCAGAACCCTAAGAATCAGGCGAATAGAGAAAAATATGGAAAATTCAAACCAAATTGGCTAGGTCCCTACGTCATCATATCCTCCTTTGGTTCTAGAGCATATCAGTTGGCTACTCCAGATGGAGAACAACTGACAAAGCCTATCAATAGTCTACATCTCCAAAAGTTTTATGCATAGCATCAGAAGGTCGAGTTGAAAACTTTAAAAATACAAAAAAATTGAAAAGTGGTAAGAAAATTGTTGCCTTGATGAAAACTTAGAAAACAGGCATTTTGGTAGCACCAAAAAAATGAAAAAATGACAAAAATAGTAAAGAGAAATAATTTGTCCAATAGTGAAAACCTGGAAAACAAGCGCTTTGGATAAGTACCATGGTGAAAACCTGGCAAACAGACGCCATGTGTAGCTAGTCATTGCTTTGTCATCTACTATTAGTTTATCTGTCTTGGCCAATGATGAAACACATTTTCCATCACTGCCACGACATTTGTCATGACATCATACCCTTCCTTTCAGTGTTAACAAATGGTTGACATCAAGTCTTGAATACTGTCCATCTGGAACCCCATGCATATCCCTTTCACGTCCTTTAAAAGTGGCTAAGTCTTGGACCTGAATATGGGTAAAAATTTTATCATGTGATTGTAGTGGGTATCATGCATGGTCTAGGAAATTGCAAAAGGTCCTGAAAAAAGACAAAAACATCACAAAAAGTCCTTAAAAAAAAAAAGACCAAAAACATTGCAAAATGTCTTGAAGAAAGACCAAAAACATCACAAAATGTCCTGAAAAAAGACCTAAAAATGGAAAAATTTCCTAAAGGAACCGCAACGAATCATCAAACTGTCTCAAAATCACAAAAACTAGAGTAATTTCTTGTCAAGTCCATCAAATCAATCAGTCTTTGTCATTTGTCCGAACTATGTTGTCTATGCGCATTTGCTACATAGGCAACTCATTTTCGAGTCCCCGAGACATTAGGTTAGTCCTTTTAGGTTTGTCCAAATAAAATCATGATGCAATCTTTGGTCATCAAGACAAAGTCATTGGTTGTGTCAAACTACGAGGTCTCTGAGTGTATGACGTAGGCAAGGCCATTTGTCGATGAGCCCCCGAGGCCGCACTAGGTCAATCCATTAGGGTTCATGGTATTTCAAAAGTTTTCAAGCCAAACAAGTCATTTCAAAACAAGGAAAACTCTTAAAAAAAACTCTAGCAATTCCTTAATAAAACATGACAATCAGTCAGCATGACAAAAATTGATATATAGTTGACACAAGTCAATTTAGTCAACTCCAATCAAACTTGGTCAAAACAAGTTACATTATCATAACCAATCAAACTATCAACTCTTGGTTATCTTTCAGATGTGTCCTAAAGAATAGCCTCTGTCATTTATGCCTTAGGATGGGTCCTTCCTAGGCATCCTCACTATCATCTGACATTTTTGAGCGATCCTCTTGACATCTAAGGATCACTCCTCTCGACAACAAGGTTCTTTCAGATGTGTCCTTCTAAAGAACAACCTCTATCATTTATTCCTTAGGATGTGTCCTTCCTAGGCATTGTCACTATCACTTGGAATTTCAAGGGAGCCCTTTTGACATTTAGGGATCAATCCTCTCGACATCAACATTATTCAGGATGTGTCCTTCCTGAATTTGGAAAATTTCAGCACTCGTCATCTTGGCATTGTCAAAATCTCAACACCTTGGCATCTCGACATCATCAAACTTGACATCTTGACATTAGAACACTTGGAATTTGTTTGTGGATTTTTATCATGTTACTAGTTTTTCAGTTAGGTCCTAACATCAAAATTTAGAGAAGCAGCGACATATCATGACATTTGTCTTATCTTTTGACACTCATGTTACTAGTTTCTCAGTGAGATCCCAACAACAGGATTTAGAAAAAAAACGACGTATCATGATAATGGCTTTATTTGGTTCTTTTGGCAATCATGCTGCTAGTTTCTCAAGGATGTCTTGGAAACAGGATTTAGATAAGCAACGACGTTTCATGAATTGTCCTTCTTGTCTTTTTCTACTTGTGGTTGGTTATGACAAAAAGACTGGGGAAATTGCACCCTTAGTATGAGTCATGATCATCCTTGTTTGTGGCTACTTGTCTTACATGATGGTATGACCTTGCACACCTTGATTTATGTCATATCATGGTGTTTGTTGGCCATCACAACAATCTGCCCAGTGATGATTAAGAGCAATAAATATAAAATTCCTATGGTAAAATTTTGAAGGATTTGGTCTAGGAACTAACATGCATCTTCTTTCGTCTTGTCATCTTCTCTCGCCCATCTCACGATGATATCCTATGACATACAAAACCATAAGTACATACATAATAATATAGACATTGCATTAGATCCATCATATATCATCCATAGGATTAAACCATATACATTTCACATAGATATTGCATTATACATAGCCATGCATTAACATAAGTATAAACATGGCATCCATTCAAATAAATACATTAGGTATATCATCATCATCCATGGCATAACATCAGCATGGCATATAAATAAGCATTGCATTATCAAGGCATCACATCATAAGTAACCATCATAGGACATACATGACAAGACATATAAATAATGTCATCATCCATCATAAATGCATATCATACATCATAATGCATAAATCAAATAACATCACATAACACACATGTAGGCCGCATAAAAACTGCATCATATAGCATCATCTCAAAAATCAATGGCATAGGATAATGTCAAGAGATATCCCAAAAATAGATCTCGCAGGCTTGATAGTCAATACATAGCATGCCATAATACAAAGTCTGAAACATGAAGCCAAACATAGTAAACATGCCCCTATGAACTACTCTCCTCATCCCCTCGTGGTGAAGAATGTGGTGACTGAGGACCTGTGTTCGACACTGAGGTAATAGGTGGACCAGTAGTAACCTCTGTCTGTGAAACCAATGGAACTAACACTGATGGCATCATCTCCATGGTAACAAGCATCTATGATGACACTGCGGCCTGAATCTGTGAAGTTGAAGGATCTGTCACTAGAGGCAGACTAGGTACTGATCTATGGCTTGAATCTGATGAATCATGTGAATTCCCTGACTTGTGACTAGAAGAGTGTCTATGATGAGACCTATGACTTGAAGTATGCCCTGAAGAGGTCAAGCCCCCTGCACTGCTCTGACTACCACTACCACTGCCACTCCCTAACTTGCTGCTACTACCTGTCCTTGTCTGTGTCCTGGTCAGGGCGAGATTTCTCATCTCAGCTAGGATGGCATGCTCATATAACTTCCTATATTTCCCAAGCCTTGATCTTGCCTGTGCATAGTCATGCACTCATGCAATCACTGCCTGCCTGGTGGACCTGCCTGATATGTGGCACTCTCATCCAATCTCCTCTATAGGTCTGCCACCCTCTGGTCTGTCATGGCATCATGGGGCAGCACTAAGCATGATGATATCTCCTCATCTCCCTCCACCATCCTTCATCTCAGGAGCCTCTCGGCCTCATCCATAGCATCATCATCATCTTCATCATCATCCTCCTCCTCTGCAACCTCCTCTTCACTGACTCCCTCTTCCTAGGGTATATCAACCTCCACCTTAGCCTCTTATCAAACTGCCTCCTCTCCAATCTCTAGCTCCTCCCGCCTCTCCTCCTCATGCTCCCATTTCTCCTCCTCTCGGACCTCCTCCTCAGCCAACTGCTCATCACCTATATCGTCCTCCTCCTACCTAGGCCCCTCCTCCTCCTCACCTGCCTTTGGGATGGCATCTAATGCCCCTCTCGCTGCATGCTATCTCACCCTCCTGCCCTACCTTTAGCCATCTCTCCTTCATCTTCGGCTGTCTCCTCCATCATCCCCATCATCTCCACCCCAGCCTCCGTCCCTACCCCCATCTCTCCCTCCACCTTGGCCTTTGTCTCTGCCACCATTTCTTCCTCTACCCCTACCTCTGTCACCATCTCTGCCCTCTCACTAGGCTCATGGCACGCGTGGTATAACTGATCTCTTGTCAACAGGTGCTAGCCCATCGGGATCGGTCAGTGGCACTGGTCGATGCGCCTGCCACCACAAGTCATAGTCAGTGATAGTACCTAGATCTACAACTCCACCTCTCCATCCCCACTGTTGGGCTACTAGCCCATCAATCTGCTACTTGACAAATGGTATGGAAATCGGTCGTCCCCACACTAGCTCCCTAGAAGATTTGACATACTCGGTTGTGCCTACTAATACATCCTGCTGCTCCTAAAACTATCTCAGTACATGTTGTGGCAAGTAAATCTCTATAATGAGCTGACTCTGCACTTTTTGCAAAAGCTAAGGTGCTCATCCTCATCATCCCACTGTTGGCAGTGTCTGTAGGGCCTCCAGATGAATGAAAGCTTGGTGTCAATCCTATGCTACCACCAACCTATCTCTGTCATCCTGATTTGTTGTAAGGCACCAGCATAGTAATAAGCATAAGGTATCCCCTTGGCTAGCTGTGGTCTCTAGATAGGAGGTCATAATATGGCCACATGCTCCCAGGCCCATATCATCAGAAGTGTAGTACCACACCCAGTGCTTTGTGCCCTCCTGTAGGCCACCTCATGAAGTTGATGGTAAAGCATGCCTAACAAACAAGGACCCCAAGCATAAACTATTCTGTCTCGCCTCATCTCCACTAGCACATCACCCCAACCAATGGGAAACATGTGTCCATGGCGATCAGGAATCAGTATCCCGCCAATCAATGTCACCAAAAATGCATCAAACCAGGCATAGTGCTCCACCCTAAACTCTCAGCGGATATCGTATCTCTCAATGTCGAGTCCTGTACCTTGATCGTGATAGTAGGTTGTGAAGGTTTGATAGCCATGCTGAGGGTCATAGATGATCCTCTCTCCTTGAATTGGTAAATAGAGGATACGGTAGACATCCTCCAAAGTCACGGTAGCCTCTTCTATCAGCAAATGGAATGAGCATGTCTTTGAATGCCATCTCTCACACAAAGTAGTCAACATTCCCCTATTTTCCCGAATAACATGCATATGGGAAACATAATATAGACCTAGCCGCATCAACCGTTGTTTCTCTTGCAGAGTCAGCTGGTCTCCGAACCTAATCTCTTGCGTATAGATAGGTGCTAGTTGTCTCTGCACATGATCAAACAATGCATCAGTACCTTCTGGACAATTGTCATTATCATCATTATAACTCAAAATAATTTAAAATTTGAAAAGCATCAAAATCAGCATTAGTCAAAGTCAAAGTCAAATGCGTCGTGTTGGCTACACTTACGTCATAGAAAAACGGCTGCGTCATTTCATACTTCACTTGCATCTCGACACATCGATTGCATCGTTCTGTCACTCAATTGCGTGTCATCAAAGCATTTACATCACGATTTAGGGAACATGTCTCACTTCATTTGAATGTGTCGCTCAAACTAACAAATGCGTCGCAAAATGGTATATGCGGCATAATAACTCTAAATTGCGGCACGATATTGCGAATGTGTCGCACTTTTTGGAAAATGTGTTACACATCCCCATTCTACCTATTTACCCCTTACACTTGCATTGTGAAGCATGAAATGCTTTGAATGCAAAGTCAAATGCAGCTTACGCGCACACATATGCATCGCAGCACATTCGTTGGCCCTAAAAACCCAAATTTTGCATGCAAAACGATGAAATGACAAGGTGGGTTAGAGGTACATACTACTGGCTCTGAGCCCTCTGGCCTCCTGAAGGTCTGCACAATCTCACCATGATGCTCAGTCACTAGAATTACCATCCTCACAGAAGTCCTCTTCACTCATCGCTCTCAAATGTGTTAAAGTGAATAGTGAAAATGAATTGACTTTTACCCCTTTGTCAACCTATTTATAAAGTGAAAATGACATTTGTCAACTAGGTTATTACTAGAGGCCCTTTTGCCAACTTTGACCACCCTTTTGGTTGTTTAAACATGTCAAAATCTAAAACCATTTGTGCCATTATTTTTCTACTCATTAAATTGACTTATTAGGACACTTTCCAAATTTTTTTGTCGCTGGCCCAAAATTTGAAAAAATTCCCGAGGGGAATTTATACTTTGTACCTTTGTTGGGGCATGACTTTGAATTATTTTCTTTGTCACAATGTGTCATGCTACATTATGACAAAGAGGGGCAAAATGTAGACACATAAAAATGACCTAGGCCTGCAAGCTCTATTTTACCACTTTCGTCCTAGAATAATTATGACATTTAATTATGTCCTTGGTCCACATTCGACTATTAATTAAATAATTTATAATTATTTAATTAATTCATATCTCTTTTATTCTTCATGATTATTAAATCAATAAATTTTATTTATTCATTCAATATGTCACTAAGGGTCTATTATCTTCTTACAATTAAATAAATTTATTAATTTATTTAATTACCATTTTTTCATTTATTCTTCCTAATTATTAAATAAATGAATTTCATTTATTTATTTAATATGTAACTAATTCTCATAATTAAATGAATTTATTAATTTATTTAATCATATCCTCTAAATTAAATAATTATCTTTAATTATTTAATTGTCAAATTTAAAATTTCCCTCATTTTAAATAAATGAAATTATTTAAAATGATCTTACATTCTTGACTGTCAGTTCATTTTAGTAATTAATCTAAAAATTGATTATTTATTATCACACAAAATCCATATTTTGAATTAATTTAATTCAAAATGGTAATCTTCTTCCAAAAATCAAGCAATTGAGAAAATTCTTGATTTTCCAAATCTGCTTTTTAGTTCAACTCTTATCTTATTGATTTTTTGAATCTCACAAATCAAGCAGTCTTTATCTTCTTGATTTTTGAAAATATTTATCTTTTTGACTAATTATCTCATTTATTCTCGACCTTCGATTTGATCTTCTTAGATGACATCTCGACCACTCATTTAACAATCTTTCCCTAACCCTAATTAGGGATTGTCACATTAAATCTCATCCATAGATTTGAGTCTTTCACCAGCTTTTAATCTCGTTCGTCCATCCAAAATTGTATTTTCTATAAAATGACAATTTTACTCACATTTTCGACTACTCACACTCATACTTACATTTTTCTTTGCAGCATTCATGATAGTTTGGCATATTCAATTCCAGTCTTAGACATTATAGTCATTTTCTCATAGGCATAGACATTTATATTTGAAATTATTTAAAGCTTGTTTAGGACATTGACATAGTCAAAGATTGCTCACACACTCGATCTAAGGGATACAATCAATAAGTTAGAAGGTGCTATGAAGGTGAATCATGGAAGCTTCAACGAGTGATAGGTATAATCGTTCTTGTTTTAGTTTTCATTGTACTTGATAGCTTCTTTGGGTTTGTAGGCTTTATTATTTGATAATCTAACCTTAGGAAATTAACCCATTGATACATCTCCTCAACCTAGATTTCTCCATGATTCTCCATAGTCATCCATGATCAACTCTTTGCAACGTTGGATCTTGAATGAGAAGTGAGCTTGAAGACTTACAAAAACCTTATCTTGCTATCCAAAAGCTTCAACTTTGCTATAGAAATGCTAGTGAAACTTCTTGTGGAAGATTCTCAACACTTGACTTTTGTATTTGCTTTGTAAAAATGACTAGATGTGAAAAATGACCTAAAATGTGTATTTATAGGAATTAATACCTAATTTCCCCATTATTTAGACCTAAGAGGCTGACATCTACTGAAAATTTGAATTAAGTTAGTGAAATTCCCACTCAAAATTGAAATTTTCCCCAAAAGGGACTCATTCACCAGCCTTGGCGAATGGGTCCCAATTGTGGTTTTTGGAGGTGGGTTTTTGAGATATGAATGAATTAAGTATTATTTGTCGGGATTTATATGATTTTTTAAGTGAAATGGGCCTCTAGATAAAAATAATAGGTCTTAGGGGCCTATAATTTTTTTTTTGAAGAATGATTAATGCAAGGGTACTCAAAAGTAGGTCCAAATTAAATGTGAAATTATCTCTTTTTCTAAGAGCATCCAATTTTCTACACCACAGTTTGAAACTATACAAATCCTTCTTAAGTCTATATACCATGTTTTGATCCTGTGATAGCTGAAAACCATTAGGCGAAGTCTCTATTCAAGAAGAAAAATTTAACATTATAAGAGGGAAATATAGATCAGGATTAGTATCAATAAAATCAATCAAATGAAATCAAAACAAAAGGATAAAACCCAACGTACTCATGAAATGTAATTTTCGTAGCTATAAATTCAACAAAAAAGGTTAGCACAATGAAAATGAAACACAAATGAATTCAAACCACACAATCTTACCATCCCATGTTGGAGTGTATTCTTGTTGATCTTGATATGTTGGATTTCTTTTTAACACAAAGTCTCTATGATTTGCAAAATCTTAATAATGATGATGATGATGATGACCTAGAATGCAAAAGTGTTTTCTCAATTTCTCAAGAATCACACTGACATGACCTTTCCACAAGTTCTCCAAATCAATTATGAGAGGGATGAAAGTTATTTTATAGATTTTCTTATTTTAGATGAATGATCTAGATGCAAAGATGAATGATCAGGATCAACAGTCAATGTCCATTGAGAGGAAATAGATTGAGTAGTTAACTGACTTGATTAATCCAATTAACTAAATTTATTGGATAATCAGTGGGATTCAAGTAATTGGTGGAATTAGCAAATTAGATTGAGTAATCAGTGGATGTGATTTGATCAATCAAAATATGTGAGGATAATTAATTAATTAAATGATTAATTAATCTTGAGAGGAATGTGCAAGATGAAATTGATTTAATAAATAAAAGTTTATTTATTAATAGACCATGTTGGGTGAATAAGGGGAAATTAAATAATTAATTTTTATTTAATTAATTGGGAGGAATAAGGTTAAATTAGTGATGTCATAGTGAATTAATTAAACAATTCAAGATTATTTAATTAATAGAGAAAAATAGGGTTAAATGATGGAAATGATATTAAATGCAATAATGATAATGAAAGTGATGCCAATAATGGAAAAATCCAATTCAAGATGTATGATATGTGTTAAGCCATTTTTACATGTGTACATTTTGCCCCTCTTTGACACAATGTACTTGATGTGTTGTTTCAAAGAATTTAGTGCTCAAATCAAGATTGAATTTTTTTAATATGCCCCACTGTGTCCCAATAGTTAGTGGGAGGACGATAAGATGTTGGGTTGCCCCCTCAAGAGGTCGATCGAAAAAATTACTTTTCTAGTCAGGTTTGTGACAAGGTTCAAGAGTAGTTCTAATCCATTTTTGATGTGGTTTATGACATGTTATGAGGTTCTTATATGATGGATGATATGCTCTCTTTTTTTGTACTTTCTTGATGCTTTGGTATGATATGGATGATATGGATGATTTAGGATGATGCATGTACATGAAAATGTATAATGCTATATGATGTATGATATTTTATGATATGATGGATATGATATGCACTGATGAGTTTGTGGATGTAGGATTCATACAGTACTAATTATTCTGTGATGTAGGATGGAGATGTTAGTTAGAAGAAATGTAAGTAGGATTAGAGATAGAAGAAATGAATGATGCTTTTTCTTCAATGGAGAACTAAGTAGTGTTTTAGCAATCCTTATTAATGTAGCAAATAGACACGATGCACCAGGGTAGTAATAGCCAAGGTGGAATTGTATCCATTGCATGAACTTTGACTCCATAAACAAGGAGTATTATTTCTCATACCGAACATATGGAAACAATGTTATCTAGTGTATGGGTGAGAAGTTTCAAAAAAAAAGGACCAGTTACACAAAGAGGTATGGAGTACCTAACATGCAATCACCACATGAATTGCCCCAAAATTACTTCCACACACATAACAAAGCAATTATTCATCATGGTAGTATTGCAAAAACATCCAACAAACACAACAAATAGAAAATCAATGATCAATGCTACATTCCTTCCTCTCTAAATCCTTATGGAAATCCTTATGGAAATCTTCGAGAGATCTTGGGAATGGGACAATAAGATAAATCAAAAGATAAGATCATAAAAGATAAGCAATGCTACTTCATCACTTGCCATAGATTTTTTGATGTTTCATGATGTTACCTATCGATGATTCCTATTGAAAGAACAATTTATCTGTTAAGAAACACGTTAGGATGTTGATGATGATTTTCAAAAGGTAGGGTAGTTAACACTTAAGCATTATTTTTGTCTGATGATGATCTAGTTGTTTTATTTCTTTGCTTGGAAGTTTTGGATTTTGATGTTTTCTTTGCTTGTTGATTACATTGTCAAAGGTTGAAGATGATGATTGTTTATTATGGATGGAGAGTTTATTGTCGATAGGTGATAAAAAAAATATAGGATTTTTGAGATTTTTTGAATGTTTTTGTGCTTTTGAGGTTATTTGATGTTGTTTTTGACATTTTTGAAAGATTTAGAGACCAAGATAGACACCTAAAAGGGACTAACCTAGCACCTCAGGGGCTCATTGATGATGGCCTTTCCTACATTATACACGTAGAGAAAATGTAGTTCAACTAACCATGATTGACATTGTTTTAGAGTATATATAGATGTTTTAGGAATGTTTTTGGATTTTTGACCATGTTTAAATACCAAGAGGGACACCTAGAAGGGAATAACCTAACACGGGCTCATCAATGATGGCCTTGCCTATGTATATGAAGAAATGATGTAGTTTGATTATTTTGACTCAATGCAACTCGTTTGAAGATGGCCTACAATGTTTTGAGATTTTAATGTTTTACAACTTCATTTTGGATTTTGATGGTTTTTTGGATCTTTTTGATTGTTTTGATAGTCATCTAGATTTTTTTCATTGTTTTGATAGTTATCTATGAGTGATGGGATGAACAAGGATCCAATCCACTACTAGGTTCAAGAGGTTGGCCCCAGTTCAGAATAGGATTACGTTTATTAGGGATAGGTGGATAAAACTGATGGTGGATAGAGATGGTGCAACAAGGTTCAACACTTGATCAGTTATCGAGCCATGGTTGGGTGCACATTTTATTATGCAATGAATGGAGTGAAACAAATGCGATAATAAGATGAAGTGGATACGATAGTAGATGGGTAGCACTGATAGATAAGGATGCATGACTTATTTTAATGTAGCACCTATTTACTAGGTTTTCACTATGGTACCAATCCTAAAAGCACCACAAGGTAGTTTTCAATTAAGGGATAATTTATTTATATTTAGTTTTTTCTTTATTTTTTTGACTTTTTTGGATTCTTCCCCTTTTTCCTAGGATATTTTATATGCTAGGTGTAAAAATTATTCAAATGGATATTGTTAAGAGGATCAACTAGAGGTTATACTTTTGGAGTCACCAAATGACATGCTCCAGAGCCATAGCTTGTTGTGATGATGAAGGGATCTATGTAGTTTGGATCAAACTTACCTTTTCCATCCCGATTGAGTTGGATGTTTTTATTTTCTATTAGGACCAAGTCACCAACTTCAAAGCTCTTGTTCTTTATTTTATTTTTATAGCTTCACTTGAGCTGATTTTGATAGGCATGGAGATGGTTCAATGCACTCAAGCATCTTTCATCTAGCAGTTCTAGCTCATTGAGTCTAGATACCCAATATTTTTCATTAATGACCATGTCTTTTAGGGATACTCGTAGTGATGGGATCTCAACCTTAATAGGTATGATAGTTTTTGATTCATAGACCAAGGAAAAAGGTCTCACACCTATTGGTGTGTGAATGTTGGTTTGATAAGCCCATAAGTTAGGATTTAGCTATAAGTTTCAGTCACAATTGACATCATTAATAGTCTTTTTTAGGATTTTCAAGATGGTCTTTTTAGATTATTTGTCTTGGCCATTTACTTGTGGATAATATGGGGTTGAAAAGTGGTGTTGGATAGAGAATATCAAGAAAATATCATGAATATCTTAGTTCTTAAACAAAGTTCCATTTTATGTTATGATAGTCTATGGGATCCCATATCGACAGATCAAATATTTAAGAATGAACTTGGCTATTTGTTTCCCTATGATATAGGTGAGAGACATTTCTTTGATCCACTTTGTAAAATATTCCATGGTAGTTATGATAAATTTGTGTTTGGTAGATGAGGTGGGAGATATCTTTCCTATTAGGTTGAGTCCCCACTATGAGAAAAGACATGGTGTAGTGATAGGACAAAGCTCTTGTGTAGGTGCATGCACAAGATCTTTATGTTGTTAGAATTGATGACACTTCTTGGAATAATGGATTACTTCTTGTTCTATTGATGGCCAGTAGTATCATTTTCTTAGCAACTTCACTAGATTAGGTCCACTAAATTGAGACCCACAAACACTTTCATTTACCTCTTTCAAGGTACTTAGCACTTCTTCCATGTTGAGACATTGTAGTAACGTACCATCAAAACTTTGATGGTATAAGGTATCTCCATGGATGGTAAATCGATAAGTTCAATGGAAAAAAGGTTTTATTTTTATTGCCTATTAGGTGAGGTGGCATGATTCTATGTTGGATATAGGAAAACATGTCTTGATACCAAGGTGAGTCAGGACCAACAACATCACACACAATTTCAGATTCTGGGACATCAAACAATGGTATAAGAAATTGTTCCACTAGGAATTCGTATCTAGGAATGTTCTAAGGTACGTCAAGAAGTGAACCAATAGTAGCCATAGTATCAACAATTTTATTGTTAGCCCTTGGGATATGTTCAAAGATGATGACAAAAAATTATTGCTTGAAACTATCCACCATTCTCTTGTATAGAATGAGCTTGTCATCTTTAGTTTGGTATTAACTGTTGACCTACCTTATGACTAGTTCGGAGTCACCATAGACTTGTAGTTCTTTGATTTTCCATTTCGCGACCATTTTTTAGTCTGATGATCAATGCTTCATACTCAACTATATTGTTCATATAAGGGAAATCAATTCTATATGCTTTGGGTATACTATCTCCTAGTGGTGTAAGAAATAGGACACCGATCCCTGAGCCATGCTAAGTATGTGATCTATCAAAGTACAAGGTCCAACAAGTTGATTGAGTTGTTAGCAGAATGTTGTCATCTAGAAATTATGATACGAGTGGTTGACGATCTTCAATTGGTGCTTTTGCTAACTAGTCTGCTATCACTTTTCCTTTAATGGATTTCTTGTGAACATATTCTATGTCGAATTCGCTAAGTATCATGACCCACTTAGTGATTCTTCTTGTAGGAGCTACTTTTCCAAGAGATATTTCAAGTAATCTACTTTCGATATCAGCTTGATTTTTCTGTTTAACATGTAATGCCTAATATTTTGTGCTATGAAGATAACTAATAGACATGATCATTCAATTGGTGTATAATTTAACTCATAGCCAACCAGGGTATGACTGATGTATTAAATTGATCTTTATTTATTTTTCTCATCAAGTTGTGCCAATAGACCTCCCAAAGTTGCTAATGTTGTGGATACATATAAAATCATTGCTTTATATTGAATCAAAGGCATCAATATAGGGGGAGTGAGAAAATATTCTTTAACCTATTGAAAAGATTTATCACACCTTTCATCCCATTTGAATGATACATCTTTATGGAGAAAGTGTGTGAATGGATGGCATTTATCCGCTAATTGTGCAAGAAACCTTCTAATAGACTGAAGCTTGATAATGATGATGATGATGACCTAGAACACAAAAGTGTTTTATCAATTTTCTCAAGAATCACATTAACATGACCTTTCCACAAATTCTCTAGATTAATTATGAGAGGGATGAAAGCTATTTTATAGATTTTCTTATTTTAGATGAATGATATGGATGCAAAGATGAAAGATCGGGATCAATAGTCAATGCCCATTGAGAGGAAACATATTGAGTAGTTAACTTACCTGATTAATCCAAGTAAGGGAATTGATTGGATAATCAGTGGAAATTTTATATCTTAATTAGTGGGATTGGAGTAATCAGTGGAATTAGAAAATTAGATTGAGTAATTAGTGGATGTGATTTTATCAATCAAAATTTGTAAGGATAAATAATTAATTAAATGATTAATTAATCTTGAGAGGAATGTGCAAGATGAAATTAACTAAAGGGGAAAATATTAATAAGAAGTATAAGTAGATTAATTAGTCTATTAATGAGTCTATTAGTCTATGAAATTAATAAGTGAATAAGAGGAAATTAAATAATTAATTTAATTATTTAATTTGGAAGGGCGAAAGTAGATTAATTAAATAATCAATGATAACTATTTAGTTAAATTAGAAGCATAAGTAATGTTAGAGACATAATAAAATAATTAATGTTTATTTAATTAATCAAGAGGAATAAGGTTGAATCAACGATGTCATAGTGAATTAATTAAACAATTCAAGATTATTTAATTAATAGAGGAAAATAGGGTTAAATGATGGAAATGATATTAAATGCAATAATGATAATGAAAGTGATGTCGATAATGGAAAAATGCAATTTAGGATGTATGATATGCATTAATCCATTTTTACATGTCTAGAAATATCAATCTAATATACTTTGAAATTTGTGTGAATTGCAAGTGCAAGAAACATTCTAATTGTCTCTATTCTTTCCACTGATAAAATTTCTCCTCGAAGTCAATCCCTTCTACTTGTGAATAACCTTTGTACACCAACCCCTCTTTATTTCTCTCTGCTTCTTTATCTTCATTCAATTTATTTCTGAACACCCATTTTGTTCCTATCAATTTTTTATCTGCAAGCCATAGTACCAATTTCCAAGTCTGATTTTTCTCTATTTAATTTAGTTCTTCCATTCCTTGAATCCATACTTCATCCTTGCTAGCATCGACAAAATTCTTCAGTTCTATTCTTGACAGTAAAGAGAAATTACCTATTCATTTGTTCTTACAAATATCCTTGTAGTTTGCACTCCCACATTCTTATCTCCAATTATTTGATCTTCTGATTGATTCTTTTGGACATACTTGGTAAGAGTCTTGGTGATTTTATCCTATGCTTCTTCCTTTTCTTCAATTTCTTCTTCTTCTACTGAGTAGGCAGGTTCATCTATCTAATAGTCTTCTTGGTCATGTGTGATTTTCTATGACTCTTCATCAACCCTAAAATTTGCACTCTCAACTATATTCCTCAACCTTTTATTATAGCACTTGTAATATTTTCTCCTAGTTGAGTACCCAAGAAAGATTCCTTCACTAGATCTTGAGGAAAAATTTCCAAAACCTTCTTCATATTTTTTGATATAGAATTTTCTTCCATAAATTTTGAAGTACTTGATAGTTGTTGGTCTTCCATACCATAACTCATAAGGGGTCCTAGTGCTATCCACCATTATTTTTCCCTTGTTAATAATATATAAAATAGTTGGACTGATTATTTCCAATATACATTAGGTAACTTGGATTCATTCAACATTATCCTAGCCATCTCCTAATAGTTCTATTCTTCCTTTCCACTACTCCATTTTGCTGAGGAGTTCTAACAGTAGATAGATGCCTTTTATTCCATATTCTTCACAAAGTTCATCAAATTCATTCAAGAATTCACCACCTCTACCATACCTTAAGCACTTGATTCTAGCATGCATTTCATTTTCAATCATTGACTTGAAAATATTAAACCTACTAAAATTTTCTGATTTTTCTTTTAAGAATGTAACCCATGTCATCCTAGAGAAATCATCAATGAGTAGATGAAATACCTTTCACCTTGGAGACTCTTTATCTTGGTAGGTCCACATAAATTAGTATGAATTAGTGGTAAATGTCTTGTAGAATATTACTCCTTGGTCTTGGATCTTATCCTTGTCTACTTCCAAATTTGACACTCTTTACATAAGGTGCTTGTAGGTTTGGTAATCTTTGGCATATCTCTTAATGCTTGCATGGACTTGATTTTCACAAGGTTGTCAAAGTTAATGTGTCCCATACTTTTATGTAACAACCAACATTCACTTTCCTGTCCCATAAGAAAAATTCTTCCATTGACACCCTTTAGGTTGTATAAGTTTCTTTTAGTCCTAGATCCTTTTGCTACCAATCTACCATATTTTTCTCTTCTGATTTCACATCCTTGATCATGAAATATGAGATTTTATCCTTTGTTGCACATTTGACTTACACTAAGAACATTGTCCTTGAGAAATTTAACATAGAGAACATCTTTTTTATTGGATTTTACATCAATTCTTATGGTGCCCTTTCCATAAATATTTTCAAATGAATTTTCTACAAACTTGACTAATCTACCATTCCATTTACTATATTGATGAATTTAATTTTGTCACTTGTCATGTGACTTAAACATCCAATATCTATTACCCACATATTTGTTTTCCCTTGAGCATTCTATTTTGACAACCATTGAGTTTTCAACCTCAATATTTATTTCATTTTTCTTGATTTTCTCAATAACATCTACCTTCTGAATTTTTTATTTTTCTAAATCACTTCTTCAATATTTTTTTATATATCCAACATTGTTGCATATTTCACATATCACATTGATATCCACTATTGAAGCAAGATAATTCCTACTTAAAAAGTTTCTTCTATTCATTTTAGACATGCAGTATACAACCTTGTGACCATACTTATTGTAGAAGAAACAATAACCAAAGAATGCATGATTGAACTTGTTTTTGGAGAAACTTCTTGTTTGGAAGGGTATTCCTTGAGGTTTGATGAGATCTGCTTCTTTTGGATTTGTAGAATTTTCTTTCTCCAATTTCTTTTTGAGTAAAATGATTTCTTTCTCAAGCTTTGTACATTCATTTTTCTACGCTTTAATTAGGGATTTTTTTTCTTTGTTCTCTTTTTTTCACATTCCAAGTCTTTAATAGTAGAAATAAGTTCGCATTTAAAATCAAATTCACTTTCTTCTCCATCTACATACATGTCTGAGTCATTATAGATCACCTTGGCCATGAATAGGGATTCTCCTCCTTTATCGTATGATGAGCAGTGATCTAATTCTTCTAAGGAGCTATAGTATTCTTTTGAAAGTGTTGGATGTTGTGGTTGTGTTGTTGATATGTTGTTGTCATTGATGTCAACACTATTAGCATTAATGTCTTAGAGGCTATATATGTTGAGGATATTGAGAAAATTGTAATAAAATAAGTTGTAGGTTGTCAATTGTGAAGTGAAGTTTAGTCTATAAGTGAGTTCAATACATTGATGATTAGTGGTTCTGAATTAAAGGGTTTCTTGTCGAGTATATCTAGTTTATCCATGTTAAGTTTTAGAGATCCACGTGAATATTTGATCATGTTATGAAGATTTGTATTCTGGTAGTTTTTATGTTGCTTCAGTTGGTGTTCCTAGATGAAGGTGATTTTATTTTAGCAAGTTTATTTGTTGCGGATGATTCTCTAGTGATTCATGATTTTTGTGGATGTTTCTAGATCATGCTCTATATATGTTGCATGTCTGCATTGATCGTGGTGCTCATGATTTGAGATTTTCTCTTGTGTGTTCATTTTTTTCATGTTATTGGCCAATAGGGTGTTGTAATGTGTTGCGGATCTTCATGGAGTAAGTGGTTCATGTTTGAGAATTTTATTTTGGGTCTTCACTATGTTGTGGCCAAACTTGGTTGATTCGCATTAATAATCTTATTATTTTTGGCTAACAGGTTGCATTCATTTTATTATTTCATTGAGGCCAACATGTAGCGATGTAATTTCTTGTTGTGGATATATACGAGTGATTATTTTATCATTTGAAGTGATGAGAATGTGAAGTGTGTGAGTCCTATGTGGGAATAATGTTCAAATATTTTGAAGGTAGAAGTAGAATGTGAAGAAGTGTTCATGTGCTTAACCGAAACTATAATCAGGTATTAGCAGATGATATTTTTCTCAGTTCAAATCATATGGATGTAATCAATCTTTTGTAAGACAACGTGTCTTCCTTTAGGTAGTAAGCTTTCTATAATTGAGTAGTGAGCTCTAGGCAGTGTACCTAAATGCATGTGCATTCCCCATTCATATTTCTTTATACTTTTAATAGGGTATAATCTTGTGGATTTCCCTCCACTGTGGTTTTTCCCCTATCAGGGTTTCCATTTAAAAAACCTTGGTTTTATGTGTTTTTGATGTGTTGTTGATGTATTCTTTCATGGTTACTGATCAGATTTAGGAATAAAGTTAATAAGTTGAATAAGTTTGAAATTTTGTGACAACTGATTCACCCCCCCTCTTAGTTGACTTCCCTTGTATTGCCAACAATTGGTATCAAAGCAGGTTCTTGGAAAAATTTTAATAGCTTAAGGTGATCTGGGGTGGTGACATATAAGAAGGATAGTCCAAGATTTTATGGAAAAAATGATTCTCTATGGAAGAATCGAATGGAGTGCCATCTGAGATGCATTGGTGAACCCTACTAGATCATTACAAGTAATAGGTATGTTATTCCTCAAAATGGTCCTACTACTACTATTGAGATTAGGTATGTTGAGTACAATATCAAGGCTAAGGAAGCATTGTTGAGTGCTTTGACTAATTCTGAGATGAAAAATGTTATAGATCTAAAGACTACTTATGAGATATAGAAAAGGTTGGAAACTTTGTATGAAAGTGATGTTAATGTGAAAATTGCTAAGTTACAAAGTCTGAAAGGGAAATATGAAATGTTGAGAATGGGTGATGATGAGAACATTACTACTTTCATACAAGAGTGAATGAACTTGTGTGTGGTATTAGATGTGTTGGTGGACAATTGGAAGAATTAGAGATTGTTGCTAAAGTGATTAGATCCTTACTTGCTACATACAAAGTCAAAACTACTGCTATTGAAGAGCTTTAGAATGTAACAAATGTAACAAAAGATATGTTGATTGGTAAGCTTACTGCTTTTGAGTTGAGTGAATTTGGTTATGCTCTTCCTAACATAGAATCTACATTCAAAGCTACTATCTCTAGGAGAGATAAATAGAGATATGATCCGAGAGAAATTTTATCTAGAAAGGTATTCAAGTATGAGGAGGAAATGAGAGATATTGTAGAAGAGGAGAAGAAGCTAGAGGAGTTTGAAGCACTTATTATGAAGAGAGAAGCCAGAGGAGAAGGTAAGTATAAACGAAAATTTCCTATTAAATCTTTTTCTTGTAGTAAGCTAGTTCATTTTGCATCAAGGTGTCCAAAAAGAGTCCCTAAGACAAAACCTAACAAGCCTAGATTTCAAAGAAAGTGTTATTATGTTGTTGATGAAGGTGTGATAGATTATGAATGGGTATTTATTGCTATCAAGGAAAATGATCCTATACTTATTGAATTTGTTAGTTGCTCAAATGTGGAGAAAACTCTAGTGGCTAGAGTTGAAGAGAAAGATGAATGGGTGATTGACAGTGGATGCTCTCATCACATGATAGGAGATAAAAGTAACTTTGTGAGCCTAGAAAAGTATGATGGTGGTGTGGTAAGATTTAGTGACGACAAAGTTGGTGTAATCCATTGCAGAGGATCCATTTCTCTTGATGGTAAGAATAATACTAATGATGTTCTTTATGTGGAAGGTTTAAAGTATAATCTCTTAAGTTTCAGACAAATGGTTGACAAGGGATACAATCTTCAATTCAAAAATGGAAAGTGTAGAATATTGGGGAGCTATGGAGATGTGATTGCTTCAAGTACAAAAACAAAAGGTAACATCTTTCACCTGAATGCTACTAGTAAAAGTTGTTTGATTGCTCAAGTTGATGAAAGTTGGTTGTGGCATAGGAGAATGTGCCATGTAAAATTTGATAATATTGTTAAGATAGTTCTACTCAGACAGTGAGAGATCTTCCTAAGTTGGTAAAGCCTACTAATATTATATGTAAGGAATTTTAGTTAGGAAAGCAAACTAGAATTTCATTTCAGATCAAACAGTATTGTTTAAAAAAAGTGTTGGAGCTTTTTCATACTGATTTGTGTGACCCCTTTAGAACTAGAAGTTTACAAGGAGACAGGTATTTCATGTTACTTATTGATGATTACTCTAGATTGATGTGAGTTACTTTCTTAAGGAAGAAATCTGAAGTTTTGGAGAAATTCAGGACAATAAGGCTATGGTTGAGACAGAGAAAAGTCTGAAGATTAAATGTTTGAGATCAGATAGAGGTGGTGAATTAACTTCTCATGAGTTTAATTATTTTTGTGAAGTGAATGGGATAAAGAGACAATTATCTGCCTCGCGGACCCCTCAACAAAATGGAGTTGTGGAAAGGAAGAATAGGATAGTTCAAGATGCTACTAGAACTATGATGTTGGAAGGAAATGTTCCTCATATCTATTGGAGAGAAGCTGTGAGTACTGTTGTTTACATCCTCAATTGGGTACAAGTCAAAGGTGGTACTATTAAGACCCCTTTTGAGCTATGGAATGGTCACAAGCCTACTGTTAGATATTTCAAAATCTTTGGGAGTAAATGCTATATCAAAAGAGATGAAGAGATAGGAAATTTTGATGCTAGAAGTGATGAAGGAATCTTTCTTGGTTATTCTACTAAGAGCAAGGCCTACTAGTGCTACAACAAGAGATTGAGGAAAATAGTTGAAACTGAAAATTTCAAGGTTGATGAAGACATAGATAGACCATCCATAACCTGTGGATATGACTCAGATGATCAGAATAACAGTTCAATCATAGGAAAGAATGTTCAGACTTCAAATCAAGTTCAAATCATTCTGGTGAATCAAGAAAATGAAGAGGAAGGAACTAGTGAAAGTGTAGAAGAGAAATCACAAGAGCTAGAAGTTCAAGAACGTCCTACGACTCTAAGGTATGTAATACTAAATCATTTAGAAGATCAGATTATAGGTGATAAGAACAAAGGTGTTTAGAATAGGAGAAAGATTGCATAAGAGTACTATTTGATTTCAAAGACTAAGCCTAACAATGTGAATGAAGCATGCAAAGATGAACATTGGGTAGAGGCAATGAGAGAAGAGATACAACAAATTGAGAAGAATAATACATGGATTCTTGTTCCTAGACCTAAGGACAAAAATGTAATTGAAACTAAATGGGTCTTTAGAAACAAGTTGAATGAGCAAGGTGAAGTTGTTAGAAACAAAGCAAGACTGGTATGTAAAGGATATTCTCAAATGGAAGGAATTAATTTTGAAGAGAATTTTGTTCTTGTTGCTAGGATTGAAGCTGTGAGATTATTTCTTGCTTATGCTACTTACAAAAATTACAAGGTTTATCATATGGATGTTAAGTCAACAATTCTAAATGGCTAACTAGAAGAAGAGGGGTATGTAGAGCAACTTGATGGATTTCAATTGACTGATCAGGGAGATATGGTTTTTAGGTTGAAGAAATCATTGTATGGACTTAAGAAAGTCCCAAGAGCATGATATGCTAGATTGTAAAAGTATTTGCTAAAGTTTGGATTCAATAAAGGTATTGCTAATAGTAATTTGTATTTCAATATTGATCATGATAAAGATCTTATTGTTGAAGTTTGTGTGGATGATATCATTTTTGGAGGAGATGATGATTTGTGCATGAAGTTTGGTGATGAGATGTAGAATGAGTTTGAGATGTCTATGATTGGTGAGATGAAATTCTTTTTGGGATTGCAAATTACTCAGTTAGATAAATGGATCTTCATATCTCGGTCCAAGTATGTGAACGAATTGCTAAATAAATGTGGTACGAAAGATTCAAAGTTAGTTGGTACATCTATGGTGATCGGATGCAAGTTGACACAAAATGATGATTCTCCAAAATCAAATCAAACTAGATATAGATCGATGATTGGTGGATTGCTTTATTTTACTCAAAGCAGACTAGATATCATGAATGTTGTATGTATTGTTGCAAGATTTCAAGTTGATCCTAAAGAATCTCATGTAATTGTTGTGAAGAATATTTTCAGATATTTGATGGGAACAGTTGATTTTGGCTTGTGGTATCCTAAAGATGATGATCTTACTTTGAGTGCTTTTACTGATGTTGATTGGGAAGGAGATGTGGATGATAGAAAGAGTACTAGTGGTGGTGCATTTTTCTTGGGTAAGAAGTTGATTTCATGGTTAAGTAAGAAGCAGAATGCCATTTTGCTGTCTACTGCAGAGGTAGAATAAATTGCTGCTACTAACAATTGTACTCAAGTATTGTGGATGAAGCAGATGTTGAAATATATCAGAGTTGTGTATGATGAAACCATTGCTATATTCTATGATAATTCAAGTGAAATTAAAATTTATAAGAATCTGGTGCTGCATTCAAAGACCAAACATATATCTATCAAGTTTCACTTTTTGAGAGAGAAGGTGAGTGAAAAGGAAGCCAGATTGGAGTATGTGCCTACTAATGAACATATTGTAGATATCTTTACAAATACATTTCCTAAGGATACTTTTGAGTATCTAAGAGGGAAGCTAGGGGTGATTACCCCTCCTAATTAGAACTAATATGCATTGACTTGCATCAATTCATGCATTTCATGGTCATATTCTGATCCAGATTGATGTTGTGGTGGCTGCTACTCAGGGGGAATAGTCAAATGTTCATATATGTGGTTCAAAGCTTAGAGATCTTTTTCATTGGTGTCAAATAGGGAGAAGAGTAATGTGAAAAAAATTCTAAGGGAGAAGAACATTGTGAGAAGAAGAGTCACGTGGGAGAAGAGTTATTGAGGTGAAAAGAGTTAGAACCTAAGGGGGAGTAAGTGTTGAAGATAGTTGCATTGATGGTGTTTTTCACATCATGTGTTGCCATCAATTACAAAGGGGGAGATTGTTGGATGTTGTGGTTCTGATTTTAATATGTGGTTGTCATTGATGTCAACACTATTAGCATTAATGTGTTAAAGGTTGTATATGTCGAGGATATTGAGAAAATTGTAATGAAATAAGTTGCAAGTTGTCAATTCTGAAGTGAATTTTAGTTTGTCGGTGAGTTCAGTACGTTGATGATCAGTGGTTGTGGATTAAAGGGTTTCTTTTCAAGTATATCTAGTTTATCCACATTAAGTTTCAAATATCCACGTGAATATTTGATCGTGTTATGAAGATTTGTATTCTGATAGTTTTTATGTTGCTTCAGTTGGTGTTCCTAGATGAATGTGATTTGATTTTAGCAAGTTTAGTTGTTGTAGATGTTTCTCTAGTATTCATGATGTTTGTGGATGATTCTAGATTGTGCTCTATCTTTTTTGTATTTCCACATTGATCGTGGTGCTCATGATTCAATATTCTCTCTTCTTTGTTCATGTTTTTCATGTTCTTGGCTGACGGGGTGTTGTAATGTATTGTGGACCTTTGTGGAGTAATTTTTGAAAGTGGTTCATGTTTGAGAATTTTATTTTGGGTCTTCACTATGTTGTGGTTGATCTTGGTTGATTTGCATTAATAATCTTTATTGTTTTGGGCCAAAATTTTGCATTCATTTTATTATTTCATTGAGGTTGACATGTAGTGATATAATTTCTTGTTGCAGATATATATGAGCAATTGTTTTATCATTTGAAGTGATGATTATGAAAAGTGTGTGAGTCTTATGTGTGAATAATGTTCAAATCTTTCGAAGGTAGAAGCATAATGCAAAGAAGATTGAGTAGAGTGTGAAGAAGTGTTCATGTGCTTAACTAGAATTGTAATCAGGCATTAGTAGATGCTATTTTTCTCAGTTAAAAATCCTATGGACGTAATTCAATATTTTGTAAGACAATGTGTCTTCCTTTGGGTAGTAAACCTTCTATAATTGAGCAGTGAGCTATAGGTAGTGCACATGAATGCATGTGCATTTCCCATTCATATTTCTTTATACTTTTAATAGGGTATAATCTTGTGGACTAACCTCCACCATGGTTTTTCCCCTAACAAGGTTTCCACGTAAAAAATCTTGGTGTTATGTGTGTTTTTGATGTGTTGTTGATTTATGATTTCATGGTTATTGATCAGACCTGAGAATAAAGCTAATAAGTTGAATAAGTTTGAAATTCTGTGACAACTGATTCACCCCCCTCTCAGTTGTCTTCCCTTGTGTTGCCAATAGAAAGAAGGTTCATCCTAAAGTTGTTTCTCTTGAAACATTTGGTATTTTAATTTTCCCCAAAAGTAAATTTAGTAGCATAATGATCAATTTTCCATATTTAAAACACTTAAAAGATAGTTTACCTTTATACTTTCCCAATCCCTTCTTCAACTTTCTCATAAAGTTTTCTTCTTCTTCCTTAGATTCACTATGTGAACAAGATGTTTCTTCTTTCTCCATAGCTTTGAAATTAACTTATCTTTTGTGTGTACCTTGAACTTCATTTCTCATCTCATAGGCAGTGAAGGATCCAAACAACTCTTCCTTGGTAAGTTTTGTCAGATCTTTGGATTCTTCAATAATAGAGACTTTTGAATAAAACTGGCGAGGGAGAGTTCTCAAAACTTTCTTCACAACCATTGAGCTAGTTATTTCTTCACTAATTCCTCTAATTATATTAACTTCTTCATCCACTCAGATTAAATAGCTAGCATTTTTTTCCTCTTCTTTCATCCTTAGATTCTCAAACATTGTTCTATAATAATGTGATTTTTCTTACTTCACAATGTCATTTCCTTCATAGAGATTCTTGAGTTTATCCCATATCTCCTTAGCTATCTTATACTACACCACCTTAACAAATTTTGAATTTGTCAGCCCACACATGATAACATTATTTTCTTTAGAATTGTTCTCATTAGCCTTCTTTGCTTTAGAATTTGTAAAAGGATGAGCATGTTTAGTATTATCATCATTTGTAGCTCTCAAAAAATTATACCCTAGCAAAGTGAGGTAGGATTCCATCCTCACACTCTAGAATGAATAGTTGCTTCCATCAAACAATGATTCTTTAGAGGAGGACTCTTTCTAAGCCATGTGTTCTAAACCAAGACCTATCTTTAACTATTAGGTTGCACCAAGGAACTCAACTTTGATACCAATAGGGTAGCTTAATCAATATATCCCAAAAATCTATCCAATTCAAATTTATCAATAAGAAATTCTTACTTCCTTAAATGGATAAAACAACAAATGCAATTCAAAAGCATAAGAACACAACTAGAACACCATTATTTATGTAGAAAATCCTACAAGGGAAAAACCAAAATGAGAAAGCTACTTGGAGCTACTGTCCAAATCCACCTCACAATGAAAACAAGATTTACAACAATTTTTATGGGCTACAACCCAAAGGGAGATACAACTCCTTGAAACATTGTTTTATTGATACAACCAAAGGAAGTATAGAACTCCCTACAAATTACAACATTTATAGAAGGAGGCTACAACCTCAAACCAACATACTTGGCAAGAACTACTTATCAATTTCCACCACAACACCTCGACTCAACAACTTATGTTTCCTTCAGTGTATTGCCTTCAACATACTTCCTTACACAAATATTGTTTCCCTCAACTCACTTCCTTACTCACACAAATGTATATGCCTTCAACTCACTACCTTTAGCACACTTCATATACTTCTTTTCATACTCACACACACTCATACACTTTTCAATAAACTTTATCTTCCATTTATATCCTCCACAAGCTTCAAAAAATTTCTCCTTTTTAGCCAAGATGAAATGTGTAAATATGAAATGTGCAACAACCATAATAAGTTGACTAAAAAATAATTGCAGTAAAAGAGAATAAAATGTTATCCATACTAGGAGATAATCTAGACCTATTTTACCTTAGCATACACCTATACCCTAGTGTACAGTTCAAATATTTGGTGCAAAAACATCAACATTCCAAGTCATCCTAGCAAACACTTAACCTTCCATGCATTAACTTTAGAACACAAGCAATACTAGAGAGACAATATAATAATATGAGGATCACATTACAAGAATTAAATGATATTCAAAAAATTCTCATATACCCCTTTTACAACATCACACTACTTTATGTTGGTGCAAGAAAACAAACACTGAACACAACATCTCTTGCAAACCCATAAAGCACAGTCTTGAGATAGAACAATGAAAACCATAATTTTGGTACACCTCAACAATTGAAACTTGAAATGAGAGAACACATATACAATTTGAACTTATCCTCCAAACTGCAAGACCATATAATCAAGTACAAAGAAATTCAGAGTATTCCTTAGATCCTTCTTGACTACAACACAAACTTCACTTTGCTAGCTTTGGAAAATTTTACGGTAACTTTTATGTTCTAAAATCATGAACATACATACTTTATATCTACCTTTTTCTAACTTCCAAACCACAAGGCCATAACTTAAAATGCAGAGGAATGCAAAGTGTTCTCCCAAGATTCTTTAGTACAACTTCCTGTGCCACTAACTACATGAAAATATTTCATAATTTCTTTCATAAATATGCAATATTTTACATCAAGGAAAAGAGAATACAATATTCACAACACCATAGAAAAAAATTACAAATATCTTTAGAAATGTGAATAAGCCACAACTTCTTCATAACAATGCTCACCTATTCCTGAGCAACATAAGATATAGTACAACTATGTTCAACATGATCATGACATTCATCATCATGACTGAAAATTATAATGATCACACTAATTGCATCACATGAAACCTAAATAATATTTTAATATTTTGAAATATAATAAGATGGGTCACCATGTAAATGAATATATATAAGTGATGGAGGGAGAATCTCCCTCAAACACAACCTTATATAGATAAAAAAAAATTAAAAAAAACCTACAAATTTTACTATATCTTCATGAGGTCTATTACAATCATGCAATCAAATGCATTATAGTGATATGGTCATAAGACCACTATTATAAAAATATGGGCTACAAATACATGCAGAAAATCAAGCATGCAAGTGTATGAATGGAAAAATTTCCATTGAAAACTCAACCTCCATTATATGTTGAAAAAGTAGGAAATTTGGTTCTCTTCTCATTTAGAATTCATCTGCTTCCATTCATGACCACTTTATATGAGTTTTCAACTTGCCAATGAACTATGACTTCCACTTTGGTAATTTGAGAAGTGACCTTTTCACATCTTATTTGTTCTGAGGGAAACCAATATGGTCAACCTTTTCCTTATATAGCCTTGATGAATCTTTGACATGCCCTCCTTTCCACTTAACAAAATATTTTTCATATTTCCTATTTGTTTTACTTCTACCCACATTTCTATCCAAGATGTCTTCAATCTCCTCCTTCTTTGAAGTAGGTGTTAAAATATCCCATTGTTCTTTCATTGTTGCATCTTGCATATCTCCTTCATGATATTATGTTAAATCAGCAATATTGAATATAGGAGAGATGTTTATCCCATTTGACAACTCAACCTCATAAAAATTTCCTAAATCATGCTTCTTCAAGCTCTTACATGGTCCAAATTTCTTCATTTTCAATTTGTTATATGTTCCCATTTGAAATCTTTATTTTCTTAGGTGAACCATGACTTCATATCCAACTTGAAATTCCTTATATCTCCAGTTCTAATCTGCCATATCCTTGTACTAGGAATTCATCTTATGGATGGGTATGTGCAAGATCATAATGGGCGAAAAAGTGGCAATATGATGGGTATGTGGCTGACGACTTTTTTTTTACCCAAAATTGATTAAACGAAAATGGTTTTAAAAGGATATTCTCAGCTTTCCACCAATATAAGTTATGCTTTAGTTTGAATTTAATAAGTAATTATTATTCATTTTCTATTCAAATTATGACTAAAGTCTTTATCGATAGACTAATTGAAAAACATCTATAGCATTCAAATGATATCACATTTTTTGAATCCAAAACATGCGTTACATTCTATGCTTCATATATTATAGGATTAAAAAAAGAAAAATTGAATTTCATGAAGTTTTGACCAAGTTAAGGTGGTCAGATGTACGAGTTTTTAATATTTTTTAAAATTTGTAATAAAAAATTCATAATTAATTATTTACTTGGAAGAAAATTACAAAAAAATATGCATCACATCGGGACATGAGTCCTCTACTTATATATAAAATCTTATAAAAAAATATTATCATTTTATTGTGGTTAGGGTGGTCAGACAGACACCTACTTTTTATTTTTTCCCTAAAATTTAAGTACTACTGCATTGAAATTTCAATTTTTCACCACATAGATTTCTTTTTCTTTAAAAAAACCTAGTAGTTTAGAAACTACATTCAATTTTCTACAGATTCTATTCTTACATATTTTTTAAATAATATAGATAACTTATTCAAATTTTTAAGTCAAGTTTCCTAACTCTAATTTTTCTGATTTTTTTGCCACTTAAGGGCATGTTTTTTCCATGATGATCCTACACATACCCGGATAGGGTTTCTTACCTTTGCATATAAATTCTTCAGGTTCTCTACAAAATCTTAAGCCTCAAAACTACTCTTAGATCTCCTTTATCTATATTTCTTAATTCAAAAGAAATTATTGGACTACTCCCATATATAATCTAGAATGGGGATTTACCAATACTGCTATTGATAGAATTGTTGTATTCAAACTCTACCTATAGAAAAATGAAATACCATCCCTTGGGCTTAATACTCCTATTTACCACCTTTGTCTACCCATTAGCTTGTGGATGGTGTGCATAACTAAACTTCAAATCAGTCTTAAAATTCTTCTATAGTGTTCTCTAGAAATACCCAACAAATTTGGTATATCACTTTGTGACTATGCTCTTTGGTAGACCATGTAGTCTAACCACTTCTCTGAAAAAAACTCTATAATGTACACAACTTTATTGGTCTTATGACATGTAATGAAATGTTTCATCTTTGAAAATATATACACCACAATAAATATTTATTCGAATTCCCTTTGTGTTCTTGGTAAACCAAGAATAAATTCCATATTGATATCCTCTCATGGCCTCTCTAGTACAACTAATAACTTATACAACCCAATATTTTAACTTACCCCTTTAGCCATCTGGCATAGACTATAACTATTAAAAACTTCTTCACATCTTGGTGCAACTATGGAAAATAATAATTCTGATGAGGGCACAGCCCAAGACACAGAAAATAACCCACAAACTAGAGAATAACTTTATTATTCAGAAAATAGAGCTTCTTACATGCAAAGGATCTCAAATCCCCAAGTTCTACAACACATGCAAGTTACAGAAAGCTACAGAATTACCCTTTCACAATATGCGAGCTTGTCCTCAAAAAGCTACCCTAAAATTAGAAACCTGCCCATAAATAGAGCTCCTCATTAGTTTAGAGCCAAAACAACATTAAAATTTGAGTTTAGGTGATTTGGCACCAAAAATTTACAACATGAAGTTCAAAAAAGAGCATTTGCAATTGTATCTTCTAGAAAGTGCGCCAACTTCTTAGGGCCATAACTTTTGATCTGGGACTCCAATTCGTGAACCGTTTGAACCATTGGAAAAGTCTTGAAGTTAATAACATGCTTGAAAACCACTATGCCAATTTTGGTAAGTTTCGGGGTCATTCTGGGAAATCTAAGTGCCTCAAATCTATTTTAGAAGATTTTTATGTGCAAATCTGGGAAACTAAAACTGCAATATCTTTCAACCCAGGAACAAAAAATAAAAACTGTAAATTGGAAATTTCATTATGATGAAAAGGGTATCCAAAAATGTAAAAACATCTGAAAACCAAGAAACTTGAAATTTAACTATTTTTGGGTGATGCAAGATTGCCCTTACACCACTGGATGCTCTTGCATCAGACACATAGGGTAATTTGAGAAGTGACCCCGTCACATCTCAGATGGTGGATGAAAACCCAAACGGTCAACCTTTTCCTTAGGCAACTAGGATGAATCTTCAAAAGGCCTTCCTTTCCATTTCACTAGATATTTTTCATACTGCCTGTTCCTGGTACTCCTTCCCACACGACTATCTAGGATTTCTTCAATCTCCTTTTCTGAAGTAGGTGCTGAAATCCCACACTGTTCCATCATTGGTACTTCCTCTGCACCACCTTCATGATACTCTGTCAAATCTGAAATGTTGAACATAGGGGAAATGTTGAATCCATCTGGCAACTCTACCTTATATGCATTCCCTGAATCATGCCTCTTCAAAATTTTATAGGGACCAAAATTCTTCATCTTCAATTGGTTATATGTTCCCACTCAAAACCTTTCTTTCCTCAAGTGGACCATCACTTCATCACTAATCTGAAACTCCTTATACCTCCTCTTCTGATCTACCTTAGCCTTATACTACATATTCATCTTGTTAAT
Source organism: Sequoia sempervirens (assembly GCA_007258455.2). Taxonomy (NCBI): domain Eukaryota; kingdom Viridiplantae; phylum Streptophyta; class Pinopsida; order Cupressales; family Cupressaceae; genus Sequoia; species Sequoia sempervirens. Next base: position 184,863,843 of record VDFB02047230.1, on the reverse strand, counting down.
ATGTTCTCTTACCTTCTCATGTATATCCTTGATGTGTTCTATAAAATCTTTGGCTTCAACACTTATTTTCTTCTCTTGGTCCATCTTCCTCAATTCTGGAGCTATTTTGGGGCTACCTCCATACACAATCTAGAACGGTGATCTACCAATGCTTCTATTGACAGAATTGTTGTAAGAAAATTCTGCCTGGGGTAAGATCAAGTCCCATCCCTTGGGTTTATCTCCTACCAAACATCTCAGTAGGTTACCCAGACTCCTGTTAACAACCTATGTCTACCCATCTATTTGTGGATGGTGTGCAGAACTGAACATCAACTCTGTCTTCAGCTTCTTCCACAAGGTCCTCCAAAAGTACCCCACAAATTTGGTGTCACGATCTAAAACAATACTCTTTGGCAGACCATGTAGCCTCACCACCTCTTTGAAGAACAAGTCAGCAATGTGGACTGCATCATGGGTCTTCTGACATGGAATGAAATGTGCCATCTTCGAAAACCTATCAACCACCACAAAGAACTGAATCATTCCCTCATTGTGTCCTTGGCAAACTAAGAACAAAGTCCATACTTATATCCTCCCATGGCCTCTTTGGTATAGGTAAGGGCTGATATAAGCCTGTATTCTGGCTCACTCCTTTAGCCATCTGACATACCCTTGCAGCTTTGTACAAACTTCTTCACATCTTGTGACAACCGAGGCCAATAATAATGCTCATTGATAATGGCAATGGTCTTATCTGACCAAAATGTCTTGCCATTCCTCCACTATGCTTCTCCTTTATCGTTCTCCTCTCATGGAACTCCTCGATACATAATTGACTTCCTTAAATAACATGCCATCTTGGATTATGAATCCAATACCTTAATCTGTCCATAATAACAGGAGTTCCTTGCAAAGCTTTCAAGCCTCGCAAAATCAAGATCTCTTACGCATCTGATGCTTGGAGTTGAGTTCATTGAACCCAACCACTTCGATCTGCATCTTTGTCATCAATGTATGCCTCCTACTTAAGGCATCTGCAACCCTATTTGACTTCCCACTCCTATGTTTCAAAACAAAGGTATAACTCTGCAAAAACTCTACCCATTTCATATGCCTCCGATTTAATTTTCCCTGACTATTTAGGTACTATAAGGCTTGATGATCAGTATATAGAACAAATTCCTTCGGAAACAAATAATGTCTTCATTTCTTTAATGCTTGAACTATCGCATAAAATTCCCGATCATATACAGAATACTTTCTCTTGGCATCATTTAATTTTTCACTAAAATAGGCAATGGGATTACCTTCTTGGCTCAACACTGCTCCAATGGCACAACCACTAGCATCACAATTCACCTGAAACACCTTGTTGAAATCTGGGAGGGCTAGAACAGGTTGCTCTGTCACCTTTTGCTTCAACAGTTCAAAACTTTTTGCCGCTCCAGTGCTCCACTTGAATTCTTTTCTATCCCCTCTCATTGTTTCAGTCAGGGGTCCACAAATACTCATGAAGTTTCTAATGAACTTTCTATAAAAACTAGCCAAACCATGAAAAGATCTCTCCTCGGTAGCAGTTCTTGGGGTAGGCCATTCCAAAAATAGCCTTCACCTTCTAGGTTCATTTTGAAACCTTCTGCTAAGACAACAAACCCCAAGTACACTAACTCTCTTCACAAAACTCAAGACTTCTTCAGATTAATCAAATTTCTCTTAACTTCTCAAAGGCTCTCTGAATATGCATCAGATGCTCATCCAACGCCTTACTGAAAATCAAAATATCATCTAAATACACAATAACAAAACTTCCTAGAAATTATTTTAGTACCTTGTTCATGAGCCGCATGAATGCTCTGCATTGGTTAGCCCAAAGGGCATGACTAACCACTCATATACAGCCCTTTGTCTTGAAGGCAGTCTTCCATTCATTTCCTTTTTCGAACTGGATCAGTATATCCACCTTTCTCGTGATCAATCTTTGTGAAGTACCGAGCTCTACCTGTAGTCCATCAGCCTATCCATCCTTGGCAAGTGCGGAAATCTGTACTTGATTGTTATCTTGTTTATGGCTCCGAGAATCTATATACACATCCCTCCACTCTATCCTTCTTTGGTGCTAGTACTACAGGTACTGCACATGGACTCAAACTCTCTCGTATCAAACCCTTTCTCAACAACTCTTGAACTTGTCTGTTCAACTCCTCATTTTCTGCTGGAGTCATTCAATGAGCTACCTTATTTGGAAAACTGGCTCCAGTAATCAAGTCAATCTAATGACTGATCTTCCTTATTGGTCGTAAACCCTCAGGTACATTATTAGAAACAATATCCTGAAACTCATCCAACATACGAGAAACTTCTTTTGGAACCTTCTCACTATCCTCCTTACTCACTCTAGGAATCAATGCATAACAAACATGCTCATGCTTCATACCTTCTAAATTTTTTTTTCCATCTACATACCAAATTCTAGCACTACTGCATACATTTCTTCGTCCTTCGTAAGGTTTTCCTTGTGAACCCCATCCTTGTCAAGGAATAAGCGCTTGCATGGCCATCATGTATGTTTATCGAATTGCCACAACCTCCCTAACAACATGTGACATGCATCCATGGAGATGATATCATAGAGTACCTCATCACTATAGCTCCCAATCTTGAACTTCACCAGGCACTGCTCATTGACCATAACTTTGTGGTCTTTTTGCATCCAAGAAATCCAATATAGATGTGGATGCCTTAGCCTCTTCAACTTCAACTTTGTAACCATCTCTCCTCTCGACACTGCATTATCGCTGCTCCCACCGTCAATAATGACATCACAACATTTTCCTTTACACTTGCACCTTGTGCAAAACAGATTCTTCCTCTGTTCTGGTTCCTTTTCCTCAGTTACTAGGGCTCTCCTAATCACTAGGGCTTCTCCCCTTTCAGCATCATCTGAATGTTCAGATTGGGCCTCCTCATCTGCATGCGCAACCCTTCTATGACCTTCTAGCCTTTTGTCTACCTTTCCTTGGTGTTGTGGACATTCATAGGCTCGATGCCCTTCTTCACCATACTGGAAACACGTTCCTTTGAAACCACCTCTTCTAGATCCTTGTCCATATCTCCTCTTTGTCCTCTCTACCTCTTGATCACCGCTGTTTTGATCACAAGGGCGAGAAGTTGTCATTTCTTTGGCTTCAGCTGGTACCCACATCTTCACTTTTCTTTTCATCATCATTTCGGCTTCCTGAAGGTCTTCCATTGCCCCTTCCACTTTGACCTCCTCGTCCTTTTTGCTTGCCATCAAATCTTTTGTTCAGCTTCTCTTCCACTTTTAGAACAAACTAATACACATCCTCAATGGTGGTCATTCAGACTAGGCTTAACTCCTCCTGAATGCTCGATCTTAACCATTTAAGATATTGGGCTACCTTCTCCTTATTGGCCTCTGTGTGACCTGTTCTGATGATCATCTTTTTGAAAATATTCAGTATATTCTTTCTTAGATCTACTTCATTTCTTCAACCCTTACAATTTCTTCAACAGATCTAACTCGTAGTCCATTGGTATGAACTGCTTCTTCAGTTCTCTACCATGTGATCTCATCTGGTGATCTTTCCTTTTCCTCTTCCATTTCTTTCCAATTGGAACTCTTTCCACCAAATACTAGCATGGCCCTTTAGCTTCATTTTCATAAACTTAACCCGATCTGGGTCCTCTATTTCCTCATACTCAAAATATTCTTCTAGCTCGTTGATCTAGTCGATCAACTCTTCCGGGTTCAGACTTTCGGAATAACTAGGGACTTCTACTCTGGGTCTTTTCCCGATCTTTGAAATGGCCCTTATTAGCCGCATTTGGTCTTGATCAATTGCTTCTTCTTCCTCTTCTACATCTGAACCTTCTTCCTCTCCTTCATCCTCACTTTCCTCCCTCGGGTTTAACCCTCTTCTCAACTGCTCTTGTAATGCATCAATCTGTCTTTGGAGGGCTTCCATTGCATCTCTTCCACCAGCATTTCTGCCACCTCGACCACCTCTGGCACCACCATGCCTACCAGGCATCACTCTTGGAGGCATCTTTCTTGACCTTGACCCACAACCACGGTCCTGGTGCAAACTGCCTCATGATCAACGATCTGTCCACACGCTCAAGAAAACCTTCTCTGATACCACTTGATGAGGGTGCAACCCAAGACACAGAAAATAACCCACAAACTAGAGAATAATTTTATTATTCAGAAAATGGAGCTTCTTACATGTAGAGGATCTCAAATCCCCAAGTTCTATAACACATGCAAGTTACAGAAAGCAACAGAATTACTCTTTCGCAATATGCGAGCTTGTCCCCAAAAAGCTACCCAAAAATTATAAACCCGCCCATAAATAGAGCTTCTCATTAGTTTGGAGCCAAAACAACATTCAAATTTGAGTTTAGGTGGTTTGGCACCAAAAATTTACAACATGAAGTTCAAAAAAGAGTATTTGCAATTGTATCTTCTAAAAAGTGCACCAACTTCCCGGGGCCATAACTTTTGATCTGGGACTCTGATTTGTGAACTGTTTGAACCGTTGGAAAAGTCTCGAAGTCAATAACGTGTTCAAAATCCACTTTGCCAATTTTGGCAAGTTTCAGGGTCATTCCGGGAACTCTAAGTGTCTCAAATCTATCTCAGAAGATTTTCAGGTGCAAATCTAGGGAACTAGAACTACAATATCTTTCAAACCAGGAACAAAAAATAAAAACCGTAAATTGGGAATTCCATTATGATAAAAAGGGTATCCAAAAATGTAAAAACATCTAAAAATTAAGAAACTTGAAATTTAACTATTTTTGGGTGATGCAAGATTGCCCTTACACCACTGGATGCTCCTGCATCAGACACCCAGGGTAATTTGAGAAGTGACCCCTTCACATCTCAGATGGTGGAGGAAAATCCAAATGGTCAACCTCTGCGTTAGGCAACCAGGATGAATCTTCAACAGGCCTTCCTTTTCATTTCACTAGATATTCTTCATACTGCATGTTCCTGGTACTCCTTCCCACACGACTATCCAAGAATTCTTCAATCTCCTTTTCTGAAGTAGGTGCTGGAATCCCACACTATTCCATTGTTGGTACTTCCTCTGCGCCACCTTCATGATACTCTGTCAAATCTGAAATGTTGAATATAGGGGAAATGTTGAATCCATCCGACAACTCTACCTTATATGCATTCCTCGAATCATGCCTCTTCAAAATTTTACAGGGACCAAAATTCTTCATCTTCAATTTGTTATATGTTCCCACTCGAAACCTTTCTTTCCTCAAGTGGACCATCACTTTATTACCAATCTGAAACTCCTTATACCTCCTCTTCTGATCTGTCTTAGCCTTATACTGCATATTCATCTTGTTAATATGTTCTCTTCCCTTCTTATGTATATCCTTGATGTGTTCTGCAAAATCTTTGGTTTCAACACTTATTTTCTTCTCTTGGTCCATCTTCCTCAATTCTGGAGTTTTTCTGGGGCTACCTCCATACACAATCTGGAACGGTGATCTACTAGTGCTTCTGTTGATAGAATTGTTGTAAGAAAATTCTACCTAGGGTAAGATCAAGTCCCATCCCTTGGGTTTATCTCCTGCCAAACATCTCAATAGGTTACCCAGACTCCTGTTAACAACCTATGTCTTCCCATCTATTTGTGGATGGTGTGCAGAACTAAACTTCAACTCTGTCTTCAGCTTCTTTTACAAGGTCCTCCAAAAGTACCGCACAAATTTGGTGTCACGATCTGAAACAATACTCTTTGGTAGACCATGTAGCCTCACCACCTCTTTGAATAATAAGTCAGCAATTTGGACTGCATCATGGGTCTTCTGACATGAAATGAAATGTGCGATCTTCAAAAACCTATTAACCACCACAAAGAATAAATCATTCCCTTGTTGTGTCCTTGGCAAGTGAAGAACAAAGTCGATACTTATATCCTCCCATGGCCTCTCTGGTACAGGTAAGGGTTGATATAGGCCTGTATTTTGGCTCACTCATTTAGCCATCTGACATACCTTACAGCTTTGTACAAACTTCTTCACGTCATGTGACAACTGAGGCCAATAATAATGCTTACTGGTAATGGAAATGGTCTTATCCTGAACAAAATGTCATGTCATTCCTCCACTATGCTTCTCCTTTATCAGGTTCTCCCTCATGGAACTCCTTGGGATACACAATTGACTTCCCTTAAATAACATGCCATCCTGGATTATGAAATCCAGCCACCTTGTCCTGTCCACTATAATAGGTTCCTTGCAAGCTTTCCAAGCCTTTGCAAAATCAAGATCTTCTGCATACAGTGTCTTGAGTTCATTGAACCCAACCACTCCAATCTACATCTTTGTCATCAACTTATGCCTCCTACTTAAGGCATCTACAACTCTATTTGACTTCCCACTCCTATGTTTCAAAACAAAGGTATAACTCTGCAAAAACTCTACCTATTTCATATGCCTCTGATTTAATTTTCCCTGACTATTTAGGTACTTCAAGGCCTGATGATAAGTATATACAACAAATTCTTTTGAAAACAAATAATGTCTCCATTTCTTTAATTCTTGAACTATCGCATAAAATTCCTGATCATATACAAAATACTTTCTCTTGGCATCATTTAACTTTTCACTAAAATAGGCAATGGGCTTACCTTCTTGGCTCAACACTGCTCCAATGGCACAACCACTAGCATCACAATCCACCTGAAACACCTTGTTGAAATCTGGGAGGGCTAAAATAGGTTGCTCTGTCACCTTTTGTTTCAACAGTTCAAAATTTTTTGCTGCTCCAGTGCTCCACTTGAATTATTTTCTATCCCCTCTCATTGTTTGAGTCAGGGGTCCACAAATACTACTAAAGTTTCTAATAAACTTTCTATAAAAACTAGCCAAACCATGGAAAAATCTCACCTCGGTCGTAGTTGTTGGGGTAGGCCATTCCAGAATAGCCTTCACCTTCTCTTGTTCCATCTTGAGACCTTCTGCTGAGACAACAAACCCCAAGTACACTAACTCCCTATTCACAAAACTGCATTTCTTCATATTACTCAACAATTTCTCTTCTCTTAACTTCTCAAAGGCTCTCTCAATATGGATCAGATGCTCATCCAACGTCTTACTGAAAATCAAAATATCATCTAAATACACAATAACAAAACTTCCCAGAAATTCTTTTAGTACCTTGTTCATGAGCCGCATGAATGTGCTCAGTGCATTGGTTAGCCCAAAGGGCATGACTAACCACTCGTACAGGCCCTCATTGGTCTTGAAGGCAATCTTCCATTCATCTCCCTCTTGATTCCGGATCTGGTGATATCCACTCTTCAGATCAATCTTTGTGAAGTACTGAGCTCTACTCAAACAGTCCATTAGGTCATCCATCCTTGGTAGGGGAAATCTGTACTTGATTGTTATCTTGTTTATGGCTCAAAAATCTGTACACATCCTCCACTCCCCATCCTTCTTTGGTGCTAGTACTGCAGGTACTGCACATGGACTCAAACTCTCCCGTATCAAACCCTTTCTCAAAAACTCTTGAACTTGTATGTTCAACTCCTAATTTTCTGATGGAGTCATTCTATGAGCTGTCTTATTTGGAAAACTAGCTCCAGGAATCAAGTCAATCTGATGATTGATCTTCCTTATTGGTCGTAAACCCTCAGGTACATTATCAAAAACAATATCTTGAAACTTTTCCAACATCCTAGAAACTTCTTCTGGAACCTTCTCACTATCCTCCTTACTCACTCTAGGAATCAATGCATAACACACACACTCATGCTTCATACCTTCTAAATTTTTTCTTCCATCTACATAAAAAATTCTAGCACTACTACATACCTTTTCTTCGGTCTCCTTCATGGGTTTCAACTTGTGACGAACCCCATCCTTTGTCAAGGAATAAGTGTTTGCATGGCCATCATGTATAGCTTGCCTATTGAACTACCACGGCCTCTCCAACAACATGTGACATGCATCCATGGGGATGATATCACAGAGTACCTCATCATGGTAGCTCCCGATCTTGAACTTTACTAGGCACTGCTCATTGACAAAAACTTTGTGGTCTTTCTGCAACCAAGAAATCTGATACAGATGTGGGTGCCTTTCCCTCTTCAGCTTCAACTTTGTGACCATCTCCTCTGACACCAGATTATCAGTGCTCCCACCATCAATAATGACATTACAACATTTTCCTTGACACTTGCACCTTGTGGGAAATAGATTCTTCCTCTGTTCTGGTTCCTTTTCATCAGTCACTAAGGCTCTCCTAATCACTAGGGTTTCTCCCCTTTCAGCATCATCTAAATGTTCAGATTGGGCCTTCTCATCTGCATGTGCAACCCTTCCATGACCTTCTAGCCTTTTTTCTGCCCTTCCTTGGTGTTGTGGACATTCATAGGCTCGATGCCCTTCTTCACCACACTGGAAATACTTTCCTCTGAAACCGCCTCTTTTAGATCCTTGTCCATATCTCCCTCATCCTCTACCTCTTTGATCACTACTGTTTTGATCACAAGGGCAGTAGAAGTTGTGATTTCTTTGGCTTCGGCTGGTACCCACATCTTCACTTTTCTTTTCATCATCATTTCGGCTTCCTGAAGGTCTTCCATTGCCCCTTCCACTTTGACCTCCTCGTCCTTTTTGCTTGCCATCAAATCTTTTGTTCAACTTCTCTTCCACTTTTAGAGCAAACTAATACACATCCTCAATGGTGGTCATTACGAGTAGGCTTAACTCCTCACGAATGCTTCGTAACCCATTAAGATATCGGGCTACCTTCTCCTTATTGGCCTCTGTGTGACCCATTCTGATGATTATCTTGTGAAAATATTTAGTATATTTTTCACAGATCTACTTCCTTGCTTCAACCCTTGCAATTTCTTCAACAGATCTAACTCGTAGTCCACTGGTATGAACTGCTTCTTCAGTTTCTCTACCATGTGATCCCATCTGGTGATCTTGCCTTTTCCTCTTCGATTTCTTTCCAATTGGACCTCTTTCCACCAAATACTGGCATGGCCCTTCAGCTTCATTTTCGTAAAGTTAACCTGATCTAGGTCCTCTATTTCCTCATACTCAAAATATTCTAGCTCATTGATGAAATCGATCAACTCTTCAGGTTCAGACTTCTGGAATAACTGGGGACTTCTACTCTAGGTATTTTTTGATCTTGAAATGGCCCTTATTATCCACATTTGGTCTTGATCAATTGCTTCTTCTTCCTCTTCTACATCTAAACCTTCTTCCTCTCCTTCATCCTCACTTTCCTCCCTCGGGTTTAACCCTCTTCTCAACTGCTCTTGTAATGCATCAATCTGTCTCTGGAGGGCTGCTAGTGCATCTCTTCCACCAGCATTTCTGCCACCTCGACCACCTCTGGCACCACCATACCAGGCATCACTCTTGGAGGCATCTTTCTTGACCTTGACCCACAACCATGGTCGGTGTGAGCTGCCACATGATCGTGATCTATCCACAAGCTCAAGAAAATCTGCTTTGATACCACTTGATGAGGGAGCAGCAGAGACTAGAAAATAACCCACAAACAAGAGAATAATTTTATTATTCAGAAAATGGAGCTTCTTACATGTAGAGGATCTCAAATCCCCAAGTTCTATAACACATGCAAGTTACAGAAAGCTACAGAATTACCCTTTCGCAATATGCGAGCTTGTCCCCAAAAAGCTACCCAAAAATTAAAAACCTGCCATAAATAGAGCTCCTCATTAGTTTGGAGCCAAAACAACATTCAAATTTGAGTTTAGGTGGTTTGGCACCAAAAATTTACAACATGAAGTTCAAAAAAGAGCATTTACAATTGTATCTTCTAGAAAGTGCGCCAACTTCCCGGGGCCATAACTTTTGATCCGGGACTCCGATTCGTGAACTATTTGAACCATTGGAAAGGTCTCAAAGTCAATAACATGCTTAAAATTTTCTACACCAATTTTGACAAGTTTCAAGGTAACTCTGGGAACTCTAAGTGCCTCAAATCTAACTCAGAATATTTTCAGGTGCAAATCTAGGAAACTAGAATTGCAATATCTTTCAACCCAGGAACAGAAAATAAAAACCATAAATTGGGAATTTCATTATGATGAAAAGGGTATCCAAAAATGTAAAAACATTTAAAACTGAGAAAATTGAAATTTAACTATTTTTGGGTGATGCAAGATTGCCCTTACACCACTGGATGCTCTTGCATCAAATTCTCATTTACAAGAGAAATGGTCTTATCTCGACCAAAGTGTCTTACCAATCCTCCACTATGCTTCTCCTTAATTAGTTTGTCTCTCATGAACTCCTTGGAATGCACAACTGGCTTGCTTTGAACATAGCATCCTAGATAATAAAATCCAACCATCTTGTCCCATCCAAAGAAAAAGGTTTCAAAGAATCCTTCCAAGCTTCTGCAAATTTTGGATCTTCAGGATATAAACTCTAGAGTTCATTAAACCCAACAACTTGCATTTTCATCTCTATCAACAATTTTTTCCTTTTTCTTAAGAAATCTATAACCCTTTTTGACTTCCAACTTATATTTTTCAAAAAAAATGTGTCTCTGCAAATAATTAGCCCATTTTAAGTTCCTTTTGTTTAACTTTCCTTAACTACTAAGGTACTGCAAAGCTTGATGATCTGTATACAAAACAAATTAATTTGGAAAAAACAATGCCTTCATTTCTTCAAATCTTGAACTATTGCATAAAATTCTTGATCATAGACATAATATTTTATCTTGGATCTTGGCACAATTCAATTTCTCACTAAAATAGGCAATAGGCTTACCTTCTTAGCTCAAAACTACTCCTATGGCACTACCACTAGTATTACAATCTACTTGAAACACCTTGAAATTTAGAAGCACTAATACAAGTTGCTCTATAACTCTCTTCTTTAAGAAATAAAAACTCTTAGTTGCTCCTACAGTCCAATTAAAATCCTTTTTGTCCCCTCGATGTTGTCTTTATTAGGGGTGCACATATATAATTGAAACTCTTAATAAATTTTCTATAAAATCTAGACCTTGAAATGATCTCACCTTTGTAACACTCCTTGGTATAGGCTACTCAATGATAGCCTTTACTTTCTTTGGGTTCATCTTAAGACCCTCAATTGAGACTAAAAATTCAAGATATATCAAATCCTTTACGAAACTGCATTCTTTAGAGTTAATCAACAATTTCTCTTCTCTCATCCTCTCAAAAACTCTACAAATGTGTAGTAAGTTCTCCTCCAATGTATTAATAAAAACTAAAATATCATCCAAGTAAAAAATGACAAATTTACCCAAAAATTATTTTAATACCTTTTTCATGAGCCAAATGAATGTTCCTAGTGCATTGGTTAGACCAAATGGCATGACTAACCACTCATATAGTCCCTCCTTGGTTTTGAAGGCTATCTTCCATTCATCTCCCTCTTTGATAAGATTTGGTGATATCTTCTCTTCAATTCAATCTTTGTGAAGTACTTATCTCCACTCAAGAAATCCATAATTTCATCCATCCTTGGCAAGTGAAATCTATACTTGATTATAATCATGTTAATGGCTTGAGAGTCTATACACATTCTCCACTCTCCATCTTTGTTTGGTGCTAGTACTACAAGTACCACATATGGACTTAGGCTCTCTCAAATAAATCCTTTCCTCAACACCTTGTGGACCTATATGTTTAGTTACTCATTCTCTGTAGGAGTAATTATATGGGTTGCCTTATTTGGAAAACTCACTCCTGGTATCAAATCCATCCAGTGACTAATCTTCCTCATTGGTGACAAGCCTTCAAGTACATTATTTGACACAATGTCCTAGAATTCTTCCAGTAGCTATGAAAAATCTACTAATACATCCTCTTCTTCTTCTTTGTTGACTCTAGAAATCAATTCAAAGAACACATGCTCTTGCTTCATACCATCTAAAAATTTACTACCATTTACCAAAGAAACTCTTACATTACTAAATACCTTTTTTTCCCACCTCCTTTAAGGGTTTCAACTTATGGAAAAATCCATCCTTTGTCAAGGAATATGTGTTAGCATGGACATCATGGACAACATGCCAATCAAATTTCCACAACCTCGCCAATAATAAATGGAATGCATCCATAGGAATGATGTCATAGAATGCCTCATCATGGTAACTCTCATTCTTGAATTTCACTAAACATTGTTCATTGGCCAAAGCTCTATGTTATTTCTACAAACATGCAATCCAATACAGATGTGGGTTCCCCTTCCTTTCCAATTGTAACTTTTCAACCATCTCTTTTGAAACTAGATTATTTGTGCTACCACTATCAATGATAGCATCAAAACATTTATCTCTAGCTTTGCACCTTGTGTGGAATAAGATCTTCCTTTGAACTAGTTCCTTTTCTTCATTCAAGAATTATCTCCTAATGAACAAAGTCTCTCTTTCTACATCTTTAGAATACTTAGATTTAACTCCCTCATCTGCATGTGCAACTCATACATTACCTTCAAGTCTCCTATTTTTCCTTCTTTGATGTTGTGGACATTAATAGGATCAATTTCCTTCTCCACACTGGTAATAAGTTGCTTTGAATCCTCCTCTCCTAGGGCCTCATCCATGTCTTCCTCTTCCTCTTTTTTTGCCATTATTTTGGTCACAAGGGCGATAAGAATTATGCACTATTTGCACTTCATTCTAGGACCAACTTCTTCATCTTCTTTTGATCTTTCACTCTCCATATCCACACTAGTTCTTCCACTGACCTTTATCCTACTTATTTGGGATTTAAAGCATCTTCTTTGTTAAAGGAAAATTGATACATCTTCTATTGTGGTCATACTTGACAACCCATCAACTCTTGTTGAATTGACTTGGTTTCAACTTGTACTACCTATTGTGACATTTTGATATTTCTTGTTAGCCTGCTTCATATGTGGTACTCCTTGATATAATCTTACTAGAATGGTTTCAAACCTTGCTGAATATTTTTCCACATGTTATGTGGATGAAGCAAACTCTGATTGGTGTGGTATGTGATGAACCTATTTCTATATACAATAAATTGAAGAATAGTTCATTCAAGAATTATCTATCAAGTTCATAGAGATTACTGGAGAATGACAGATTGGAATATGTAACTACAAAGGAACCATATTTATTGGCATGACCTTTCAATTTGGTCTTTGCAAATCTGACCCTCTCAGGATCTTCTATCTCTTTGTATTCAAAGTACTCTTCTAGGTTATTGATCCAATCAACCAATTATTTTGGATTGAACTTCAATCCTTGACCCTTTTCCAATCTTTGAGAGGGTATAAATAATATGACTTGTTCACAATCTTCTAGTTCACTTTGTTCTTCTTCAAACTATTCTTTTTCTTTAGCTTCATCTTCACTTTCATCTCTTCTTCTAAGATTGTTGCAAGTATGAGCTTATCTGGTGGTGTTGTCATTGATGTCAACACTATTCAGTATGTTGCAAATTGTACATGAATGATTGAGATGCTATTGAGATGTTGTGAGTACATGGAGCTACCTTTATGGTGTTGTAGATATGTTGGTGTGATGATTTTCCAAGTGCTTTTGATAAAATTAATTAAGAAGAGAAGTCAAAGTGTTGAGTGTCTTCAGTACATGCTCTAGTATGTGCTCCACATTTCTCCTATGTTGATCCTATGCCTATGTAGATCTGAAGGTGAGTTGATGATGATATGATATGATATAGTCTGAGTTTCAATTTTGGGTGGGATGGTACATGAAAGTTGTATCCACCAATATATGTGTTCAATCGGCAGAGTCGGTGTTTTGTGGACTGGGAAAAATATGTTTTCTCCACAGTTCTCCACTACTTTGTTTTAGATCGTGCGGATCTAGGAGATGTCTTGTGAATTTCTTTCCTATGCTCTGGCAAAGAGGTTTGGAGTTTGGTGATCCAAAAATCATGTTCTAACACTTTTGTGTGTGTCTACACAACCTAGATTGAGTGATGAAAGGAGTTCAGTGTTTGAAGTCTGTTATTTTTGCTGCGGATGTATCTAAAAGATTCTGAGATGTATTCTCATGCATAATGAAGCATGTTGGGTTGTCTACATGTCATATTCTTGTTGGAATCATGTGCATCATTGATAATTTTTGTTTTCATTAGGTTTAGCCAACTTGGTGTTTACACTTCATTTATAGAATAAAATTCAATTAAGGAAGTGTGTAGATGGTTCAAGAAAATAATTTTATTGGTCCACTCTTATTCCTTTCCACAGCGGGAAGTTAGAGTTTCCAACCTAATTTGAATTTATGAAACGATGTATTGTGGCCGACCTTGGAAAATGTTTCTAAGGTTGAGAATGGTATAAAATCAAGGTTTGTTGTGAATAATTGTATGACAGTGTGATGCAAAGTGATGAAAGTGTGCCAAAAATCATAAGAGAAGAAGTGTGTGTGAGTGAGTTGTGATAGTAGATTTTTAGTGTGCTGAAGGTAGTGAATTGTGTTGGACACTGGGAACACTAAGAGGGGGGTGAATCAATGTTCACTGATTGTAATTTCCAAAATAGATCTAAAACAATTAACAACAATAATTAAACTTCATCTAGCATTTGCAACACATAATAGATGAGATCATGCAATCACATTAATGAACACCATAACACCAGATATTTTTATGTGGAAACCCTATTAGGGGAAAGACCACAGTGGAGATTAATCCAAAATGTTTACTTTGTTAAAATTAAAATAGAAAGAAGAGGAATGCACTTGCATTCAGGTGCACTGCCTAGAGCTCACTAATCAATAGGAAAGGCTCACTACCTTACAAGAAAAATTAAGATTACAACCAAATTTTGAACTGAGAGAACAACATCTACAAATTCCAAATTTCAGTTCCACTGAGGCTCTCGATTAGATTCTGGATCTCTTGACGGAATCACACTTATACTCTACTCTACTCTGCTTTGCACTACTTAACATACCAAAACTATTCTACCCTCAAACAACTGATCTTCTGTTTTCACTCTTTTCTTGATACTCCTTCACTACTGCATTATGTCTACTACCATTATTTTTCATATCATATCATACCATACACAAAAATGGTATATTGATCTCCTTTATATACCCACTAATCCAAAATTTAATGTATGTCGGCCTCATAATAAAATATAATATTTTTGCTTCTATTAGCTCAAATCTCTAATTAGAATTGATGTGTACCCAAACAAGTTAGCTAGACTTTAGTAGGGACCCAAACCAAGATTTTAAACATAGGAAAATAGAAAAATAAATATTCCACATATGTCCACAATACACCATATGAAACATGTCGGCCACAATGGAAAATAAACCATGAATCATGCTACCGAATCTCTTAACTCGAACTCCGACTTAATACTATACCACAAAACTCATCAGAGGATAGTGTAAATGCTAAGAAAGATTTCTTGGAGATCCACACCATGAAATAATGATCCAAAAAAGTGATCAGATCAACTTGCCAACCAAATTTCCTATTTTTCATTATTTATGTCAATAGAATACAGAGTCTTAGTTTCCTTGCCGGTATAAACAATGCTAATACTTTGGATCATACTGCTAACACTAGTTGCCATCAATGACAACACAAATAGCCAAAAAAAATCTCTCAGAGCCATATGCCAACAATCTCCCCCTTTGGCATTGATGGCAACACTTAGTAAAAATTTGACTAAGTGTCAAAACCAAAAACTCAACAAGACCAAAATTACTGCTCCCCTTATGGATGTCAAGGAAAATTTTCACTGCATTCTCTCCCCCTTTGACATCAATGAAAAAGCTCTACTATATCCGCTCTACACTTTTCTTCTTATTCTCTCCCCTTTATTCTAGACTTTACTCTTACTCCATTCTCCCCCAACTGATGATGCAAAAATTGATCAAAATTGGACAACTGTTGTAAGAATTCAAAAAATTATTTTATACTTAGCTTTCATTTTTGGAAGGAATTTCTTCCAGGATTCCACCGTAATCTCAATAGCTATGATCAAGTTTTTATTCTTTGAAGTTCTATTGATGATCTAGACAAGAGACTCAGGAATGGTGATTGCATCTTCCAGCTTTTCTCTTGACTTAATCACTTCAATCATCTGCTCTAATCTCCCCTCAGTTATGTCTTTCACTTTCTAGAAGGCATCAACAAGAGTATTCCTAGCAAAGTGGACCTTTGCATGCTCAACCTATAGAGCATGGACCTTCTTCTTAACGTCTCCATTTTTGTCCAAAGACATACTATAATCTTATCCAGTTTTGACAAGCTCCTTTTCGATTTCCTCAAACTTATCCTTGTACTTTCCTACCACATGAGGCCACTTAAGACAATAATTGAAAAATTTGTTGGCTGAATCAATGCACTATCTCAGCTCATTAATTTTATTTTTCAACTTGGAAAGAGATAGCCTAAACTACATCTTTAAATGGGAAATTATTTCCTCCTTTTTTTGTCCAGAGGCACACATTTCATGACTTCCTTGACACAATCAATTAGCTCTTCTGGGATAACATCCTGTAGACTCCAACTTAATATTATTATCAGAAAAGTATCTTGCCAGAGTGCTTTCGATAATATCTTGCTCATAAGATGGTCCATTTAACCATATGTCTGATATATTTTGCATACCATCCTCATCCTGAATGATTTACACTATCTTTGACTTGAACAAAGCACCTTCTTCATCACTATCTTCAGCTATTATTATTTCTTGTTCACTTGGTTTTGGTTTATCTCTTGGAGTATATTCTTTAGAAACTTTATCCTCTACATCCACAACCAATTGTCTTTTCCCTTTTTCTTCAACCTTTGTTGACTTGGGTACCGATGAGTGACACCACCCATATCACTTCCTCTCTTCTACTTTTTCTCTGCCTTTCTGAAGGATGATCCAACTTCAGTTAACTTTACCAGGAGAGGGATAACACTTTCCCCAAACCTTTCTAACACCTTTCTAAAGAATCTTTCATACACTTGTTCATAATTGTCAAAAGAGTTATAATGATTGAAGATTTGCTTAAAAACTGGCATATTTTCTCTCCACACTACATTTTCCTTGATAGGAAAACAATTTAGAAAATAAATCATAATACATATTGCCAGAGTTCCATACCTGAAGGGGTAGTCAATATCCTTCATTAATTGAACATTCTCCATTAGTTGATCCTTCATCAGACTACATAGGTCAAAGTATTCATTTTCAATTATCATTTTATGAGCGATATATGCAGCACTTTTCGAGGTTGATTCTTCTCAGTTTCTAAAGAAGATCTTATATGTGATTCCATGTGCAACATACCTTTTCAAAGGATCTTTAATTGTCACAATTATTAGAGCCCTCTAATCTCCCCTTATTTCGGTTAGGGCTTCGACCTCAACATTGTGAATCAACTTCTTTTTTAGTATATCACCAACAATGCATAAGCCCATTAGATTCCTAATCACATCCTTGGAAATTTGATAAGGTTTTTCTAGAGTGATGATATCACCATCCAATTTGTTCAAAACAAACCAAATTATCTCTATATTGATGAAATGAGGATATTCACTCCATATATCCAAATTTTTATGCTTTGATCCTTCAAGCCTCCTGAAAATCGGTGAGTGAAAAAAAAATTCTTTCATCCCTAATCTTTTGACTATTATACTCATCTAGAGTTATGGTTCCTTTGATTTGGTTCATGTTTCACCCTGAACAGAGTTCTACCGATTGCAAAAATAGATATGAAATCAATGATCAACATAAATACCTAGAAATTCGCTGCTAGGATCACCTTTTGCACCTTTGAAATTTTACATAAAATGCTCTCAAACTTTTCTCCTTCAATGCACAATGACAAATTAGGGTTTCAAATGCACCTTTTATAACTTCACCTACTTTACTTTCTACTGCATTAAATGCATTTCCCTAGAAGTTTTGGTCACTCTGCAAACTCAAACAGCAAGTGAAGAATTCAACTGCCGACCTATACCATTTCATCACATCTAACATATGATTGGTAATACTTCCATTAATGAATAACACAATGACTAACGACATCCAACAATTTGGTGCCAATTATACACAAGGGGACAAGATATTTTCATGAAAAACTCCCCCTAGGCCACTGACCTGATATCAATTACCGGAAGAGTTACTGGAGGGAGCTTCTGGTGCAACCTTGTTTCCTTCATCAGATTCACTTTTCTTTACCCATGTTTTCTTCATTTGATATCTTATCTCTTCCACAAATGATTTTTCTTTTCCTTTGTTGTCTTTCTATGAATTTCTTCCTTGATAAACTAAACCTCTTTTATTCATGTTTCTGTTCATATAGAATTTTGCAAGGTGTCCAAGATTGTTACAATTGAAACATATCAGACCTTTCTATCTATACCAACCATTTCATTGATTTATTCCTAACCTGCATTGATTAGCAACATGTGCAAATCTTCCACAGGTATAGAATTTAATGTTACTTTTATTTACATGCATACTTTTGAATTCTAATTCCTTATGACCAAACTTATTGCATTTAAAACATTTACCAGAAAATAATGGAGTACTAAGGTTTATCCTTCTTCTACACTGAGAAGCCATATGTCCAAATTTATTACAAGTAAAACAATATCCATTAAATATTTGAGCATTGGGTTTCCTTACCAGATGTTTTCTACCTTTGTTCTTCTTTTTAGAGTTCTTTTGTTTAGATACAGAGCTTTCACCCTTCTCATAGCTAAGACCTCTCTTGTCATTTGTATTCTTCTAATTTTTGGTTATCTCATCAAGCTTAGCAGAACTTATCTTGAAATTTTCCTTGAATTCATTTGCAGTAGCAAGCTCATTTCCAAGAGCAATTATTTGTCTCTCAATCTTGTGTTCATAGTTTCTGTCCTGTTGCAGTTCTACCTCCAGCTAAATGGTTCTGCTATTAATTCTGCTGCATTCTTTAGATTTTTTTTTTCAAGGACTGGGCAAGATTTTCCTCATTCTTCTTACTTTGTTCAATCTCTATGGTAAACTTCATTAACATCGAGTCCATCTCAACTTTTAGAGTTGCATTGTCCTTGGCTAGATTTTTACATTCTTCTGTTATTTCTTTTAGGGTTTGATTCAGATGGACATCATTCAAAACTTTGCTTTATTTTTTCTTCAACTAATCACACAACTCCTTCCTCTTTTCCCTTGACTCATTTATCTTATCCTTCAGTGATTGAATGAATTTTTTGGCATCTTTAAGATTTTCCTTTAATTCCATGACCACCGCTTTAGATTGATCAAGATCATCAAGTGCCACCATAATTTGTTGTTGAAGACCACTCATGTCCATAGTAATTCAAGCTTCACCTCAAGCTGTTAAACTTTTGAAGAGGAACCAGCTATAATACCAAATTTTTGGACACTGGGAACACTGAGAGGGGGGTTAATCAGTGTTCACTGATTTTAATTTCCAAAATAGATCTAAAACAATTAACAACAATAATTAAACTTCATATAGAATTTGTTGCACATAATAGATGAAATCATGCAATCACATTCATGAAAACCATAACACCAAATATTTTTACATGGAAACCTTGTTAGGGGAAAAACCACAGTGGAGATTAATCCACAACATTTACTTTGTTAAAAGTAAAATAGAAAGAAGAGGACTGCACTTGCATTCAGGTGCACTACCTAGAGCTCACTGCCTTACAAGAAAAATTAAGATTACAAAAAAAATTTGAACTGAGAGACAACATCTATAAATTCCAAATTTCAGTTCCACTAAGGATCTCAATCAAATTCTAGATCTCTTGACAGAATCACACTTTTTCTCTACTCTACTTTGCTCTGTACTGCTTAGCATACCAAAACTATTATGCCCTCAAACAACTGATCTACTCTTTTCGCTCTTTTCTTGATACTCCTTCACTACTGCATTACATCTACTACCATGATTTTTCATATCATATCATACCATACACAAAAATGGTTTACCGATCTCCTTTATATATCCACTAATTAGAAATTCAATGTATGTTGGCCTCACAATAAAATATAATATTTTCACTTCTATCAGCTCAAATCTCTAATTAGAATTGATGTGTACCCACACAAGTCAGCTAGACTTTAGGAGGGACCCAAATCAAGATTTCAAACATAGAAAAATAGAAAAATAAATATTCCACATGTATCCACGATACGCCATATGAAACATGTCAGCCACAATGGGAAATATACCATGAATCATGCTACTGAATCTCTTAACTCAGACTTCGACTTAATACTATATCAAAAAACTCATCAGAGGATAGTGTAAATGCTAAGAAATATTTACTGGAGATCCACAACAAGAAATAATGATCTGAAAAAGTGACCGGATCAACTTTCCAACCGGATGTCTTATTCTTCATTCTTTATGTCAATAGAATACAGAGTCTTAGTTTCCTTTCTAGTATAAACAATGCTAATATTGCAGATCATACTAATAACACTAGTTGCCATCAATGTCAACAAAAATAGCCAAAAACAATCTCTCAGAGCCATATTCCAACAAATTGAAGGTTTTTATAATCCTACAAATGTGCTTTAATTGCTATGGTGGATATTTTGTATCTATGGGTAGTGAGTCTCCTTGTTGGATAGTGAGTCCTTTGTAGGTAGTGAGCCTTTGTATTTGGAAATTGAGTCCTCTTTTGGGCAGTGAGCCCTTGGCAGTGAGCCTTTGTATTCAATTTATAATCTTTATATTGTGAGTTAACCCTCACCGTGGTTTTTCCTTTATTGGGTTTTCCACATAAAACTCTGGTGTTCATTGTGTTGATTTACTTTCTATTATATGTGTTTCACACTCATATTTAATAACATAGTTGTGTGGTTGAAGATTTGATAAGTGGTAAATTTTTAAGTTTGAATTTGTGTGACAACTGATTCACTCCCCCCCTCTCAGTTGTCTTGCACCTATTTAACAAGATCCATTCCTCTACATAGATGTTGGTGTAATTAATTAATTAATTATTACACTAGCATAAGTTAACTTAGGTCTTGCATTTAATTAATTAAGTCCTAGGTTAAATTATTAGATAAATCATTTAATAAATGGCATAATATTCCCCTTCCTAGTTTGTGGGATAAGATTCCTTCTAGAACTTATCTCATCATTTAATGATCATTACCATAGGGTTCACATGTTGTTACATGTTGTTAGATTTTAACACTTGGCAACATCTCATGCATATTAGGGTTTGCCTCTTGCCTATTTAATCAGGCATCTTGTTCATTTGTATCATATCATATCAATCATATTATCAATAGAATCTTCAATCAGCATTCCATTGTTGCAACACTACTTTTGTGGTTGATTATCTTTCATGGCTAAAGTCCTTTATTGAAGCTTCAGGGGTTGTGCAATCCATCATATCAACATGGTATCAAAGCTAGTCCATTGAAACATCAACCCTTGATCCAGGAAGTTTGGAGTGAAAAATTCAAGCAGGCTTAGAGTTTTATGTTGCAGGCTAATTGGTTCTACCCGGGAGCCAAGCTAATTTCTGGTGTAGATCACGCTCTCTTTGACCTCTCCATTGCATCCAGAAGGCCTCAAAACCCATAGATCACCTATTCATTTGTCAAAATCAGAGTAGATTCAACCGGGAGCCTTGAGGTATTATCGAGGGTTTGCATTTTTTGTACAAATCCATACATGTTTGCAGGAAAAAATCATCCCTCTCTATCCTCCATCAAGGCAAAAATTCTTTTTAGAAAAATCAAAAAAATTATTGGCTATTTTTTGGGCAAATTTTTCTATAGTTCTAGCATAAATTTCAATCTGCAGGGTATGACCTGCAATTAAAATTCTCCGTCGGCAGAATTATTTTTCCGTAGGCTATTGTTTTGGGTTATCCGTCAGAATTTATATTTATATTGGCATTTTTTGTTTTAATTTTGAATTGCAATTTAATTGCATTATTCAAAATTAATCGACCCATCGTCGGTCTACGAACACTGACTGGTCTGCGTCATCCGTTGCCAGCCCATCCCATCATCGACTTCCTGCTGTCATCACCACTATCATCTCCCTGCTGAAGTTCTCCCATTGACCACCGACCTTTAGTCACCGGTCGTTCACTTCACCATCGACACCCACTCTTCGGCAACTTCTTCGCCAACCTCCATTCGCCGAGTGATGGCTTCTCCTCCTGGCCGCGCCACCATCTCCGCCACTGGCCTGCCACTCTGATGCCACCTGAGCGATGGTGATTTCTTTTTCACTATGAGCGCTTACCCCGCGGTCCTATCATTGACCAAGGGCCTTATTTTTTTCCCCCAGGAGCTACATTTTTGCGCCTGTTTAGCTAGCATCACATCAATCAGGCAGAAATCTTCCAGAGGCCGTATCTTCCACATACACTATCAAAAATTCGTACACGATATACCATTGGAAAGCTATTGAAGTCTACTTTCTAGTGGTGCACTCTATTTTTCAAGATTATACTATCATCAAATATTCAAGTCAACTAAAGTCAACCCTCCATTTTGGACTCAAAAGAGCATATCTTCACATCAAATTGTCGGATTTCAGAGATTCCAATGACATTCGAGAGATATTTCAGTGCTTTTTTTCATCAGTCTAGTCATCTTCTTTGGTTTCAGCTCTAGGTATCTTTTTTTTGTTTTTTTGATTCTTGCAACATCCTAAAGATTCAAGAATAATTTGTTGATCTTGGAGGCATATTCTTAGTTGCATATCTATTTGGAAGTCTTCTATTTTCTGTTGAAGGTCCATTTCTTTGTTTTCTTGGAGAATTTTTCATTATGGGGCTTGCATATTACTCTCCTTCTTTGGTTATGTTGCACAAGGGTAACTATTCACAATGGTGAGATGGGATCTGCTACCATCTTCAGTCACTTGATCTATTGCCTCATCTGTATGGTATCATTCCTCATCCAAGTGAAGGTATTCATGAATTTGCTTGGAGTTGCAGCAGGGACACTATTTTGGAAATCATTGTGATGCAAGTTGATTCTGATGTTTTGAATGATATTGATCATTGTGATTGTCCTCACATTCTTTGGACTAAACTTTGGGAGATATATGGAGATTCAGACATTCCACCCTTCCCTGATGGTCGTGATTCAGAATGTCATTCTTTTGATCAAGTACCCCATGATGCTATTGTTGTGCAGGAAATTGATTACCTTGATCTTTCCAAAGAGGTTGACAAGGTCCCTTTCCGTGCTTCTTCTTCATCAGAGACAGTTGGTATCCCTTCACATTCAATGATTCCTTATCCAGAATCATTGATTGAGGCTTCCACCATCATCATTGATCAGGACACATTCAGTTTTTCAAACTTGACATCACAGGATGGCTTCATTTTAGGCATCACTAACTTGGCTTCTTCTATAGGTTTGGAGGACATTCTTGAGGGGATATCACTCCTCTATTTAGATTTGGATTTGGAGAGTTGTTTTGAGTCTCCTCATTCCTTTGTCTCAACCTTGATTGGGAATTCAAAGACCATCTTGGAGGAACTTGGTTTCTCTTCAGAGATTTCATATCCGAGACTTCTTCCCTGTTATTCCATTCAAGATTTGCAGTTTCTTTAGCATCAACCATTAGATTTGATTCAGACTTCCTTCAGTGGTTTTGAGGACACTTCATTTAGGGAGGGCTATCAAGTCTCCATCACATCCATCATATCCATTATATCTTTGTCTTTGGATAGTGTTCAGCATCCATTTCTACATCATCCTAGTTTGTCACCCTCTTCATTGTTTGGGACTATGGCATTTTCATCATTAGGCAAGGAGACATTTGAGCAGAGTTTCGAGACATCATCATCCATGTTCATTCTTCCTTCCTTCAATTCCTATCCAGAATGGGAAGCATCTTTACACTTGCATTTGGTTTTGTTTCTTCTGAAAGGGAGACAAGTTATTTGTCAACATTGGATCTTGTTTTGTCTTCAGACACTTCCCTTTCTTGCAGGTGATCTTATCTTTTGGGGGGGCTCTTTAGTCTCTCTATTGTATCCATGTGACAAATGGTGTCCTTGGGGGGTATTTGGGAGTCTTCCATCCTTTCCATTCTCACATTCTTTCTTTTTTATCTCCTTTTTGGAGAGGGGTTTTGTTCCTACTGGGTTTTCCCCTTTTCTCTGGTTGTGGGATATTTTCTGCATCTTCATGTACATAGGTACCTAACATGGCCTTGTTGTCGGGACCCATCATCTCCTTGCATAATCATTGCATTTTCCTCCCTAAGTTGCACTTATGGGGGGGTGTTGGTGTAATTAATTAATTAATTATTACACTAGCATAAGTTAACTTAGGTCTTGCATTTAATTAATTAAGTCCTAAGTTGCATTATTAGATAAATCATTTAATAAATGGGATAATATTCCCCTTCCTAGTTTGTGGGATAAGATTCCTTCTAGAGCTTATCTCATCATTTAATGATCATTACCATAGGGTTCACATGTTGTCACATGTTGTTAGATTTTAACACTTGGCAACATCTCATGCATATTAGGATTTTCCTCTTGCCTATTTAATCAGACATCTTTTTCATTTGTATCATATCATATCAATCATATTATCAATAGAATCTTCAATCAGCATTCCATTGTTGCAACACTTCTTTTGTGGTTGATTATCTTTCATGGCTAAAGTCCTTTATTGAAGCTTCAGGGGCTGTGCAATCCATCATCTCAACAATAGATCCTCTTGAAGTGTCTGAAGTTGTCTTTGTAAGGCTCTAAAATCCTCTTCTTGTACTATAATGTTTCTTACACAACCATAATTTTTTCATAGAGGCATTATGAACACTTTTCTTCAAAACCACAACCACACATCCTAGTGCAAACTTCATCATGT
The DNA here is from genome assembly GCA_007258455.2 of Sequoia sempervirens. NCBI lineage: Eukaryota > Viridiplantae > Streptophyta > Pinopsida > Cupressales > Cupressaceae > Sequoia > Sequoia sempervirens. The sequence continues at coordinate 184,839,003 of VDFB02047230.1, read as the reverse complement.
TTGGCAATCTTTTTACACACTCAAGAACTCCTAATGTGATACCACTTGATGGAAGGAGACTCTTCCTCAAACAAAACCTTACACAAATAAAAAAATAGAAAACAACCTAAATTTTTTATTATATCTTCATTAAATCTATTACAAACCTACAATCAAATGGATTACAATGATATGCTCACAAGACTACTATTACAAAAATTTGGGCTACAAATATGTGCAAAAAATAGACATGTATGTATGTGAATAGTAATAATCTCCATTGAAACCTAAACCTCCATTTTGTGCTGAAAAAGTAGGAAATTCAGCTATCTTCTCACTCAAAATCAATTTTCTTCCATTTGTGACTAATTTATATGATTTTTCCACTTTTCAATGAATTTCGACTTCTACTTTGGCACCAAACCAATCCAATTGTCCCTCTTTTTAGCATTAATAAATTTATAAATTTTAGTCCAACTTCTGGGAGCTATAAATTTTTGCTCAAGTGTTGGATTGTCAAACCATCTATGTCATTGGAAAGAAATCATTGTGATCTATTTAGGATCTAGGACTAATTGCTTATAGAATGCGTAACGTAAAAGATCAATTATTACAACGCTTAACATAAATGATTACATAATTAAATGCTCAAATGAATAAATGAACATAACATAAAATAAATGCCAAGATAATGAACTGAGAAAGAAAGAGAGAAGAAATAGAGAGACGAAACCACAATTGATAACGGAGTTCGTCCCTAAGGACTACGTCTCCGGGTCCCTCTCCAATGGAGGACCGATCCGATTAGCTCCAAAATCAGTTACAATGGCTTCAAGACTATCTCCTTCAAGCATAGCAGCATGACATTACTCTGATGTGCAGAAACGTCTTCAAATCTCCCGAGCATTCTCTCGCTATCTCACCACTTGGACTTGGAAAACAAAGGCCTATACCCCTCCTTTTATACAAAAAACTTGCCTAATTAGGCCTAACCACCAAAATAAATGCATATCTTCTCTGATCAGTTCGTATCAGGACTAGTTTAGCTTTTTCAATCAGATGGTTGAGGGATATCTTGTTTGTTTTGGCTTATTTAGCCATTTGTTACATATTTGGGTTCAATAACCATACAAAATAAACTGTTCCCATCCAATAGACCGGGTAGTTCGCGTGGTCTAGTGGCACACTTTCATTTTACAAACTGCCCGGTCGGGGGTTCAAACCCTCCGCCAGCAGTTTTAAAACAAAACCCGTTTTCTCTAAACAATAAAAGAAACCACTACCTATATATAAACAAGGCAACCATCACGGGTGTAACGGCCAAACGGCCCGCTGTCAATGCAGAGATCGCGGGTTCGAGCCTTATACAGAATTTTGTTAAAACCATCTCAACCGACCGTCGAAGACCTCTGGCCACGTGGCAAACCCGTATTGGCCAGAATCTGCTGATGTAGCTGAACCGTACACTGACTGTGTCACTGACGTGTTTATGGCCAGCCGTCCACGTGTCGAGCCCCGACTCACCGGAGATGCTGACATGTCAAGCTGACTCACCCGATGACTGTGCTGATGACTCACCTGCTGACTGTTGTATGAAACGTACGGATGGACACGTGTCGTGCTAGGATTGGTCCGTACGATATAACTCACTTTTCTGCGTGTTGAGCTGAAATTCGTCCACTTGGATTCCGTACTGTACGGTCTGACACGTCAGTATGATGACATCATCAGTACCCTCTGAGTTGACTGAAGGTTGACTGCTTCTAACTCGAGCATACGACGTCGGATTTCGACGAAACGAACGCCGTCAGAATCATCTCGACGAGCTCTTCGCAATGACGCTGGTTCCGTCGATTTTTGAGATGATTATTTTTTTCACCTTCTGGATGCCCCTAAAGCTAGTTTGACTGGAAGTTTGACTGGCCGTAACTTGCACAAACGGAGTCCTTTTCGCCCCGTTCAAATTGCGTTCGAATCAGGACGTCGTTCTCTTTCTGATGAAGCTAAAATATAGAGTATTGGGAACACTTCAATTTTCACTAAAAAATTGTCCCCCGGATCACATTGAGTGGTAAGGCCATACTGTTGGTGTAAATAAAGTCTTATACCTAGTTAATTCATTACTAGGGGAATTATTTACACATGTTAAGTTTTCTTAGGTCCTAGGAAGGACTCTTTGTAGAAGGTGTTAGTTGTCATTAGTTGTTATCTTATCTTTTGACAACTACTACATGTGAACCTAGGTAAGTGTGATTAGTTATCTCATGTCATATGATTAAGACACTTGTCATAATCCTATGACATCTTGTATCTCACCTTGGCTATATAACCAAGGGGTCTCTCATTGTAATCACAATCGCAATCACATCATTGCATCATATTGATAAGAATACCATTTATTCTAGTCACATTATATTCTCTCTTCTGTGCTTTCCATTTGGTCTCAAGGTTTTGGCAGCCATAGCCAATTATAACATGGTATCAAATCATGTTTGATTCTAACATGGTATCAGAGACATCTATTGAGACTTCATTTTCTATGGCTCCTAAGCCAAATTTAGAGGGTTCATATTCTACAAGTCAACATCTTGAGGCTAAGGACTCTTGTAATCCAACATTGGAAAAATCATCTACTATTGTACCTGACGATACTTGTGATTCAACAATTTTTTCTCCCTATGATTCAGTGTAGCAGGACATTCATTGTTTTTCATATTAGCTACTTTGGATGACTTCTTGACAGGTATTTCAAACTTTTTTATGGAGTCTCATCTTATAGATTTGGAAGACATCATTGATAGCATCCATCTTCTCTTTGATGGATAAGATCCTTCTTCAATTGTTGTGAGGGAACACCTTGACCCTCTTGTTCATTCTCTACATGATCATTCTTTGCAGTTTTATGTGATTGTGGATACTTTTGGACAACATTTGGAGGAGTCTTCTTTATCCTCAAAGGGGATATCCTTTTCTTTGGATTATTTTCTTCATTCATCTCAACTAGATGTTGGATTGTCCTCTTTAGCAGTGTGGCCTAAAATGCCTTTTTGGAGTGTGTCATACTTCGGCATCGACATGGAGACACTTGAGCATGCTTTAGAGACATCATACATCATCCATCTTCCTAACATGTTGCATACATTCATGGTTTTCTTTCTTCCTAAGGGGAGGAACATTGTTTGGAAATATTGGATCATCTTCAACATTCAATGTCAAGATTCTACCATCATTGCAAGAGACTCAACATTGAGGGGGGGCTTCCTTGTCTCTCTTCTACTTCTCTCTTATGGGGAGGGGGTCTTTTTCCTCACATGGTGTTTTGGCCTTCTCATTCATCATTGAGAGAATTTATATTTTGTACTTCATCTCTCTTTTGGAGAGGATTTTTTTCCCACTGGGTTTTCTCCTTTTCTCCATTTGTGAGAGATTTCATTTGCATATGTACATGGGTACCTAGCATGGCCTAGTAGTTGGGACCCATCCTTGTATCTTTGTGTCATTTGCATAATAATCTACTACTCCCTAAGTTGAACTTAAGTGGGGGTGTTGGTGTAAATAAAGTCTTGTACCTAGTTAATTTATTACTAGGGCACTTATTTACACATGTTAAGTTTACTTAGGTCCTAGGAAGGAATCTTTCTAGAAGGTTTTAGTTGTCATTAGTTGTTATCTTATCTTTTGAAAACTACTACATGTGAACCTAAGTAAGTGTGATTAGTTGTCTCATGTCATATGATTAAGACACTTGTCAAAATGCTATGACATCTTGTATCTCACCTTGGCTATATAACCAAGGGGTCTCTCATTGTAATCACAATCACAATCACAATCACATCATTAAATCATATTGATAAGAATATCATTTATTCTTGTCACATTCTATTCTCTCTCTTTTGTGCTTTCCATTTGGTCTCAAGTTCTTTGCAGCCATAGCCAATTTTAACATGGTATCAAAGCATGTTTGATTCTAACACATACAAATGTACATTTAGGGATATTTTTGTTTTTGACCATTTTTGGGCCCATCTAAAACATCTAGGTGCCTAAAAATTGACTTTAAATATTTTTAAATGGATTTTTAAGACAAAAAAATTAATGTCTCACAAATGAAAAATGGTATTGAAGTGATTTCTTTACCATTTAATTCATTTCACCATTCCAAAGCTTTTTTAAAGATTTCATGTCCATACATACACAAATGCCAACTTACTAAAAATAGTAACCCTGCTATTTTTAGCCCTTATTCAAAATTTATTCACCAAACCTAACAAAATTCATAATAAATAATTTTTTTGGGGATACAAGATTTCTCTTATATCCTAGATGCTCCTACATTAATAAGAGAAGAATAAACATTGTGTGTGTTTTGGATATAATATAGTAGTATAAAAATTTCCAAGTACCTATGAGGAGTGAATAAATTTTAGGGCCTAATTTGGTCAAGGGCATTAAAGGTCTAATGAAAATTTTGAATAAAAATACTCCCAATACCAATTAATGTTAAAAATTAGAGGTTAAGGATAAAAGGGAGGTAGAACAAGACTCCCTCATTGAGGAAAAGCAACTAGAGATAAAATACCTCAAGAAAAAGGTTTTTTCAAGGAGAAAGGCTATAAATGAATATAGGAGGAAAAATATAGTAGTGATCACTTAGGGAGGGCCTACTACTAGAAAATATAAGATAGTCTAGGAGGATTTAGATGAAGAGGAGGGGAAATTACTAAAAGTGAATAAAATGATGCAATTAGAGGGAGAGCTTAGAAGGAAATTGGAGAAATATAGAAACATGAAGAATACCACAAGGCCTACTTATTAGATAAATACGTACAAATATTAAAAGAACTAGAAAACCTAAGATAATAAGTAAATTTACTAGAAATATTAAAATAGTATTCCAAGTACTAAAGTATGTGGAAACAAGATAATATAAGAGGTTAGGTTAGAAGTGTAATGAAATCTATGAAGAGATGGAAGAGCCACCCTATTTTAGTCAAAATAATAATCAATAATTCTAGATGTAAAATCTAGTCAATATAAGAGAAAATGCATTAAAAAACAAATAAATCGATAAAAATAAAACTTACACATCAATATATAGAATATTGGAAGTAACACAAACAAAGAAATTTAACATAAACATAATCATTTATAGTTTCATGGTGTTTGATATAGCACCAAGGCTAATGGTTGCAATGATATGTTGTTATGACCTTAATATTAGACTATATAGGGTTATGAGAAGTCTACTTGTGGTTATCTTAACTCTTAATTAAGCCATAGTATCATTATGTATAGGAGGAAAAATGAAACCCCCCTCCATCCTCTAAGGGTGAGCATTCTTGAACTACCTCAAGGACAAAATCTCAGGTGACAATGATGGAAGGACAAAGGAGAGTTTGTTTTATATTTTCTATTTTATGATAGATTAAGAGATAAGAGTTTTAGGGACCAAAAGAGTAGGCTTCAGAGATCTCATGATCAAATTGATAGGCTCTTAGCTAAGGATGATAGCACGATGTGAAGACATCCCCACAACACACTGTAGTCTTGTATGTACCAAAAAAAATAAAAATTAATAGAGATGACAAGTTGCCAACTCGCTATTCAGTGAATAAAATCTTAAATGCAATTCTAAATTAATAGAATAATAGAAATAGAAAAAAAAAGGAAATAACATATACTAAAGGAAATAAAATAAAATGACGAGGTGAAAAGGAGGAGAAGAATTGAAAAGAGGTCTATGCAATGAAGCCTCCCATAATACTCCAACTTGAAAACCAACACATACTAAAATGGGAAACAATGTTGGGACTACTTTAGGGTCTTGCCTTAGTCAAACCCCCACGTAGGTGTTCCCACCTCCACAAACAACTAGTTAGATAGATAGAAAATAGAATAGAAAAATAAATATATAGACAAGATAATAAACAAGTCAAAATGACAACATGCTATCAAAATAAATGATAATACAATGAGAAAGGATGTAGTTACCCTTGCTTTATCAAGCTAGTGAAGCTGAAAAGAGAGTGTACAACACCTGAGACATGCCAAGAGAACCCAAGTGCTGGTGTAGAGAGCCAATACTTGAGAGAGCTTGCAATAAAATGGTGTAGAATGAGAATGAGAGTGAAAAGAATGAGCTAGAGTGAATGATGGATTGAATAGAATGGATAGAATGAAAGATAGAGTGAATAGAAAGGATTAAATGCATTCAAATGGATGTTTTTGGTGCATCTCTAGGCCATAGAGGCATTCCAATTTGGGGGTAGGAGAGAATTGTAATGTCCCAATGGTTATGTAGGTAGGAATATTCTTGGTATGTTTGTATGACACACAAACATCTGCACATTGTTCTAGCATCTATGAAAAAAGTTCACTTAAATAACCAAAAATGAAGGGGTTAGGGGTGAGATTATAGTTAGGAAAAATAAGAATTCTATTATCAACTTTAATTAGGATAAAGGAGAGGTTATAGAATGAAAAATTGCGTAGGATGCAATTTTTGGCATTACATTTTTCCCCCACTTTAGAAAGCATGTGTATTCTAACATATGTGAGCTAAAGTAAAGAAACAAGTTGAAGAGAATAGACCTAGGATGAGGGGGAAGTAGGTCTTTGATCTAGTATATGCAATAGAGAAGATGAGCCAGGATGCAAAGAGGACATGAGTCTTCCATCTTGCAAAGTAGACTGTAATCTCACCACAAACATGTTAGTTGCAGACAAACACATTAGATGAAAAAAGTGAAAGATAAAATTTGTAGTCATGACATAATTTGATTAGATAAAAGCCAACACTAATAAGTATGACTAGCAAGCTAGAGACCATACAACAAGCAGATATAAGGACACATGATAGACACAAACCTCGCAAGGAGGATAACCCCTATCAAAAAAAGATGAGATCATAGGACAAGTCTACCCAAGTTTCCCCCAAGCTAGATGATGAGATTATAAGACATCAATAATTTTTAAGAATTTTTTTTGAAAAATAATAATAATCAGATATGATATCCCCCCTTAGATTGATGTGTGCTACTCAAAGGAACACATGCCATTCTAAGGAGAAGAGAAAGATTGAGAGATGTTGTAGCATGATATATATAGCAATATGTATTTATAGAATATTGTCACATGAGGGACAACACATAGAATTCACAACATAAAGAAAAGAAATGATGAAGAAATCAAGATCAAAAGTGGATCCAATTATTCAGGGTTAGAAATTATCATAAATGTATATATATAGATAAATAGTATAATGTATATGAACTTTCATCACTCCCCAAATAGATTGGAATGAGAAGATCACATGAAGACAAATAAAAAGTTGGGTCAACATGGAAGAGGCCTAAATGCCCCAATGCTTTGTATCATTCTCGATGTGAAAAAGATTTTTTTATAAACACTAGAGGGATGATAAGATAAATAGAAGAAGTGTATGAAAAATTTTCTCTCCTATATCCAAGTACCTATAAGAGTAGAAAGGTTCCTCAAGGTGAGAGCACAAACATTAGCATACAAGCACTTGGAAAACACAAACAAACAAAAAAATATGATGTAAAGATAAATAAAGAGGTACTGCTCTAGTTTGACACCTCAAACAAGTTGTCATACTCCTAATCTATATCATTATAGAGGGAAGGAAGATGATCCTACAAAGGGGGATAGCAAGGGAAATAAAAATCGACATGCCGACAACAAGAGCCAAGGAGGAATCCCCCTCAATGTCTGTATTAGTAAGCTCCTATGAGGTCAATGTTATGAATCTAGAAAAAATAGATGAAAAAGTAGGGATATCCTCCAAAAAGTCAAACATACACCTCCTTGGAGTGAAGTGTTATGACTAGACAGAAGGAGGATGAGAAACCAAAGAGTCATTTTCAACCTCTGAGAAAGGGGCAACAAAAATCTCAGGTGAAGGAGGCAATGCACTCTTCATGAGAATGGTCCAAACTAGATTAGAACAAGATGAAGAAGATAAAGAATACCTTATGCAACCATTTATCAAGAAAAGGTTGTGATCTAACTCTCACTTAAGCAGAGGATGTGGAATCCTTGCATCAAAATTAGAAGAGGAAAGAGAAGGAGAAGGAACCATGGTAGACACAACCTTTTGTGTGGGGCATGTCTATGGGCTTGGGGAAAAGAGGAAGATCTAGTAAAGAAGTGATTAGGGGAGGATCTAAAGAAGGAGCAATAAACACTCACACTTGCTCAAGGTGAGGTTCATCAGGATCTATCAAAGAAGCTAGAAGCAAGATAGAGGCAATGGAAATAGAAGCAAGAATATAAATTGAAATAGAAACAAGAGCAACGATAGAAGTAGAAGTATATGTAGAAATTTAAGGGCCCCCCTTTATCTTCTATGAGGCCTCACATTCTAAGGATAATTCCCATCGGTGATACTTACACTCGTGTGAAAGTCAATTGTGATAGGTATGGTCACTGAGAAGGGTAGCCTAAGAAGGCTCTAGGGGATCTAGTTCCATCAAAGGAGTAGTCTCCATAGCCATTACCAACATAAGAGCTTGCCCCTAAGAAGGAATAGGAGGAGTAGAGATAAATATGGGGGTCTTGACCATAGGCCCCTTTCCTTTGTCTACTTTAGAGGTAGGTGGAGGAATGGGAGGAGGTCTTAGAGGCTAAGGTGTAGGAACAATAAAAGAAGAACCAACTCCAGGTGCCTACTTCCACTTACTATAGAGGGTGGGTCAGGAGATAGTGGGAAAATCGGGGTTGGAAGGCTTGTGGTTTAGACTTCCACAATGTGTGTGCCTTTTCTTTTCTTGTGCTAGGCATAATGGATGGAAAAAATGATACCACCAAGGATTTTGAAGTCACAAAAGAAGAGGAAGAAGAAGGAGAAGGCTTATGGGTGAAATTTTTCTTGTCCTTAGCCTTCAAAGGTGTATAGGACAAGACACATTATTGTGCACCCATAGAGGCCTTCATAGAAAATGCATGAGAAGAAGGAAAGAATATAAAATTAGGGGTTGATCCTCTAGTATTATACCTAAAGTATGTCTTGTAGAACAAGTCCTCTCGAGGTGGTAAGGGTATGACTAGACCTAGCTAGAAATGATCTAGGGAAAAGCCCCCATGTGACATGAGTGGTTTATACCCAATGTATTGGATAGTATGCACACTGCCATCATGGGGAAATTTTAGAAATTTGTGGAAAACTAGGGCAATCACATTCATGGAGACTATCCATGGATTTCCTAGTCTAACCCTAAATAGGTTGGATTTAGGTATCACAAAAAATGGGACATCAAGAGATTTAGGACCAATAAGGACTAACAAATAAATAAAGGCAATAGGTAGGATGGAAATACGATCATGAGTATAGAGCATGGTCTTTGAATCATCACATTTCTTTGTATGTAAATTCATATAAAAGGGTCTCCTCTGTGATGACATTAACTCAACTAGTAGGGTCAACCATAACACTGGTCATGATATTACCATTGACTTGAGCTAGTATGTATAATCGAGAAGGTTCCCTTATGATAGGAAAGTCATGTGGTGTGAATTTTATGTTGGCTATCTTACCTACATGATGTGTAGGAGGAATATGAGTGAATGAGACCATATTCACATACTCATAAGGGCTAGGGTCAAAAAATAACAAAACAATCAATATCAAATTAGTGAAATGGGAAGGGAAATAATCTATGTATATCTATAACTAGTTTTAAGGATTGGCTACAAATTTATTTGAATTTTATTTCTTACCATCAATTCGGATGGTACCACTATCTATGTGGTCTTGGATGACATGTATAAGAAACACACAACATTTGGTATCATGGCTAGAGACTTGGTGGTATTGAATTTTTTTTGTGCATCATACTAGTTGGGATAAGATTCAGACAATGGTCTTATTTTTGGGAGGGAAGTTAAACCATCTTTTAATAATTTATGAAGAACATTTGTGTAGGACTCAAATAATTTTATAAAGATTCTATAACATCATACAAAGTTATTTTCATTAGGAACAAAAACCAAATTCTCTACTACTTTGTTCTTTTTTATTCCCTAGAAACAAACATGGCTAACTAATTATCAAAAGAAGATGATGAGGAGGAATCCTTTTACTGCATCACCTCTGCTAGTATTCTTGCAATGCAACACATATATGGGAAAAATAAGGGTATTTCATTTGGAGGATTTTCTATCTCAATGTTAGTACCAAATTTTTAATGAATACATGTTGTATATTAAAATATGGTAGGGCATAAGAGACCAAGGAGAATAGATATTGGTATTGAGCAATGGAATTAGTTACTTTTTTATGAGTTCCTTCCTTACCATGGATAACATCAATGAAGGTGATCTTCAACTTGATGTTTTCATATAAGTGTTGCAAGAATTGATTAATCAATTGATTGAAGGAAAAGATGGAGTTATCAAAAAGTGAGAAAAAACACTCCAACACAGCATCCTTGAGGGATTGTGAAAATATATTTGCAAAAAAAGAATTTGAATAAATGAAATTGGTACACATGGTAGTAAAGAATGATACATGTGTCTATGAGTCACCTCTACCATTTTACATATCAAACATAGGAATTTCTACCCTTTGGGGTATAAGGACATCCAAAATTGTGAGGGCTCAAGGGCTATGGTGGTAATACAATTGTAATGTAGATTGAGAGGTGGAGCTAGTTATCTTTGTGAACTATGATTACATCCATCCTATGTTTTATAACAAAACATTAAGGACAACATTAGTTGATGGAGCCTGAATAGTTGAGGTTTCAGAGGTTCAAGTTTTGGTTACAGGGAATTTGAATCCCAAAAGGGGCATGATTTACTCTAATCCTAGAACCATCCATGGGCACAATATATGTGTTATAAATAGTGGTAATAGAGGGTACAAAATGACCAATGTCTACCATATGCATAGAAACTCCTAGCATCAAAGCATATAACTGGGTGATAGTGATTTTTGATTGGATTTATTAAGGGTTACCCAAGATATAATTGAACAAGGGGACATTGGTATCCACTATATTAGTAATACCTCAGAGTAACTCAAGGCCCTTGTGGTTTGAGACAAGCATATCTCCCATACCATTAATAAGAGGAGCATCTTGAGTATATGTGTTTTCTTTTGCTAAAAAATCTTCAAACTCTTTAAGTCTCTCTTTCAAAGATTGTATCTTCTCAACAAGGACTCTAAGAGAAGATTCATAATCTATGGGAGAGGAAGAGTTAGATGGAGTTCTTAGTTAAACTTCAGTTGATGGTTGGATAGAAATAAAAGGAGGGTGAAAACCAGATGATAGTCCTGTAGTGAATTCTTCAGAGTCAAGACCATGGTGAGGAGCACTAAAATATCTCCTAGAACCCATATCTATATTTCAATAGCTTCTTCTAACTACATGTTCGAAAGTGGTGGACTAGGCTGTGAAACTCATAAAAAGTGTCACAACACTCAATCCAATAATCATTTGACAAGAGAGAAGAAAATTTTCAACAATAGATAAAGGTAAGGATAGGTTCACATTGGGTTCACCAAAATGTAGAGGAAAAATGACATCCCTTCCCTCCTCTAAGGGTGAGTATTCCTCACTACATCCAAGAAAAAATATTAGATGACAATGATGGAAGGAAAAAGGAGAGTTTGTTTTATTAATTTTATTTTTATGATGGACTAAGAGATAAGATTTTTAGGGACTAAAGGATTAGGCTTCAGAGGTGTTAGTGCCTATTTTGGTTGCCTTTCATTCTCTGGTTGAGTGCCTTTGATTTTCTTGTTATGTCCTTGGCTGGGAGTTTTTCCTTCATTTTACACGTGGGTTAAGTGGGCTCCCACAAGGGTTGAGCTTAGCGTGTTTGAATTTTCTTCTAGTGGGTGTTTCTCCCTCTGGTTCTTTTGTCTTGCCTTCCTGCTTCTTTCATGGGTTTAAACCCTGGCTAGGGTTTCTTTTTACCATTTTGGTTTGCAGGTTTCTTTTTCCTTTCTGGCTGCTTGTTCTTTTTCTATGGTGACTGGTCTAGTCGGTTCGCTCTTCACTTATGGTTCCCTCGAGCCCCTTTGTCTCAACATTAATTGGCCCCGCTCCCTCTTTGTTGTGACCTTTGGCCCTCGAGATTACCTCTTGGTGACCCTGGCTTGTCTCCCCGAAATCTTTGTCGGCCTATGTTGGTTAAGGTCAGGGAGATGTTTCCTCAACTTCTTTGTGTCTCACTGATGGGCTTTTCCCATTGATGTGTTGGTGTCTACTCGGGTGAGGTCTTCCTAACTCCCCTTGGTCTCCCCGAGATCCTTTTGGCCACCCCCCACTGTGCATTTTTTCTTGCACAAGTCTGAGTTGCCTATCGGCAAGACTTATCATTTGTCACAATGACTAGAATTTATTTACAGGTGGTTGTCAGCAAGACCTTGGTTTTTGTTTTGGTGATCGAGTAGGGGTTCTATTGGCAAAGGCTTGAGGTATCAATATATGTCATAGCGAATCTATTGAGTCTTGCCAATGGTATCTTGTGATTTGCTTTCAGTGTGGGTTATACCTTTCATTGAAGGGTCTCAGCGATGCCATCTTGTTACGCCGACTGGTGATGGAGGATTTAATGCTTCGGTGAGACTTTTCTTTTTGTGTGTGGTCATGGCGATGGGGTTGGATCTTTTCGATAGCGGTTCAATATGTGGCTTTCGGTGAAAGTCCTAAATTCTCTCAGCAAAAAGGTGTATAAAGGTCTTCTCAGTATAACAATGTAATGTCTACATAACCTCTCACCGAGGATTGTGTGCTACAGCGACATACATTTGGCAAGTGAATTCATCAGCTAGAGATGTTATAAGTCACAGCGACTTGAAATGGTGTCTTCGATGAAGCTTGATGAAATATCTATAGTGTCTCACCGATGGTAGGTGGCTATAGCAACTATGAACAAAGTGAAAGGATTGCTTCGGTGAGGGATATGCCCTTGTCTTGGTAAATGGTTAGTACATAAAGGAAATACATTTTGATGAAGCATTTTGACTCTGTATGATGTCTTCTTGAGTCCACTTTCTCTTGCTGATGGTGCTTCTTGTTGGGGTGTCATTGTGATCTCTTGTCAAGGATGCTATCTCTCGCCAATGTGGGCCTCTCCATGCGGTGAGTTAAAACCTGAGCTACTTAAAGGCCATCAATGTGCATGTGCGTCAGAAAAATGGTGATGTTTTAACTTCAATGGTAAAGGGGCCTGATGTTTAACTTGAAGATTGAGCTCCGGGTATATCACACAGATGTCTACTGAAGTCAATAGTGGTCAGGTGCTGAGCGATGAGATCAATGGATCTCACTTGTTGTGTCGGTGCAAGCTATAGGGACATTAAATCCTATGGGGAGTGCAATCTTGTGGAGCCTATTTCAACGGTCTAATGATATTTAAAAGGCAGCCGTCTGATCATGGACAATCAACGGTCGAGTTTCAAACTAAACCACAGTTAGGGTTTCTGTTATGTTCACACCAGAAGCCTGAAACATTCATGGTGATAGAAAGTTGGTCACTGGCTCCTCTGAGCCAGCATTCATGGTGATGCGACTCTAGGACAAGGATGACATGGATCAAGTATGGGCACCTGGATTCAACAGCAGATTTGACATTGATTGCCTGGCTTCATTCGTGCGGGAATGTTTTTCCTGTAGCAACCTAACTAGTGGCATTTATGAGACCAGTGAGGCAGTTGGAAATAATGACTTGGCCTATGAACTATTCTAGGGTTTGTTCTAATCAGCTGATGATGTGTAATCTCATCTGGCCGATTGCTTGTTGCTTCTCCTATTCCTATAAAGGAGAATTTCTTGGCCAGATGTAAGGGTTCGGTCCCTTGGGTTTGGTTCCTTTGGTTCAGTTCCATTTTCTGAGTTTGTGGATCAGTCTAGGATAGGCTAGCATTTAGTCTTAAGTCAATGTGGAGTCTGTAAGCTGTAATTTCAATTTTTTCTATAAATACAATCAGTTTGAGTAATGAAATCATGAAGATGCTTGTCTCTCATGCATGTTATCAGACTGTCTCCTTATTTGTGTGCTTTTAATCATTTGAATGAATGCATAAGGTGTCTTTGTTCATCTTCTCATACTTCATGAGAATGTGTTTTTTGTTGATAGGTCTGCTTCAAGGAAGCAGTTAAATCCTTTGAACAGATAACAGTGATTACTTGTTTGTAGGTAAGATTTGGTAAGAAGAGTCTGGTTGCTACAGGAGCTAGATTGTCAGTGTAAGGCACTAATAGTTGATGTAAGGCATCAACAAAATAAGATCCACTAGTTGAGGTCTATTTGTAGATGATTTCCCTTTGTTGTGTTTGACTTTGTGGCCCAAAATTAGGCATTGGTCTGTCCTGCAGCCTGTTCCCCTCATAAACAATTTATAAATCATTGAATATCCTTGTTTGATGTCTTGCCCTACCTACTTGTTGCTTCAAGGTTGAGCTACTGAGAATCTAGCCCTATTTGAGGTCCTCAACACTTGGCATCAGGAGCTATTTTCTATAAAAAACAATGTTTAGTCTTCTTTGAGGCATTGTGTGGGTATACCCGCCCTGGTTCTGTAGAGCCTAAAGTGCAGAAGACCTTTTGATCTTGTCAGTTGGTCCAGTTCCTCCGAGCTACCCTTGATTGGAGTTGGCTACTCCATAGGTAGAATAGGAGACCAACCTAGTTGCTCCACATTAAAAACAACCAACAAATTGGCAACTTCACTGGGGACTTACTCAGAAATTCGGTTATAAGTGCCACATCAAAGAGTCATATTTGTTTGCCATGTTGGTGCTATTCAAAGTTTGAAGGATTATTGGCCTGGTGAGAGTTTTGTTTCAATGAACCTGAAAGCTACAAGATCTATGGTGCTCTGTCGGATGGAACTTAGTGAAAGATTTACATGTAAGTGAGCTTCATACCATTTGAAGCTCAGTCCTCTACAAAGAGGTGGCGACTCTATCAAGGTGAACCTATTGAAGATTCAAAGAATAGTTCCATGGCTACAACATTCTCAGGTATTCTTCATGCTTTTGAACATTGAAAAGACTTTAGTTCCCCTATTTGGTGAGATCAAGCACTATCATCAAGGGAGGTTTGAATAGTGCAACTGGATAGTTGAAGAGGGATAGGTTTCATTTGCAAAATGCATTGTTGTCCTGTTTCCCCCTCTACAAGCTATGATTCCATGCTTAAGGCACAGTCTTGTCTTCATAAGAGGGTGTATGATAGTGAAAGATATAGCCCTTTGGATTTTGATAGAATCCAGGGTTACCCACATGCTGCCCCTAGGGGAATCAATAAATATTTACCCAAATTTAAAGGTGATATTGAAGATTCAGCATCAAGACATATGAAGTTTTTTTTATTTCATTGGAGACTATTAGGTTGAGAAGGAGGAGGTGGTCATGAAGCTGTTTGTCAGATCTTTAGAAGGTGTGGCCAATGATTGGTTTACTTGCTTACCAGTGCACTCCATTGGTTCATGGTATCAGCTTAGGAATTTGTTCCTTGATACCTTTGATGATGCTTCATCAGATGAAGAAGAAGTTGTGTTTGAACAACTTGCAAAAGTGATTCCCCAAGTCAGAGATCAGAGGTTGAGTCTCCCAAGCCAAGAACTCAAAGAGGAACATCAGTTGGACTGGCTCTTTGAAGAAGGGAAGTGTGATCAGTAATGTGATGAGATAGTTAAGCAGTTCAAGTGCACAAATGTGTGCAGTCTTGACACAAGTCTTCATGAGACAAATGAAGTTGCTAATGCAGGGAGTACTCTAGAGGATATCAGATTTGATAGAGGAGATGTGGAGTTTCACTCTCATGAAGGTAATCTTTTTGAAGATACCTTGGGATATCCTGATTTGCTGCTTGGTATTGCATCTAGTCTTGGTGGAGGTCAAGAAGAGGAAGAAGTGGTTGAGAGGGTAGGATAGAACATTGACCTACTAAGTTGTGAACAAATATCAGATTTGTTAGCCACCGAATATCAAAGGTTTGCACACAACAACTCTAGGTAGTTGTGGGCAACTCATATCGGTCTTGATGATGAGGACCTGCAGGATGCAAGGTATGATGCAAGTGATTCTGATGCCCCTTCTAATGGTGATCTTACAGATCATGATGACACTGATTTCAATCTAAAATTAGATTTTACTTCTGGACCAAAGTTGCTCAATGATGAGCAATATTGGGATGATGATGATAGTTGGATGACCCATGAGGATGAGTTAGAGTCCTTTGATGAATCTCATTGCCAGCATGATGAAGAATAGAGCCAAGTGAAAAGAGGAAGTGGGAGTAGTAGTTTAAACCATCATTGCACTAATTATGTGCCTCCTCCTACTAAAAATGATATAGAGCAGTTGCAAGATGTGTTGAATGGTGAGTGTATCCCTTTGTATACACTTGATTAAATTTTCATAGAATGTGACAATATGCAGAGCACTGGAGCTAGTTGTTTTCAATTTTAGGGTAATGTAAATTGTGAATATGATAGCTTGTTGTCACATAATAGTTAGCATTTTGAAAGTATGCCTGACTTTGAAATGCATAAGGATCATGTACATGTTTATCAGGTAGCTATTTGTGATTAGACTGTGTTTTCATATGGTCTTGATCAATATTCACAGGTGTTGCCACATGACACAAAATCAGACAATGAAGAAGGTGGCAATAATGAGACCTATTTGATCTGGTTGCCAGTTAAAGACAAAATTAAACACGGGGCAAGTTTTCACCTGTAGAAGGGCAATCAGATACTTGTGTTTGTAGAGGTGCATTCATTTATACTATTGCAGATTGGTTGGGGCAAGTACAAGTTAGGGAATGTCAGCTCATTTAGCAGAATTATGTTTGATAGAGGAAAACTGTGGCTTCACATTTTCATTTGGTGGCCTAGTGTCATCAAATGAAATAAATAATCAACAATGTGACTCTAGAATTGTCTGTTCATGGACAATTCTTGAAGTGGTGCTTTATCTGAAGCATTTCTTTTTCCATCAACATTAGGTTAGGTTTTTTCTTTTTTGGTCAGTTTTGTTTTGTTGTGTCTGCTAACCCTATTTGGTTAGCACCTCGCTGAATTTGGTTTCCTTTTGTTTTAGTCTACTTTCCTAGTGAACTAAATTCTTGCTATTCCCACCAAGGGCATACATTCCCAACTGGAGCCTATGTTAGTGCCTATTTTGGTTGCCTTTCATTCTTTGGTTGAGTTCCTTTGATTTTCCTGTTATGTCCTTAGCTAGGATTTTTTCCTTCATTTTACACGTGGGTTAAGTGGGCTCCCACAAGGGTTGAGCTCAGTGTGTTCAAATTTGCTTCTGGTGGCTGTTTCTCCCTCTGGTTCTTGTGTCTTGCCTTCTTGCTTCTTTCATGGCTTTAAACCCTAGCTAGGGTTTCTTTTTCCTTTATGGCCGCTTGTTCTTTTTCCATGGTGACTAGTCTGGCTGGTCTGCTCTTCACTTATGGTTCCCCCGAGCCCCTTTTTCTCATCATTAACTTGCCCCACTCCCTCTTTGGTGTGACCTATGGTGCTCGGGATTACCTCTTGGTGACCCCGGCTTGTCTCCCTGAAATCTTTGTCGGCCTATGTTGGTTGAGGTCGAGGAGATGTTTCCCCGACTTCTTTGTGTCTCACTGATGGGATTTTCCCATCGGTGTGTTGGTTTCTGCCTGGGGTGAGGTCTTCCTGACTCCCCTTGGTCTCCCTGAGATCCTTTTGGCCACCCCCCGCTATGCATTTTTGCTTGCACAAGTTTGAGTTTCCTATCGGCAAGACTTATCATTTGTCACAGCGACTGGAATTTATTTATAGGTGGTTGTCAGCGAGACCCTAGTTTTTGTTTTGGTGATCGAGTAGGGGTTCTATCAGAAAAGGCTTGAGGCATCAATATATGTCATAGCGAATCTATTGAGTCTTGCTGATGGTATCTTGTGATTTTCTTTTGGCATGGGTTATACCTTTCGTTGAAGGGTCTCACGATGTCTTCTTGTTATGCTAACCGGTGATGGAGGATTTAATGCTTTGGTGAGACTTTTATTTTGGTGTGTGGTCATGGCGATGGGGTCGAGTCTTGCTGATAGCAGTTCAATATGTGGCTTTCGGTGAAAGTCCTAAATTCTCTTGGCGAACAGGTGTATAAAGGTCTTCTCGGTATAACAATGTAATGTCTACATAACCTCTCACCGAGGCTTGCATGCTACAATGACATACATTTGGCAAGTGAATTCATCAGTGGGAGATGTTATAAGTCACAGCGACTTGAAATGGTGTCTTCGATGAAGCTTGATGAAATCTCTATAGTGTCTCACTGATGGTAGGTGGCTATAGCGACTGTGAACAAAGTGAAAGGATTGCTTCAGTGAGGGATATGCCCTTGTCTTGGTGAATGGTTTGTACATAATGGAAATACATTTTGATGAAGCATTTTGACTCTATATGATGTCTTCCCGAGTCTTCTTTCTCTTGCCGATGGTGCTTCTTGTTGGGGTGTTGTTGTGATCTCTCACCGAGGATGCTATCTCTCATCGATGTGGGCCTCTCCATGCGGTGAGTTAAAACTTGAGCTACTTAAAGGCCATCAATGTGCATGTGCGTCAGACAAATGGTGATGTTTTAACTTCAGTGGTAAAGGGGCCTGATGTTTAACTTGAATATTGAGTGCCAAGTATATCACGCAGATGTCTACTAAAGTCAATGGTGGTCAAGTGCCGAGCGATGAGATCAACGGATCTCGCTCACTGTGTTGGTGCAAGCTGTAGGGACATTAAATCCTATGGGGAGTGCAATCTTGTGGAGGCCTATTTCAACGGTCTAATGATATTTAAAAGGCAGTCGTCTGATCATGGATGATCAACGGTCGAGTTTTAAACTAAACCATAGTCAGGGTTTCTGTTATGTTCACACCAGAAGCCTGGAACATTCATGGCAACAGAAAGTTGGTTGCTGGCTCCTCCGAGCTAGCATTCATGGTGATGTGGCTCTAGGACAAGGACGACATGGCTTGAGTATGGGCACCTAGATTTAGCAGCAGATTTGACATTGATTTCCTGGCTTCATTCGTGTGGGAATGTCTTTCTTGCAGCAACCCGACCAGTGGAATTTATGAGACTAGTGAGGTAGTTGGAAATAATGACTTGGCTTGCAAACTATTCTAGGGTTTTTCCTAGTCAGCTGATGATGTGTAATCTCATCTGGTCAGTTGCTTGTTGCTTCTCCTATTCCTACAAAGGAGAATTTCTTGGCCAGATGTAAGGGTTTGGTCACTTGCGTTTGGTACCTTTGTTTTAGTTCCATTTTCTAAGTTTGTGGATCAATCTAGGATAGGCTAGCATTTA
This sequence comes from Sequoia sempervirens, assembly GCA_007258455.2. Classification (NCBI taxonomy): domain Eukaryota; kingdom Viridiplantae; phylum Streptophyta; class Pinopsida; order Cupressales; family Cupressaceae; genus Sequoia; species Sequoia sempervirens. The sequence continues at coordinate 184,819,710 of VDFB02047230.1, read as the reverse complement.
GTCTTGAGTCAATGTGGAGTCTGTAAGCTGTAATTTTGATTTTTTTTGTAAATACAATCAGTTTGAGTAATGAAATCATGAAGATGCTTGTCTCTCATGCATGTTATCAGACTGTCTCCTTATTTGTGTTGTTTTAATCATTTGAATGAATGCATAAGGTGTCTTTGTTCATCTTCTCATACTTCATGAGAATGTGTTTTTTGTTGATAGGTATGCTTCAAGGAAGCAGTTATATCCTTTGAACAGATAGCAGTGATTACTTGTTTGTAGGTAGGATTTGGTAAGAAGAGTCTGGCTGCTATAGGAGCTGGATTGTCAGTGTAAGGCACTAATAGTTGATGTAAGGCATCAACAAAACAAGATCCACTAGTTGAGGTCTATTTGCAGATGATTTCCCTTTGTTGTGTTTGACTCCGTGGCCCAAAATTAGGCACTGGTCTATCCTGTAGCCTATTCCCATTAGAAATAATTTATAAATCATTAAATATCCGTGTTTGATGTCTTTCCCTACCTCCTTGTTGCTTCAAGGTTGAGCTATTGAGATTCTAGCCCTATTTGAGGTCCTCAACGCTTGGCATCAGGAGCTATCTACTATAAAGAGAAATGTCTAGTCTTCTTTGAGGCATTGTGTGGGTATACCCACCCTAGTTTTGTAGAGCCTAAAGTGCAGAAGATCTTTTGATTTTGTCAGTTGGTCCAAGTCCTCTAAGCTACCCTTGATTAGAGTTAGCTACTCCATAGGTAGAATAGGAGACCAACCTGGTTGTTCCCAATTAAAAACAACCAACAAGAGGTCTCATGAGAAAATCAATAGGCTCTTGTACAAGGATGATAGTGTGGTGCACAGATGTCTTTGCAATGCACTGTAGTCTTGTATGGTCTAAAAATAAAATTTGCTAATAGAGAAGACAAGGAAACAACTAGCTATTTGGTGACTAAAATCATAAATGCATGCTAAATTAATAGAATAAAAAAATAATACAACAAGAAATAAAATGAATATACTAAACAAAATGATGTGGTAAAAAGGAAGAGAAAAACTCACAAGAGGTCCACACGATGAAGCCTCTTGAAATGCTCCAACTTGATAACCTACACATAGGGAAATGTATAAAAATGTTGGGACTACATTAGGGGCTTTCCTCAGTCAAACCCCTACACAAATGTTCCCACAGCATAGAAATCCAGATAGATAGATAGAAAAGACAATAGATAAATAAATAGATAAACAAGATCATAGAAAAGTTAGAATGACAATGTGCTATCAAAATAAGAAATAATGTAATCAGAAAGGATGTAGTTTCCCTCCCTTTAGAAAGTATTGAAGCTGAAAGGAGAGTATGCAACACCCAAGATGTGCCAAGAGAACCAAAGCATTGGTGTAGAGAGCCAAGACTTGAGAGAGCTTGTAAGAAAATGGTGTAGAATGAGAATGAGAGTGAAAATAATGAGCTAGAGTGAATGAGGGATTGAATAGAATTGATAGAATGAGAGATAGAGTGAATAGAAAGGAGAAACGACATGCAAATGGATTTTTTCAACATGTTTGCAGGCCAAAGAGGCATTATAATTTTTGGGCAAGTGGGAATTGTAACATCCCAATGGCTATGAAGATATGAATAATTTTTGAGATGTTTGCATGCCATGTAGATGTCTACATGTTGCACTAACTTCTACAACAAAAATTCACTTAAAAAACTAAAAATAAAGGGGTTAGGGATGATATTATAGTTATGAAAAATTAGAATAGCATTATTGACTTTAATTGGGCTAAAGGGGAGGTTATGGAATGTGAAACTGCATAGGGTGTAATTTTTGGCATTACACATTATTATATTTTTATATAGTTAGTTAGGTTAGCTTAAGGTTTATATATTGTTATCTAAGTCATTCTAGGTGATATCCTAGGCATAAGTAGGGTATATATAGGAGGTAGTGAGTCTTATTTTTTCACTAGATTATGAATTGTATTCCCATTGGAGACAATTAGAGGTTTTTCCCCTCGAAGTGGGTTGTTATTATTAATTATTATCAAGTATTTGAAACATATTTCCTATCAAATTATTTTATTGTATAATTTAAGTAATGCCCTCCCAAAGAATATACTAAGAATATAGGATAAAATAACTAATCTAAAAGATAATATGTTAAAAAACAATTAATTAAAAATAAATTACTTACACTTAATTCAAAAATATTTCTTTAATGATATGGAAATAAAGGATAATGTTGAAAACTTACTTGCAACAACTGAACAATTTTTTTTTTGTCAAATACTTATATTTCTTTATAATGCTAATTCAATGTTAAGATTTACTAATGAGGATAAAGGAAACAATGACATTAACTAAAAGCATTTATGAAGGAATTGTTTTCATGCATTTTACAACAATATACTTTTTTAATTAGGAGTCTAATATTGTCTCTTCTAAATGCATAATGAAATAAAGAGAATGCAATTAATAAATAGGGTGAAGATGTTGAATCCTTTAAGAAGAGCAAGGGAAAATTTAATCATGATCATTATAGGGAAAAGTTGTTCAAGATTATACGCTTGATGTCCAGATACAATAATATATTTACAATGAATTTTCTAACAGACCATTATGGACAACATTATAAATATGTTTACTATTCTTTAATGTGAATACTAAAGTTGGCATGAGAATCAATTATTTCCTCCTAGTTATCCCACAAAAAAGTAAATTGTAATCATAACACAATGACATTTACATTCAAAATAATGAAAATAGGGTTGTCACTTCCTGAAATGCATGACCAAGATTTATATGCAGATATATCAAATATCAAAAGAATATTAATAGTGTTGGCCAAGGTATCATCAATGGGTTGGGGTCTCAGGAAGACCATTTGGTAACGTGACAAATAAGATATCATCTATAGGTTGTAGTTAATGAGGAAATAAAACAAGTAGCGGTCAAGGCCTACATAGACTATGGCCCAAGGTTGTGCGGACAAAATGTGGATGCCATTCATGGCAAGTTCACCCATACCCCAAAGACGTTTCATAATTAAGAGATGAGTTTCATAGGACACAAATGACTAAGGGTTGAGACATGAGAGTGGCAATTGTAGACACTAAAAATTGTCCTAGGCCTGCGACTCTAATTTCGTCATTATTCTTATCTTCATTTTTATAATTAAATAATGTTAATTGTTTAATTGTTTTCTAAAAGTCATTTGTCCTCTATTAATTAAATAACTTTAATTATTTAATTAATTCATTTTTACATTTATTATTTCTTGATTAATTAAATAAATACTATTTATTTAATTATGTCACTAATTAAATCTATTCTCTATTAAATAACCATTTTGAATTATTTAATTAATTCCTATCACACTTTTGACTATAATTAAATAATCACTTTAATTATTTAATTATTCCTTAGCATTTTCTCCATTTAATTAAATAAATCTTTATTTATTTAATTTAATCCCAAAATCTTGAATATTGAATTAAATCATTATTTAATTCATAAAATGATTTATCCATGGCATATTCCTCTATAATTAGATAATCTTGTAGTTATCTAATTAGTCATTTATCACATAAGTCTAGATCTACTTTAATCATTCAATTATCTGGTGATTTAATATCTAATTATCTTTAATGAACAAACTTTCTGTGTTATTTAGTCTGTTATCTAGATTTATTATTATCTTCTACGTGCAAACCTTTATTAATTAAATAACTTTAATTATTTAATTAATTTGTTCTAATCTTCTATCTATTTCAATATTTATCTTTACATGCAACCTTTTTTCTTCTGTGTCTCAACTACTTTCCACTAAAGATTAAATTATTATTTAATTTAATCCCCACCTTTTATGCTTTATCACTTACACTAATCCTATCATTTAATCTTAATAGTCGATTTATCTTTCAATCTAAGCCTATCATTCAAAAATCATATTTTCTATAAATTGGCTTTACCTTTGCCATTATTACTCCCAAAATCTTATGAGTTTTGGAAGCAACTTTCATAAATATTCAATGTTTTGCTATTAATACTATCATGAGGCCACACTTGCATGGTTAATGAAAATATGAGGACAAGTATCATACAAGGGAAAAATGGAGAAGGATAATGGAGGTTATTCATGGAATTGAATGTGTGTTTGGTAAAATCCTTTGTTTATATGCATGTATTTATTGTTTTCCATTATTCTCAATTATTAGCTTGGGTTTAGTATTGTTTATGCTTTGAATTTCTTAACTTGTGAATTTTCCCTATGCTACATCTGGTGAACCCGACGTGAAGACACAGTCTTTGAAAAAAAATCCATAGAAAATTTGAGTTTTTATAGGAACAGGTATGGTCTAATGTATTTGAGGCAAAAAATGATGCATTTGACACTGTGAATCACATATGAAGAATCAAATGACACATCTAAATTTTAATGACATATTTGTGATTTCCTACAATGCATTTGACTAGTAAAAAAATTCTTCTTGCAATGCATTTGATAGGTAAAAAAATAATAATTTTCTAATTTTAAAAATTATGAGTTTTCATTTTAGTAATTATAGTTTTTCATCATGACTAATTCAGAGTTTGCAGCATGTGATCTTGTGGAGTTAATATAGTTTTTGTAGGATGATTTGTAGAATAAAAATATACAAACTATGTTTGTAGGATGATTGACAAAGAAAAAAATTCAAACTTCTAATGTGTGGTCTTGTAGGACGCTTGTTGAAGATTGATTTTGAAACAAACTATCTAATTAGATTAGCTCATATTTCATTTAGTGCTTAAAATAAATCATTGTTCTCTGATTTGGTGCATTTGCACATTCTGCTTAGATTAAAACCCAATTCAATAATAAAAGTATCATCTCCCCTTACGCACTTGTGCGATCTTGGGTGCAAGTGAAATTATTATTGGCTCTAGAACTAGGCCTTCCTTGGTGGGAAAAAGTACTCAGCCCAAGGCGACTCAAACTAGCAATGAAGCTAAAGCCAAGCTACTCCCGACTGGTATAAAATGTGAATGCTAATGGAAAAATTAGCATTACAGGTGCATATTTGTTATGAAAATAAGTTAATCTTGCCTCATGCATAGCCATCTAAATGGGTGCCCTTATTAAAAGACTTTTTTTTTAGATTTACCAAAATCCTTTTATTTGTTGGTGCAAGAGGTCGGACCTCTGATGTCATCCCACATACATGTAGTTCTTAGTAGAGATGAAGAGTTTTTCATGGGAGATTCATGAGAATTTGAAGCTTGGCTAACCCATAGAAGGGAGTGTCATGGAGGGGAGCTAGTGTGGTCAAGCTTCTAATCATCTACTCTAAATAAGTGCAACTGGAGAAATCCAAGTGGGAACTCAGCAAATATTATCCTTGCCAACCATAGGAATTGTACTTATCTATTTGGATTTAAACATTTTCATGTCAAAATCAAACCAAAACAAAGTTTTTTCTGATTGTCTTCTATTTTCCAAAATTTGATCAAAATTAGGCTAAAACAAACCTACAAATTTATAGTAAACTGCATCTGTTGTTATGAGTTGTATCTGTAAACCAGAAACACGCATCTGTCATACTAAGTCACATCTATCAATCAAAAACACACATTTGTTATATTGAGTCGCATATGTTAACCAAAAACATGCATCTGTCATACTGAATTGCATCTGTTAACTAGAAACCTGCATCTGTCATAATGAGTCACATCTGTCTACCAGAGAACCGCATCTGCTATTCTGAGTCACAAGTGTCAAACTTGTATCTGCTATTCTATTAGACTAAAAACTGCATCTCAAAACCTCTATGATGCATTTGATCTGATGAGCTACATTTGTAGTCCAAAAAGACGCATCTGCCTATCATAGACCTGAGATGTATTTTACCAGTAAACCACATCTGACAACGAAAATTGCATCTGTTAATTTTTGTGACACATCTATCAACCTGAACTACAATTTCCTGATTACCAACAAAACAAATTTTATTGTCATAGTCTGAGGTCAAACAGTCCAAACTAGTCTCTGATTATCCTTTCATAGTGATCTTTGAATAGAAACCAGAAAGATTTTCTCATACTTTTCATGATTGCATCTTTTAGTATCATTTAGCCATAGTGATAGACATACTAGTTGCAAGCCTTAGTTACATTTTAGGAGTCCTAGTTACCTTCAGATCAATTAGACTTTTAGGAAAATATCCTTTGTAGATTTTAGAATAGGCCAACTTTCCATACTTTGGATAAAATTTTGTTTCAACAAAAATTGTCATTAAACCTAGCCACTTGTCACAATTATCATTTTTTGTCATTTTGGTGAGTCCATCTAGCTCATTAGTCTAGTTTGGGACTCACTTTATCTCTTGGTCTTAGTCTCACAAAAGGTCCCTTAACAAACATAAATTGAAGCCTTGGTCCAACTTTAGATGGTTAGTAACCTCTTTTCAAACACTCCTTCCATCAGTCGTCTAACACTCCTTGGCAAGAAAGGATGCCAAGCCAGCCCCTCAAAACCACTATCAAATAATAGTCACTTGTGCACATGTCAAAGAAATCGAGCATGGATGTGGACCTAGCCCTAGAATACCGTTCCTTCCACTAGATTGCCTCTCATTCTAGAAGATGCATTTTCCCACCAATAGTTACTGTGTTCTTTTAGCCTTGAAGTTTCCCACAGGTTACTCCATTTCTCCACTCACTTAGTTTAAACATTACACTATTAACACAATTGTAATGAGTGTTTCATAGGAATGGACGAGAAAAGTAATTAAAATGGCACTACGATGGCCAAGCTTTGTATGAGATATTTCATTGTGAAGAAGGTGCCAATGCGAGAAGAGTGATGTTGATGTTTGCTATGAGTTTTCCGTCAGGAAACAACCTTAGTGGTAACAATCTCCATGGCAATAAGAGTTATGGGCTTTGCCCATCAGATGTCCATGAAGGAAAAATCATCTAGCCATGGCAGAGGTGACCCTGACCCTTGCAACAAGCCACTCTGAAACTCATAATTATCAATTCTATAGTAGCCCTCTAAAAAATTCACGTCCTTTGCACCTCTATTCGATGATCACCTATATTAAAAAAAATCCAATGCATCAGTCCCTCGTTCTATTGTTTAACTTCCAATATTGCTGAAATATGAAGTATACACCTCTGTCATCATATTTCTAATGATCACTTTCACTCCAACCAATCCCACCATTCAATATCTCATCTTCTTCAACCAAAAGACTCATGAAAATCACATTCAAGCCCAAAAACCTTACCCACTTGAAATCCACAAAGAGTGAGGGTCGTGCAAAATTGCCACTGGTGAAGGTCATTTGTGGGAGTGTTAGAGGGTAGCATCACGAAGGAGTGGAGTAAGGAAAATCCATGGTAACATTAGACCCCATGAGTCAGAAGTTTGCGAGTATAGGAGAGTGGGGTGTCAGGTGAGAAAGGCGGTTGAAGGGATGGTGCATGGTAGACCCCGCATAGAAGATAGTAGTGTAAACTAGACAGTGTCATTTCCTCAAATTCTTACAACCTCACCTATGTCTCTCCAAGTCCCATATAATCACATCTTGCCTAGGGCCTTGAGAGTTGTAGGAGAAATAACTAGCTCGCATGTACACAGTCTTTCCATCTAGCCTAGTATCATTGTGATCCTATTGGCATCATAGCCCTTGAAATAATCATTATCATCGTATCTCAACCCACTACCCACTAATAACCAATCTAATATCTTTTAAAATGACACAGGTTTCTTAATGTAATTAGTCTTCGTGAGATCACCACTTCAAGAGGTTAGTGGGTTTGGTGATATTGATCCATCTTGTTGATCAATATTGAGCTTAGGAGAATCACATCACCATTTGATGTCACATTACCTAGTTAACCATGGGCACAAATCCATCATAGTGGCAAGTCACCACCAATGTGCCACAATAGGGAACACCACTTGAGAGGTGGGACAAGGAGTGGAACCAGCAAGCACCATTGTCATTGAAGAGGAGCGGCGGAGGAGAAGGCCACAAATAATACAGGGTAATGTGCGTAGATGGAAACTAGCAGGTGAATGCTCAAAGAATTTCATTGAGAAAATGACAAAAGACCAATTGAGGCCCATGGTAAGGAAACTACATTGGTGGGTTGCAAGCCTGCATGGCAGGGAGGCAGAAAAGGTTTTCCAATGTGAACGACATTGGGGTGATGGCCTCCCATGAATGGCAGCCTACGAGGGTGGACCCACCGTCGAGCATGGACCTAATATAGCTTAGCCATTAGGTGACGAAGGTCAAGCGGGAAAACCATGCATGAAGACCCAAAAAAATTTAGACTTAGGAAATTTGAAGGTGCATCGAGTTAGGCTCACCTTGGCGATGACATTGATGGGATAGTAAGGAAAAATGCAGAGTCTGTGGGTTGCATGTCAGTTAAGTGTCAGCCATTTGCGAAATGGCTGAGCAAGGATGGAAACCCACATGGGGTGACTCATAGATACGGGTCCGCGGAGCATGAAGGATGCAAAGGAAAACACAAGCTCAGGGTCCACACACTTAGCAGATGCAGGGAGTTGGCTGTAGGCAAATGATAGAGTGGAATGATGAACAACAAAGGGAGAGGTTAGATTGGAACATGAAAGTATGCTGGTGGACACAACTTTCACATACCATCTCACTAGTGTTGGGGAAGAGGTTAGATTGGAATATGAAGCATACTTTCAAGCATCTTAGGGAGAGGTTGGGGGTCATTGGCCCTCCTAACTAGGTGCACATGATGGTGCATTAGTCTAGTGAATTCACAAATTCTTTATTTACCTAGACTGATTGATGTATCTACTCCAAAGGAGGAGTAGAAAAGATTTTCATTGTTGCAGTATGAGTGTACTCCTAAGGGGAGTAATCAGAGTAGTTTTTCTTTTCCATTGATGTAAAAGGGGGAGAAAATTTTATGTTTTTCCATCAATGAAAAAGTGGGATATTGTTGCAAATATGAGCTTAACTAGCGGTGTTGTCATTAATGTTGTCATTGATGTCAACATTGTTCAGTATGTTGTAGATTGTAAATGTATGGTTGAGATGTTGTTGAGATGTTGTGAGTACATGAAGCTACCTTTATGGTATTGTAGATATGTTGGTGTGATGAGTTTCCAAGTGCTTTTGAGAAAATTAATTAAGAAGAGAAGTTAGAGTGTTGAGTGTGTTCAATATGTGCTTCGGTACGTGCTCCACATTTCTCCTATGTTGATCCTATGCATGTGTGGATCTGAAGGCATGTTGATGATGATCTGATGATGATATAGTCTGAGTTTTAGTTTCTAGTGAGATGGTATGTAAAAGTTGTGTCCACCAGTATTATGTGTTCAACTGGAAAAGTTAGTGTTCTATGGACCAAGAGAAATATGTTTGCTCCATAGTTCTCCACTACTTTGTTGCAGATTGTGCAGATCTAGGAGATGTCTTATGAAGGTCTTTCCTATGCTTTAGTGAAGAGGTTTGGAGTTTGGTGATCCAAAAATCATGTTTTATCATTTTTGTGTGTGTCTACACAACCCAGATTGACTGGTGAAAGGAGTTCAGTGTTTGAAGTCTACTATTTTTTTGTGGATGTATCTGGAAGATTCTAAGATGTATTCTCATGCATAATGAAGCATGTTGGGTCATCTATGTGTCATCTTATACTTGGAAGCATGTGCATCATTGATAATTTGTGTTTTCATTAGGTTTGGCCAACCTGGTGTTTACACATCATTTGTAGAATAAAATTCAATTAAGGAAGCATGTAGATGGTTCAAGAAAATAATTTTATTGGTCCACTCTTATTCCTTTCCTCCATGGGAATTTAGAGTTGCCGACCTAATTTGAATTTATGAAATAATTTATTGTGCCTGACCTTGGTAAATGTTTCTAAGGTTGAGAATAGTATAAAATCAAGGTGAGTTGTGAAGAATTGTATGGCAGTGTGATGCAAAGTGATGAAAGTGTGGCACAAATCATGAGAGAAAAAGTGTGTGTGAGTGAGTTGTGATAGTAGATTTTTAGTGTGTTGAAGGTAGTGAATTGAAGGTTTTTATAATCCTATGAATGTGCTTTAATTGTTGTGGTGGATCTTTTGTTCTCTTTTGTATCAGTCGGCAGTGAGCCTCCCTATTGGACAGTGAGTCCCTTGTAGGCAGTGAGCCTTTGTATTTGGACAGTGAGTCCTTTTTAGGTAGTGAGCCTTTGTACTTGGATAGTGAGTCCTCCTTTGGGTAGTGAGCCTTTGTATTTGGTTTATAATATTTATATTGTGAGTTAACCCTCACTATGGTTTTTCCCTTATTGGGTTTTCCATGTAAAAACTTGGTGTTCATTGTGTTGATTTACTTTCTGTTATTTGTGTTTCATGCTCATATTTAATAACAAAATAGTGTGGTTGAAGATTTGATAAGTGATAAAGTTTTAATTTTGAATTTGTGTGACAATTGATTCACCCCCCCTCTTAGTTGTCTTGCACCTATTTAATAGAGAACCTACGCAAGAAGGAGGAAGCTCAAAAGGAGAACTTGGAAGGGTTGCTTGTGGGGTAGAAAAATAATGTACTTCCCTCCCAACCTTCAATGGAGAATATTTTTGAACAAGGAAAAGGAATGGAGGACTATGTGACCTCACCTAAAGATTGGAAGGTCAGAGAATAGCAAGGTGAGCTAGTAGAAGAAGTAGAGATTGTTAGTCAAATGGAAATTCCACTGAACCTTTCCTCTGAGGCCCTAATAATAGACCTAAATTTGGGGGAGGATAGCACACTAGAAGGTAAAAATGAGAAATACTAGATAAATACTAATTCAAGGAAAAATAAAAAGCCAAATGTAGTAGAAAACAATAAAGTGGGTAGACCACAATTAAAAGAATCAATAAACAAAGAAACAACAAGAGATGTGGAAGCTGGTAAGTAGAGGACTCTTGATTCTTTGACAAGGAATAAAACAAAAAATAAGGGAATTATTTCTCCCACCCTAAGCAGTATCAAACTGATATTTCTTTTCTTTTCTTTTTATGATAATTCATATTCTATTGTGGAATATTAGGGGACTTAATGGCTCCTATAAATAGCATGTGCTAAAGGCTTGTTTAGCTGAAGTAAAACCCGATATATTATTGATCTTGGAAACAAAAATTAAAAAGGAGAGCTTTGAGAAAGTTCTAAAATGGATTTGACCTAGATTAGGTTTTGAAGTTAGTGATGCAAAAGGTGCATCAAGAGGGATTGCAATGTGTTGAAATTCCTCTAGGTTTACTGGAAGATTGAAAGTGTAAAACAAAAACAGTTTCTTAATTAGTTTGGAAGATAGGGATACCTTGATCAACTAGAATATGGTCAATATCTATAGCCCCAATTCAAGATTAGACAATCTTGATCTCTTGAATATGTTGGAGGGAATTATCACTAATAGTAAATATTAGCTATGGATGCTGGGAGGATAATTTAACTCCCCGTTATACCCATCAGAAAAAAGTGGAGGCTTAACTGATTTCTTTGATAGCATGATGAATCTTTCAGGGTTTCTTGACTTAGTTGGGTTAATGGATATTCCTTTGATTGGATCTCTCTTTACTTGTTCCAACAAAAGATGGGGTAATCACTTAATACAAGTTAAATTGGACAAATTTTTAATTTCTTCTAACTAGAAAATATTGCAAAATCTCTCTCATACTGCTTCTCCAAGAACATGATCTGATCATAGTGCTCTCCTTTTGGAATGGAATGATAAAATGACTAAGAGGCCTTACCCCTTTAGGTAAGAAATAAAGTTGTCACTCCATCTAGAATTCAAATATTTAATTGAGGAGTGGTGGAATTTACCTTGTGATGGAACTCCTATGTTTAGACTAACTCAAATATTGAAAAGAGTCAAAGAAAAAGTAAAGGGATGGACCAAGTACATGTTTGGGAATATATTTACCACTAAGAAATACTTAAACCTAAAAAATTAAGGAGATCCAAGACCTAATGGAGGTTTTAATTATTGATGAGGATATTTGTACCAAAGAGAGGGAGCTAAGAGCGCAATGGTATACAATAAACAAAAAAGAAGAAATCTTTTGGAAACATAAATCTTGAATCCAATGGTTAAGAGAAGGAGATAGAAACACTAAGTTTTTTCATAAATATACTTTGAAGCATAGAGGAAGAAATAGAATCAGATTTCTAACCACCTCCAATGGGACAAGACTTGAGTGGGAAGAGGATATAGCTAGAGAGGTTGTTTCCTTCTTTTCAAATCTCCTTGAATTTCCTAAAATTGATATCTCTGAACTAGATGAATTTCTGAAAGACATTCGGATCATAGATAAGGATTTAAAATATTTATCCAAGGTTGTGTCTATGGATGAAGTGAAGGATGTTGTGTTCTCTTTTGGTTCTTTTAAATCACTAGGCCCAGATGGATTCCCCCCAAGCTTCTTCTAGGTTTATTTAGAAATTGTCTCTCTAGACCTCTTCAATGCAGCGAGGGATTTCTTTAGATTAGTAAGGCTCCTAAATTAGATGAATGCTACATTTATCACCTTAATTCCTAAATCTATTGATGTTTATTCTATGAATGACTACAAACCAATAAGTTTTTGTAATACTACTTATAAGATTTGTTCTAAAATCATGGCTAACAAGTTGAAATTAGTCCTAAACAAAATGATTGTTGTTAATCAAAAGGGATTTGTTCAAGGAAGAATTTTTTTGGATGTAGCAATTTTTACACATGAGGTGATGCACTCTATAGACCACAACAAAAAATAGGGTATGGTTCTGAAATTATATGTCTTTAAAGCATATGATCGAGTTTCTTGGAACTTCATTTTTTCTATTCTTGAAAAAATTGGATTCAATGGAAAATTCCTAAGTTTGATTAGAGCTTGTGTTACTACCCCAAAATACCTAGTATTGGTGAATGGGATTCCTCAATGTTTTTTCTCTTCGGGAAGGGGTCTAAGATAGGGGGACCCATTATCACCTTACTTGTTTGTTATTGTTGTTGAAGCTTTAGGGCACAATATACAGAAAAAGCTAGATAACTAAACTTTAAAAGGCTTATGTGATGCTTCCTCCTTACCCCCTACCTCAAATCAACAATTTGTTGATGAAACTATTCTTATGGGGGAAGCTTCTATTATTGAAGTGAGGAAATGGAGAGCTATTCTTAATCAATATGCTAAACTCTTGGGCCAATTCATAAATTATTAGAAAAGAAAAATCTATTTTTTTAATACCAGTTAGAATGTGAAAGACAAAGTTAAAAACATCCTTGGATGTCAAGAGGTGAACTTGCCTGCTACTTACTTGGGACTACCTCTAATTTCTTGAAATCCTAACAAAAACTATTGGAATTATATTGTGGAGACAATTCAAAAGAAACTAGCTGGATGGAATGGTAAACTACTAAGTTTTGTTTGCAAAATTCAGCTCTTAAAGGCTTCTCTTTAGAATATACCTATTTATTACTTTTCTATATTCAATATCCCTACCTACATAGTGGAAAATTTTGAATCAATACAAAGGAGATTCTTATGGTTAAGTGTGGAAGAAAGGAAGAGAATGGCTCTTGTTGGGTGGGAAATTGTGTGTACCCCAAAGAGGGAAGGAGTTTCTAGGATTCACATATTAAAAAATTTCAATAAAGCCATGGTGGCTAAAATGGGGTGGTTTCTTTTTGAAGGGGAAAAATATTGGGTACAAATCATTAGGGCCAAATACTTAAACAATAAAGAAGCTAGTTGTTTCCTCAAGAAGAAGGAGCTTCCCTATGGATCTGTCTTTTGGAACAGTTTGTTAAAAATTAGATAAATCTTACATAGAGGAGAAAAATTTAGGGTTGGAAATGGGTTGAGCAAAAATTTTGCAGGAGGATGTTTGGTCCACCAATGCCCCTTTATCAGCTATGGAATACCTTTGACAAATCAAAATAAAACTAAAAAGAAGTATTGGTAAAAAGGTCTCTAGCTATCTAGATTGGGGTGGCCTGAGACCCAGATGGATTAAATTTAAAGAGTATCTAAATAATGTTGTTCTAAGAGGTGGAAGATAGCCAAATTGGGATGTTGCATTGGACTTACTGAAGAATCAAATTAGAAGCTCAGACCTCTTTTCAAGAAATAAGATGGATGAATGGATTTGGACAAAAAATTCCATAGGAAGGTTCTTTGTGAAGTCAACCTATGAGGCTATGGATCAATGACCTATCAATCGAGGGGAATTTAACTGGATCAAGGTGTGGAGAAAAAACTTATTCTTAAAAATTAACTATTTTTGGTGGAAAATTATACATGGTAAAATTCTAACTATGCATAACCTTAAGAAAAGGGGTTGGTATTTGGTAAGTAGATGTTATTTGTGCAATAAAGATGAAGATGGTATTATGCATTTGTTCTTTCAATGCTACTATGCTCAAGAGGTCTAGAATTTTTTTCTTAAGACTCTTAAGATTGATTGGGTTTTCCCTGCCTTTGTCAAAATGTTTGTTGAAGGATGGAGCTTTAGCCCCTACTTCCATAATATAATTCTTGATTTATGGGGAAAATTTCCCCCATTTTTGGTCTGAGGTCTATGGAAAGAAAGAAACAATAGGGTTTTTAGGGATATAACTAAGAGTAGTAAGGAGCTATCTATGATTATAAGGAGATAGATTCAGGGAAATGTTGATAGCTATAAGTACACCTAGGCTAAGAAATGGCCTACCTATCAAGAGTTAAGAATAAAGCAGTAGTGGGGGATCTCCCATAACCTGAATAATGTGAATTGGGAAAAATAGATTATACAAAAAAGCACTATTTGGATTCCCCCTAATCCTAGATGGGTGAAATGTAACCTTGATGACTGCTCAAAAGGGAATCTAGGAGAAGCTAGAGTTGGAGGAGTGGTTAGGGATGAAAGAGACATCTATGTGGTGGGATACAACAAATGTCTTGGAACAACATTGAACAATTTTGTTGAAGCGTATGTTGTTTGGGTTGGAATTGGTTACCTTAGAGATAATGGGTACATAAAGGTGATTGTTGAAGGGGATTCTAAGCTTATTATTGAATATCTTAACAACAATGTTGAAGCACCCTGGGAAATAAAGAATCTCTTGGATGACTGTAAAAACATGTTACAATTCTTCCAATAATATAAAATTCTTCATATTCTTAGGGAGGGTAATATAGCTATATATGCTTTGACTAACATTGGTCTAAGATAGGAAACTTTAAAATTATGGGACTTTTCCAACATGTCCAATCAAATAAAAGAAGTTTTGGCCTAGGATAGATTAAAAATGAAGGATAAATTTGATGCTTGTATTAATGATGGTTGGAGTAGTTATAATTAAAATGGGTGGCATCCCTAGGGGTCTAGTTGTAATAGGGGACCCTTTGTGGCACTCAGGCTTGCTGATAGGATGGATGGAGTGGAATGAGAAAAAAGGTACACAAAATCCCAAAGTAATAATAGGAATGAAAGGGAAAGGACAGTCTATTTGGCATGGCTCATGCTTTGAAAGGAAGGATTTAAATGGGGAAATAATGAATGCCTTCTGCAATGATAAGAATCTAAAGGATGATTTTGGAAAAGATAGATAGACACGTGCAAGTGATGATGGTAAGATTGGAAATAAAATAAATTTAATTATCACTAGGAAGGGTGGTGGAGCTATCAGATTTAATTATCATGGGATTTGAAAAGGTGATAACTGGAATTGTTTCAATTTCAAACATTCAACTAAGAGTTTAGTGTCGCTATCTCCTCAAATGAAAAACCACAAGGTCACCATTAATACTATTTTTTTTGAATTGTTGGTTTCCATTGTCGAGAATGAAGAAGGGTATAGTAAAGAGTTTCTCCTCCTTTCAAAAAAAAAATTCTATGAAGTGACTCACATGGGTGACATAAGGAAGCAGATGGAACTCTACAAGTATGATTCACTGTGAAAAAATGTAGAGCTATGGGGCTCGAGAGAGATGGTTTCACTTCTTCCTTCGCAGCCATGGAAGGGTATAATGAGAAGTTGAGTTACAAGTTCACCAATGCTTGGAAGGATGGTGAAGTCAAAATGGGTGGTCTCCATTTCAAGGTTGATGTGAAGCTTATTGCAAAGGTGATAGGACTTTCCTGTGAAGGAAAGAAGGTGGCAAAGGTAAGTAATGGGAAATACGAGGTCTATATTATGATTTTTTTTTAGGATAAGGAGAAGGTTGAGCGATTCTAGAATGGCTATTCTAAGGTCTTACTCCCTCCCCCATACAAAAATGTGCATTTCTTTGTCATGAAGTATTTTATCCTTGAGGGTCATTTTCAATTTGTGCATTGTTACCACTTCCCTATCCTTAAACATATTCATCATCTCAAAAAGATAAATCTTCCTTTTTTCTGTTCTCTTCCTTGAGTCAAATCCTTACCCATGGGGAAAATCCACCATTACACCAAGGCTTAATTAGATCTATCTACAAATATGTGTTGGCTACATCTCCTAAAAAGAATCTTTCCCTCAATTTAATAGAAAACCGTACCCCTAAGAGCTCTGTGAAAATATAACTCATAGAAATTCACCCTCATACCACTGCTAAAAATCCCATTAAAAAGTCACCTAACCCTGAGGACCCTAACCCTAGGGACCCTTTATGGTTTGATCTCCTAAAATTTACTCCTGAAAAAAGGAGTATTCCCTTCATCGGCTCTGCTGAGAATAAAAAAGAAAGTTGCTTATCCGAGAATTGAGGGAGGAATCCAAAACTATTACAATTCTAGATGATAATGAGAACCCTAAGTGTTCAACAATGGTTGGTAGAAGGTCTACAAGGCTTGATATGGCTACTTCTAAAGGGTTTGGTAGTAGTACAAAGTCTAAGGATTCAGAGGAAAAATGTGCTTTTGGTTTGCAAGAAAGTAAAATTTAAAAGATGGTGAAGGAAGATAGGGATTCCTCTATGGAGAAAATCCCAGATAGTTTGGAGGGAGAGTCTATTGAGGAGGAAAATTTTGAGTTGAAGGAAGAGGAGGGTTCTGAAAATGAGGAAGTGGAAGAGGATTTTTAGCAAGAGGAAATTCATGAAGTTGAAAAGGACAATGAGGGGATGGAGGAAAATTTTAATGCAATAAATGATCACAAAGTGATGGAAACAAAATACCATGAGGAAGAGAAGATAGATGAAGTTGATAATTTTAAAATCAAGAGGATGGAGGAGATATTAGAGTGGATGGAAAAGGTGATGCAAGAGGAGGATAAGGAAAGCAAAATCTAGTCTCTTGAAATAGCAGTAAAGAGTCTTTGTAGGGTGGTAGATCCAGTTATGAAGAAGGCTATTATGGCTACGGTCTTGGGTCAAGGAAAAATTAAGAAGCATCAACAGAGAAAGTTGATGGATGAGATGACTAACTTATCAAGAAAGATGGAGCCGAAAGAGAAAGTGGAAGACATTGTCGATGAACTATTGAAACCCTGGAGTCTGATCATCTAATCAAGGATGCTAAATCCTTGATCATTGTTTTTCTTTTTGTTTATGCTTCTATGGTTTTTTTGGGTGCTTCTCCTAGCGATACTATTACTGGTGTTTCCCTTTGGTACCTGGACTATCAAATTTTTTGTTATATTTCTATTAGTAGTTCTAGTTTATGCATGGACATTACTTTAAGTATTATATGGTTTTATAGGTTTAACTGTTGGGATCTGAATATGGACAGTATTTATCTTTTTTATATTTCTGATAGGGCTAAAAATTTTGATCTTGAGTGAATTGGTTAAGCTTTTTGTTGGGAGGGTTGGGGAAGATCTTCTAGTCGTCTTCCTTTTGTTGTTGTTTTGACTGCATGTTTTTCTCTATATTGTTGTACTTTTCTATAAGGGTGAGGGCCCTTTCCCTACTTAATCAATAAAAAACATTTATGTCTATAATAAAAAATGATAAATACATAAACTAAAATCTCAACATAATCTGTGTCCAAAACACCAAACTATACAAATATAATATCAAACCAAAGTCTCTAGAACAATGTCAGCTATGCCGTACATTCTCCCCCTCTAGTCTTAGGCTTCCTCTTGGAAGCTATCAAAATGATATGGAAAAAATATCTCATCTTGGATGTATCCTCACATGAAGTAGAAGACTCATCGTAAAGATCCCACTGGACCCTGACCTGGTCCAATTGTCATCCTCACAGGCTTAGAGTTCATTGATCCAAAATGTGAATTGGTTCCAACATTAACCATCCATCCTATGCCACTTGTAAAGCCTCCCACTTCAAAACATGAGATAAATATGATACATATTTCTTTAGCAGAGATACATGAAAAATATTGTTGATCTTAGATAGGGTAGGTGGTAATGCTAAGTTATAAGCAACTGGGCCAATCCTCTCCAAGATCTCAAAAGGACCAACATATCTTGGTGCCAACTTATATCCCTTTCAATAATGGATAGAAATATCATGGGGTAAGTACATGCAAAAAAACTCTCCCCAACTTGGAACTCCCAATCAACCCTTTTGGTATCAACATACTACTTTTGTCGATATTGAGATATCTACAATTTTTCATGAATCCTAGTCATCTACTACTCCATCTCTCACACAAGCTCAAGTCCTAAAGTGAATTGATCCTCAAGCTAATCCTACTAAAAGGATTCCTACAAGATCTACCATAAAGAGCCTCATATGGTGCCATCCCAAGTGAGTTGTGATATCCATTTTTATAAGAAAAATCTAGTAAATATAAATACTCCTCCCAATGAGACTACTAGTCCATAACATACATTTGGAGCATATCTTCCAAAAACTAGTTCACTCGCTCTGTTTGATCATCTATCTTTGGATGATAAGAGGTGCTGAAATTGAGATGAGTACCTAAGGCTTGTTGAAGAGCAGTCCAAAAGGATGCAGTAAAAATAGGATACCTATCAGAAATAATCCTCTTTGAAACTCCATGTAGTCAAATAATGTCATGCAAAAAAACTCTAGCTACTAAGGCGACATTATAAGAACTCATTGGAGAAAAATGTGCCACCTTAGTTAACTTATCCACTATCACCATAATCGTATCATGCTAATGTGCAGACATAGGTAATCCCACAATAAAATCCATTGATATCACATCCCATTTCCACTCTAGAATAACATGAGGGTAAAATAAGCCAGTTGGGTGTTAGTATTATGCTTTTACACTCTAACACTCAATATAGCGAACAACAAAATCTACAATATCCTTACATATTCTTGCCCAGAAGTACAACTTTCAAAGATCTACGTGTATTTTCTTAACACCAAGATGAGTTGCACAAGGTGATTTTTGAGCCTCAAGAAAAATCAACTCTCTAAGGTTAAACAATATAGCGAACAACAAAATCTATAATATCCTTACACATTCCTGCCCAAAAGTACAACTTTTGAAGATCTACGTGTATTTTCTTAACACCAAGATGAGTTGCATAAGGTGATTTTTGAGTTGCACAATAAAGTCAATGGTAGAATCTAGAATTACTAAAATACATCCATGATGCCGAAGCAACCCATCAAGATGTACAAAGTATCCCTCAAACTTTTCCTTCAAAGGACCATCACACTGAATAATCTTATTGTATAATGCATCTTGAGGCATTAAATCTAAAATACATCCTCTAAGATTTGTCTTGACTAGAAATGACAATAATTCATGTCTTTGTTTGCTAAGGGTATTAGCTACAACATTCTCTTTCCTCTTAATATAATGAATATAAAAATCATACTCAAAAAGGAACTCCATCCATTTGTGTTGTCTAGAATTCAAATTAGGTTGAGAAAAGATATACTTCAAGCTCCAATGATCTAAATGCAACTCAAATCTATGCCCAAGAAGAAATTTTTTCCATTTTGTTAAAGAATGAACCACTTTAGCTAGCTCCAAATCATGAATCGGGTAATTAAGCTCATGATTCCTCAATTTTCAAGACTTCAAGGCTATTAGATGACCCTCCTACATAAGAACAACTCCAATACCCTCAATCAATGCATATGTACATACAATAAAGTCAATGGTAGAATATGGAATTACTAAAATAGGCGTGTTGGTAAGTTTCTCCTTTAAGATTTGAAAAGATCTCTCACATTGATAAGACCAAATAAATTTCTTTTCTTGCCTCTAAAGAGAAATAATCAAATGAGTAATCCTAGGAAATCCTTCCACAAGTATTCTATAGTAACCAACTAGTCCCATGAAACTCCTCACCTCTATTACATTAGTGGGAGTGGGCCATTCCAAAATATCCTAAATCTTAGAGGGATCTATTGAAATCCCATCCCCTAAAATAATGTGTCCTAAGTACTAGATTTTCTTTTGGAATAATTCACACTTAGAAATATTAACATACAATTGATTCTCTATTAGGCACTACAACACTTGCCACAAATGCTCTACATGCTCCTCCACTATGCAAGAATAGATTAGAATATCATCTAGAAAGATTACCACAAATCAATCCAGAAAAGTGTGGAAAAAACCATTCATCAAGCTCATGATGACTTTCAACGCATTAGAAAATTCAAAAGGAATAACAGTGAACTTGTAATGACCATATCGTGTGTGAAATGTTGTCTTATGGATATTAGCTTTTGCAATCCATAACTGATAATACCTAGATTTAAGATCTATCTTTGAGAAAATATTTTCTCCCTAAATTTGATCAAATAAATCATCTATCCTTGGAAAAGGGTAACAATTACTAATTGTGAGAATATTTAACTACCTATAATCAATGCATAAATAAAGAGTCCAATCCTTCTCTTTTACAAAGATAATAGGTGCCCCCCAAGGAGATACACTATTGGTGTAATTAATTATTAATTACCTTTTGCACAAGTTTACTTAGGTAATTATTTATTTCCTAAGTTATAGGTTTTATCCTTATCTTATTGAGCTATCTTGTTGCTCAAGATAAGATTAGGTTTAGGCATCTTTGCTTTTATAAAGCAAATTATCTCTTGTAATTAATTTGTACTTCGAATATATCAATTTGCACATTTCATGCAAACTTTTGCTTTTCCATTTTTCTCTTTTTGTGGAAGGTTTTTTCTAGTTTGCAATCAGATTTGGTTTCTAACATGGTATTAGAGCCTCAATTCATAGCCCCTTCTTAGCTTTTTTGGAGGATTTCATTACAGAGCTTGTTCGGAGTCCCTTGAGGGTTTCAATCCTTGAGCATCATTATACAGCATCTTGGATTAGATCATGGTTTTCCATTGGATTCAGAGTGCTGGAAAAAGTCAGAAATGGCTTTCATTTTATTCATATTCATCACCATTTTCCAGATCTGTGAGGGTTGTAAGATCAATGATTTTTTTGATAGATACAGGGGTCACCTAATTTTTGGAGCACTTTGGGCCCAAACAAACCTCACTATTGGATTCACAGCACCCAAAAACCCCCATTTTCATATAAAGTTTGTCCAATTTGGACACAATCATCTAGAGAGGCAAATCTTTTTTATTTGAGGGCCGTATGGCCCCCAAGCACGCTTCACGATGCACAAAAATAAAAATAAAATTAAAAAAACTATTAAAAAAATCCATTTTTTGGTGGAAGATTGGCGCCACCTGTTCAAATGGGTTGAGTCATCGGGCTGCCACCGGTGCACCACTGTCATCGGTGGCTCCCCCTACTTGCATCGTTGAAATGCATTCAACCCCCAACATTGGATCCAGCCCCTGTCGCGGTCTTATGGGCAACCAAGCACTCAGATATAGCCCCCGTCAAGCCTCCAACCCCTTGCACCAGTCATATCGACATCCAGGGGCTCCACCGCCAGCCCCTGGTCCACCCATGCGACCAGGGGCCTTATTTTTTTAGCCCCTAAGGGCTTCTGGGGGTCAAATTAGACATTTTTAGAGTAGTTTCACGGAAACAATCACAACTTTCACATACAACATCAATTTTTTGCAAACGAGATATTGTCAAAAAGCTGTTTCTAAGCTCTATGCAATAGTGCAGGTCTGATTTTTTTTTTTTCTTTTTTGATGTCTTTTTCTACCTTGGAAGTCAGATGTTTCCCTTTTCACTCCAGGAGACATATCTTGTGACTCGCTTATACATTTTTCGCGATTTTTGCGGCATTGGAAAGCTAGTTTCAGCCTCTATGCAGATCTAAGGCCATTTATAGAAAATGTGTAACTTATTTTATGCATGCGTTCATTTTTTTTTTCATGTGCTAGGTTTACATTTTCACTTATGTTTCTATAGTTTTTCATTCTCTCCTTTTGCAATCATTGGATATTGTAGTAACAAACTAATATAAAGTTCCATTAAGGGGGGTTCTTGCATCCATCTTTCATTTTGGTGACAACTCGCATGAGTTTTTCTGGTTTCCTATTGTCTCCTTCTAGCTTCTTTCTTTCTTAGCTAGACACATTGTTGGTTTGCTTCACTTCACACTTCACATTGGGATTTTACAGTTCTTGATCCGCACTGGTTTAGATCTTTCTCATTTGAAGGCCATGTTTTATGGTTAATGTTCCAGAATCTTGATAGTACTCCTCCTATGGGAATTTTTAGTTTCAGTTTGGCATCAGCTTTGAGAGACACAACTTCCAAATTTGTCATCATTATGGGTCCTATCATCCTTCCATCTACTGTTGTTTACAGATCCCAGCTTTGATCCAGTATGTGAGTTTCTAGTGTTCCTTGGCATCAGGTCTACTGTTACATTTGTGATTCCATTTTCGGTTTTAGTTGTAGATAGAATTATATTTCCTTGCTTGCTAGATTTGGGGTTCCAGTGTTGCTTTATCAGAGTTCTTCCAGTGCTTCTTCACAATAGTTCATCTCTCTGAAGGGGGGTTTTTCCCACTGGGTTTTCTCTCTCTTTACATTTGTACATGATTACCTAATTATGCCTTGTTGTTGGGACTCATATTTGCATAATAATCTGCTTCTCCCTAAGTTGCACTTATGGGGGGTGTTGGTGTAATTGATTATTAATTACACTTTGTATAAGTTTACTTAGGTAATTATTTAATTCCTAAGCTATAGGTTTTATCCTTATCTTATTGAGCTATCTTGTTGCTCAAGATAAGATTAGGTTTAGGCATCTTTTCTTTTATAAAGAAAATTATCTCTTGTAATTAATTGGTACTTCGAATATATCAATTTGCACATTTCATGCAAACTTCTGCTTTTTCATTTTTCTCTTTCTGTGGAAGGTTTTTTCTGGTTTACAATTAGATCTTGGTTTCTAACATACACTTCTACAAATATGGTCTTTCTCACAGAATTCTTCCAACTATAATTTAAGCTCCTGAAGGTCTTTTGTTTCCATTTTGTAAAGGGCCTTTGAAATAGGTTGTTCTCCTAGAACCAAGTCGATACAAAAATCAATCTCCCTTCGTGGTAGCATTCTAGAAAGCTAAGAAGGAAAAACATCAACAAAATCTCAAAAAACAAGATGATCATCCAAAGAAGTAGTTGTATTTCCCTCAGATCTATCACTAATGGAGATATCAAATAATTGGATTCCTTTCCTCATACAATGCTTAAGTTGCATAGCTGAGATCATCCTAAGTGACACTAGTCTCTTAATCCCTAAGACTTCCATCTTTTTTCTCATATCATCTAAACACTCAATATAATTGTTATGACAATCAAGCTTGGCCTCATGAGTATTCATCCAATCGATATCAAAAATTACATCATATGATCCTAATGTTATCACCCTGAAATCCACTATGGTAGAAAGAGCTAAATTCTAATTGGCAATTCCTAACCAAAGAACTGATAGACATTCTAGCACCAGAAGCTAGCTCCACATCCCAATTAACAACTTTCTTAGGAACCACTAGCCTGCACTTTTTCACTACAAATGGGGAGATAAAATAATTTGTAGCTCCAAAATAAAAAATGTACAAAGATATCAACCTTACCAATTTTACATGGAACTTCTATGATAGATTTCTGACAATTCGCCTATCAATTATCAACTATTGCACAAACTTGATGAGATCCACCCACATCACCTACTATAGGTTTTAAAACTATTGCATTTTGACCTCTTGTAGATACATTTTCCTAAAAAAATTCTTGAGCAATATGCCCCATACCTCTACAATTATAGAAGGGACCCTTAGGTGGTGTCGGGGTTTGAAAAATTGGTTTACTAGAGCTAACTTGACTACCTCGAGAACCTTGCTGAGAGCAAGGTAGCCAAAAAAATTGTGTCTAATATTTTTTATCTTGTTTATGCGAAGGATCTTGTCATGATCTAATTGAACCTCCCTAAACTGACTTAACTTTTTGACCTTGTTGTTTCCATGGAGGTACTAACCTAGCAGGTAAAGAATTTCTCCCACCTCCACCCTTAGGTGGTCCAAAAGAATAGAATTGATTATAGTTTTGATGAGATGGATTTTGATGATGATCATGATGCTTTAGATAGATCTCTTCCACAATAAGGGATTTCTCCAATGCCTATCTCAAATTAGTAGGTTCATACAACGTTACAAGTCCTATAATCCCATGAATAATACCTTTGAAAAAATGATTTACCATCAAATTTTCATCCTAAATGTAATCAACATACTTCATCAACTCAAAAAAAATCTTCTCATACTGAGCTATTTTGAGTCCCCTCTGTTGAAGATCATAAAACTCATCAATTTTCCACTACCGATAATGGTCAGAGATATACCTTTTCTTGAATCTATCCAAGAAGACTTCCCAAGTAATATTTTCTAGAGTCAAATGCCATTTTCTCTCCTCCTGTCACCACTAGGTATCTGCATTTTCCTTAAGAAAATGAATCACCAATCTACCTTTGAGATAACTTCCAAATGTCTCGAGTGCAAAACATTTTTCAAGGCTAATCAACCAAGACTTCAGGATTTCGACCCATTAGTAGAACTAGAAAAGTGTTGAGGCTAAAGATGAAGGAAATCCTAGATAAGTTTGTCTATGTCAATGGAAGCATCATTCACAACTCAATTGTTACTAGGAGGAGGTTCATGGTTTCCAAATTCACTCATTTCCTCCTCTAGACACTCATCTCTCTCCTTGTTAGGGCTTCTACTGTGCTCCTAGGGGAAGTCTATCTTGAATGGCATCCTAATTGTTGGGTAGGGGAAGTCTATCTTAAATGGCATCCACCAAAAGTTTTAAGGTTTGAATTATTTGGGGCCCATGATCTATAGACTTCTCTTTATGCTATGGTTTCAACAATGTAGAATGGTTGTGCCTTCATTGAGGAAGAATACTACACATAAGAAACAAAATTGCATAATACTACTTTTTCCACAAAGCTCCCAAAGTATTGCAACCTGGCTCTAATACCTATGTAATGCTCTCCCAAAGTATATACTAAGAATATAGGATAGAATTACTAATCTAGAAGATAATAAGTTAAAAAATAATTAATTAAAAATAAATTACTTACACTTAATTCAAAAATATTTCCTTAATGATATGGAAATAAAGGATAATGTTGAAAATTTTCTTGCAACAACTAAACAAAAAAAATGATTTTTTTTCAAATAGTTAGATTTCCTTATAATGCTAATTCAATGTTAAGAGTTACTAATGAGGATAATGGAAACAATGACATTAACTAAAAGCATTTAAGAAGGTATTGTTGTCATCCATTTTACAACAATATATATATTTTTAATTAGGAGTCTAATATTGTCTCTTATAAATACATAATAAAATAAAGAGAACACAGTTAATATATAGAGTGAACATGTTGAATCCTTTAAGTAGAGCAAGGGAAAACTTAATCATGATCATTATAAGGAAAAGTCATTCAAGATTATACACTTGATATCTAGATACAATAATAGGTTTGCAATGACTTTTCTAGAAAACCATTATAGACAATATTATAAATATGTTTACTATTCTTTGATTTGAATATTAAAGTTGGGGTGAGTATCAATTATTTCCTCCTAGTTATCCCACATAAAAGTAAATTATAGTCATAACACAATGATTTTTAAATTTAGAATAATGATAATAGGGTTGTCACTTCCTTGAATGTGTTAGAACTTCTAAATGCACAGAAAAACAACACAGAGCTATTGCTATGTTTCCCAAAACACAATAGGGGAATACACAAAATGTGAAATAACCAAATAACAGAAGACAAATATGGGCATGCAATATTTTCCTTTTGTATTAACTAAGCTAGAAATGGAAATAAATGAAAGATTAGACTAAAACTATTGAAAGCAAACTCTAAACTACAAACTACAATCTGTTGGGAGCTTCATGAGCTGCTCAACTGAAACAAATAACTTTAGAAGCTATTAGGAGCTCACTAGAAGGAGCTACGTAGAGCTCTTAAGGAGAAATCACTACTCAATTACAAAACAAATAGTTGTTGTTGTTTAGGAGCTTCTGGGAGCTCACACAGACTTCTCTAAATCACATAGAGAACAAAAACATTCTCTTCAGAATATTGCTACAAAAACTGAGTCTTCCAAAAATTGATGGGGATTTTTGCCTTCAATTCCTTTTTTATTTCAAAAATTCCCTCTCAAATTCAAAATTACCTACCAGCATTAAATTAGGAATTAAAAAATTCCTACCACATTAACTTCAGGGGTTGTCAGGAGCTAAAGGGATGAAGATCCCAAAAACTGTCATTGAAATCGGGGGCTCCCGATAGGTAGGTGAAACAGGGGGATTTGTTGTGAGAGCAGGAGGCTTAGGAACAATAAATTTCTAACACTTCCCCTTTGTCCTGAGTTGAAAAAATAGGATCAATCCTTATCCAAATCAACATTGCTCCTTAGGTGCTCAAAACTATCCTTGCTCAAAGGCTTGGTGAATATGTCTGCTAGCTACTGCTTAGACTTGCAAAATGCCATTTTAATTTCACCATTCTCAACTAATTCTCTGATAAAATGATACTTGATTTCAATGTGCTTGCTTTTTCCATGAAAAATAGGATTTTTCCTCAAAGCTACCGATGAAACATTATCACAAAAGATTGTTGTTCCATCCTCTTGTTCTTCCTTCAAATTTTCCAAGATTTTTCTTAGCCAAATAGCTTGACATGCTACTACATTTGCTGCTATATACTCAGCCTCTATTGTTGATAAGGGAACTATGGGTTGTTTTTTGGAAGCCCATGAGATGACTCCCAAACCCAAATGAAACACATAGCCAGATGTTCTCTTCCTATCATCCAAGCTTCCTGCCCAATCATTGTGCGTGTATCCAACCAGCCCAAACTCATTTGTTACTATGTAAGAAATTCCATATCCTTTGGTGCCATTCACATACCTCATGATTCTTTTACCCACTTGCTAATGGGTGTCCCTTGGAGTCTCCATAAATCTGGAAATAAGACTCACACTATGCATTATATCAGGCCTAGTTGTTGTTAAATACATGAAGCTTCCAACCAAACTCTTAAACATGGTCAAAACCACATTTTGTTGCAATCTTCCTTGCTCAACTTTAGACCTATGGTTGTTGGTGTTGGGGCAGGCTTTCTTTCAAGCATCCTAAATCTCTTCAAGATCTCATTTGCATATTTTTCTTGAGAGATAAATATACCATCATGCATTTGCTTTACTTCTATGCCTAAAAAATATCTCAAGAGACCTAAATCTATCATTTCAAACTCTCTTTTCATGGCCTGTTTAAAATCAGCAATGAGGAAATCATCATCCCTAGTGAAAACTAAATCATCAAAAATCAAGACAACATTTAAAACCTTACCATCAGCTGCCTTGATGTAAAGAGTGGGATCACCATCACTTTTTCTAAAGTCATTGCTCATCAAATATGAGTCAATCCTATTGTACCATGCCCATGGAGCTTGCTTTAGCCTATAAACCTTGTGTTCTTGACCCGTAACTTCATATCTGAATGACTACTCCACATAAACTTCATCTTTCAACAATCCATTAAGGAAGGTGGACTTCACATCCATTTGAAATACCTTCCACTTGTGCTAGGCTACAATTTCTATGACTGTGCACACGATTTCCATCCTTGCAATGGGGGAAAATTTCTCATTATAATCTCTCCCAAACTGATGTTTGTACCCCTTGACAACTAATCATGCTTTGTGCCTCTCTATCCTTCCTTAGGAATTGCATTTGGTCTTGTAGACCCATTTCACCCCAATAACTTGCTTGTTAGGAGGAAAATTAGTTAACTCCCATGTGTTGCTCCTCTCTATTGCATCTATCTCCTCATCCATGGCTTCACACCATTTCTCCTCTTTCACAACATCCTCAAAATAAATCAGATCACTATGAGAAAATAATGCAAAATTCACACTTTCATCAAATTCTTCATCATCCCTCTCATTCTGGTAGATCTCCCTTAGACTCCTAGTCTTCTTTGGCATTAGGGAGGTGAGATTGGGGTTTGAACTTTCACTACTACTGCTACTCTACTGAACAGGTAGGTTCAGGAGCTATCAAGAGCTTTCAAGATCTCTTCTAGAGCTTTCAGGAGCCCATCTTCTGGTTGTCTCTAGTTTTTTTCCTTTCTATTTTCTCACTTCAGGAGCTTTCGAGAGTTGTCGGGAGAATTAGGAGCTCAACTAATGGTTTTAGGAGCCAAACCTCTAGCTGTCTATGACTTTCTTTCTGACTATCTTCCAGCTTCAAGAGCCGTCAGGAGCCGTTGGGAGCTTTCAAGAGCTCATCCAACACTTTCAAGAGTGACTACTAGCTCTTCTTACTAAACTTCATGTTATATTTCTGCTTCTTCAGGAGCTGTCAGGAGCAGTTTTGAGTTGTCATAATCTACCACTCCATCCCATGACTCATCTTCAAGGAACTCCACATCACTACTAATCACTATCTTCTTGGTGATCAAATTGTATAACTGATGGGCTTTGGACTCTTCATTTCAGCCCGTGAAAATTCACTTCTCACCCTTGTCATCCAATTTTTTCCTCTTTTCTTTAGGCATGTGGGCATATGCCACACAACCAAACACTATCAAGTTCTCAACTGTCCATTTGCATTTTGTACATGCCTCTTGAGGGATTTTGTCACAGACCGCCTTTGTTGGACTTCTATTTATCAAATAAGCAATTTTTGCTACAACCTCTCCCCAATATTCAATAGGGATTCCCTTTGCTTTCATCATGCTCCTTTCCATCTCCACAATGGTCCTATTCTTTCTCTTAGACACTCAATTTTCTTGTGGAGTATAACTAGCTATTAGCTCCTTCTTGATCCCATTTTTCTTGCAAAAATTTATAAATAGATTGGAGATATACTCTCCTCCTCTATCTAACCTTAGGACCTTAATCATGTGCCCACTCTCCTTTTTAGCCTGGGCCTTAAACAACAAAAACTTATCAATAGAAATGATTTGCATAGGGCCTACCAAATCCGTGTGCACTAGCTCCAATGGTGCTCTTGCCCTTGTAGAGTTGCTCGATTGAAAGGGCTGCCTATGTTGCTTGCCCAAAATTCAAGCCTCACATCTAACATTAGGCTCTACTATTCTTGGCAAACCATTAATCATATTGTTCTTGGAAAAAAGACTCAAACCAACATAGCCTAAATTTCCATACTTGAGATGCCATAGCTTGGAGGGGTCTTGAATGGTGCTCTTGAGTGCTACTTTCTATACTATTGTACATTTTCCATTCATGAGAGGTGCAACAACGAACTGAGATGAGAAACACATCTCAATCTTCAAAGGAAACATTTGGTTCTTTATCATTTGAACTACTGCAAACACCTTCGTCCTCTCATTCTTGTCATAAATAATACATTGACCCTTCTCCATCAGCACTTTGTATCCATTTTAGATCAGCTGTCCAACACTCATGAGGTTATGCTTTAACCCAAGAGCAATAAATACATTTGGTATCCCCTTCTTCTCACCTTGCTTGGTGTGGATTGTAATGGATCCTTTTCCCACAACTGGAGCTAATCCATTATTCTCAATTTTAATTTTAGACTTAACATTTTTATCAATGAAATAAAACAAACTTTCATTACCACTCATGTGGTTGCTACAACCGCTATCCAAATACCAGACTTCAGGGCTGCCTTTTTCACCAATATTGCACATGATGAAGCTTGTAGACTGATTTCCTTCACCCACATTTGAATCAGCCACATTTGCACTTTGTTTTGACTGATCACGTTGCTTTATCTAGCATTCACTTGCATAATGACCAAATTTATGATAGTAGTAGTATTCAACATTGCTCTTGTCATTCTTTTGATATGAATTGTTGTTCTTCTTGCCTCTTCGGGAGCTGGTCTGAGAGCTACTTGTTCCCTCTTGGTTGTTTGCTCATGCCGAGCTTTCTCCTCTAGCATTTTCTTGTCTAGAGTTTCCTCAACCTCTACCTCTTGAGCTCCTTCCACCATTGTTTCTTCTCCCCCTTCCTCTTGCATTTGACTGAGCTTTAAAAGCTTTCTCTTGGGAAGAAGTAGAAGACCTATTTAGGTGTTGCTCATGCATTTTCACAAAACCCATCAACTCATCAATGGACAACATTGTGAGATCATTTTCCTCTTCAATGGAAATCACTATTTCATCAAATTTCATGGGTAAGCTCTTGAGGATTTTCTCCACAATCCTCTGATCATCCTATTGGAACTGTAAAAATCTGATGTTTTTACATGTGTTTTCATTCATAAATTTCCTAATTTGGTCCTACCATATGCATTTTTCATCTGTTGTTGGCCATATGGTCCCATTGAATCAATCAAGTTATGCATTTTTAATGTCTGGATCCATATCGGTATAGGTTCATTCATGTCTCCCTGATCAATTATAAGTTTTCTGCTTGCATGAGTCTATGTTGCCTATCGGCAAGACTCATTTAATGTCATATCGATTGAAGTTTTTTTGTAGGTGGAATTCGGTATGACCTTTGTTTTGTCACAACGACTGGTATTTGTTCATGGTTAGTTGTCAGCATAACGGTCATCTTGTGTTGGTGACAACGGGGACATCTATCAGCATATGTTATGGCTATTGGGGTAGGGTCTCATCGAATTCAACATATCTCCCCGACTTATGCATGTGGAAATCTATCGGTGTAGCTTGGCAGTATCGGCATTATGTCTCAATGAGGTCTTCTTGTCTTCCTGACCAGGGGAATAGAATACATCATATCAGCATGAGTTTGTGTTTTTATGAGGATGTCATGGAGATATCCATATGTCTCATCGATGATGCAAGAGCTTTCCTCTAAATGAATTTTGGTGGGAGATAAAATTATCGATGTAGGTTCTCCCCAATATCTTGAAGCTACAGTGATAGTAAATCAAAGGAAATGTACATTTCGGTGGGAGACTTCTTATGTCTTAGCGAGGATGAATATAACAAAGATGCTGCGTGGTGTGACCATTTGCTTTCGGTGTATGGTCATAGCGAAGGGGTCGGGTCTTGCTGACAATATTCAATGTGGACTCCTCTCGATGCGTGAATGGATTTCAGTGAGAGTTTTGATTTCTCTTGGCAATCTTGGTGTGCTCAGCTTTTAGTATAACAACTTTCTTTACAAGACGTCTCATCGAAGGTTGGAAGTTGTGGCGACAGTGGATCCTTGTCGGCATAGGTGTTGAAATGTCTTGGTGACCAGGAAATAACATGATGGAAACCTTCAGTATAGGTTGGGGCAATCATCATAAGGTCTCGGCAAGTGACCTTCGGTCTCGCCGATGGAAAACAAAGGGATGTCGGTGTGAGATCAGAACTCTCTTAGCGACATAGTGAGAATCTAAAGCTTTCGGTATAGCCCGATAAATTCTAGGGGACTTCTCCCCTAGTTTGAAATGTCTCAGCGACATACATAAGACAGGAGGGCTCATCAGCAGGAGAAATCAAAAGTCACAGTGAAAGCAGAATACACACGGGATGATAGTGTTTGAATTGCCTTCGGCAGGATGATGCATTATGTCTCGCCGATTGTTCATAGGTGAACAACATAAATAAAAATTGTTGAGGCCGACATATATTTGATTGATGACCATTGCATGCCAGCTCGATTGGAGCTTGAATTTGGTGTTGGGCCAACATGTGATCTCAATATGATATTTTCTTCAAATGCTTGTGTATAAATAGGCATTTTGGCAATTGTAAAAGAGGCATATTTTAGACTAGTTATCAGTTATTCAATACAGTAGGCATTTTCTGATGGATATACAGTACTATAGATTCATTAGATCAGAGAATATGATGTATGTTTTCAAATTGGAGGTATTTATGAAAGACAATTGATGTTGCTACACATGTCTGGTATTAGTTATCTGTTGAAATTAATAGAAGAATTGCTAAGTTGTCTCCAAGATGGATTTTTTCTGATTGTTTAAATTGATATGACAAGTTTGTATGCAATTTATCAGTGCACACTTGTTGCACTTGTGTGATCAATTAATTGGTTTTTTCAAGTAAGGACTAAATCCTTTTAGTTAATCATAGTAATCAGAGAAATTCAATTGGATTATTCAAGTAGAGCTTAGTAATCACATTCTTGCATGTTTATACAAGTTGTAAGCATAATATGTGCCAGATAATTTGAATTTTCTCAGAAAAGTGTTTCTCATCTTGATCTCATTTGACTCCGCATACCCAACAAGGCACTGGTCTCTGCATTTCACTATTTGAACTTATTCAGTTTTCTTTACATTTGTTAATTGAACATTTATTTTAGGATTTAGATCAAAATATTGTTACTGTTTTCAAGTTGGATTTTAATTGTTCACTCCCATCTGCCATTGTGAACAAGTTGTTATAAGAAGGCTCATTACAAGTTAAGTCTAAATTATTTAGAAAGGTACACCCACCCAGGTTTTGTAGCACCTAAAGAGTAGAAGGTTGAGTTCTCTTCACCTTGTGTGTTACCCTAAAGTGTATCAGGAGATTGGCAGCCTCTTGAGGCATTCAGCTTGCGTTTTTGAGAGCTAACAAATTGGCGACTCCACTAGGGAACAATAAAAATCAAGGCCTTAATCATAGAGTCAAAAATCTAACATAGACTCTACTAGGAACTAGAAGTATCAGGTATTTTTCTCATTTTTGGTAAAAGTGAGTGGCGACTCTGACATAAATTTTTGCAGCTATTCATCATGAATGGAAGAAGATCTCAGTATAGGGGAGGTCATACTAGAGCTCCTGCTAGTTGCAATAAGTGGACACATAAAGATAATAGAGTTGATAAGGGAAAAGGAAAAAGTGAGGACATGTTCATAACAAACAAAGGTAAAGCACCAAGAGCACATTGTGAAACATATAATGGCTATGATACATGGAGAGATGAATCAAGTGCAAAACTTTGTACTCCTGAAGATGAAAAAAATCCTTTTCCTTTTCACGATTCTCAGAAACAGGCTGAGTTTGAAGCTAGGAAGTAGGCTAAGTTTGAATCTAGAAAGTAGGTTGAGTTTGAAGTTGAACAAGAGGCTAAACGAATCAAATGTTAAGAAATAACTTGCACAATAGAAGAATATGATATGAAATATGCTGCAAATACTTGATAATAACTGAGAATAACAAGCCACTTCGAGGGGGCAAACCTCCAAATATCTCTAATGAGAACACACTTCACACATGATGATGAAATAAGACTCACAACCTCCTATATATGCCTATTTATGCCAAGGATATCACCTAGGCCGACTTAGACACACCTATATAAGACTTAGGCCAACCTAAACAACTAAATAACAATATACTAATGATTATATGAATTAATCGAGAGTTAAGATAGCCACAAGCCGACTATTCATAACCCGATGTACAATAATATTAAGGGCGTAGCATGGCCCCTTCTTCAAAGAAGCATTGTCCTCAATGCTAATCAAGTTTGGAAACTTTTGAATGAACTCCTCGTTTTCCCATGTGGCATCTTCAACTAGTAACTTCTTCCATTGGATGAGATACTCAGTGATAGTTCTATTCCTCAGCTTCTTTGTGCATGTTTGATGAGTGCACTCTGGTTCAAAAATGATTCTTCCTTCTTCATCCAGCTCGGGAAGTGTTGTTTGAGTGGGAATATTATGCCCAATTACCTTCTTCAAATAGGAAACATGAAAAACTGGATGTATCTTTGTTGTTGGTGGCAACTCAAGCTTGTAGGCAACACTACCAATCTTCTGCATGATTTGGTATGGACCCTAATACTTTGGAGACAACTTATTATTCTTTCTTTTCTGCTTTAGTGATATTTGTTTATATGGCTGCAATTGCAAGAAGACCCAATCCCCAACTTCAAACTTCTTTCACTATGATGTTGGTCTGCCTGTTGTTTCATTTGATTTTGTGCCATGGCTAAATTCTCCTTAAGTCCTAAAAGTACTTGTTGTTGATGAAGCAAGTGGTCTTCTACTGCCTGAACTCTTGGGGACACCTTAATTGATGATGTGATGGAAGGAGGATGATATCCATAAAGTGCCAAAAATGGAGACATTTTTGATGAGCTATGAAAAGAAGTGTTATACCACCATTCAGCAAGTGGTAGCCAATCTACCCACTACACTGTTTCTCTAAAGTGAAACAACGTAGATATCCTTCCAAACACTTATTAACATCCTCTGTTTGCCCATCTGATTGAGGGTGGTATGAAGAGCTAAGAGCCAGTTGAGTACCCAAACATGAGAATAAATCTTTCCAAAAGTGACTAGTGAAGATAGGATCATGATTACTAACAATAACTTTAGGTGTACCATGTAGCTTTTGGATATTCTCCAAAAAATATTTAGCCACTGCACTTGTTGTAAAAGGATGTGCTAATGCAATGAAATGTGCATATTTAGTGAGCCAATCAACTACCACTGTGATGACATTATGACCTTTAGATTTGGGAAGCCCTGTGATGAAGTCCATGGATACCTCTTCCCAACGCTAGCTAGGAATAGATAAGGGTTGCAAGAGACCTGATGTCTTAATTGTCTCCCCTTTATGCCTTTGACACACCAAACATTTAGCCACAAATTTTTGAACATCACCCTTTAGCCCCTCCCAAAAGAAATCTTGCTTGACTCGATGATATGTCTTCAAGAATCCTGAATGACCACCCATTGGAGACTCATGCAACTCTGTGAGAATCTTGATTTTAAGGTTGGAATTCTTGCAGAGATACAAACACTCTTTATACCAAAGAGTATCTCCCTTCCAACAAAAATTATCTAAACTACTAGGATCACTTTTTAATTGCTTGATGAGATTACTTGTCACAACATCATTTTTCCACTCTGCTTTGGCTTCCTCCACCCAATTTGCTTGTAATATTGAA
This sequence comes from Sequoia sempervirens, assembly GCA_007258455.2. Classification (NCBI taxonomy): domain Eukaryota; kingdom Viridiplantae; phylum Streptophyta; class Pinopsida; order Cupressales; family Cupressaceae; genus Sequoia; species Sequoia sempervirens. The sequence continues at coordinate 184,784,543 of VDFB02047230.1, read as the reverse complement.
AGGGCACACAATAAGGCTTCATCTTTCTCATCCTTCCTTGACAGTGCATCTGGACAATATTTTCTTTCCCTTTCTTATATACAATCTCAAAGTCATATCCTAACATCTTAGTGACCCATTTTTGTTGCTCTTAGAAGATAGTCGTTGTTCCAAAAATATTTTAGGCTATCATGATTTGTCTTAACAGAAATGTCTACCCAATAGATAAGGGCGCCATTGTTTCAGCATGGAGTATTGCTAGCATTTCCTTCTCATAAATAGGTTTTAGTTGATTTTTACCTTTTAATTGATGACTCACGAAAGAAATTGGTCGACCTTCTTGCATGAGCTTTGCTCCTATCCCATTTCTAGAAGCATCACATTCCACAATGAATTCCTTGGTGAAGTCGAGGAGTGGAAATTCTTTGGAGTTGTACACATAGCCTCCTTCAATCTCTCAAATGTTGTATTGGCAGACTCATTCCAATGAAAGGAATCCTTCTTCAATAGAGTGGTGAGAGGTGCTGCTATACTACCATAATTCTTCACAAATCTTCTATAGTACCCTGTCAATCCCAAGAATCCTCTCAGTTTCTTAATGGTTTTTGGAATAGGCCATTCCATGATAGCCTTAATTTTGTTAGGGTCCACCTTTACTCCTTCATGTGAAACTATGTGTCCCAAATACTCCACCTCTATAAGACCAAAAGCACACTTGGATGGCTTAGCATAGAGTTTATGATCTTCAAGTATTTGTAATGCTTGGTCCACATGTTGCAAATGTTTTTCCCAAGTCTTGCTATAAATTAATATATCCTCAAAGAATACTAACATAAACTTTCTCAAGAACTTCTTAAAAATGGAATTCATCAAACTTTGGAATGTAGATGGTCCATTGGTAAGACCAAACAACATCACCAAAAATTCATAATGACCCTCATGAGTCTGAAATGTTATCTTACAAATATCTTCCTCCTTAATCCGAATTTGGTGATAACCAAATCTAAGATCTAACTTGGTAAAAAACATAACTCCATTTAATTCATCTAGCAAATCATCAATGACTGGAATTGGAAACTTATCTTTAATGGTGTACATGTTGAGCACTCTATAATCTGGACACATGTGCCAAGTATCATCCTTCTTACGTACCATCACCATAGGTGAGGAGTAAGCACTTTGGCTATGCCTGATGATTCCTGCCTCTAGCATCTCTTCAACAATCTTTTCTATCTCACTCTTTTGTATGTGTGGATACTTGTAAGGCCTGATGTTCGGTGGTTGGCTCCCTGGGACTAATGTATGGCATGATCATGATCCCTCTTAGGAGGAAGTCCTTTAGGCATATCTCTAAGAACAACTGAGTGACGATCAATTATAGCTTGCAAATCTGGATGAGTAGGAGTATTAGATTGAGAGACTTCTAATGAACATAGTTGGGCCACAAATCCATCCACTCCTTTCTTAAGCAACTTTTGCATTTGATGAGAGCTTACCATTTGTGGAGATTTTTCCTTCAACCCCCTTAGCTCTACTAGCCTTCCTTCTGATTTAAATCTCATGAATAGTTCTTGGAAGTTCATCTCAATTGTTCCTAATGTAGTAAGCCATTGTACTCCCAAAAAAATATCCGCTGCACCCATGGATATCGCATACATTGGGGTATCAAGTTGATAATCTCCCATGGATAATTTAATGCTATGACACTTACCTGAACAACTAACTGTACCACCATCTATAATCAAAACTTGAAACCCTGGAGCTAGATATATGAAATAATTTAGATGAGTAGCTAACTTTTTGTTGATGAAATTATGAGTACTAACTGAGTCAATCAACACTATTACCTTTTGCTTCTTTAGGAACCCCGCCACCTTAAGAGTTTGTGGAGTGCTAAAACCTGAGAGTGCATGGCAAGAAATGATTGGTTGAGAATCATGTGATTCCTCATTTGAATCCCTTTCATCTTCTAGTATGGGTTCCTCCTCTTCTTCCTGATTGGGACCTTCAATATAAAAAAAATTATTTTCACTACATTTATGTCCTTGACTGTATTTGCTATCACAATTGAAACACAAGCCTTTTGCTCTTTTCTCCTCAATTTGTTGTGGAGTCAACTTAGTAGGTTGTGTTGAATATCCTTTCTCTCTTGTCACATTAGCCTCTTGCTTCTTAGGAATCAAATACTTCTCCTCTACCCTACGTGCTAAGATAAAAGACTTATTTATGGAACTAGGGCTAAACATGCGTACCTCATGTTGAATGTGATCCTTGAGACCACCCAAGAATAAGTCATTCAAGTTTTCCTCCATAATTGTATCCACCCTTAAGGATAGATTTTGGAATTACTGAATATAATCCTTAACTGATCTTGTTTGTTGAAGTTTAGCTAGCTGGCTGAAGAAGTTGTCTGTGACGCTATTGCTATATTGTGCTTGGAGTTCCTCTGTAAAAATTGACCTTGAGATGGTGAGCCCATTTTTACTTTGATGAGTGCAAAGCCAACGATACCAAATGAATTGATCTAGTTCTAGATATAAGGAAGCCATCATGACCTTTTGTCCATTTGGGATTTGGTGTACTTCAAAAAAATTCTCCATTTGGTTTATCCATGTTAGAGGATCCTAACCATCGAACTTGTGCATATCCACCTTTGGAAATAAATTCCTAGATCCCATAGGAGTACTAAAGATTGTGTCAGTAGTAGCTGACCTAGAATTTTCACCTTGGCCGCTTGAGAACTCCTTTCTTGATTCAGCCCTGTAGGTGCTTAACATGTTTCGTATGTCTGATATATCTTCTCTTAGGTCACACATATCCATCTTAATTGAGGAAATGTCTTCCTTGACCTTATTTATTTCCTCATTATGAGTAATATCCTTGATTGTTTCACCATCCTTATCAGGAGTCTTCCCCGGAGTGACATTCTTTTTACCCCTTGTTGAAGGCCCCTCCATGATGGAAACCACTAATGTTGAAATAAATCACACAAATGAAACTTAAATTCTCTCAAATTTTTACTATAATCTCCTTTATTACGTCTTCAAAAATCAAATAAAAATTAGACTCCACTTCAACAAGATGTGCGAGATATGTAGATTCCAACAAAATAGTGTAGAAACCCTAATTCTACAATAATTCACTTAATTCTACTCCAATTCTTCTAAAATCTGTACTGTAGCTTCTTCAATATGTTCTTCAAAAACCCTTTAAAAATCAGAAAAAAATTCACCAAAATCTGAAAGATTTGCTCTTCCCAAAATCGCCTTTAAAATTGAGAAAAACCTTGCCTCTATGGTGCCAAGATCATGCTCTGATACCACTTGTTAAGAAATAACTTGCACAATAGAATAATATGATATGAAATATGCTGCAAATACTTGATAATAACTGAGAATAACAAGCCACTTTGAGGGGGAAAACCTCCAAATATCTCTAATGAGAACACATTTCACACTTGATGATGAAATAAGACTCACAACTTCCTATATATACCTATTTATGCCAAGGATATCACCTAGGCCGACTTAGACACACCTGTATAAGACTTAGGCTGACCTAAACAACTAAATAACAATATACTAATGATAATATGACTTAATAGAGAGTTAAGATAGCCACAAGCTAACTATTCATAACCTGATGTACAATAATATTAAGGGCGTAGCATCAAAATTCATCATGAATATGATCTGAGGATGGAGGGTAATCACGAAACTCCTAAAAAAAACCATGAGCTCTTAATTTCTAATGAAGTAAAAGCATAGTTGGAACTAAAAGAGAAGAGGATAAAGGAACTAGAGGCTAAATTGCAGAAAGCCCAAATTACTGATCAGACGACTAGTGGCCCAAAGTATGTCCCACCTCACAAGCAGGGTGATCATGGCGTAGGGCCCTCCAATCAACAAAATGCTTCTCACAATCAGATAGGAAATCACTATGGGCAACCAAATCAGCTGCCTCATACTCCCACATAGCATACAAATGTGCATCCACCTCTTGGTCAGCATCACACCCCTCAGCATAATGCACAATACAATAATCCTATGCATCGGTATCAATATCCACCTATCCCTCCCCCTCACCAATATGCAGCAATGATCAGGCATTTTGATTTGGCAGGGTTCCATCTATGCCCTTATCTTATGGATAGTAGTTGAAGAGGTTTGATTCCCAAGTTTATAGGGACCAATGCAGTCACTGCTGAAGAACTTCTAAGGAATTTCAATATGTCCATTCAAGACATAGGTATGCCACATGAAGATTTGCACATGAGGTTGTTTATGATGTCACTTATTGAAGATACTAGGGGATTAGTTTAATAGCTTGCTAGCATATTCAATTAATTATCTCAAATCATTTCAAGATAAATTCTTAGAGCAATATTGGAATTAAAATACTCCAGATGTAGCTCTTCATGAATTGGTGAGGATTCAGAAAAATCAGAATGATTCAATTTATGATTTCAACTGAAAATTCAACAAGTTGCATACTAAAGTCCCTCCTGGATCAAAGTTGCTAGATTCTATTGCATTGAGTATTTATTTAAATGCATTTGATCTTAAGATAGGGTATGAGTTGAGAAGTAGATCCCCAAGAGATTTGGCTAAAGCACAGAAGATTACATTGACAATTGAAAATAACAGGAAAGTTGCTGGTGTAACTAATAAAAGAGACAACTTGAGGCCTCCTCAGCAAAATAATTATCAGTACAGACAAGAGAATACATACAAAAATGAGAACATAAATGAAAGGCCAAGGTTGCATGATATGCCTTACAATACAAACTAGAAAGATGGGAAACTTGTAACATCCAGGCCAAGAAATAAAGAGACCCCTAATCCATTGAGCAAAAAGGGAACTTACATGGTGAGTAATAATTACTTCTGTGAAGTTTGTAATTAGCCACATTCTCTAGACTATTGTGTTGTAGCTCAAAGGATGCAAGAAGAGGAAATGTTGATGGAGAATAATGGAAAAAATCACAAAATTTACTTGACTTCAAATACTTTTTACCATGTTGAGGGAGGACATTCATCTTTAGAAGATGAAGTTTATGAGTATGACGTTTCTAATCAGAAGTATGATGTCCATATGGCTGAATAACAGATCTTTTATGATTCTGATGAAGACTACACAGAGCCACATCTTGTTGAAACGCTTGTTTAGTGCAATGTAAAGAGACTCACTAAAGATGAAATGGAGAAAATAACTGTTGCAGCAGTTGAGGATGCAAGGAGTAAATATTGGTTGAGAAATAGAAAAGTGAATGAGCTAGATGGAGTTCCTGGGGGAATTTTTGTAAAATATCATAAGGAAACACTTTAAACTATAAAAAAGCTAGAGAACAAGTAGCATGATAAAATTGAAAAAAAGCCTGTCCGAGAGCAGAAAGTTCTAGAATTACATAAGGAAATGCAAAATTCTGATCAGCTTAGTAAAAAAGAAAAAGAAGAAAGCAAAGGAGAAGCACCAGAACTGAAGAAGACTGTTAAGATGGAAAGCTCCTCTTTTGACTTCGCACAGGCGTTATCCTAGGTAAAAATGTCTGTTCCACTACTTGAATTGATGAAAATTAAGGAATATAGAGATAATGTTGTTCAATTGATTACAAATGGGAATGAAAAACATATGAATTTTGAAGAAGTCAATAGGCAGGAAAAGATAAATAATTCAAAGGTCTGTCTAGGTGATGTTTTAACAACCTCCCCACAAGTGGATCCTTTCTTCACCACATTGCTTATAAATAATAAGTTGCTAAGTAATTGTATAATAGATTCTGGTGCTGCTATAAATATTCTGCTAGTAGGTTTTATGAAGCAGCTGGGCTTGTGTGTTGATACATGTGAAGGGAAGTGCTATGCAATGGATAACAAACATGTACCTATGGTGGGCATTATGAGAGGTGTTGAAGTCAAACTAGCTACTTATCCACAGGTGGCTTATAATATAGATATAATAGTGATTGATACTCCTCATTTTGGGATGCTTTTGTCATGACAGTGGATAGCAGTAGTTGGAGGAAATATCTAGTTTGATTTATCTTATGCTACTATTCTAGTGAATGGACAGGATGTCAAATTGTATAGAGAACCAAGAATGCATCAGCTTGTTGACTGTGTACCTCAAGATCAGATTAATTGTTTTTGTGATGTTGATCTTGGAAGTTTTAAAATTGAACCAGCTCAACCATAATTAACTAATAGTGATCCAATTGAAAAGCATGTGGCACAAAGCTGCAATGAAGTATGGAAGATGTATTTTGATGGAGCATGTAGCCAAGAAGGTAATGGCGCTAGGATTGTATTTGTTTCACTTGAAGGTATTACTTTTAAATATTCATTTTTGTTAGCATTTCAATGTACAAACAATGTGGTAGAGTATGAAGCTTTATTGACAAGCTTGAATATAGCTGTGAAACACAAGATTAAGTCGCTGGCTATTGTATACGCATAAAAATGGTCATGTCTATAATCCTGGCAATTAATTAAATATTTATTATTTAATTAATTTCTTCTAAAGTCCTCTACATATGATTAAATTTAATTAATTTAATTATATTGTTCATTCATCTTATTCTTCTTCCATAATTAAATAAATTTATTTTATTTAATTATTTTCATATGTCCACTTAATTAATTAAATAAATACATTCTATTTATTTAAATTAATTATCATTGTTTGAATTTAAATTAAATCTTTTGATTTAATTAAGTTTAAATATTTCCCCTTTCCTCTATTTTAATTCTTCTTCTAATTAATTAAATGTTTCATTTAATTAATTTCATAAAAGTGATTTAATTAAATAAATCTTATTTAATTAAAAATATCTTGTGCTTTCTTTCTAAATCCAAAATTAGGTATTTTAACCTAAGTGTGCAATCTTCTCATATCAAAATTTATTTAATTATGAGATATTCTGTTTTTTTCAATAAAACATGATTAAAGCTCTTTTCCCACCACAAGCTTTCTTCTGCTTTTAAAAGCTTAATTAAATATTTTATTTAATTAAGAAAAGCTGAATGTCCTCCAAAAATAAATAATTGATTTTGTTAATTAATTATTTATTAGCTTTAAATCTTTCTTTTATTCTTTTAAAGAAAGATGATTTCTTATCTTCTCTTCTTTTTCCTCTTTCATAATAAAATAGAAAAATCTGTTTCTAGGGTTCTTCTATCAATTTCATCTATCTTCAGCCGTTTGATCTGCCAGGAATTATCACAACCGTCAATCGAGACAGCCAATCAAAATCATTCAGAAAGCTCTATAAATACCTGTGTGAATCCAAACATTGGTAATAGGCAAGTAAGTAGAGTTTATGCATTTAATCCATTTAGCATTCATTTATCATAGCATCATGTTTATTTCAAGTTTTTTAGCTGAAATCAACATCATAGCTTAATCATGCATTCATATCATAGCAAAATCTCATTCTTTAGGAAGATAGTTTGTTGAGCCTAGCCCATAATCTAAGAACACAAGGCTAGAATCTACAAAAACACTAAGGATAGAGGACGATAGGACGACAACGGAAACATGATACTGAGTTTGCACTTCTCTACTCCTTTTATATTTCTGTTTTTGTTATAATGTTCTATTGGTGTGTTTGAACTTGTTCTAATTCATTTACGCACTTAATTTTCACACACACATTAAATGGCGCCCACCGTGGGGCCTATGCCCCTATTTTGGACTTCTTTCTTGCAGGTTTGCTTACAGGTTTTCTGGCATTCGGCAGCGCATTTTAGAAGATTCAAAAAATTTTCTTTTGCAGGTATTTCGGCGCATCTATGTTCTGTTTCGGCGCATCTAGTCATTTCTACGGCGCATCTGGGAAACAGAGTGACACATTCGTCATTTTCTGTAGCTCATTTAGGATTTTAGTTAGTGCATTTAGGACATTCTTTAGCGCATTTAAGTTGTATCAGAAAATTTAAAAAAAAAAAAAAAATTTCTCTGCATCTAGAATAGCGCATCTAGGTTCTGTTTTTGCGCATCTGGGTAATAGAGCGGCACATTTGTTTTATGTTTTAGTGCATTTAGGTAACAGAGTTGCGCTTCTGGTCTCTATTTCTGCGCATTCGGGAAACAGAGCTTCACATCTAGAATCGTAACCGAGATTCTGAGTCTGACGCCTTCCGTAGACATAATTTCTTTCATTTTTATGTTGGGCTTAAAATGAATCAATCTAGGGTAGCCACCACACCTTTTATCATGTAGATAAAATGAACCCCATGACTGTTGTGAAGCAACATCTTCACTTAGATTAAATCACATTTGATTTTGGTGCACATAAAATGAATCTGTTTACTCTTATTGACTGTACTTGAAAGTGGTAGGTGATTATGCTCTCACCCTGTGCAAACTAGGTGATCAGAAAACCAGACCCACTTTTCCCTGTGTAACCCTGATTTGATAATCGAAGTATCCTCTCCCCTTGCGCACTTGTGCGATCCTAGGTGCAAGAGAAATGGTTATTGACTCTAGAAATTGGGGCTGCCTTAAGGGAAAAGGTACTCACCTTAAGGGATGACTCAAACCGGCAATGGAGCTAAGGCCAAGCTACCCCCGACCGGTATATAAATGTAAATCTTAAGAGAAAACCTAAGGTTTCTTGTGCGGATGTGTCATATGGACGGAGTAGTACTCCCATAAACCCTGTTGAGCTTAACCTCTTTAGGCTAGAGTGCCACCTTAATGGTGATTAATCTCTTGCCCCATGTATGGCCACTCGAACGGGGGTCCCGAACTAAATACCATTGTTTAGAAAGCCAAAAACCTTCTATTTGCTAGTCCAGCACCGGTCGGTGTGAAGCCTTCCACACTTTCACAGTCAATAGTAGAGGTGATCAGCTCGCCATGGGAGTTTCATGGGGGTTGGAAGCTTGGTTGGCCTGAGAAGAGAGTGCACTGTAAGGGGGAGCCCGTGTAGCCAAGCTTCTGGATTCACACACTACTGATATGCGGTTGGGGAAACCCACGTGGAGTCTAGCAGATATTGTCCTGGCCTAACCTAGGTTGTGCTTGTCTTATTATGTGCTTGGTTACAAATCAACTTAAATCAGACTGTTTACTATGCTTGCAAAAAAACATTAATTCAGATAAAGGATCATCCAAAACCGAACATGACAAATTTCAGCTGAAAAACGGGTCAAAACTGTCCTAGAAAAATTGTTTTAGCGCATCTAGGGAAAATTACAGCACATTTAAGCTCTATTCTAGTGCATCTGTGTTCTATTTCGGTGCATTTAGGATTTTCTACTGTGCATCTATGCTCTATTTCTGCACATCTGAGGTTTTCTGTAGCGCATTTGACTCTTTCTCCAGCGCATTTGACTTTTTCTGTAGCGCATTTGGGAAATAGAGTAGCGCTTTTAGGTTTTTGTCACAGACCCAAATTTCTAAGATTTTACTCCCATGTTAAGAAAGTGGAATTCAACCAAGTTCACCAAGAAATCAATTTTCAATAGGATCAAGAAGCCCAAAACAAATTTAAGTTACAAGAAGACTTTAGATCGCAGAGAATTCCTGTATAAGAGTCGAGACGTCTTGCTCCATTATCGCACATTCCTCCATAGATACCAAGACTACATTAGGGGATTCACCGACGATTATGCTGTAGAACCTTTGGCTACCCAAGCTTATTATCAAAGATTAGCATTATCTCAACGTCACAATTTGAATCAACCTCTTGAGTTTGAGAACATACCACAACCTTCAATTGAATATTCAACGCGTCCCAATCAGATCCTTCAGTGACCCTCGATCATATTCAAGGATTTCTTACATATGCCTATTTTTACGAGATCTCAACACAACAAAGCAGGAGAAACACCTCAAGAAGAAGGTGAATGTGATAGTCCTCTTTTTAGTGTAAGTCGCAATCCCCTTTTCAGTGACAACAATATGGCTGATAGAGAGGAAAGTTCGATACTTAAGAACAAAAACATGAACAAAAATCCTATAGGTAGTGATGATGAACAAGACGACGAACTTGAACTTAGAGAGGCAGAACAAAATCCCAAGTTTCTTAAAGCCCTTGAAAAGATTATACAACGTGACAAAGAGAAGTACTTTCTTTTCCTAGCAGATCAAGGAGCTAAATTGCCTAAAGACTTTGATACGGATAAATTAAAAACCACAGAAGAAGAGCCGACCCTATCTAAAATGGCTTCCTTCGAAAAAGAGCTTAGAGAAATGAAGGGAACAGTCAACGAAATACGAGGAGGAACCACAACCAAGAAATACACTTTGGATGACATATGTCCTTATCCTTTTGATAGAAGTCTCAACATGATTCCATTTCCTAAATACTGTGAAATTCCCAAATTTGATCGTTATAATGGGAAATCAGACCCAGTTGACCATGTTAGAGACTTCAGAAACATGACATTGGAATTTGCCCACGAGGATACATATTTATTGTGATTATTTCCTCGAAGCCTTGGAGTTAACTCTATGGAATGGTTATCTAAGGTTACACCTCCTGTTCGGACATTTGAGGAATTGATCAATTTGTTCATAACACAATACGCCTACAACGTTCAACACCAAATCACCATGATTGATCTTTGCAAAGTTGCGCAAAAACCCAGTGAACCTTTCACTACCTTTCTTCAAAGATGGAGGAGAATGTTCGCTAGGTACCCATGACCTGTTCCTGAAAAGGAGAAAATGGTTACCTTCATCAATAGCCTCAACTCAGAAATGAGCTATCGTCTAAATCTACATTGTCCACCTTCCTTTGAGAAATTGATTGAGGATTCCATCACCATCGAAAGTGCTTTGGTCAAAAGAGGGACCATAAAACTTGATAGGGACAGCCCTGCCTCATCTAACCATTACAATAATCAGGACAAGTCTAAATTTTGGACCCACAACAAGAACGTTGTAAATGATGGTGTTGTAGATGAAAATCATATCATGACTAAGCCATTTATCCTGAGCACTCCTCGTAACAATAATTACAACAATATCAATACAGTCGCGAATCAAGGAAACAATCATCCCCCTCCAACAAACTATAATCAAGGGACTGCCAACAACCAAAACTACCGGAACAACAACAACAACAACACCAACACTTTAGGGAATACCTCAAACACGAAACCACAATGCTTTCCATTCTTCTCCAATAGAAGAACTTTTACTCCACTAGGACAATCCTTAGAATCGTCTTTCAAAGAGGTCATGGAAAAGAATGTCCTTATGTTACCCCCACAACGCAATTACGAACCTAATGTAAAACCTCCATCATGGAACGAAGCCTATTTTTGTGACTACCATAGGTGCAGAGGTCATCATACAAACAACTGTCAAGGTTTGAAACATGCTATTCAAGATCTAATTGACAAGGGCATTATCACAGTAGAAGGACAACAAAAATCCAACGAAGATCACCAAGCATTTCAAAATCCTCTACCAAATTATCAAAAGGGAGAATCTTCTGACAAAACTATGAACCAAATTGATGACAATGTAATCTATCACCTCTATACGGATGATGAGCGAGTCAACGTCATAAAAATCAAAGAGAAAGTAGACAATGGACAAGTAAATTTCACAACAAGAGCACAAGCTAAGGTTGTTTTGAAAGGTACCTCTTCAAAATCCAATGAGACCTCTCCTCAACACCAATACGACTTAGTTAACCAACTTCGAAAAACTCCAACTCAAATCTCCATTTTTGAACTTCTGAAGATTTCCCCTGCACATAGAGAAATTTTAGATAAAACCCTCGTTGAAACGACTGTATCTACGGATTTAGATGTGAACCGATTTCAAGCCATGGTAGGACATTTTTCCTCACCCACATGCCTTTCATTCTCAGACAAAGATGATGTTTCCCTAACTCATCCCCACAATTCATCATTATACTTAGAGGTCATGATCCACAAATTCCGTGTCAAACGTGTTCTAATAGATGGAGGGGCTGGTCTAAATATATGTACTTTGAAGGTGATTCAAGCATTAGGATTTGCCGAAGACTCCATTGATCCTAGAAGGAAGATTACCATTAAAGCCTATGATGATGAGGAGAGAACGTCTAAAGGTCTAATCATGCTACCAATCAGAGTGGGACCTATTATCAAAAAAACCTTTTGCCAAGTTTTAGACCGAGATCTTGCATACAATATCTTGTTGGGTTGCCCTTGGACCCATGAGATGCAAGCTATTCTGTCCACTTACCACCAATGTCTTAAGTTTCCGTATGATGGACAGGAAATCACTATACCAGCTAATAACTCAAACACCCAAACTTGTGCCAATATCAAAGCTCATCAAGATACTTTGGTTCCCAATAATCGAGAAGCACTTGCTGATACTTCTCCTCAACATGCTACACACGTCAGTCAGTTAACCAAAAGCTTTGACAAGAAACTACAGTTCAAGGAAAGTGGAGTTGGGGAATATTCCCTTTGTCTTGCTAATCTACCTACGTCTCCTCGATCACATGGAAAACCTTCTATTACACCACAACAGATATCAGCAGCATCAACATCAGCACAGGTACAAACAGAGCCCACTACCAAGTTCAATGGACAATTTATCAAAGAAAAATTTCCCATGGGAGATCCTGAGGATACAACAATTCTAGATTGGCTCTATAAAGATGAAGAGGACGCAATTCTAAACGTCACCTTACCAACAGAACAATATGGGAAAGGATATTCTATCATGCAAAAGATGGGATATGATAATGGTCCTCTTGGAAAGAGAAAAGAAGGCGTAGTTGAGCCTATCCATCTCCCAGGACTTGCGGCATATGATAAAACTGGAATAGGCTATGAGGCTACCCAATCTAAACAATCCCAAGGTAATGTTTTTACACTGCAAGAAGGTTCCGATAAGAAAGAAACATGTTTGGTATCAGTCCTGAATTACATAGAAAATAACTCTGACACAGATTCTGCTGAATATGAATGGGATACCATCCATGATAACAAATTTTGGAGAGACAAAGAGGTAGATGTCATACACAAGTATACGCCCGCTTTAATCAAAGGAGAAGGTTCAGGGTCCCAACCACAAGAATCTGAACCACAAAGCAACTATGAGTCTAGTGATACTGAGTCAAATTTTAACGAACAAGATTATCATGAGAATAGTCCCATCATTGACCTATCTCATACCTCGGATCCTACCGATAACTCTATCTTGACCCTAACCATCGCCAATTTTACACGACCGGACGACGTCCTACCATTAATCCATCCTAATCTCATTGACTGGGATCTCACCGAACCTATGGATATACCTATTTTTCCAAATGACGAAGCTATCATAAACTTCCTTTCCGTCGATGATGTAAATAATTGTTCCACTAGCGATTTTTGGTATGAAGTCTTTAATCAGGAGAGTGTCAAGTCTCCTAGCTGCAAAAATGAAAATAAAGATAAACGATCTAGTAGTGAAAACCAGAATCTGGCAGTACTAGATCAAGCAAAAGACAAAATAAAGAGCGTATCAGACGGTGAAAACCTTTTTAAGGCACCATCTGCTGGGATTCTTGACACTCTCCCAGAGCACTATCATGAGCGATCATCCATCTTGACTAAGCCTACAAAGGAAATCAACATTGCAACTACAGATAATCCAAGGATCCTACAGGTAGCTGAATCAATGACAGCTAAAGAAATCCCAGAGTTCATGAACTTTCTCAAGGAAAATCAAGTCAATTTTGCATGGTCATATGCATATATGCCCGGCCTTGATCCTAATCTCATTATGCATCATTTATCCATCAAACCAGGAGCCAAACCAGTAAAACAAAAACTCAGAAAGATGAATCCTCATGTTGCACTATTGGTTAAAGAAGAACTCAAGAAGCTCCTCGATGCAGGTTTTATAAGATCAATTGACTATGCAGAATGGATTTCCAATATTGTACCAGTAGCAAAACCAGACAAATGTGTAAGAGTATGCACTGATTTCAGAGATCTTAACAAAGCTTGCCCAAAGGATGACTTTCCACTTCCAGGTATTGACACTATAGCTGATCTAACAGCAGGCCATGCCATGTACTCATTAATGGATGGTTTCTTGGGTTACAACCAAATCAAGATTGCACCAGAAGACCAAGAGAAAACAGCTTTTACTTGTCCGTGGGGAACATATTGTTGGAATGTCATGTCTTTCGGCTTGAAAAATGTTGGAGCTACTTATCAAAGAGCTATGACTATGATCTTTCATGACATGATGCACACATTCATGGAGGATTATGTAGATGACGTATTGGAAAAATCACACACCAGAGAAGGACACTTGGAGATACTATCTAAAATATTTACCAGATTGGAGAAATTCAAAGTTTGCTTAAACCCTAAGAAATGTTTTTTTGGGGTCACATCTGGAAAACTGTTAGGATATATTATTTCAGAAAAGGGAATTGAAGTAGATCCTGCTAAAGTCCACGCAATCATGGAGATGCCTCCCCCAAAGAACATTAGTCAGTTAAGATCCTTACAAGGGAAACTCCAGTCTATCCGCAGATTCATTGTACAATTGGCTGACAAAAGTCTACCATTCATACATCTCCTACATAAGAATGTTCCTTTTAGATGGGATGATAAATATGAAATGGCATTTCAACAAATCAAGCAGTACCTGATGAATCCACCAGTTCTTGTACCACCAAATCCAGACAAACCATTGATTCTGTATATTGCTGCAACTGAGACATCTTTGGGAGCATTATTAGCACAAGAAGACCATGAAGGGAAATAACGTGCAATTTATTACATTAGCAGGACGCTGACAAGCCATGAGCTTAGTTACACTTCCATTGAGAAGGATTGTTTGGCAGTCGTCTTCGCTTCACAGAAATTCTGACATTACATGCTAACTCATACAATTAAGCTTGTTTCCAAAATTGATCCACTCAAGTATCTACTAAGTAAAGCATCACTAACAGGAAGGTTAGCAAAATGGATCATGATTTTGAATGAGTTCAACATCCACTATGTTGATCGCAAAGCAATCAAAGGACAAGTGATCGCGGATCAACTAGCAGACGCTCCACTCCAAACAGAGCACCCTTTACACATTGAATTTCCAGATGCTGATGTCTTCACAGCAGACTCTAAGCAGCCATGGTCCTTATACTTTGATGGTTCTTTTACTCAACATGGCTCGGGGGCAGGCATTCTCTTCGTCACCCCTCAAGGACATACCATTCCTAGGTCCTATAGGCTAATGTTTCCATGCACCAATAACATAGCCGAATATGAAGCACTGATCACTAGACTGAAAACAGCATTGGAATGGAGGATTACCGAGCTACAAGTTTATGGTGACTCACAACTAGTCATTAATCAAATCAATGATGACTATCAGACTAAAGATGACAAGTTGTTGCCATACAAGAAGATGATTGATGACTTCAAAAAGTATTTTGTGGACATTCAGTTCACATAAATTTTGAGGATTGACAACAAAGCGGCTGACGCTATGGCTATGATCACCTCATTGATACAACTCCTAGACAAACAGACTCGCTATGAATTTCTGGTGGAACAATTATTTACACCTGCCTATGACACACCTGAAAGCCAAATTATCTGCCACCTAGTAGGATCCGATTCACCCTGGTATGGCACGATTTATGCATACCTAAAAGATGATATATTACCACCTAACTTGTCCCGCAACCAAAAATGTAACTTTATTCAACAATCCTCTCGATATACCCTTATCGTTGATACCCTTTATTGCCATGGTCTTGATGGTACTTTACTTCGATGTCTTGAACGTAACGAATCCGACAAAGCTTTACAAGAAGTTCATGGGGGCATTTGTGGTACTCATTCGAGTGGACTAACCTTATCCAAAAAATTGATTAGAATGGGTTACTACTGGCCTACAATGGAAAGGGAATCATTTACCTTTGTTAAAACATGCTCAAAATGTCAGATTCATGGGAATCTTATTCATGCTCCTGCACAAGAACTTCATTCGTTTACACCCACCTGGCCATTCTCTCAATGGGCATTAGATCTAGTGGGAAAAATTCATCATTCTTCTTCAAATGGGCATAAGTTCATCATCACAGCAACGAAATATTTCACTAAGTGGATTGAGGTAGTACCTCTCTCTAAAGTCACTGGAAAACAGATCTCATCCTTCATACTCAACTACATTATTTGTCGATATGGTATTCCTAATACCATTATTACAGATAATGGTCGACCTTTCAAAAATCAGGATATTGATGAACTTTGTGAAAGATTCATATTCAGCACAGATATTCCACACCTTACTATCCTCAAGGGAATGGCCAAGCAGAGGCCTCAAACAAAACCATACTAAAGATTTTGAAGAAGACTGTCAATGACTCAGGGAAGGATTGGCATGTTCAACTCAATCCCGCCTTGTGGGCTTACAGAACTAGTGTCTGAACGCCAATAGGAGCAACACCTTTTGCCCTCGTCTATGGAGCAGAAGCCATACTACCTTTGGAGGTAGAAATACCTTCATTAAGAGTATCACTAAAAGGTCTCATAACAGATAAGGAATACAGAGTTTCCCGACTCCAAGAGTTAGAACTTTTAGATGAAAAGAGACAGAGAGCAGCAGACCATTTAAAAGCATACCAACAGATGATGTCTCACAGCTATAATCACAAAGTCAAGCCACGTACCTTTCAGGTGGGTGATCTAGTTCTAAAAGAGAACCCGCGTAATCAACAAGACAGAGAAAAGAAAGGAAAGTTTGAACCAAATTGGTTAGGCCCTTATGTGGTTATTGCAGTCTATGGTTCAGGAGCATACAAGTTATCAACGCCAGAAGGAGACCTATTGGATGAACCCATTAACAGTATACATCTTAAGAAGTATTATGTTTAAGTCAGAAAAAGTCCTGAAGAAATACAAAAACAACAGAAAAAGTCCTGAAGAAATACAAAAACAACAGAAATAGTCTTGAAGAAATACAAAAACAGTAGAAAAAGTCTTGAAGAAATACAAAAACAGCAGAAACAATCCTGAAGAAATACAGAAACAATAGAAAAAGTCATGAAGAAATACAAAAATAGCAGAAAAAGTCCTAAAGAAATACAAAAACAACAGAAAATGTCCTGAAGAAATCCAAAAACAGCAGAAAATGTCCTGAAGAAATCCAAAAACATCAGAAAAAGTTCTGAAGAAATCCAAAAACATCAGAAAAAGTTCTGAAAAAAAAAATCAAAAGAGAATGTCATAGGGTGAAAACCTGGCAAACAGGCAGTCTATTGACAGAAAAATATAAAAAAATCAAAAAGAAATCAGAAAATGCAATAAACACGGATAGTGAAAATTTGGAAAACAGACGCTATCTGTACCTCTCCATTTATTAGTTCCTATTTTGCACATTGTCTTTTCAAAGTTTCCCTTTTGCCGCATCTTTTTCATCTTAGGGTCATTAATTGCATCATCCTGCCGCCACTTGCCTAGAGTATTAAAACATCTTACCATGGCTTGATCATTTGTACATATTCCTTTCCGCAAGTTGTGTCAATCAACAAGACAAAATTCAGCTGGGGGCACTTAACTTTCAGAACGTACCAAAACAGTTAGACCATGACATAGGATCTAATCATACAAACTCATATGTCAACGTTATCCAATCACGACACACTTTTCAGCAAGATATCATATCATTTGTCTATTGGATGATCCAAATATCTGAATAATGTATGCATTAACAGTATTACATGTTTGACTAAAAGTTGTTTGATTTTTGCTATCATTACTTTGGAACACACTCAATGATGTAATGAACTAGAGTGGCGAGGAATGAGAATGATTTTTTCTTTGTTTGTTGTCTGAAGGTTAACAATCATTCTGATGCAAATATGTCACAGGACATGACAATCAAAGCAATATCATTGACGACAGTTCCACATTTGCATCAGAAGGGTGGGTAATCTTTGTTTGTTTATGCAATAAATGCTCAGGTCATCTCGGTTCAATTATACCTCGATGCTTGTGTTCGCTTGCTATATCAAAATTCATGAAGGTTGTACTCTGGTCATCATTGGCGCTGATTTCCCCTCTGATGCTTGTACATACTTCCAACATTTCAAAATGTTCTATGATGATTCAAGAAGGCTTATAACAGGCTCAACAAACTGGTTAGTTTCATATAGTTGCATGTTCATTAGATCATTGTATATATCTGCATATTGGATTCATATCCATATTTTGAAGGGCTGAATGAAGGTATTAAACGGTTGTCATTAAGTTTTGACCTTTTCGTGGAGGACATTTGGACATTTAATTCATTGCATTCATTCATTTTTTTCATATCATTTAACATTTCATCATTTCTTTATCATTTCATATCATTTCATTAACATTTCATTACCATTGCCATTTATCATTCCATCATCTCATTATTCATTTTTACCATTTCATATCATATCATTTCATAAACATTTCATTACCATTTATCATTTCATCATTCATTTATCAGTTTACCATTTCATTTCGTTATCATTTTCATTTTTTTTACCATTTATCACGCATCATTTTATCTTTCATTCATCATTTAACCATTTCACTACCTTTCACATCTACCATTTTGTATCATATTACCATTTTCATTACATACACATTACACAAAAAATATCATTTATCTTTTCATCATTATTCATATCCATCATGTCACGATGCATTTTCATACATGGAATATTCAAAACAAAAATAAAAGTAACATCTCACATATATACATACATCACCACATACCATCCTGCATCATAATGATTGGTCCGCAAAAATAATAAAACCATATCAAAATCCATCTCATAACATACATGCATAAACATCATATCCATATCATATCATAAATGCATGAACATAAACATCATCAGAAACATCGCCAC
The DNA here is from genome assembly GCA_007258455.2 of Sequoia sempervirens. Classification (NCBI taxonomy): domain Eukaryota; kingdom Viridiplantae; phylum Streptophyta; class Pinopsida; order Cupressales; family Cupressaceae; genus Sequoia; species Sequoia sempervirens. The sequence continues at coordinate 184,765,705 of VDFB02047230.1, read as the reverse complement.
TGCATATCATCGCTCATCAACATAATACAAATGTCCAATGAAACTAATAAAAGGTCAAAACATAAATACATCATACATGATCAAAACTCAGTATACATAATGAATCAAGCCCCAAAATGGCTAACTGGTAGATGCCCCTGAAGGAGCTGGTCCGGAAGGAGGTGGCCTGCCACTCAGACCTGCATCAGGATCCTGTCGAGGTCCTGTTACCTCTCTGCCATGTGTAGATGTCCGAGATCAAGTCCTCGTCCTGCTGTGTGATCTAGGATAAGGATCTCGCCGCTCGGGAGGGCATAGCTCCTCATACCGCACTCTATAATACTCTACCTCTCTGGCTGCCTCGAATCCCTCTGCAATGGCCTCTCGTAGGGAGGTACTCTCTACAGTACCCATCAGCCTCTGTGCTACACCCTCAGCCTCCTGTGCCCACCGTCTAAAGGCATCCCTCTCTACTACCAACTGTGCCACCTGAGGATCCGGGGCAGGCATCTGAACCTGTGCCTATGCCTGTGCCTGTACCTGTACCTGTGCTTCTGCCTATGCCTGTGCCTGTGCCTGTGTCTGTGCCTAAGCCTGTGCATGTGCAAGTTGTGCCTGTAACTGCACTATCATGCTCTGAGCCTGCACTAACTGACTCTGAAGCTGTTCCTGCTGCCTGAAAGGTCTGCACCTGACCCTACAAAGTCCCTATCTGTGCCTGCTGGGACAAGGATGTCACCCTGATCACTGTCTGTGGCTTGGCACCGGATCTGGATGGCCGAGGAATCGGTACTCTACCTAGGCTATCTAGCCTCTGCTGTCTCTCCTCATCCCCGTCATCTCCATCATCTTCGTCCTCTGAGCTGCTCTCCTCCTCCCCAGCTCCACTCTCCTCACTCTCCTCTCCCTCCTCCTCCTCTCCACCCATAGCCTGCTCCTCTCCACCCATAGCCTGCTCTCCACCTGCCACACCTCCTTGTATCCCTGCTCCTAGCTGTGGGACTGCTCTGATGGCCCGAGCCTCATCTGGCACTGTGAACTGTGGAAAAGGATGAGTATGAAAGTACTGGGCATAGTCCTCTGTCATCCCTGCATCTAATACCTCTGGCCTATCCGCCCATACATCGGGCTATAAAGACGTGTACTCTTTGTAGGCTACCTGGTAGGGAATGCATGGCCCCCATCCTACATCCCCCTTGCACCGCCCATAATGAGCAACACCCTGGGGCATCCCCTATGTGAAGCCAAACTGTCGCAAAACCCGTAGTGCCAGAAACCTCTCAATAATAAAGGGCGTCCGCCTTATCAGGTATCATGGTTTGCATACAAACAGCATCTCTAAATGATCTGTCACCCATGCCTCGCAATCTGTGTAGGGCCTCCATATCACTGAATCCACATCATCCAACACTCGCCGCCAATACTCTACCTTGCCCAGCCTCTGCTGGACAATTGGGCCAGAATACACATACACGTACGGCCTCCCTGCTGATCTCGCCCGGGTACAAAGTGGTTTCGTGACAGCAATGTGCTCCCATGCCCAGATCTGCAACAATGTAACCCCACTCACCAGGCTGGTGGATCCTCTGTACACAATCTGATGTAAATCATGATACATGTCCGCTAGGACGTAGCTCCCCCAGGAAAATCTCCGTGGCTGAGTGATCATCCACTCTAGCATCCTCCCCCACCCCACGACAAATCCCTTGGACCGATGGTCCGGTCCAAGGAAACCTCCACCAAATGCTGCTAATACCGCTACCAGAGCTGGATACTTGCTGAAGTCCTCCCAATCTATCCAGTACCCATAGATACTGGGATCGCCACATATCTGCTATAATGCCTCTGTCCCACCGATCTCCTTGTGGTCATAAACCATAAGGGCTCCAACCACCGGAATCCCCAGGATCCGATACACGTCCTTTGGTGTCACACTCATCTCACCCGTCGACAGGTGGAAGGTGTTATGCTCAGAATGCCATCTCTCGGCCAAGGCCGTCAACAGCCCCCTGTTGGCCTGAATGCCTCGTGGCATGGTTAACAGTGGCCCCAATCCACAATCTGCAATCACCTGTAGCTCGACCGGTGTCAGGTCTCCTACCCGCTCCCAACATAACGGGAACCGCTCTCTGATCTGGAGGCTTTTGAAAGCCTCCTATTTTGTTCAAACATCATAACCAATCCATCAAATTCAGATAACATATCAATAATCTATATCAAGTGCTACATCAATCTATCAGCATGTCAACTCAATCTATTCTATCATCCTTTACTATTTGTTTTTCTTTTCAGGAAAGCAAATTTATCAACACATATCATTTTCTGTTTGTATTTCAATCATGAATGCAAATTTAAATCTCTATTTTACCATTCGTTTTCTATCGCAGAAAGCAAATTTATCACAACATTTACTCTTTGTTTTTCAATTGCGAGAAGCAAAGTTATCAAATTCAAACCATTTAATCAATCATTCATTTTACCCTTTGTTGTTCGTCACAAAGTTATCAGCTATCTACTCTTTGTTTTCTATTTTGAAAGCAACGTTATCTGTCCTCTATCAAATTTTCTATCCTATCAACATGATGATTCTACAATTTATCTATCTATTGACTAAAGAAGCAATTTTTATCATCATTTTTCATCAAACAGGCATTCTGGGGAAATTTTTCCTAAATGTGCAACTCTGTTGCCCATATGCACTAAAAACCCATATGCGCCAAAGTTTTTCTCAAAAGCGCAACACTGTTTCCTAAATACGCTAAAACTCCGTATGCGCAACTCTGTACCTTGGATGCGCTATTCTACCTATCAAATGCGCAACTCTAACATTTTTGGACCAAACCCTAAATGCGCAGTTCTGTGCCCTAGATGCGCTAAATCTCCAACCTAGCCTATTTTGACATATATGCGCAACTTTATCTATCGGATGCGCTAAACGATCATTTTGTGACATGTGCCTAAATGCGCTACGGAAGACCCTAGATGCGCTAAAATATTTGTCGAATGCGCTAAAACTATACCTAGATGCGCTAAACATTCCAAAAATATTGCAGACCAACTTTAAATCAATTCAAATTCGATCAAAAATGTGAAATTTGACAACTTAGAGGTTTCGAATCACTCACCGGTGGTCCATATGTTGCTGGTCTCTGATATCGTCGCGCTCGCTCGAACCTATGTCTGTGCATGGGGATCACCATTTCGCTAAGTCACTCTCAGAGCTCAAAATTCATTGTAGCAGCAGGGTGAAAATGACACTTCATTTTACCCTTTTACCTTATAAGGGTCTTTTCAGGATGGGCAGTAATGGCATTTCCCATTTTTCATCCTCTTTTTCACTGGGGCATCGACCACATCATCTATCGGGAGCTAAATCACTGTTCCCCATTCCCTATCAACTTCTTCTTTCGTGATTTATCTCCCGAGGGGGCATCATCGACATCAAAAATCAAAAACATATCAGGGGCAAAAAAATAAAAAATAAAAAATTATTTTCTTTGAAGCAATGCGTTTCACACATCACTTCAAAGAGGGGCAAAATGTATACGCATAAAAATGGTCATGTCTATAATCCTGGCAATTAATTAAATATTTATTATTTAATTAATTTCTTTTAAAGTCCTCTACATATGATTAAATTTAATTAATTTAATTATATTGTTCATTCATCTTATTCTTCTTCCATAATTAAATAGTTATTTTTTACATTCTATTTATTTAAATTAATTATCATTGTTTGAATTTAAATTAAATCTTTTGATTTAATTAAATTTAAATATTTCCCCTTTCCTCTATTTTAATTCTTCTTCTAATTAATTAAATGTTTCATTTAATTAATTTCATAAAAGTGATTTAATTAAATAAATCTTATTTAATTAAAAATATCTTATGCTTTCTTTCTAAATCCAAAATTAGGTATTTTAACCTAATTGTGCAATCTTCTCATATCATAATTAAATATTTTATTTAATTATGAGATATTCTGCTTTTTTCAATAAAACATGATTAAAGCTCTTTTCCCACCACAAGCTTTCTTCTGCTTTTAAAAGCTTAATTAAATATTTTATTTAATTAAGAAAAGCTGAATGTCCTCCACAAATAAATAATTGTTTTTTTTAATTAATTATTTATTAGCTTTAAATATTTTTTTTATTCTTTTAAAGAAAGATGATTTCTTATCTTCTCTTCTTTTTCCTCTTTCATAATAAAATAGAAAAATATGTTTCTAGGGTTCTTCTATCAATTTCATCTATCTTCAGCCGTTTGATCTGCTAGGAATTATCACAACCGTCAATCGAGACAACCAATCAGAATCATTCAGAAAGCTCTATAAATACCTGTGTGAATCCAAACATTGGTAATAGGCAAGTAAGTAGAGTTTATGCATTTAATCCATTTAGCATTGATTTATCATAGCATCATGTTTATTTCAAGTTTCTTAGCTAAAATCAACATCATAGCTTAATCATGCATTCATATCATAGCAAAATATCATTCTTTAGGAAGACGGTTTGTTGAGCCTAGCCCATAATCTGAGAACACAAGGCTGGAATCTACAAAAACACTAAGGATAGAGGACGATAGGACGACAACGGAAACAAGATACTGAGTTTGCGCTTCTCTACTCCTTTTATATTTCTATTTTTGTTATAATGTTCTATTGGTGTGTTTGAACTTGTTCTAATTCATTTACGCACTTAATTTTCACACACACAACTATTTTGGGTGATTTTGAGTTGGTTGTTTCACAAATCAAATCAAAATATGCAGCAAAGCACAAAAGATTAAAACAATATAAGAATGCTATATGGGATACAATTGAATTGTTTGATGCTTTCTCAATTGAGTAGATTGACAGGTCAAAGAATATAATGGCTGATTTTTTAGCAAATGTGGCACTAAAAAGAGATGACATCACATTGGCTAGGGTATCACAGATTGAGTTTAAGACAAGGCCTATTGTGCCTGATAACATCTATAACTGGCAAGTTTTCAATGATGATACTAATCTTTTAAAATTCCTCAATTGTATAGATCAGTATGAGACCCAAGAAATTGACTTCAATGCTTTTGTTGAAGAAGTGGATGGGAAGCAAACAATGTTCGAAAAGGAAATATTGCAGCTCAAAACAAATAAACTACCCAAGGGTCTAGTGGCATTGGAGAGGCTATATGATAGAAATGATAGATCACTAATGAAACAAATGCTAGTCAGAAGAGAAGATATTGAATAAGTCAACTTGGGGACTGAGATAGCACCAAGAAAGGTATACATTGGAAAGAGGATCAGCCCTGCAATTAGAAGAATGTTGATAGAGTTGCTGAGAAAATACAAGCATGTTTTTGCTTGGTCTTATGAGAATCTAAAAGTGTAAAGGGAAGATTTGTTTCAACATGAAATACCACTGAAGCTAGATGCCAAGCCTTTCAGACAAAAGTAAAGACCCATAAATCCAACGCTGGAACCTAAAATGCAAGAGGAATTGATAAAACTCAGGTATGGAGGAATTATCAATCCAATCAAACATTCAATGTGGGTTTCAAATCTGGTTCCTATGAGAAAGAAGAATGGTGATATCAGATTATGTGTGGACTTCAGTAATTTAAATATGGCATCTCTCAAAGATAATTATCCTTTAACCAATATAGAGGCTATATTGCATAAGGTGACAGGGTGTGAGTTGCTATCCATGATGGATGGATTTTCTAGATACAATCAGGTTAAAGTCAAAGAATCTAAGTAATACAAGATAGCATTCACAACTCTTTGGGGAACATATGTATACATAAGAATGCCATTTGGTCTCACTAATGTTGGAGCCACTTTTCAATAGGCTATGGATATAGCATTTGCTGATTTGATTAATGCTATCATGGTGGTGTATCAAGATGACCTAACTGCTTATTCAAAAAGGGTTGAAGATCATGTGCAACATCTAGAAAAGGTATTTATTAAAGCTCTTGAATACGGTATTAGTTTAAATCCAAAGAAGTGTCATTTTGCAGTCACAGAATGTAAGCTCTTGGGGCATATTGTTTCAAAAGAGGGAATTAGAATAGATCCTGAAAGGGTTGAAGCTATTGATAAAATTTTTATTCCTAAAACTGTCAAGGCAATATAGTCATTCTTTGGACAAATTAATTTTGTTAGGAGATTTGTTTCTAATTTTACTGAGATCATTAAGCCCATATCAAAAATGTTGAGGAAAGGATAAAAAATGGACTAGACAGTTGAGGTTTTAGATGCTTTTATGTCTATCAAAAGGGCTATCAAAGAGGCTCTTGTTCTTAAATCTCCAGACTTTGCAAAGCCCCTTCAAATATTTTCATTTGCTTCAATGCACACTATTGCTGTTGTTATGTTACAAAAGAATGAGGATGGTTATGAACAGCCTGTGTCTTTCTTTAGTAAGTCTTTACAAGGGTCTAAGATGAAGTATGATATAATGGAAAAACAAACATTTGCATTGGTAAAGGCCACAAAGGAATTTAGACCATATCTTGTTGGAGCAAAGGTGATTGCTTATGTCCCTCATGCTACTGTCAAGGATATTTTGACACAATATGAAGTTATAGGGAAAAAATGTAGATGGATCAACAAGATTCAAGAATTTTACATGGAAATACAAATTACTAAGCTGGTAAGAGGCCAAGGCTTGGCTAGGCTGATGACAAAAACTAATATTGATGCAAATCAGATCTACAATGTTGAGGAATGGGCTACAATTGAAAGCATTGAGCATACTCCTTGGTATAATGATGTTATGAACTATTTTAAATACATGAAATGCCCAGCTAGATTGAGTGATAGCCAGAGGAGAACTTTGAAGTTGTAGGCATGCAAATATGTTTTTATGGATGACGATCTATTTTGGAAAAACAGAGATGGCATATTATTGTTATGCCTGGATGAGTCACAGGCCAAGCATGTTTTGAAGGAAATGCATGAAGGAGTTTGTGGAGGTCATTATTTAGCAAAGACAACTGCATTCAAAATTCTTAGGGTTGGGTATTATTGGGCAAAGGTATTTAATGATTCTTTTACACATGTGAGAAAATGTGAAGCTTACCAAAAGTTTTCTAAAAAATTGATGTATCAGGGTGCTTTGCCACTTCGACCTTTGCAGGCTGATGCCCCTTTTCATCAATGGTGAATTGACTTCATTGGAGAGATACAAGAGAAGTAAAGTGGAGGACATAGATGGATACTAGTTGCCACTAATTATTTTACAAAGTGGGTGGAGGCAATCCCAACCAAGCAGACTACAAGTAAAGTTGTAACAAATTTCCTGATGGACAACATTATCACCAGATTTGGTACACCATTGAGGATAATCATAGAAAATGGGATGTGCTTTAGATCAGATGAATTCAAAGGTTTTTGTGATAAGTATGGCATTACTATTTCTTATGTAGCTCCTTATCATCCACAAGCCAATGGTCAAGCAGAGTCTAGCAATAAGAGTCTCTTGAAGTTTATAAAAAGGATGCTAGAACAGAATAAGAAGGCTTGGGATTCAAAGTTAAAACTGGCTGTGTGGGTTGATAGGGTCACTGTGAAAAAGGAAATTGGAAAGTCCCCATTTGAATTAGTGTATGGAGCACAGGCCAAGATGCCTCTCCAAAAATTTTTGCCAGTCTACAAGTTTGTCTTACTAGAAGATGTGGAAATTCCTGAGCCCATGGAAGATAGAATGGAGCAACTTGCTGAACTAGATGAAGTAAGAAGAGAGGCCCAAAGTCAAAACATAAAGTTATAGGCACAGCTGAAGTATCTATTTGACAAAAAGGAAAAGAATAGAAAATTTGAAGAAAATGATTTGGTGTTGATGTGGAATGCAAGGTGTCAGGAGAAAGGCAAGCATGGTAAATTTGAAGCTCTTTGGTTGAGACCTTTTGTTGTTGTTGGAAAGAAGGGTGAAGACTCATATTATCTATAGAACATGGCTGGTGAAGATCAAGAATTGCCTATTCATGGGAAATTATTGAAGCTTTTCTTCTCTTGAGCAATACAGAGGATTAAGGGTTGCCAGTGCATGGACAACTCTTGTGTATCCTCTTTAAAATTCTTTTCCATGCACAATAGTTTAGGGTTTTGCATTTATCTCCACTCTACATTCATGTACATTGCCATTCAATTCCATTGCTGCTCACTAGTTCTTTATTTTTTGTCTAGTCTGCTCACCCAAGATTTTTGATCCTTGCAATGATCTTGGGTGATCCCATAATAGTGGTTTACAATTTTTGGCCAAACTAGACACTGAAATTATTATTTTTAACTAAATCTTCACATTCGGGCATCTATAGCGGCTAAACTGTGAGGAATTTGAAGATGGTGCAAACTAGAGTCTCATCAAATTTTGTTTTTAGATTCTAAAAATATTTTTTTCAAAATTTTTGGAATCAAATTGCACTTCTTTTTCCATCTCCCACGAAAATTTTTTTTTTTAGAAAACAACATTTTTAAAAAGTGACGCACACCGTATAACGCATAACTTTTTTCCATGAAGGATAAAATTCTAATTCTTTCAAATTTAGATTTGTAACTCTGATATCTAGTTCTTCCACTTGGTTAGATAGTTTTTATTAAATATTTTTCCTTAATCAAGTTTCAAAGTAAAATGAATTACAATTGGACATTGCTTGTATAGCGTAACTTTTTTGTATATGTCAAAATTTAATTTAATTTTTTGTTGGATCAAGGACTTCAATATATGGTGCACTCATATTTTTCAATTTTTTTTTGATAATCTTCTATTTTTCCACATGTGAAGAACAAAGAAATTTATTTTCGATGAAAAACCTATGTTTAATAAAACTTAAAAACAAATACATAAAAAACAAAACATATTAAAATTATATTCATTGTATAGCTTGTTCGAGGAATACCATAATCATTTGAAATAAATTTTAAATGAATTCATTTGATCCCCAAAATCTAAATCAAAAGTGATTTTTTATCAGCATTTTGATAGGTGTAAAGGAGATGCATTTATAGGTATGGTTTAAAACTAGCGAGGTTCTATCCAAGGGGGTTTGATCTAAGGTGATTTGATCAAACCCTCTTCAATTGGAATCCTTAAAATGGAAATTTTTAAGGCTTAAATCATTATATCTCCAAAAAATATGTGATTTCAGCTAAAATTCGTTCCTCTCAGGAATTGTAAACCACTATTATGATAGCACCCTCTTACTATCATTCATCCCCAGACGGAGCCACTATTGGAACTGTAAAAATCTAGTGTTTTTACATGAGTTTTCATTCATAAATTTCTTGATTTGGTCCTACTATATGAATTTTTCATCTATTGTTGGCCATATGGTCCCATTGAATCAATCGAGTTATCTATTTTTCATGTCTGGATCCATATCGGCATAGGTTCATTCCTATCTCCCCAATCAATTCAGCATTTTCCACTTGCATGAGTCTATGCTGCCTATCGGCAAGACTCATTTAATGTCACGTCGATTGAAGTTTGTTTGCAGGTGGCATTCGGTAGGACCTTTTTTTTGTCATAGTGACTGGTATTCATTCGTGGTTGGTTGTCGGCATAACGTTCATCTTGTGTTGGCAACAACGGGGACATCTATTAGTGTATATTATGGCTATCGGGGTAGGGTCTCACTGAATTCAACATATCTCCCCAACTTATGCATGTGGAAATCTATTGGCACAACTTGGCAGTATTGGCATTATGTCTCAGCGAGGTCTTCTTGTCTCACCAACCGAGGGAACATAATACATCATATCGGCATGAGTTTGTGTTTTTGTGAGGATGTCATGGCGATATCCATATGTCTTACCAACGATGCAAGAGCTTTCTTCTAAATGAATTTCAATGGGAGATAAAATTATCGATGTAGGGTCTCCCCTATATCTTGAAGCTATAGCGACAGTAAATCAAAGGAAACGTACATTTTGGTGGGAGACTTCTTATGTCTTAGCGAGGATGAATATAACAAAGATGTTGCACGGTGTTACCTTTTGCTTTTGGTGTATGGTCATAGTGAAGGAATTGGGTCTTGTCGACAATATTCAATGTGGACTCCTCTCAGTGCGTGAATGGCTTTCGGTGAGAGTTTTGATTTCTCTTGGTGATCTTGGTGTGCTCGGCTTTTGGTATAACAAATTTCTTTACAAGACATCTCGCCGAAGGTTGGAAGTTGTGGTGACACTGGATCCTTGTTGGTGTAGGTGTTGAAATGTTTCGGCGACCAAGAAATAATGTGATGGAAACCTTCGGTATAGGTTGGGGCGATCATCGTAAGGTCTCAGCGAGTGACCTTTGGTATCGCCAATGGAAAACAAAGGGATGTCGGTGTGAGATCAGAACTCTCTTGGCAACATAGTGAGAATCTAAAGCTTTCGGTATAGCCCAATAAATTCTAGGGGACTTCTCCACGAGTTTGAAATGTCTCAATGACATACATAAGACAGGAGGGCTCATCGGCAGGAGAAATCAAAAGTCACGGTGAAAGCAAAATACACACAAGATGATAGTGTTTGAATTGCCTTCGGCAGGACAATGCATTGTGTCTTGCCAATTGTTCGTAGGTGAACAATAGAAATAAAAATTGTTGAGGCCGACATGTATTTGCTTGATGATCGTTGCATGCCAGCTTGATTGGAGCCCGAATTTTGTGCTAGGCCGACATGTGATCTCAATATGATATTTTCTTCAAATGCTTGTGTATAAATAGGCATTTTAGCAATTGTAAAAGAGGCAGATTTTAGACCAGTTATCAGTTATTTGATACAGTAGGCATTTTCTGATGGATATACAATACTATAGATTCCTCATATTAGAGACTATGATGTATGTTTTCAAATTGGAGGTATTTATGAAAGACATTTGATGTTGCTGCACATGTCTGGTATCAATTATATATTGAAATTAATAGAAGAATTGCTAAGTTGTCTCCAAGATGGATTCTTTTTTATTGTTTAAATTGATATGACAAGTTTGTATGCAATTTATCAGTGCAAACTTGTTGCACTTGTGTGATCAATTAATTGGTTCTTTCAAGTAAGGACTAAATCCTTTTAGCTAATCATAGTAATCAAAGAGATTCAATTGGATTATTCAAGTAGAGCTTAGTAATCACATTCTTGCATGTTTATACAAGTTGTAAGCATAATATGTGCCAGATAATTTGAATTTTCTTAGAAAAGTGTTTCTCATCTTGATCTCATTTGACTCCGCATACCCAATAAGGCATTGGTCTCTGCATTTCACCATTTGAACTTATTCAATTTTCTTTACATCTGTTAATTGAACATTTATTTTAGGATTCAGATCATAATATTGTTACTATTTTCAAGTTGGATTTTAATTGTTCACTCCCATCTGCCATTGTGAACAAGTTGTTATAAGAAGGTTGATTACAAGTTAAGTCTACATTATTCAAAGAGTTACACCTACCCAGGTTTTGTAGCACCTAAAGAGTAGAAGGTTGAGTTCTCTTGACCTTGTCTATTACCCTAAAGCATATCAGGAGATTGGCAGCCTCTTGAGGCATTCAACCTGCATTTTTTAGAGCTAACATGTCCAATACTTCAGCATTCACTCTCAACTAGTTTATCAAACTTGAGATTCTTGTATGGAAAACTGAGATGGACTCATTGTCCTTCATTTCAATATTTTCAAACTCTCTTTGAAGCATCTCGAGCTTCACCAATCTGACCTTGTGAGTTCCTTTATAGTTTGTTTGGAAGATTTTCCAAGCTTCCTTTGCATAGTTAGTTGCTACTATTTTGGGAAAAATGGCCTCTCTCATGGCTACTTTTATTAAACTCAATGCCTTAGCATCTTTCCTCCTCAACTCCTTCAATTGGGTCTTCTGGTTGTTTGTGAGCACAACATATGTTGTTGGGTCAGTTACATCATTGAAGCCACTAACCACAAACTCCCACAAATCATTGGTGACCATTATGGTCTTCTTCTTCTTTTCCCAAACATCATAGTTCTGTTGATTAAAGGATGGTGGCTACTACCAACTCTTTCCTTCATCTCCAGCCATGTCTCTTGCACAAGAAAATTAATACCCAGAAAACAAAAATGCCCTAACTCACAAAGAAATGGGGCCTATGGCTCTAATACCATGTTAGAATTTTTGAATGCATAGAAAAACAACATAGAGTTGCTGCTCTATTTCCCAAAACACAACAGGGGGATACACAAAATGTGGAATAACCAAATAACAGGAGACAAATCTGGGCATGCAATATTTTCCTTTTGTATTAACTAAGCTAGAAATGGAAATACGTGAAAGATTAAACTAAAACTATTGAAAGAAAACTCTAAACTACAAACTACAATCTGTTGGGAGCTTCATGAGTTGCCCAACCAAAATAGATAACTTCAGGAGCTCACTAGCAGGAGCTATGCAGAGCTCTTCAGGAGCAATCATTGCTCAATCACAAAACAAATAGCTATTGTTGTTCAGGAGCTTTTGGGCACTCACACAGACTTCTCTAAATCACTTAAAGAACAAAAACATTCTCTTCATACTATTGCTACAAAAACTGAGTCTTCCAAAAACTGATGGGGCTTTTTTCCTTCAATTCCTTTTGTCTTTCAAACATTCCCTCTCAAATTCAAAATTACCTACTAGCATTAAATTAGGAATTCAAAAATTCCTACAACATTAACTTCAGGGGTTTTCAGGAATTGCAAGGATGAAGATCCCAAAAACTTTCATTGAAATTGGGGGCTCCTGACAGGTAGGTGAAACAAGGGGCTCTATCGTGAGAGCAGGAGGCTCAAGAATAATAAATTTCCAACAAAATGCATTACCAAGATTTCTATGCAAATGTGTCAAATATCAAAAGAATATTAATAGCACTAACTAAGGTATCATCAATGGCTCAAGGTCTTAGGAAGAACATTTGGAAATGCAGTGACCAAGATAGCATCTACAGGTCACTGTTAATGAAGAAATAAAACAAGTAGAGGTCAAGACATACACAGATTGTGGCCCAAGTCCATGCAGATAGAATGCAAGTGCCAATCCTGACTCATTCACCCATACCTAAAAGATTTTTTAAAATTAATATATGATTTTCATAGGACATGAATGAGTAAGGGTTGAGAGTGGTAACATTAGGCTAAGTTAATTCAAAGGACTACAATTCTAGGAAAGAATACAACAAAGAACAATATGACTTGTATTTATATTTATGCTCATTTAGTAGGTAAACCAAGATTATTGTTGATCAATGAAATACATCATCCAAGAACCATTAACCATAGCATTAATAAAAATATCACACTTGCAACAATAGAGTTTAACAAAAACTTAATAATTAAAAGTCATGCAAGTAGCGGTTGTGGGCCGACATGCATAACTGACCTCAAATCATTTTGAATCTTAATATGGGAATTAAGTTTTTAGGTATGAATGGTTTCCATTACCCACAAGACTTGATAATTTCATCTAAAAGGATTTTTAATATAATAGTTAACCGAAATGTTTATGGTTGAGGAATATTAATATTTTAGCTACCTTTTTCCACTAGTCGGGTTTCATAGAGGGAGTCGGCGACTACCCTACAACTATTACTATCTCATGATGATATTGCTATCAATATTGCATTTGAGCAAATCTCTACTTTCTATGAATTCATATTTAGTTATTGAATCATTCATATATATTGTGGAATAAATTATTAAAGAGTTAAAATTACTTTTTACCAGAAACACAATTCATAGAGAGTCCAACATAGAGTTTCTAACAATTGTTTACACATAATAATTGTTAACAAATCTTTTTGATAATTATTACCAATACATCTCGAAACATTGATTTACAATCTTTTGTGGATACATAATACAATAAAAAAAATTGAGAAAAAATTTACAATTCTTTATATGAAACATATTGAGTGTATTCCTTGAAATTTAAATTCTACTCACTAATATTTCTTGTGCTAGCAATAGGAAATCTTTTTTATAATTTGTAAACCTTGGCTATCCAAGTTAGGATAAACTTAATAACTAGAGAAAAGTATTCAATCACTTATCTTTGTTAATTTCCTTCTACCTCCAATTTCTTTCATCTAATACCCAAAGAGGCAACAATATTCCCACCCCAATTGAATTCCTCCCAAAATGAAGAAAAGTAGCAAAAATAATTAAGAAGAAAACCATACTAATTCACTTAAAATAGAACTCCTCCCAACTCTTCAACTTCCCTCAAAACACAAACCAAATGAAAAGATTATTCAATTAAAAAAATATTTCCCTCCATAAATAAGCTCACATAAAAATCAAGTCACTCTAAAAATTAAACCCCCCTTAAAAATTAAAAACCAATAATTAAAAATTTGGCATTTGGACGTTGTCTCCAATTCTTAAGGAATCTGGACTTCCCACCTACAACATTTCATTAGAAGAATTAGTACATTTTGGGAATTATAATCAAAACATTAAATATAAACGTTGAAATCTTCTAACATCAAATAATTACAAGATCTCTCATAAAAATTAAAGACATTTATTTTTACAGAAATTAAACATTTAACCAAAATACTTTATGACCAAATTATTTTATTAAATGAACATATTATATCATCTATAAGCAAATAAATATCTAAACATACATATAAACATTTATTTCTATAATCCAAAATTATAGTATCCATAAAAAAAAATCTCAACATCAACCATTCCCAAAAGACCAAACTATACAAATATAATATCAAACCAAAGTCTCTAGAACAATGTTAGCTATGACTCAATTTATTTCATTACAAGTGGTATCAAAGCATGATATTAGCACCATGGAGGTAATTCATTTTCTTAAAACTGGTGGTCATTTTGGGAAGCACATTGTCTCTGATTTTAGTATATTTTTTATGATTTTTACATGGTTTTTGAAGAACATATTTGTATAGCTACAATCTAGATTTTAGAGGAATTAGAACATAATTGAGTGATTTATTGCAAAATTTGGGTTTTTTCCCAATTTATTTCAAAAGTGCATATCTTTCAAATTATGCTAAATTGGTTCCTTAGTTTTAGTAAATTATTTAAGAAGTAATAGGATTCTACAATAAAAAGTTCAAATAAATTGGAGTAGAATTAAGCGATTTATTGTATAATTAGGGTTTTCAAAAAAATCACTCCAAAGGCTATAAAAAACCTAATTTTTAGGAATTTTTTGGGAAAGTGTGACCTAGGTTTTGGTAAGTTATAGAAAAAAATTCAAATTATGTTGGATTTATTTTTGTGATTAATTGTAAAATTATTTCTTACAATCATGACGAGGCTTGCAACAAAACAAAAAAAGTATGCTACAAAACCTAAGAAATATTCAAATAAGGATGATGTAGAAATTGAGGATATTAACCCTAATGATGAAATAAATAAGGTCAAGGGTGAAATTTCATGAATTAGGAATTATATAAATAAATTTGATAATAATTTGGACATAATTATTCAAGGAATGAAGTATAAGGGTGAATATTCACCTAATAAGGAGGAAATAAATTTTTTTGTTGGATATGAATTCCCTAAGCTTGCCTCAATTTTCAAGGATCATCCATTGAATAATCATATTCCTAGGCAATTCATACCCAAGTTTTATATGAGAAATTTTGATGACAAGGATCCAACCGATTGGCTTTGCCAAATGGAGAAACTCTTTGATCTTCATCATTTTCCTATTCAACAAAAGGTGGCTATGGCATCATTATACTTGTAACTAGATCAAATTATTTGGTATCATTGGTTATCTGATGAGAAGAGAAAGAAGGGTTGTGTCCTTACATGGTCAATATTTCAAGAGGAACTTTCGACCCATTATGGAGATAAATTTATGGATAGCTACTTCAACCAACTCACTAAATTAAAGAAAATAGGTATGGTCAAGGATTATAATTAGCAATTTCAAGCCCTTTGTGTAAGAGAATAAAATACAACAAAAGAAAATTTTAAGGGATTATTTCTAGGAGGTTTAAAGAGCCACATAAAATTTTAAGAATTGGTATAGAATAATATACACCATACAAGATTTGGTTGAAGATTATAGCCACTGAAGATCTAGGAACTTCATGAAATCACAAGACAAATAAAAAATGAGAGAATTATTCTATTGTATCAAAGGATGTAAATGATAGAATGTGATTGTATTATTGTTGATTTACAAATGAGGACCCATTGGTTATATAGAAAAGGTAAGAAATATGATTAGACAAGATCATGACAAGTGTCATAATCCTATGTCATAAGACAACTAACCCAACTAGTATTAAATGAATTAGGGAACAATCATTAAATTTCAAAGGATAATACAAGATATTATGACAACTAATAACCTTCAAGTAATATTCCCTATCACCTAAGTAAAATTAACATGTAAATAGGACCTATAATTGAAGTAGACAGGTAAAATTCCTAATTACATCAACACCTCCCTTAAGTGCAACTAAGGGAGTAGTAGATTATTATATAAAAGATGAAAATATAGGTCCTAGTTATGAGGTCATCTTAGGTACTCATGTATAAATATAATCTCTCATAAATGGAGAAAAGGAGAAAAACTAAAGGGACAAAATTCCTCTACAAAAGAGAAATAAAAATAAATTTGTCTCACTAATAAATGATAAGGATAAAATTCCATACGAATTAAAAGACCCCCTATAATAGATAAGAAGAGAGATCATGTATCCCCCCTTCAATGTTGATTCTCTTGCAATAATAGTAGATGCTCGAAATTGAATGCAAAAGATGATCCAACTTTACCAAAAAACATTCCTCCCCTTAGGAAGAAATGAAAACAAGATGGTATGTAGGATGTCTTCCCATTCTTGAAGGGAAGATGAGGCAAGAAGAATGATGGCTCTATGTCTTTGAATGATTCCCAAGTGTCTCCATATTGATGTCAACAATTGTTAGACCCCAAATAGGCATTCTATGCCACACTGTAGAAGATGGAAATCCAAAATATCCCAGTGTAGTGTTAGAAAATGTATTTTACATTTTCATAGTATGTTTATACCCCCTTAATTAATTGGACTTAATTAAACCTTAATTATCCCAATTATGCATCCACAAGCCTAATTATTTTCATTTTATGAAAGGGAAAAGTTGGAAATATGATTGTTATTGATGTAAAAAGGGCATCATTGATGTCAAAAAGGAGCTCTGAGTAATATAAGATGGGGAGATTATTGATTGATGTCAGAAAGGCATTAGTGAAGGAAGTAAATGAAATGTTGTAGAAGTTTTGGCATCAGGCCTTGGGTTTACCTTATATCACTTGCTAAAGGAGGAAGGAGTTAGTTGTTTTGGGCTAAGTCCAAAAGGTTTTGAACTTCAAACTTCAGGTGTACCTTGTACTGATTGCATAAAGGAATGAAGAAATAAATGTGTTAATTTAGAAAGGCTTTGAACTTCAAGATTTGGTCATACCTCTTGCCTAGTGCCTCAAAGAAATGGAGGAAGAATGTGTTAAGTCTAAAAAGGTGTCAAGCTTTAGTGTTAAGGCTTACTCCTTAACAAAAAATGGATCAAGGGGTATGAAGAAACCCAAAACCATGACATCCAAAATGGCTTTAGTGTTTGCAGGTCAAAGTTAAGGCTTTCACCTTGACAATTTATTAAGGGGTAAGATGAAACCTCGAAGGCCAACATCCAAAAAGGTTAAAATTGTTAAATTTTGCAAAGGATGGATTTGGGAATCACGTGTTAGAAGGTTGGATCACACCTTACCAAAAGGTAGGTAAGTGGTATGGAGGAAGAGAAAACCTCGACACCAGAAAGGGTTATGTTTGGTAAAGCTTGCAAAGGATATTTTTGGGCATTGCAGTTTGGTAGGAAGGTTTATGCATTGCTGAAAGGTTGGTAAGTGATAAGATGAAAGGGAAAAACCCAACATCTAATAATCTCTTGCATGTTTTAAAGTTTCACGCTTTGGTGTTTCAGAGGTTGGTATGATGGTTTGTGATGGAGTAAAGGAAGGTAAATGGTAATGGGTAAGGCTATTGGTTGAACCCCAACAAGTGTGGAAGAAGCATAAAATATGTGTGTTTGAGATTTCTTATTGAGGTCTACAATGTACCTTAAGTATAAGGTAAGGGAGATGAGTGACTCCCAACCACTGAAAGAAAGGAAATGAAAAGCTATCAAAATTGGAGTATTTCCACAGGATGCTTGTGTTGACTTGTGTTGACCACATGAGTTTGCAGGAAGGTGACATGTGGCTAAAATCGATTGGCTAAGATGATTCACATTGTTATTGTGAATCATTCTGACAAGTTGAAATCAATGATTGTGTAAGATCTATGACCTAGGTTTAAATTGATTGCATCAACGATTGGTTTTTAAATCAAATGATAGCTATTTTATGATTGGTAGATCATGGTGTGTATCTCATGATCAATGGCCTACATTCAAAGATTACATTTTTTTAATTACTAGGTGAATAGAATGGTAGCATGAAAAATGAGATAACTGCTATAACTACATTCTTCTCAAGGATTTTAATAAATGAGTGACACCATTAATGTATAGGTGGCTATGAATTTTGGAACAAGTCGATCAAGTAAAAACCCTAGATTTGATTAATGCCAAAAGTAGAAAATGCATTGAATGAAGTTTATTTTTGTTTCACTCAATGTAAGGAGTCTTTTTTGTGAAGAAATAGATGATTACATTAATATAATTTGGAGGATATTTGATACAAATCAATTCATGCAAATATGGGTATTAAATGTACATGAAACCCTAGATTTGATTCAAGCCAATTATGGAAAATGCATTGAATTTTGTTGGTGCTATTGGGATCAAGGTGCAAAAGAAACTTATTGGTGAAGGCAAGTATGTAGATTCAAATGAAAAAAGAAGATGATGGTGTAGAGAGCTTAGTATGCATAAACTGTGAAAAGTTGTTGCACAACTAAGTGAAAAGAAGGGGAGAGAAAATGACCCTAAGTGAATGATAAAGAATATCATCTAGGGTTTTCACAACAAAGAGGAGAGAGAGTTATGTAGAGGAAGATAAAAAAAAGTATTTTCTAATGTTTAGTGTAGAGAAGAGAAGAGAGGAATGAGTTGTTGAAGCCACAACAATAGAGATAGAGGAAATGCTTGCAGAGAGTTAGAGCAGCATATGAGTAGTTAAAGATTGGACCTGTCATATAGAACTAGATTCAAGTGAATCAATTGTAATCTATAGTTTTAGCTCTATTATTTTTGTTGTAAATATGATTAGTTGGTGACATTAGTGAGTTGGTGCTCAATGTAGGGAGTGGGTACTTCCTTAGAGTTGGTGCTCCTAAACTAGGGCACTAGTGTCTCCTTAAGGTTGGTGTCCTTAAACATTGTATCTAGTGAGTTTTTATTGCAAGGATAGATTAAGACAATAGATCCTAGAAGCTATTCTCATTGTGGTTTTTCCCATATTGGGTTTTTCATGTATATCTAATGTTATGATTTTTTGTGTGTATGAAATATTTGCATGTTGTTCTTTGAATCTACTTAAGGGTTAAAAGATAATTTTTTATTTGATCTACTAAGTTACCACTCACTCTTAGTAGATTATTGTGTTTCAACAATTGTTATCAGAGCCCTAGTTACCTTGAAGAAGCTTAATTAGCTCAGGTAGATCTTAGACTATCAACACAAAAGATGAGTCAAGCAGGTTCATCCTCAAATAAAGCACCTCTCTTTGATGGATCAAACTATACTTTTTGGAGCATTAGAATGGAAGCATATTTGTCTATGTTAGGGTTTTATGTGTGGATGATAGTTGTAAATAGATACACAATCCTTGTTGTACACCTCAGGTTGGAAAGAGAGCATATGAGAATGATTCTAAGGAAAAGAATGTTATTCTTTATGGAACGTCTAGCTCAGTGTTTGTCAAAGTTATGCATCATCAAATAGAACATGATGTCTAGGGAAAGTTGAAGAGCATCTATGAAGGTGATGACAAAGTAAAGTAGACCAAGATACAGACTTACAAGGGCTAGTTTGAAATTTTGAAGATGAGTGAAGAAGAGAATATTGTAGGCTACCTTCTCAGGGTAGATGAAATTATGAATTCTATTAAACATATTGGAGAAGAGATGAAAGAATTTACGATTGTCAAATAGGTACTTATATCCCTACCATCTAGGTATAATTCTAAAATCTCTACAATAGAGGATTCAATAGATCTAGATAAACTCACTATTGATGAGTTGCATGGCACCTTCACCGCCCATGAAATGAGAATGGTAGATGAAAATACCACCAAGAGAGAAGTTGCATTTAAAGTATCCAAGGAAGAAAAGGAAGAAACCTCTACATCTTAGTTTGAGGAGTTTGATGAAGAAGAAGCCAACTTCATTAGAAATTGAGAAGAGGCTCTAGAAAATATAGAGGTAAGTTACCCTTTAAATGCTTTAACTATGGTAAAATAGGTCATTTTTTTCTAAATTCCCTTATAAAGAAAAGGATAACTATGATCAAGAAGAGGATAGTAAAAAGATGAAACCCTACTATTCTAAGAAGAAGAATTTCTTTAAGAATAAGAAGATTCTACACACATAAGAAGAAAGTGATTCATATGATGTGAGTGATGGCTCAGATGATGAACATGATTGTGCCTATGTGGTTAAGGGAAATGAATCCATATTCATGGAATTTGGAACAAACTCTAATGAAGAAGAGGAAGGAGAAGTAGATCTTGAAGTTGAACTCATCTATGCTCTAGATGAGATTAAAATCTTGAGGAAGAAAAACAAAAAATAGAAAAGCTCACACAAATGGAGATTGAGAAGCTAACAAAGAATCTTGATGAATCTAATTAGATGGTGGTAATCTTGAAGACTCAAGTTGAAGAAGCGAATAAAATAGAAGATGTAGCTAATTTTGAACTGTAATCTAAATCTAATGAGTGCATAAAGCTAGAGACAAAAAATGTGGCTTTGAGAAATGAATTAGAAAAGGATAAAGAGAAAATTGATAGAGGATTGAAGCTAAAAGGAGGCTCAAAGATTCTTGATGAGTTGATTATCTCAAAAAATCCTTCAAAAGAAAAATCTAGCTTGGGAGTTGAAAAGGGAAAGAGTTCCACTATCAATGCATCTACTAATTTATACGACGAATTCAAAGCAAAAGAAAAGCTTGGTTATAAGAATGAAAAATCTTGCAAGGAGAATGCCTCTGAACATGAAAAATTAGATAAAGGTACTATTGGGATGAAGAAATAAAAGGAAGAAAAGAAGCATCTAGAAGAGAAGAAGAATAACCAATTAGTCCTTGACCACCTAAGAAGAAGCAAAACTCAAAGGGAGCTAATGCAGATGGTTTCACAAGGGTGAGAGATATGAAGAAGAAAAATTCAAGAAGACCTCCTCATCCTGTACAAAGAAATGTTATGAATAGATATCCCTCATGTTTCTATGGTTATTGTTATACTTGTAATTAGTTTGGTCATAGGGCTACAGAGTGTAGAGTTATGCCTAAAAGAACAAATTTTGTAAATAGAAATTAATTTTCTCCTTCATTGGATATGAATGTAATGTACTATAATTGCAATGATTTTTGTCACATAGGAAAACATTGTAGAACTAACATTGTAAGACCAAAGGCACAAGATAAGAAGCAAGGTATGTTCCCTAGGGTGAACAAAGGTCCACATATCTCTGAAAAGGAGAAAAATAAGGTAGAAAATAGGTCCAAGAAAGTATGGAAAGAAAAAGATGAGAAGGATTCACCCAGAGTGGTTTCTCCTACTTCACATCACTAATTATTAGTGATATGGCATGAGTTTAGGGGGAGCTCTACAAGAAGATCTATTCAACCCCAGAGAAGAGAGAATTTGAAGTCAAGTTAGGTATGATTTTTTTACAAATTTCTAATGACTTGATGGTTGCAGATTTCATGGACACACTCCTCATTTTGATAAAGAGGGAGATCAAAAATTGGTATTAATAGAACCATGGTGTTCTAAAGATTCCCTTTTCCATTGATGTCAAAGGGGGAGAATTTGAGAAAAATGCTTTGTTTCTACGAGATGTGGGGATATGTCAAAGGGTGAGTTGTGACTACAAACAATTGATTATTATGGGGGAGAAAGGTTGCTATGCAGAATGGTTACTGGCATAGCTATGTTGAGATGTGTGCATTCAGACTAGTACAGTTGGTGTAGAGCATTTGGTTTTTCCATCAATGAAAAAGGGGGAGATTGTTGGCAATATAATTGTCATTGATGTAAAAAAATCATCCCATTGATGTCAAAATGAGATCTAAGTAATATCAAATGGAGAGATTATTGATTGATGTCAAAAGGCCATCAGTGAAGCAAGCAATGAAGTAGAAGTTTGTGCATCGGATGTTAGGATTACCTTATATCACTTTCTAAAGGAGGAAGGAGTTAGTCATTTTGAGCTAATTCCAAGAGGTTTCAAACTTTAAACTTTTGGCGTACCTTGTACTGATTGCATAAAGGAATGAAGAGAGAAATGTGTTAAGTCTGAAAGGTTTCGGACTTTGAGCTTCAGTTATACCTCTTACCTAGTGCCTTGAAGAAATAGAGGAAGAATGTGTTAAGTCAGAAAAGTCATCAAACTTTGGTATTAAGGCTTACACCTTAATAGAAAGTGGAGAAAGGGGTATGAATAAAACCAGAACCCTAACACCCAAAATGGATTTAGTTTTCACAAGTTGAAGTTAAGGCTATCACCTCGATAGTTTATTAAGTAAGGGGAAAGATGAAACCCCAAAGGTTGACATCCAAAAAGGTTAAAACTATTCATGTTTGCGAAGCATGGATTCAAGCATCATAGGTCAGAAGGTTGCCTTACCAAAAGGCAGGTAAGTGGTATGAAGGAAGAGCGAACCCTAACATTGAAAGGGTTATGTTTGGTAAATCTTTCAAAGGATATTTTTGGGCATCACATTTAGATAGGAAGGCTTAATCCTTTCCAAAAGGTTGGTAAATGGTAAGATGAAAGGGAAAACCCCAACATATGATAATCTCTTACATGTTTCAAAGTTTCACACTTTAGTGTTTCAGAGGTTGGTATGATGGTTTGTGATGGAGTAAAGAAAGGTAAATGGTAATGTGTGAGGCCAATGGCCAAACCTATGCAAGTGTGGAAGAAGCATCAAACATGTGTTTTTGAGATTTCTTGTTGAGGTTTGCAATGCACCTCAAGTATGAGGTAAGGGGGATGAGTGACTCCCAACCCTTGAAGGAAATGAAATGAAAAGTTTCCAAAATTGAAGAAGTATTTCCATAGGATGCTTTTGTTGACTTGTGTTGATCATGTGAGTTTGCAAGAAGGTGACAATGGCTAAAAGTGATTTTCTCAGCTAGTTCACATTGTTGTTGTGAATCATTCTCATAAGATGACAACAATGATTGTGTAAGATATACGACCCAAGTTTAAAATGAGCCCATCAACGATTGGGTTTTAAATGAAATGATGAGTATTTTATGATTGGTAGATCATGGAACAAATTTCATGATCAATGGCCTGCATTCAAAGATAAGATTTTATCATGAATAGGCTAATGGAATTGTGTCATGAAAATTGAGATAACTACTCTAGCTACATTCTTGTGAAGGATTGGAGGAAATGAGTGACACCATTAATGAATAGGTGGCTATGAAATTTGGAACAAGTCAATCAAGAAAAAACCCTAGATTTGATTGGCACCAACAATAGAAAATGCATTGAATGAAGTTGATGTTTGTTTGGATTGATGCAAGGAGTCTTGTGTGTGAAGAAAAGATTATGAAGAAATGGATGATGCCATTATTACAACCATAAAATATAGAGGATATTTGATATATATTGATTCATACAAATATGGGAATTAAATGTGTATGAAACCCTAGATTTGATTCAAGCAAAATATAGAAAATGCATTGAATCGTGTTGGTGGTGTTGGGGTCAAGGTGTGAAAGAAACTTGTTGGTGAAGGAAAATATGTAAATTTTAATGAAAAGAGAAGATGATGGTGTAGAGAGCACAATATGCATAGGTTGTAAAATGTAGTTGCATGAATAAGTGTAGAGAAGAGGAGAGAAGAATGACCCTAAGAAAATGATAGAGAATATCATCTATGGTTTGCACAACAAAGACGAGAGAGAGATGTATGCAAAGGTAGATGAAAAATCAGTAGTAAAGGAAGGTAGAACAAAGGATGTTCTAATGTGTAGTGCAAAGAAGAGAAGATAGGAATGATTTGTTGAAGCCACATCAACAAAGATAGAGGGAATGCTTACAGAGAGGAAGAGCATCATATAAGCATTTACAGATCAGACTTGTAACATAGAAATAGATTCAAGTGAATCAATTGTAATATGGAGTTGTAGCTCCAATATTTTCATTGTAAATCTGATTGGTTGGCACCATCAAATAGATAAGTTGGTGCACAATAGAGGGAGTCGATGCTTCCTTGGAGTTGGTGCTCCTAAACTAGGGGATTGATGTCTCCTTAGGGTTGGTGCCCTTAAACATTGTAACTAGTGAGGTTCTATTGTGAAGCTGGATTAGGACAATATATCCTAGTAGCTATTCTCACCATGATTTTCCCATATCTGGATTTCGACGTGTATCTAGTGTTATGAGTTTTTGTGTGTATGAAATCTTTGCATGTTGTTCTTTGAATTTGCTTAAGGGTTAAAAGATATAGTTTTATTTAATCTACTGATTAACCCCCAACTCTTAGTATATTGTTGTGTTCCAATAGGAAACCCACATTTAACTAATTCCTACATTGAACTTAGCACCTTGGAAATTAGGTGTCCTAAATTTAGGTCCTAAGACCCATATGTGCAAGGGTGAATGGGTCCCTTTTAAGTATTAGGACCCAATTTTTAATATGTTTTTTTCATCATTTTAATGATTTAAATTCAAATTGCAAAGATTGACTTGAAATGTTTAATTGCCAGGTAATTAAGGAAACACCTATAAATACAAGGTTATTTTTATCAATTCATAGCTAAGCAAAATTATCTAGCATTAATGAAAATTTCACAAGAGAAAATATTATTGTCAAAAGCATTGGAGAGTGGATTTATTAGTCATTTATTGTAGCATTCAAGATCCTATCATTATGTCAAGATTTATGTGTGTTCATGCATGTTTTTGACCTAAAATTGTATGTAGGTTTCAAGTTTTCAAGCATCCAATCAAGCCATTTCATGCAAGATCCAACCTTGGAGTGATGTGTTAGACTTTAGTCCTCCAAGGATAGCCATTAAAGGGTTTGGTGAGGTGTAGCACAAATTTTTCATTCATCATTCCTTCTATTTATAATTTTATTTCATCATCAAGGTTTAATTACCAAACTAGGGATTGACCAAGGAAAACCCTTATACACTGAAAATAAACTTTTTCCTCCTCTTTGTGTATGTGCAGATTTGTAGGTGAAGAAGGAATGAAATTGGATCAAAAGTACAATTTTGCAAAGTTGTCAAGATACAGAAACTCACCTACAAGTTTTATTTTTGGCTTTTTGATAGTCAAACCTCGGGGAATCAGAACCTTAGATTTGACATTAGAGGACTGCAAAAATAATTTTCAGAGCCCTGTATAGAGACCCATTCACCCTTGGAAAAATGTCCTTCAGTTGATCCTAAAACCCAGTTTTGGAGCCAAGTACATACCATCTTAACCTTCTTAGATATATTGGTTAACAATTGTTTGTATCAATATTATCATAATACTTCATGTTTCAAGTGTTAGATCTCATAAGTTTGATTGTTAATGCACTTTTATTCTTCTCTCAAGACTATTGTTTAGTCATTTCTATCATAAGGAAGTTAGGACAACATAGTGTCCAAACCTAGGGTTGACTCACCTTGAGGATTGAAAGTTAATTCTGATCATTTTTCGCACTATCCCTCTTCCTAATGAACATGGGAAAGGTGGATTTGTGATTAGGTGGACACCCCCTTTTGGTATTTGGAATAGATCACTCATTTTTAGGTCTACCTATTTCACCCCCCCTTTTCCCTACATTTCATTTTGGTGAACCTAACCTTATACATCCTAAATTCTAATTTTGAGACATTCAAAACCCTAGATATAGGTTTTCATTAGTTTTTTTTTCATTAGTGTACTTTTGATTGTATTTAGGGTTTAACTTTGCATATTTGCATCATTCAAATTCATAAAAAATCATAAAATTTGCATTAATTTTTCATATATCTTGCATTGTAGTTGCATCAAGAGTATATTTCAGTCATTTAGATTCAAATTCAAATCAAAATTTCATTCCAAAACTTGTTATTTTTTTCACTATTCATCACTATTTTCACTTGTGTTAAGATACCTGAAACTAGAAAAAATTGTCATAGAATTCACAATCTGCAACCTGAAACAAAAATCCCAATCATCAAACCAAAATCATAAACTTGAATTTTTCCAACCCCTATACAATGACCAATTCTCCCTAATGAGTCTAGTTTATGGTCCAATTTTGGGTAGAATTTATGATTTATTTGATGAAGTTGGCATGGACCTTGATGTTAAGTGTTGATATTTTTATGATATTTCCTGAAAACTATAGATATTGGGCCTAATTCTATTTCTACAAATCTTTAATGACATTGGCATGTTATATGTACTATCTATATTAATTCTACCTATGGTTAATTAATTTTCTTTAAGGTGGTTACAGATATGAAATTATTGTGTGTACTAACATTGCCATGCAAATATAACTTGAGGATACTAAATTGAGAAAGACACCGCCAACTGGGCATGCACCATAATGTCTAGCAAGGGAATTGTTCAAAGGTCAAAGGAGGTCAATGGAAAGAGATTCCACATTCAAATAAAATGTAACTGCCTTGTAATGGTCTTTATTGATGTTGAGAAAATATAGGCATTACTACTGTGCTAAATCTGTAGGCACGTTTGACCAGATTCCATGTGTGTGTAACTGCCTCTCCAATTTCTCTATTTTCCCAAAAGTGGCATACTCACAGTTCATGGAGTTGACCACCTTGCTTAGTTGGTAGTATAAATAAGGATCAAATTCTCCTTCTTAAGGGGTTTCGTGATCTGATATTGTACTTGAATTCTTAAGTTTTCAGCAATACAATTATACTACTCTTTTGTACTCATGAATTCTAGTGAATAAAATGAGGTTCTAAGTTTGAGCATCTAATTTTACATTAGTATTAGAGGTTACTCATCCAAGGGGGGCCACTTGGTGAGTATTCCATCCTTTACTTAAGTATTAGTTTAGTATTACTTTCTATTTTGTAATTAATTAAGAATCTGGCATTTACTGTTCCTACAACCACTAGAATTTCATTCTATGATTGTTCCTGTAGCTAAAGCAGACATAGTAGTTTCCTATTTGTTGCTCATATTTTCATTTTTGTCATGCATTTTGGCTTAGTGTAGTTGTTGGTTGATAATCAACATTTCTATTATTCCTTTCCAGCAATTTACTTTCAGCATTGTGTCTTTCTTAGTTGTAGAATGAAAATAGCTACTTTGGATTCCTAGTGCAGATACTGTGTTGACCCATTTCAAGTTCATGTCCCTAGGTTGAAAAGTTAAATTCACCTTCATGATGATTTAAATAGCTATTTAGGTTAGATGTCCAGTCTCTAAATCACGTTTGTAAAGGCCTAGTTGTTAAATCATTATAGGAGGCCAACATTTTTGGTGCCATTGTTGGGGATGGTGTCAAACTAGGAGGTTCTTTGGAGTCATTGATAGATATCTTGTTGTAGTATTTCTGAAAGTTGTTCTTAGTGTACCCCTCATTCAGAAAGTAATGACCCCCCTTATTCTTTACCAATTCTTTGTGTGAGCCGGCTGATAGTGAGTTGATACTGCATGCATAGAAGAAGGAGAAGAGATGCTTATGGAAGATTCCTTCCTAACAATCCTAATCCATTCCACCTAGAAGAGCTTCCAAATCTGCCAAGGAATAGAGAATAAGAAGAGCCAAACCCCTTTGCTAATGCATTTCCTAATTTGACCAGTTATGAAGCTTCCTCTAAAGACCAAAATCAATTTGAGAATCCCTTTGCTTGGGAATTCCACCAAGCAGGCATGGGCAATGCAAATAGAAACAAACCTAACCAACCAACTTTTCCTTTCCCCATTTCCCATCAAAATGGATTTGACAACATCAAAAATATCCCTTCTTTAGCACTTCCCAAGTTTTATGGACTTGTCACAGAAGACCCTGATACCTTCTTGTTTGAGTTTGACATACTCTATAGGAGTTATGACTATACCACTGATTCCCATAGGCTTAAGCTATTTCCCACCACTCTAAAAGAAGTTGCATTAAGTTGGTTCATGAGCCTAGGTAGAGATACTATGGAAACTTGGGAGGAGATGAAGACAAAATTCCCTAAGAAATACAAGGAGTATTGCAGGGGCAGTGACATGAGTGGAGGTGACATTTTTAGGATGCAACAAAAGGAAGATGAGAGCCTGGAGGATTACATTGCAAGTTTTGTTTTCCTACAAAAATATCCATACCATAAACTTAATGAAGACTCACAAAAGTTTCTTTTCCTGTGAGGAATTAATGACAACTACACTGATGCCTTGGACTTGATGGGAGGAGATATCTCCCAAGTTCCTTGGGAGGATATCAAGAAAATATGCCAAAACTATTCTAGGGCATCTTCAAAGAAAAGGGGAGCTTACCAGTCCTCTATGGGTAAGTCATCTACCAATGGAGTTTCAAGGATGGAGATTACACACTTTTTGGTGGATTTCAAGCAATACATTATAAACAATCTAGCCATTCAATTGGATACACTTTAGGCCAAGAAGAAATAAGAGGAGGAAAAGGAAATGTTGGTAGAGTATTGCCCCCATTGCATACAAAAGAAGGACTAAAGATAAAAAATGGTAGCTAATATTGAAAGTGAGCAAATTCCACCTGAGTTCACACCAATCCAGATTGAAGAAGACGAAGTCTACTATGTTGCAAAAAGGATACCTTGGGCTCCAAGACAAGGTATGCCACCAGATCCACTATCTTATGTTGGGCCATATTTCAATTCATATTCACCTGGTAACCAATGGTAGCCCCCATATCCACCACAACCTTGGGATAACCCTCCAAATTCTTGGACCAATCATCAAAACTCTCCACCCCAGTGGTAGCAACCTTAGGGGAATTGGCAGAAATTTCAAGAGCATTGGCAGCCACCTCCAGGAAATTGGCAGCAAACAAATCAATGGAGGGGAGTACAACAATGGCCTACCCAGACAACTAGTTACATGTAGCCACCTTCTCAGCTCCAACAACCTGCTATAATTCCTCTCCCTGCTAATTCAAGCTCAAATGCACCTAAACCTACTCAGCTACCAGCTCATCCCACACCCAACCCAAAGAATAAACCACAACAATAGCATGTATACTTTGTTGATTCAAATCAATTCCCTGCATATGTTGTGAGTGTAACTGACATCCACTTGCGTTTAGGAACTACTTTACCAGCCCCTACCAAGCCCATTATCACTAAGCTTCTTGTGGAAGAGGAAGTGGAACCTCTAAATGATTCCATTCAGTCAAGTGCACTTAAAAGTCCTGAACTAATCCAAGTCAAGTAGACTGAGCAAGAACCACAATTTCCTTAGAGATTGGAAGTTTCCAAGAAAAAGGAAAAAACTGAGAACACAAACTTTGACATCTTGGATCATCTGAAGCATATATGTATCCAGATCCTCTATTCTAGGCCATAAAGGATGTCCCAATCTATGGCAAGGCAATCAAAGAAGCATGCCTCAAGAAGCTAGGCAGGAAAAAGAAAGACCCAACTATAGTTCATGTGGTGGGATAGATGGCTGACATCATGCTTGGGAAAGTGACCATCCCCAAGTACAATGATCTAGGTAGTCCTGTGGTAGCAGTTGTTATAATTTGGATTCAAATAAAGAATGCTTTGATTGATTTAGGGGCAGCAATAAGTGTAATGACTAAGGACACCCTGTAGCAACTAAATGTTGCAAGCATGAGATCTACTCCTATTGTCCTACAACTTGCTGATAGTTCTACTATTAAGCCTAATGGTATAGTGGAGGACCTTGTGGTAATTCTAGACCCCTAGAATTACCCAACAGACTTCATGATTCTTTCTCTCAAAGCTACACTAGGTGGGTATCCCATTATTTTTTGAAGTCCATAGTTAGCAACTACAAAAACATATATTGGATGTCAGTTACATGACATGACCATTTCTGATGGGAAGAGCACCAAAAATTTTATTCTTTATCCTCTTGCTCAGCCATCCCATGATGAGGATAATCCATTTTGATGGTGTTTTCTGCACAACAACAATTTAGACAAGATACAAATATCCTATCTCTCTTGAAAGGTAAATCTCTATCAGCAAGCCTCAAGAGATAACCCAAGGTCTCTAATGTCAGGTCTTGAAAATGCATAAACAACTCACATAACATGTGAAAATGTTGATAATCACAAAGGGACATTACTACAAGCAAATACTGGAACTTCAACTTATCAGATCTAGCAATATAGTGATACTTCAAATCCTAAATCTAACCCAAATGATAAAGAAATGGAAAAAGATAAGGGTTTCAGAGATATTTCTAAAATTAACACTAATCCTAAGATTAACAATGCAAATGAAAAAATACTTGAAATGGACCAATCCCTCAAAAACTAATTCTCGGTTGACCCAGATAAATATGCAATCTTACAGAAATAGTGCAATCTTCTAAGGCATGAAATATTTTCAAATCATCAACATTCATCCAAAACAACCCTATTGCAATTGAAATGAACAAACATTCACAATTGAACTGAGCACAATGAATATTAAATTCTAGGCTAACTTTGTAATGAAACTAACAATCAGCTAGTTGCAAAAAGTATGGACTAGAGATTGTTGCAACACTTCAAGCATCAAATCATAAACACCATTAAATCATCTAACATCAAATCTAACTTATATCAAATAACCTTAAGCAATTTCAAAAGATAGAATCATAGGAACCATGCCAGATAAAACTAACACAAGAAGGACACCAAATCACAATGCCTTTACTTGCATTAAATCATCTAAAGTAGCAACAATTCCAGTCTTCTATTACAACACTTTCTTGAAAATAACCTAATTCCTAACTCCTTTCTCTAGTGCTTAATTCGCTCCAATGTAAAACTATCTAGCCCTTTCAAATGAGGCAATATCCCTATTTATAGAGATTACATCTTATGTCGGCCCAAATAGGGTTACAAAACAATAGGCCCCAAAAATAAGTCGACCAAGAAGAATTTAAAATGAAGTAAAATGTGCATTAAATGCATGTGTTCCATCCAAGTCATCTTGGGATCTCCAACATGGTTCGATCCAACGAATGTCAAGGATGAAGAGGAATAATAGGGAAGCACAAAATCTGATGAGGCATTGCATTAACTACTCTTCCCTTTGTCCTTATCTCAGTCCACTTTATCTTGCACCATCAAAAATACCTTCTGCAAGTCGGCTATAGGTGGAATAACTAACACATTAATTTTCCTCTCAATGGATATGATATCCTCTTTTGACTACTTAACAACTTATCCTAATCCACCTTTAGGGTTTGATACTTATCCATCACTACAATGTATGTGGCTGCATCATCTAACTGGTGTTCGGTAACTAGGTCCTCATTGACTAGAGAATATACATCACGCCACCATTTCCTCAGTTGCTCCAAGCTCAAATGTTTTGGTGCAAACCTTTTTCTTCTTGTCATAAATTTGAAGAAGGAAATGCACTTGTTGTAGATTTTAGTCAGGGTATCCTCAATTTGCATTCCTTGCTTATGCATTTTCTTCAAAACCCTTTTCCTTATTTGCAAAACTTCGTGCCATTCCTAGGGTTTTGCAACTTTGGAAGAAGGAAGAATTCCATCAATTACCAGCTTATCCTCAGTATATTCCATGATGGTCTTGGTCTTTTACAACAAGAGATCAACATCCTCCCTATCTTGAGCTACTACATTCTTCAACCACTATATTGATCTTATAGCATTTCCACCAGTTGACAAGACATCTTTAATGACATTTTCTACTTTGGTTTCCACTCCCTGATACTAGTTCAATGTGGCATGTGTAGTGGTCTTCATCTTCTCCAACTTAGTTATTGTCTCCTTTGGTAGAAAACTTGTTGCAGATGATGAGGAGCTGATTTGACTGATAGATTGCAAGGGTTTCATCAAATCCTATAGATACCTCTTCAATTTATCATTCTTCTTCTTCAAATCTTGCTTAGCTTGCACCTCTTTCTTTAATCTGCTTGAAATAGTAGGATTGGATCCTTCAAATTCTTGAACCTCATACATCATGGAGGTAGGTCCCAAGCTGATAGTTTACACACTGTAATATTTTCTAGTCACCTCATCCTTATTCTTATCTAATGTAGGGGTGGCAATGTGAATCACCTTATTATTGGCTTTATCTCTCTCAATCCTGGAGATAACCCTGGCTTTCTTATTTGCTTTTCCTTTTCCTATGTTTTCTAGTAATTCATCCCATCTGGGAGGAGTATCATTCAACATAATTCCTTTACTCTTTAATTCCTTGTCTAGCCAAGTAGGAATAGTGGAATCCAATTGCACATTACCTTGTCCAACCACATCCTATTGCCCCATAAAGGAATCCATATTCAGATTTTGCTCATCAAGAATTTCTTCATTTTTATCTTCACTTCCCTTTCCTGGATTCCTATCCTCTTCCCCATCATGTTCTTCTTCATGCATTAGTGAAGTATTTTTAGTAGGCACATCTTCCTTTCCTGGATACTTATCTCCTTCACTGCCTACAGGTGAATCCTCATAAGTCACCAAAGAGGGTTGTAACATCTTCTCCATCTTTGCCTCTATATTGTAGAGTTCACCCTCTTTGAATCCTTCCATTTCCTCATCTTGGTGATCCTTTGCATCTTTAGATTGATCTGATACATCATGTGGTTCATGATGAGGAGGAGCATCATTATGTTTTTCTGTAGTAGGGGCCACTATGGGAGTATCTTCCTTTAGTGCATTATCTTTGGGAGAAGGAGTTCTTGACCTCCTTGTGTATTCTTGAGTCTTTTCCCCTAAAATCTCTAAATTTACCACAGGTGGGCTAATTTCTTCTTTCTCCTTAGAAGAATAATCTTTCTTCTTTGAAGTCAGGGTTACCCTTCTCCTTTTGAACTTAGGAGTACTATCTTTCTCTACCTCCTCATCAAGTTGTTCTTCTGTAGACTTCATTGTTCTTAGAATATGCTTCCTCTTTTTAGCAATTGGTTTCCTTTATTTTTCCCCTTCTTTTGCTTGAGAATCCTTGATCTTTATTTTAAAAGGGGAATCTTCCTTAGCTTTACCTTTAGAAACCTACTCACTTGATTCCTTAGTAGTGGAATGAGACTCTAAGTCCCCCATTAGATCATAGGTGCATTGTACACCTTCACTCTCTAACTCCCAAATCTTATGTTTGAGCCATAACTTGGTGTACTTGATTACTGGAGTCTTGATCTACTCTAATTATGTCTTCACTTCCTCCAACCAATACTGAGAGGTCCCTCTGTGCCATCCTAGCTTTGAATTCTTCATAATCCCATTGACCTACATTTGTATATGTGACCTCTGACCAGATGGAAGTCAACTTTCTTTCTGGGATCCTACTCCTTATATCCATTTTGATCCTCTCTACCTTGGAGATAGTAGACTCTTCAACACTTGGATCTGTCTTCTTTCCCTTGGTCTTCTCAGCTATTGTCTTACTTGATTTAGCTTGTATCCAACAAAAAAAACCCAATAAATCCTTTTTATAATATTGGAATCAAAGTTAGTCACCCTTGAATAACATATTCATCATTACATCAGCTCAAAATCATGACAAAAATACCTCAAATCAATCATAAAACACAATCATTTTAAATATGAGATTTTGAGCAATCTAGGGAAAAGCGGCCAGAGAGGAATTCTTGGAAATTCCATGTCAAGAAAACTTCACCGATCAAGCACAAATGTCATTAGTTCAATCATTACAAAATGAAAGGAAAGCATGTATTATCATTTAAATCATCAATATCAACCGTGAGATGCCAAATACACAACATTAAATTCATTCATCTCTTGAATTATTTATAATGCAAAGTCTTTTTGTGAAAATTTGGGAAAATCCATTGGAAAAGGAATTTTGCAAGTAACTCGAAACTCTGAGCCTTTTGTACGCCTTCGAGAAAACGAAAGGGCAAGGGAAAATTGGGAAATTTTGAGGGTGCAAAAATTCTGCGAAGACCTCAGGATCTTGAAATCTTGTCATTTCTCATTATCTCACCCAGATTAATCGAACGATCACAAATTTGAGGCTTTGGGCTTGAATACAACTTGTTTTATGTCTCCTATTGATCATTTTAAGTCCTCTTAGAGGCGAATTGGTGAGGATTGGTGATGCCCTAGGTTGCAGTTGTGATGCCTTAGGTTTAATTTTGAAATCTTCACCATGAATGCAAGGAATGAGATCAGATTAAGCTTGAATTGAACTTTTTTGTCTGGGTAAGCTCAAGATAAATTTTTTGGAACATTCCTAAGTGAGCTACTAGCTAATGAAATTTGAGATAGGTTCACTAACTCACTCAAGGAATCATCCTCAATCAAGAAAACTATCAAAACCCTATATCACAACAAAATTACTCACGAGTCAAACCTAAAGGAGTGGTTTGGGAGGGCTTGGTGCTGAAAAATGACTGATTCAACTAGGGTGCCTTAACTAGGTTCTAAGAATTTGCAAAAAAATAAACTAAACCCTAGTTTTGGAAAACTTGACGCCAAACCTATGAAATTTGATCTCCGAATTCATTTAAAACATTAAAACATCACATTCATTCATCATCCAAAAGGAAAGGAAAAAGTTACATACCATTGATGAAGCAAATATAACTTCAAAGTAGATCAATAACAAACTTGGACGCACTAGAAATAGGTGCAATGAAAATGAAAGAAATTTGTTACTGAATCCAAAAATTGACTAATCCAATCGCCAAATTGCTAAACACTTAAGACCAAAATCTCATAAGAAACAAAGAGAAAATGATGAAATCCTAGTCACACACAATCCCTCAAGAAGTCACCTAAATACTTGTTGTAGAGATCATACTATCAAGCATTGATGTCGTCGAAAAGACAGGTTAGGACACAATTTGGGAATTGAACGAAGTGATAGAATTTTGAAGAAATCTAGTCCATGCAGAATTCTGTGAGGTGCCAGAATCTTTGAATCATAGGGTTAAAACTTTCTCATCGAACTTTAAGGAAAACTGGGAAATTCCACCCAAAGCGGAAATTCTTGAAGACAGTGAAAAATCTGGATTTTATCCAAAACTTGGGATTTTGAATGCATAACTTGAAGGGATCATTAGTGCAAGCAAGATAAACATTCAAGCTCATTCCCAAGCAAGAAAATACTCAAAACAAAATGGATAAATCATCAGAAATTAGAGAAAAAAGGGGGTCCCTACTTTTAGTGGGGCATTTGTGTGAAAACTACACAACAAATGGCAACTTTGCTGGGGAAATGCTCTAGAGAATTTTAGTGACAATATGGAATCAAGAACCTAGAATCTCTAATTTCAGTCCTTGCATTAGATCACCAATTTAGTAGAGCTTCAAGATTTAGAGGTAGACAAACCTTTCATATGCCAGGGTCAATGTGTGTGCATGTTTATTCATTTCCCTTTCCTTAGTTGCAACAGGGGCCAAATTTATTCTGACTAGGTTATGTAAATATTTTGACTCCAAAAGTAGTCTAGATAGAGCCTCGCTGCCAGTTATGTGTCTATAGCCCCAATGAGGTTATCACTGTAGTCCTCTCAAGTATAGCTCTACTGCCAGCCAGGCATCCATAGCCCTGGTAGAGATACTTGGATACCCCTGATAGGTTGAATTCATTCTTTTGATTTTCAATATCTTCTTTTGATTTCTTTTGATACTTCTTTTCTTTTCACTTTTTGTTTCAACCTGTGAACAATGAAGTTCACACTCAGGGTTGAGAAACACAGTGGCACTAAAGCAGAAATAAGATTTTTCACCTAACTAGACTTCATAAGGACCCTATGCTCCTTTGGAATTTTAAAGATCTGTGTAAAGATATAAGACCTAAATACATTCCATAGTTTAATCTAACCCATGACTTATCCACTCGTTCCACTTAATACATGTGACACCAATACATGACTTTAACCAATTGACTCTGAAAGGATGATTGAAGTTCTTAAGAGAAATATTCAAAATAGTCCCAAATAATAAATGTGTGTCATGCAAATGCAGCATACCCAAAAGAAAGTAGGAAAACCCAAAAGATAAGTGGAGAAAAATAAAACCAAACCAAAAGTAACAAACCGAACAGAAACCTACTCTAACCAAAACAAAAAAAACAAGCAAAAAATAAACCTAATCTAACTATGTATAGGAAAAGAGTTGTAAAGAAGTCAGGATTGGAAATAATGCTTCAGGTACTGCCCATTGACAGGCATTGGGATATCCTCTCTAGTGAGAGTTTTCAAGCAAAAAGAATTATCCCCTAGAATCTTCGAAATCTGATAAGGGACAAGCCAAAGTTTGTCAAATTTATCGTGCTCTCCCTTATGGTCATGGGAATTATCCTAGTAGAGAACCAAGTTAGAGATTTGAAAGGATTTAACCTTAACTCTCCTATCAACCCATCTTTTGACTAAACACTGATGTTTGGCAAAGTTTTCAAGGGCTTCATCTCTTTTTTTCTTCAAGGTGTAATAGTTTAGCAAGTTGGGCTTCCCTTTTATCCCCTTCATCATAATATTCATTAATGAACTATAGGGTGGGGATTTTAACTGGATGGGAAACACAGGTTCTAGCCCATAAACCAGATGGTAAGGGGAAGTTCCTATGAAAGTCTTGGGTGTTGTCATAATAGTGGTTTACAATTCCTAAGAGGAACGAATTTTAGCTAAAATCACATATTTTTAGAAAATATAATGATTTAAGCCTTAAAAATTTCCATTTTAAGGATTCCAATTGAAGAGGGTTTAATCAAATCACCTTAGATCAAACCCCCTTGGATAGAACCTTGCTAGTTTTAAACCATACCTATAAATGCGTCTCCTTTACACCTATCAAAATGCTGACAAAAAATCACTTTTGATTTATATTTTGCAGGATCAAATGAATCCATTTAAAATTTATTTCAAATGATTATGGTATTCCTCAGAACAAGCTATCCAATGAATATAATTTTAATATGTTTTGGTTTTGTTATGTATTTGTTTTTTAAGTTTTATTAAACATAGGTTTTTCATCAAAAATAAATTTCTTTGTTCTTCACATGTGGAAAAATAGAAGATTATCAAAAAAAAAATTGAAAAATATGAGTACACTAGATATTGAAGTCCTTGATCCAAGAAAAAAAAAATAAAAATATACAAAAAAAGTTATGTTATATAGTCGTGTGTCTGAATTGTAATTCGTTTGAATTTGAAACTTGATTAAGGAAAAAATATTCAATAAAAAACTATCTAACTGAGTGGAAGCACTAGATATTAGAGTTACAAATCTAAATTTGAAAGAATTAGAATTTTATCCTTCATGGAAAAAAGTTATGCTATACGGTGTGCCACTTTTAAAAAAATGTTGTTTTCTGAAAAAAATCTATTTTCGGGAGATGGAAAAGAAGTGAAATTTGATTCCAAAAATTTGAAAAAATATTTTTAGAATCTACAGACAAAATTTGATGAGACTCTAGTTTGCACCATCTTCAAATTCCTCACAGTTTAGCCGCTATAGGTGCCCGAATGTGAAGATTTAGTTAAAAATAATAATTTCAGTGTCTAGTTTGGCCAAAAATTGTAAACCACTATTATGGGATCACCCTCTTATGTCTTGTACAATTTGCACAAAGAGAAAATCGAAGCTGGGTATGCCAGTCCTTAGGGTTTCTTTCTAATAGCTTACGAATGACTGTCAGGAGGTTTTTGTTGGAGGCCTCAGCTAGACCATTACCCTGGGGGTAATAATTAGATGCAAATTTAATTATAATTCCATGATCAAAGGCACAGTTAGATAATTTCAATGATGAAAATGTAGGACCATTATCACAAACCAAAGACATAGGACATCTAAAGTAGTTGATAATACCTGATTTGATGAAATTGATTACCACTTCAAAAGTACACTGTTTGCATGCAAGAGCCTCATTCCATCTTGTGAAATAATCAGTAATAGTGAGAATATATCTATGGCCTACAAAAGAAGGTGGATTGATTGGACCTATGAAGTCCATTCCCCACTATGCGAAAGGCTTTACCTCAAAAAATGGTTGAAATTGGAGTGTTGCATGATTTTCTCTAGTAGTTGCAGTCTGACATACATGACAATTTTTGATATGATTATGTGTGTCCTTGAACAATGTGGGTCAGTAATAACCAGCTCTCAAAATTTGATTTGTAGTGGAAGGTGTAGATCCATGGCTAGTGCCATATCTATCATGAAATTCTGCCATGACCCTTTCAGCTTCTTGCTTTCCCAAGCATCTTAAGTAGACACCTTCATGGTTCTTTTTGTATAGAACAACTCCCTTCAACAAGAAACTATCACTTTTCAAGTACAATGCTATTCTTTGTACATAATTAAGGTGATTTGAACACTGTTGATTCAAAAGATAGTAAATAATGTCATCATACTTGTCCCTAGGAGAAACGTCTTCAAGATTATAATGTT
This sequence comes from Sequoia sempervirens, assembly GCA_007258455.2. Lineage (NCBI taxonomy): Eukaryota > Viridiplantae > Streptophyta > Pinopsida > Cupressales > Cupressaceae > Sequoia > Sequoia sempervirens. The sequence continues at coordinate 184,727,049 of VDFB02047230.1, read as the reverse complement.
GGGTTGCAAGGCCAGGACCCATTTCTGCCATTGTTCTAGTAAGCCCTTGCCCTCTTACCAGCTTCATGGGCTGAATCTCAATATCATACTCCTACAACATAGTCATCCACTTAGCTCTACATTCTCCTAGTTCATTTTGCATCAGCAACAACTTGAATGCAGGATCTGGCACTATTGCAAAGACCTTGTTCCTTAGAATATAGTGTCTAAATTTCTTCACAGCCCTAACTAAAGCATAGGATTTCTTTTGCACACTTGGGTAATTTAGTTCTGCATCTTTCAGTGGTGCACTCATAAATGCTATGGGGTGTTCATTCCCTTGATCAAACTTTTGGGTCAACATGCCAACACAAGAGTGATCAGAAGAAAATGAATATATGTAAAATGGCTTAGCATAATTAGGACTCACCAAGACTGGGGCTTCAACAATAGCCCTTTTCATTTCTATAAATACTTCTTTAGCCTCTGCATTCCATTCAACTTTAGCTTCCTACTTTAGCATGGCATTCAATGGCTTGACTATCTCAACAAATCTAGTGATGAACTTTTGTACAAAGTTAATCTTACCAAAAAATGATTTCATTTCTTTCTTACTAGTAGGTGGTTGAATCTTGAGTATGGCTTCCACTTGTTTAGGATCAATAGCAATACCTTTCTTTGAAATAATGTGCCCCATCAATTTTCCTTTAGTTACCCCAAAGATGCATTTCTTTGGGTTAAGGGAGATGTCGAACTCTCTACACCTCTAAAATACCTTACATAAGTCTTCTATATGATCACCTTGATTTTTGGAGAAAACTATCAGATCATCCATATAAATTATGATCCACTTACCAATTATGTCCTTAAAAGCAATGTCCATAGCTCTCTGGAATGTAGCTCTAGCATTGATCAATCTAAAGGGAATCCTTTTGTAAGAAAAAGTGCCCCACTTTGTGGTGAAAGTAGTTTTATGTCTATCTTCATATTGTACCATAACTTGGTTATATCTAGAGTAGCCATCTAGAAAAGACATCATTTGAGACCCATTAACAATCTAAAGCACTTCATCTAATGAAGGAACTGGATAGTTATCTTTTTCTGATGCTCTATTAAGGTTGCTAAAATCCACACACAACCTGATCTCCCCATTTTTCTTTCTCACAGGGACCAGATTCACAACCCAGGTTGAATTTCTGACTAGGAATATGATCCTGGTAGACATCAACTTTTGCACTTCCTTTTGGATTATGGGTTCTAGCAGGGCATTGACTGACCTTTTCCTTTGCCTAAAAGGTATTTCTCCTAGCTTTAAACAGATAGTATGAGTTATAATTGAAGTGTAATATGTCTTCAGGTCCTCATAACTCTAGGCTATCACGTCTTGATACATATGCAAGGCATCAATGATTCCTTTTCTCTCCTCAAGAGTACACACTTTACCAATGAAGACATTTTTGATATCATCTGGAGTCCCCATGTTATATGTTTCACATTGTCCACTAATGGAATCCTTCTTAGCATCTTGCTCCTAATCTCTGACCTTATCCACATCAAAAATCCTCTCTAGCTATACCATTCCCCTTGGAATAGTATTAGTCTTCAAATTAATAACCCCTTCCAAATCCATCTCTGCTTATTGGGGCTCAGCTTCATTAATGATCTGAGAAGTAAAGACATCTGAACTTGTAATAAAATCCAAATTATGCTTATCGCCTTCAAATACCTGAAAGTTGGTCACATTGTCAAGCACTGAAGGCACTGGAGTTAGCTCCATAGTAAATTTCTTCAGTCCAAAAAGAGACAAAGGCTGCAAAGTACTAGCCACTTGAGCTAGGGAGTTTTCCATTTGGTTCGTATTATGTGGTATCACTTAGATATTGAAGGCATCAAATCCCTCAATAAGGTCCCATACTCTATGCCTATTGTAAATAGGGAAAAATTCAGATTTAATGTATTGAAAACAACTAATTAACTAAACCCTATCAAGCACCATGAAGCACAAACTAGAATGAAAATGCAAATAAACAAAGGAAATGCAAACCCATGTTTCAAACTAGACTTGATTGACCTGCATGGCTCTTCTCCACCTACATGAGAATGCAATATTTTGAAGGTTGATTGTTGGATGAATGTTGGTTGCTCAATTCAGTAGCATAACATTGACATGGGGATGATAGATGAATGACAATAGATAGAAATGGATGAAAGACTCAAGAATGATTTTGACAGCATAAGGACACTTGAAGAATCAACCCCCCAAATGGATTATGAGAGAGTTTATTTATAGGAAATGTCTGATTTGGATTGATGGTTGAGATTGAATGCCAATAAGATGTCTAAATCAATGGCCAAGATTGAAAGTTGTAGTATGGACTAGGGTTAGGTCAAAATTAGGGCAAATGATAAAGATGAAGGGTTGAGATTGAATTATGAGATAATTCAATCAAGGGCCAAGATTAAATGAGATGTAAAGAGATAATATTTGATGTGGAAGATAAGATTGACATGAACAAAGAGGTTGCTGAAGAAATTAAATAATAAAAATTATTTAATTTAGGTGGCCAATGAATAATTATTTAATTATAGAGGAATGTGACAAAAAGAATCATTTTGAATTAAATAATGATTTAATTCAAAATTCAAGAGAGTGGACCAAATTAAATAAATAAAATTTATTTAATTTATGAGAGAAGAGGCTAAGGAATAATTATATAATTAAAAATAAATATTTAATTATAGTGGAAAATGGACAAAAAAATTAAATAAATAAGAATTTATTTAATTTTAGAAAGAAGGGGACCTAATTAGTGACGTAATTAAATAAATAAAAATTTATTTAATTAATCAAGGGAGAATAAAGATAAAAAATGAATTAATTAAATAATTAAAATTATTTAATTAATAGAAGACATATGACTTTAGAAAATAATTAAATAATTAAAAATTATTTAATTATTAAGAATGAAAGGGGCAATGTTGAATAATGTAAGTGTTGCAAGCCTAGGACAATTTTATGTGTCTACACCTATAATTGGTCATCCTTCTATCATGGAATGAGTATTTCCTTCTAACTTGTTTGACCACCAACTTAGAATCCCCAAAGACTTGCAAAATTTTGACCCTTTTCTTTAATTCTATAAGCAACCCATGAATCAAGGCCTCATATTCTACTACATTATTGGTACAATGAAATTGGATTCTATGAGCAGCAAAGAAATTTTTACCTCTTGGATTGATTAGCTCAAATCCTACCCCAGCTCCTTGCTTTGATTTGGATCCATCAAACCTTAAGGTCCAACAACCAACAACTCCAAATTTTCTTGTTGTATCCCCCATATCATTGCTGTTGGAAGGTTCTTCAAAAAGCATCACCTTCTTCCCTTTGGGATCTTCTTGAATATTCTGTATATTGATTTTGACTGCTAGAGTAGGGTGGATACATCTCTGCACTTGTTCTACTGTAGCTTGGCACAAGCAATAGTCTAATTCAGAGTGGGAAGCATTGTGAACTTTACACCAATTGGGCAAGAGTAATTCTCCAAAATTCATTCCTTTTCCCAAATGAATCTGGTCTTCAATGCACTTCTGAATGAATTCTTGGAAATTATCCAGAAGGCTGAGCTAGTTATCTTTAGGATCATCATCATTAATTGGCTCTCCCAGGGCTCCAGTACCACTAGATTTGGCTATAAGATCAATGGGTGTAGTATGTAGCATAAGAATTTCTTCCACATTAGATTCTTCAAAAGGGGCCACCAGCACATAACTACCCATGCTCACCTCTGATATCAATATTTCATTCGAAGTATTCTAGTATTTTTTGATCATATATTTCATCCTAGGCTCTCTTTCAATCCTGATTTGGTTTGGAACTCCCTTCAAGGGAAGCCACATGTGATATTTATCAGTTGATACATATCCACTTAGGGCCTTAATAAAGTCTCTTCCCAAAATCAAACCATAAGCATTAGGTATATTTGCCACCTGTATATTAATAACTTGTTGAATTCTAGGATTAGAGGCAATTTGCATGTGAATCATGTTCAATTCCCCTACAACATTAACTTCAGTTCTATCCAATTGAGTGACTTTATTTTGGGAGTCAGTAGGGGTGATTCCTAAAGCTCTACAGACACTAAAAGGCATCACATTGGTGGAAGCACCTAAATCCAACAAGCAATTGTGCAAGTTCTTACCAAATATATAGACATAAATAAAAAATGGAGGTGTTTTTGTTCTTCCTTGAAACGGAGTTAAAGGGGTATCAACCTGGGCAACTTGGGTTTTATCTTTCTCTTTTCCTTTATCTCTAGGTTGTGTGTGAACTTGATTTTGATCATTTATTACTTGAAAACTGGATGTTTTATTAACACTCCCACTGACTGACCTATCTTGTGGTACTGAACTTGCATTGTAAGCTCCCTAAACTGCATATCTAATAGTTGGGACTCTCAATAATTCAAATGCAAAGAGACTTACCTTTAGCCTTTTGAGTTCTTCTGCAACATATATGGTCAGTTGTTTTACATTCAAGTCAGTAGGAGCCTCTTTGGGTCATTCCATCACCTTGTCTTTTCTTGTTTCAGTAGTCTGCCCTTTTTATAAATCCACTTGTCCTTGATCTTTAGATAAGTACTGTCTAGGAACATGAGGATATGTTGGATTATTGTTGGCATTGGGATTTGGAGATGTGGTGAAGTTTTTTGGAGGAATAGAAGTGGTGAATGGGCCTCCATCTTGTAGACATTTGTGTGGCAGATCCCTCAAGTCATATTTCTTAACAGGTTGTTGGAATGTCTACACCTCTTCAACATAAGTTTCTTCCTCATCCATGAGGCCATTATAATTCACAGGATTGTCATCAAACAACTATGTAATTTCATCTCCATTGCACACTTGATCTTCTTCCTCTCTAGATTGGCTTGATTATTCTTCAAGCACATTCTCCTTACTTTGCGAATAAGGAGCATGATTTAGCACCAACACTGATGAGTCATAAGGAGTAGATGGTACCAACTCTTGGTTACTTACATTATTCTCCACCTCCTATTGAAAGATTGAGGTAGTTGTTTGGAACTCAAGACAGTCTAATTCAGAATGTTGGCTTGTCTTATGGAGCCTACACCAGCCTAATAAAGTAGCTTCAGCTAGATATACACCATTTGGAGGCTTCTCTTGATTAGCTGGTTGATCCAATGGGGTGGGAATACCCCCATTGTTAGGCCTTGTATTCCAAGTCATGTTCTATCTGGGTGGTTGTCTTTTGTTGAATCCTTGTCCACCAACTTTCCCTCTATCAAAGTTCTAGCTTGAAGATTGTCCCTTATAATAATTTTTTCCTTTGTCATAATTATGTCCTCTTTCAAGGTGTTGTCCCCTATCAAAGTGTTGTCCTTGTTGAGATTCTTGACTTTCCCTATTATGATTGGATTGCATACTCCTTTGAGCAGACAAGAGTTGACTATTCTAGTTTCTTAGATAAGTGACCTCCATGTTCAACTTCTTCACATGTTCAGTCAGTTCATCCAACCTTTCCTTCAAATAATTATTGCATGGAGTCTGGTTCACATTGTTTTGAGGATATCCTACTATAGCACCATAACTCAGCGACTAGTTCAGTATCTCAGAATTTTACAAATATGTGGTGAAACTAGTCTAAGGTTGTGGATGAAGAGGTTGATTAAAATTTTTTCGAGGATGGCTGACCATAGGTGAAGCTTGATTCATAGGGAGTCTTGGGTGAGGAACCAGAGGAAACTAAGGTATCAGATTCATGATAGGAGTATGGCTGGCAAGAGCTTTATTAAGAGTTGGGACCTCCCTAGGGTGAGCAGTGGGTCCTAATGATGGTAAATGCCTAGATAAGTGTTTTCATAGATCATTACTAACCTTCATGTGTATGCATCAAGTAGGTTGGTCAGAGGATTGTTCCTCCACTTCATTAAGGTAGCTATTAGACTATTGAGACCCTCATAATAGACTTCTAAAGTAGTGGCATCATCTACAACATAAGGAGCCTACAGTTGGGTATAAGCATGATGAAACCTATTGTTAAAGGACCCTATAGGCTCATTGATCTCTATCTTAACCTTAGTGAACTAAAGGTAAAGCTCATTTGGACTAATGGGAATCCTGAACTTCTACAGAAATGCAATCTCTAGCTCAGTCCAATTATAAATAGACCCAACAGGAAAATTATTGTACCAATAGAACACATCTTCTCCTAGGGAATACGGGAAGAGCCTACACAATACATCCTCATGATTGATTCCTCTATCCCTAAGGAAAGTCTAAAAAATCTTGATATGTTCCACTGTAGTCTTATTGGGATCATTAACATGGAACTTAGAACAAAAATGTTTAGGTTTCTTGGGCATAACATTATAATTATTGAAGGTCAAGGGAGAGGGATTGTTGGCAAGGAAATCCATTGGTGGGGGTGGGGGTGGAGGTGGTAATGGTTGATTTATGGCTTGCTAGGGTTGTTGAAAAGGGTTGGCTTCTGAATTGGATGAGAATGGACTTGATGAAGATGAAGATGATGGAGATGATGGAAGTGGCTAGGTCGATGATGATTCTCCCCTTCTTCTAGTCCTTCTTGACCTAGTATGAGCATGCAACTCTTGGAATTCCTCCTCACCTAGAGTGGATCTAGTTCTTCTAAATCTTTTAGGAGAAATCGTAGAAAAAAATTGATCTAGCTTGCTTATTCAAGCCCTCCTTCTAGCGCCAATATTTTGATGGTGTTTTCTGCATAGCAACAACTCAGACAAGATACAAGTATCCTATCTCTTAAAAGGTAAATCTCTATCAACAAGCCTCAAGAGACAACCCAAGGTCACTAATGTTAGGTTTTGACAATGCATATACAACTTAGATAACATGTGAAAATGTTGATAATCACAAAGGGACCTTACTACAAGCAAATACTGGAACTTCAAACTTATCAGATATAGCAATATGGTGATACTTCAAATCCTAAATCTAACCCAAGTGATAAAGAAATGGAAAAAGATAAGGGTTTCAGAGAGATTTATAAAATTAACACTAATCCTAAGATTAACAATGCAAATGATAAAATACTTGAAATGGACCAATCCCTCATAAATAATTCCTGCTTGATGTAGATAAATCTACCATCTTACAAAAATGGTACAATCTTCTAAGGCATGAAAGATTTTCAAATCATGAACATTCATCCAAAACAACCCTATTACAATTGAAATAAATAAACATTCACAATTGAATTGAGCATAATGAATATTAAAGTCCAAGCTAACTTTGCAAAGCAACTAACAAGCAGCTAGCTACAAAAATTATGGACTAGTTATTGCTACAACTCTTAAAGCATCAAATCATAAACACCATTAAATCATCTAACATCAAATTTAACTTATATCAAATAACTTTAAACAATTTCAAAAGATAGAATCATAGGAACCATGCCAGATAAAACTAACACAAGAAGGACACCAAATCACAATGCCTTTACTTGCATTAAATCATCCAAAGTAGCAACAATTCTAGTCTTCTATTACAACACTTGCTTGAAAATAACCTAATTCCTAACTCCTTTCTCTAATTCTTACTTTGCTTCAATGTAAAACTATCTAGTCCTTTCAAATGAGGCAATACCCCTATTTATAGAGATTACATCTTATGTCAGCCCAAATAGGGTTACAAAACAATAGGCCCCAAAAAATAAGTCAGCCAAGAAGAATTCAAAATGAAGTAAAATGTGCATTAAATGCATGTGTTCCATCCAAGTTAGCTTGGGATCTCCAACATGGTTCAATCCAATGCATGTGAAGGATGAAGAGGAATAATGGGGAAGCACAAAATCTGATGAGGCATTACATTAACTACTCTCCTCTTTGTCCTTATCTCACTCTAGTTTATCCTGCACCATAAAAAATACCTTCTCCAAGTTGGCCATAGGTAAAATAACTAACACCTTAATTTTCCTCTCAATGGATTTGATGTCCTCTCTTGACTGCTTAACGACCTTATCCCAATCCACTTTTAGGGTTTGATACTTATCCATCACTGTAATGTATGTGGTTGTATCATCTAACTAGTGATTGGTAACTGGGTCCTCATTGACTGGAGAATATACATCACACCACCATTTCCTTAGTTGCTCCAAGCTCAAATGTTTTGGTGCAAACCTTTTTCTTCCTATCATAACTTCAAAGAAGGAAATGCACTTGTTGTAGACTTCAATCTGGGTATCTTCAAGTTTCTTTCCTTACTTATACACTTTCTTCAAAACCCTTTTCCTTATTTGCAAAGCTTCATGCCATGCCCAGGGTTTTACAACTTTGGAAGAAGGAAGAATTCCATCACTTACCATCTTATCTTCAATATATTCCATGATGGTCTTGGTCTTCTACAACAAGAGATCAACATCCTCCCTATCTTGAGCTAGTACATTCATCAACCACTCTATTGATCTTATAGCATCTCCACCAGTTGAGAGGACATCTTTAATGGCATTATCTCCTTTGGCTTCCACTCCCTACAACTAGTTCAGTGTTGCATGTGTAATGGTCTTTATCTTCTCCAACTCAGTTATTGTCTCCTTTGGTAGAAAACTTGTAGATGATGAGGAGCTGATTTGGCTAATATATTGCAAGGGTTTCATCAAATCCTATAGATACCTCTTCTATTTCTCATTCTCCTTCTTCAAATCTTTCTTAGCTTGCACCTCTTTCTTTAATCTGCTTAAAATAGCAGCACTAGAGCCTTCAAATTCTTCAACCTCCTGCATCACAGAGGCAGGTCCCAAGCTGATAGTTTGCACACTGTAATCTCTACTATTCACCTCATCCTTATCTTATCTGATGCAGGGGTGGAAATGTGAAGCACCCTATTATTGGCTTCATCTCTCTCAACCTTGGAGATAAGCATGGCTTTCTACTTTGCTTTTCCTTTTCCTATGTTTGCTAGTAATTCATCCCAATTGGGAGGAGTATCATCCACCATAATTTGTTTACTCTTTAATTCCTTGTCTAGCAAAGTAGGAATAGTGGAATCCGACTGCACATTACCTTATCCAACCACATCTTGTTGCCCCATAGAGGAATTCATATTTAGATTTTTCTAATCAGGAATTTCTTCAATTTTATCTTCACTTCCCTTTCTTGGATTGCTATCCTTTTCCCCATAATCTTCTTCATGCACTGGTGAAGGAGTTTTAGTAGGCACATCATTCTTTCCTGGATACTTATCTCATTCACTTCCTATAGGTGAATCCTCATAAGTCACCAAAGGGGGCTATAACATCCCCATCTCTTCCTTTGTATTATAGAGTTAACACTCCTTGAATCCTTCCATTTCCTCATCTTGGTGATCCTCTACATCTGTAGATTGATCTAATACATTATGTGATTAATGGAGAGGAGGAGCATCCTTATGTTCTTCTGTAGTAGGGGTGACTAGTGGAGTATCTTCCTTTGGTTCATTATCTTTGGGAGAAGGAGTTCTTGACTCCTTGTGTATACTTGAGTTTTGTCCCCTAAACTCTCCACATTTACCATAGGTGAGCTAATTTCTTCTTTCTCCTTAGAAGACTCATCTTTCTTCTTTGAAGTTCGGGTTACCCTTCTCATTTTGAACTCAAGAGTACTATATTTCTCTACCTCCTCATTAGGTTGTTCTTCTACAAACTTCTTTGTTCTTAGAATATGCTTCCTCTTTTTAGCAATTGGTTTCCTCTATTTTTCCCCTTCTTTTGCTTGAGAGTCCTTGATCTTTATTTTAAAAGGAGAATCTACCTTAGCTTTACATTTAGAAACATGCTCACTTGATTCCTCAGTAGTGGAATGAGACTCCAAGTCCCCCATTAGATCATAGGTGCATTACACACCTTCACTCTCTAACTCCCAAATCTTGTGTTTGAGCCATAACTTGGTGTACTTGATTACTAGAGTCATGATCTACTCTAATTTTGTCTTCTCTTCCTCTAGCCAATACTGAGAGGCCCCTCTCTTCCATCCTAGCTTTGAATTCTTCATAATAACATCAACCTACATTTGTATCCTTGACCTCTGACCTGATGGAAGTCAACTTGCTTTCTAGGATCCTACTCTTTATATCTATTTTGATCCTCTCTGGCTTGGAGATAGTAGACCCTTAAGCACTTGGATCCATCTGCTTGCCCTTGGTCTTCTCTACTACTATCTTACTTGATTTAGCCTACATGCAGCAGAAAAAACCTAATCAATCCTTTTTATAATATTGGAATCAAGGTTAGTCACCCCTAAATAACATATTCATCATTACATCAACTCGAAATCATGACAAAAATCTCTCAAATCAATCATAAAACACAATCATTTTAAATACATGATTTTGAGCAATCTAGGGAAAACCTGCCAGAGAGGAATTTTGGGAAATTCCATGTCAGGCGAATTTCACCGATCAAGCACATATGTCATTAGTTCAATCTTTACAACATGAAAGGAAAGCATGTAACATCATTTAAATCATCAATATCAACCATGAGATGTTGAATACACAACATTAAATTCATTCATCTCTTGAATTCTTTATAATGCAAAGTCTTTTTGGGAAAATCTAGGAAAATCTATCGAGAAAGGAATTCCACGAGGAACTCGAAACTCTGAGCCTTTTGCATGCCTCCAAGAAAACAAAAGGGCAAGGGAAAATCAGGTAATTCTGAGGGTGCAGAAATTCCACGAAGACCTCAAAATCCTGAAAACTTGTCATTTCTCATGATCTCATCCAAAACAATTGAACGATCATAAATTTGAGACTTTAGGCTTGAATACGACTTTTTTTATGTCTCCTATTGATAATTTTAAGTCCTCAACTCTCTCAGAGGTGAATTGGTGAGGATTGGTGATTCCCTAGGTTGTAGTTGTGATGCCTTAGGTTTAATTCTAAAATCTCTACCATGAATGCAAGGAATGAGCTTGGAGTAAGCTTGAATTGAACTCGTTCATATGGTTAAGCTTAAGATAAATTGTTTGTAACCTACCTAAGTGAGCTACTAGCTAATGAAATCAGAGATAAGCTCACAAACTCACTTAGGGAATCATCCTAAATCAAGAAAACTCTCAAAACCCTAAATTACAAAAAAATTACTCATGGGTCAAACCTGAAGGAGTGGTTTAGGAGGGCTTGTCATTTCAAAATTATTGATTCAACTAGGGGGTCTTAATTGGGTTCTAAGAATCTGCGAGAAATAAAGTAAACCCTAGTTTTGGAAAACTTGATGCCAAACCTATGAAATTCGAGCTCCGAATGCATTCAAAACATCAAAACATCACATTCATTCATCATCCAAAAGGAAAAGAAAAAGTTACATACCATGGATGAATCAAATCTAACTTCAAAGGAGATCAATAAAAAACTTGGATGCCCTAGCAACAGGTGCAATGACAATGCAAGAAATCTTCTGCTGAACCCAGAAAATGACTAGTCCAATCGCCAAATTGCTAAACACTCAAGACTAAAATCTCAGAAGAAGCAAAGAGAAAATGATGAAATCCTAGTGACACACAATCCCTCAAGAAGTCACCTAAATACTTTCTGTAGAGATCGTACTATCAAGCATTAATGTCATTGACAAGACAGGTCAGGACACAATCCAAGAATTCGATGAAGTGACAAAATTTTAGAGAAATATGATCCATGTGAAATTCCATGAGGTGCCAAAATATCTAAATCATAGGGTTAAAAATTTCTCATCAGACTTTTAGGAAAACCAAGAAATTATGCCTAAAGCAAAAATTCCTAAAGACAGTGAAAAACCCAGACTTTATCCATAAATTAGGATTTTCAATGCATAACTTGAAGGGATCATCAGTGCAAGCAAGATAAACATTCAAGAACATTCTCAAGCAAGAAAATCCTCAAAACCAGAGGGCTAAATCATCATAAATTAGACCAAAAAGCGGGTCCCTACTTTTAGTGGGGCGTGTATGCAAAAACTACACAACAATCCTGTATGGCCACATGTTGGTGAAGAGTTCAAGGAAGTTAATTCTGTGGCATAACTTATGATGTTAGGCATAAGCTCCTTCATGCAACTTCACAAAAAAGATGAAGTATTAGCTAACATCATTCAGAACCATTGTGAAGTGGAGGAAGCATCATCTTCTCACTTTGCTACTCAAGTCAAGACACTTTTTCTTGCACTTCCTATAGCCACTATTCCTACAACCACTATTCCTATAGCCACTCTTCATGTAGCTAGAATTCCTACAAAAATAGGTATGTCCCATAAATTTATATCATATGAACTCAAGGTACCATGCATTAAGGTGCCATGATAGAGTTAACTACACAAGTGTAGGTGTCATAAGGAAAATATTTGAATGTTAACAACAAACTGAGTAAAGAACAACAATTGTTATTAGAAAACTTATTGAGGACCCACTAGCATGAATTTGTGTGGGACTATCATGACATGAAGGGATTGTACCCTAAGATTTTCATTCATAGAATTTACATCAGCGATGATTGTACCCCAGTGAGGCAGCCATAAAGAAGAATTAACCCTGCACTGAGAGAAATTGTAAAAGAGGAACTATAGAAATTACTAGACGTGAGATTTATCTACCCCATTTTAGATAGCTAGTGGGTGTACCCATTGGTGATTGTGTCTAAAAAGGGAGGGAAATGGCGAGTTTTTTTTTATTACAGGGAACTCAATGTTGCTACCAAAAAGGACCATTTTCCCTTACCTTTCATAGATCAAGTTTTGGACTCACTTGCAGGAAAGCAATACTTTTCTTTTCTAGATGGATTCAGTGGCTACAACCAAATCCAAATTGCACTAGAGGAATAGGAGAAGACCACCTTTACCTATCCATGGGGGACCTATGCCTAATCAGTACTCCCATTTGGCTTATGCAATGCTCCTGCAACCTTTTAGAGGGCAGTCATTAGAATATTTTCAGATATCTCTCTTCATTGCATGGAAATTTACATGAATGACTTTACCATCTATGGTGTTGATTTCAACTAGGCATTGGAAAATCTAAGGAGATTCCTACAGAGATGTGAAGACCAAATTTTTTCTATAAACAGTGAAAAGTGCTTCATGATGATGTAGGAATGTGTAGTCCTTGTCCACTACATCTCCCACAAAGGAATTCAAGTAGATCCTGCAAAGATTGAGGTGATCACAAATCTTCCCACACCTACAAAAAAAATGGATGTTAGGAGTTTCTTAGGTCATTCAGTTTATTATAGGTGTTTCATCAAGGATTTTAGTAAAATTTCAGCATCATTGTATACTCTTCTCACTAAAGATATTGAATTCCAGTGGATTGAAGATTGTGACAAGGAATTCTCTGATTTGAAGGTAGCCTTGACTCATGCTCATGTATTCAAAGGACCTAATTGGGAGCTTCCTTTCCACATCCATATAGATGCATCAGATTACTCCATAGTAGTAGTCTTAGGAAAAAAGGAAGGAGCTATTGAAAATTCCATTTATTTTGTCAGCAAAAATTTGCGGGGAGTTGGATTCAACTATACAATGACAAAGAAAGAAATGTTGGTAGTATTCTATGCCCTAAAAAAATTCAAGCATTACATAATAGGTTACCAATTTTTTTTGCACACTAATCATGCAACCATTAGGTATCTCATGAATAAACCTCTGATCTTTGGTAGGCTAGCAAGGTGGTTATTGTTGATGTAGGGGTATGACATAACCATTGTGGATAAACCAGGGAAGGCCAATGTTGTTACAGATTTTATTTCAAGGCTTACTACATCAGGGGATAATCAAGCCATAGATGAATCTTTTCCTGATGAGCATCTATTATCCATCAGTATAAAAGCACCCTAATATGTTGACATAGCTAATTATTTGGTCACATGTAGGATTCCTTCTCACTTCTCTCCAAAAGAGAGAAGGGCACTCATTGAAAAATATTTTCTTTTTTCATGGATTGTTGGATGTTTGTTTTACATTGGAATAGACCATGTCAAGAGGAGATGTGTGAGAAAAGATGAGACATATGACATTTTGCATGCATGTCACAACAAACCATGTGGAGGAAATTTTGCAGCCAAGAGGACAACAATGAAGATTTTAAACACAAGATATTACTGGCCAACACTCCATAAGGATGCAGGAAGGTATACAAGAAAATGTAATAGATGCCAAAGAATGGGAAGACCAATCAAATTTGATGAGATGCCACTTTACCCTCATGTAGTAATCATTCCCTTTGATAAGTGGGGATTGGATTTTGTAGGACCCATTGACCCTCCATCAAATGGTAAGTCTTATATCCCAGTATGCACTAATTATGTAACTAAGTGGGTAGAAGTTAAGGCCATGAAGCATGCAAGAGATAACATCGTTGCAAAATTTCTTTATTAGGAGATTTTCACAAGGTATGGATTTCTAAGAGAGATAGTGATTGATCAAGGGGCTTAATTCACATCAAACCTTGTTGCAAAACTAGTCAATGAGTACAAATAAGACACATGAAGTCTACTCCTTATCACCCTAGGCCAATGGCCAAGTTGAGGTGACCAACAAAGAAATTGAAGCTATTCTGACCAAAATAGTAGCTATCCACATAAAGGATTAGGAAAATAGGTTACCAGAAGCTATTTGGGCCTACAAAACTACTTGGAAAACAACTATAGGCTTCACTTCATTTGAATTGTTGTATGGAAAGATAGCCATGATGCCCATTGAATTTTAACATAAGACTCTTAGGACTATAGTAGATTTGGGGATAAGATATCTTTGAGGAACAAAGATAAATAATCATGTAGTTGAATGCTTTAGATGGGATGAGTAGAGAAACGTTGCATCACACAGAGGTAGTGCAGAATCATAGAATTAAGTGGCATGAAAAATTCATCAAGGAAAAGAAATTCCAACCAAGAGATTGGGCCCTTCTCTATGACTCAAGGTATCAAGACAATGCTAGAAAATTGTAGACAAGGTGGCTAGGATGATATGAGGTTGCAGAAGTATTCCTTAATTGTGTTGTACAACTCACTACCATTGAACCAATCAGATTTAAATTACGTGTCAATGGTCATTGCCTCAAATTGTATCACAAGCCAAATTCCAATGAGGAGTTCCTGCAACAATTCACTCAACATGCAACACCTAAGCTTCCTGTAGTTGAAGGAAGTGGACCTAGTGTCCCTCCTTCTAGCTAATTAAGGTATGTACTTGCCATAATAAAGACTTCCACTTCTGTGGGAGTCCACTTCTTCACCCATCCACCCATTCACCCATCCATATCCACCTTTATCTCTCTTCCATCACTTCACTTCATTCCACTCCACCTCATTCCACCTTATTTTCATTAATCACTCAACATATTTCCTAAAAAGGCGAATGATACTTTCTCCATAATCATTGCAATGAATCCTCTACAAATTCAGGTATATGCACATTAATTGCTATATCTTAATTATCTTTAGTGCATTCATTTAATTTTTGTATATTAATATGGATGTTCACCATAGCATACCATTATTTAATAACCTTGGAACATCATCATCTCACAACGAGGACAGATGCCCAAATTTAGGTTGGGGGGAGGAAAAAGATGTGAATAATTTTCCCACATGTTAGTCCATGCTAGTTTATGTCAGCAAAATTTAAATTGACCCAATTTGAAATATGAGTAAGAGGACATCTCACATGTATGAGGTGAAGGAAAAAGAAAAAGAGGAATCTATGAAGAAATACCTCTCACAACGATGGAACAGCCTAACTGATGAGCTAAAATAGGCTGAGCCTCATTCCATCCATAACTATGATATTGCTGCAGAGAGACAAAGATGGAGAAGATTGGACATGTTGGAATTGTAAATTTCTGATGATTATTCATGTTGTCCATACCCGTGCATTTTCCAAATGAGTCCTAGTTTGAGCACATTTCCTTTCTTCATGATAGTTTTACCCACATTTTTCCCTTATGGCCGCATAAAATCCATCGAGTCTACATTTTTTCCATTATGGTCCCTATCAGCATAATATTACCAGGGTCTCCCCGATCCTTTTTCCGTTTTCTGCTTGTAAACATCTGTGTTGCCTTTCAACAAGATGTTTTTGGTGTCATAGCAATTGATGTTTATTTACAGGCACCTATCAGTGTGACATTCATGTGTTTTTGGCAACAAGGAAAAGGATACACATTTCGGTGGGAGTTTGGTCTTTGGCATGTTGTTTCACCGAGCGCTTTATGTCTCGACGAAAAACATGTATGGAGATACATCGGTAAGAGTTAATGTTTTTGGCATTATGTCTTGGCAAGTTTGAATTGTTACATCGATCGATAAACACATTAAGGATTCACTTTAGCCAGGCCTATTGTTTTCGGTGTGAGGTCATAGCTAATTTACATTGCCACACTGACCAATGGCGAGAAGATACATATCGGTATGAATTAGCGATATTAGAATGAGGTTTTGGCGAGTGACCTTCGGTCTCACCGACATCACACAAAAGGTTTTTATCAAAAGGCTCATCAGTGAGAGACGTTTTCTTCAGAATAAGTCATAGCGAATTCAAAGGGGTCTCACCAACCAAAATAAAACAAATACCTCAGCGAGGCTAATGTGACTTCGGAGTATGGTCTTGGCGAGTACGATGGGTCTCGCCGATAGAACAAAATATTTCCATCAGTGTGAGATTTATATTGTCTTGGCGATCTGTGGTGAACTTGGGGGCTTTCGTTGAAACATAATATGCTCTGTGAGACGTCTCCCCAATATCATAGTGTCATAGCAACACACGAAAGGTAAAGGAACTCTCGGGGAAACATAAAGTGATCTATAGGATATCTCCCCAACTCAAATATGTCATGATGAAAGCAAAGAAAACATGGGGTGACTGTAGTGATTTAATTGCTTTCAGCATCACTGCGATATGTCTTGGCGACTGTTTTAGGGAGATTAACAAAAATTCAAATACTGTGGCCAACATGTGGATGTTTAATTACCATTGCAGGCCAACATGAAATGAGCCCAAATTTAGCGATTGGCCGACATGGGATCTCAATATGATATATTTTTATGATGCTGGTGTATAAATAGGAATTTTTCTAATTGTAAAATGATCTTCAGCTATTAGTAATTCGATAAATAATAGGAAAATCAGATGGATATAGTACAATAGATTTCTCAGATCAAAGACTATGATCCATTTTTTTAAAATGGAGGTATTTATGAAAGTCAATTGATGTTGCTGCACATTTCTAGTGTCAATTATCTGTTGAATTTAATGAAAGTATTGCTAAGCTGTCTCCAAGATGGATTCTTTCTAATTGTTTAAATTGAAATGACAAGTTTATATTCAATTCATCAGTGCACATTTGTTGTTTCTGTGTGGTCAATCGATTGGTTCTTTCAAACAAAGATTAAATCCTTTTAATTGATCATAGTAATCAGAGAGATTCATTTGGATTGTTAAATTAGAGCTTAATAGCCACAGTCTTGCATGTTTATACAAGTTGTAAATAGAATGTATGCCAAATAATTTAAATTTTCTCTAGAAAGTGTTGCTTATCTTGATTTCATTTGACTCCGCATACCCAATAAGGCACTGGTCTCTGCAGTTTCATCATTAAGATTCATTCATTCTCTTTATATCTGTTAATTAAGTATTTTAGCATTTAGATTAAGAAGATTGCTATTGCACTTGAATTCATTTGTTCAGTTGCATCTACCATTGTGGAAAAATCATTATAAGAAGGATAACCATAAGTCAAGTCTGCTTCATTCAGAAAGGTACACCCACCTAGGTTTAGCAGCACCTAAAGAGTAGAATGTTGAGTTCTCTTGACCTTGTTTGTTACCCTAAAGCATATCAAGAGATTGGCAGCCTCTTGAGGCATTTTGCCTACATTTTTGAGAGCTAACAAATTGGCGGCTCTACTGGGAACACATTCAGAATCAAGGCCTTAATCATAGAGTCAAGAATTTTATATAGACTCTATGCGAAATAAGAAAAATCATAATTTTTCTCATTTTTGACAAAATTGAGTTGCGAATCTAACAAAAATTTTGCAATTGTTCAAACATGAATGGAAGAAGATCTCAATATAGGGGAGGTAATACTGGAGCTCCTGCTGGCAATAGTAAGTGGACACATAAAAATGATAAGGCTGATAAGGGAAAAGGGATAAGTGAGGATATGTTCCTAACAAATAAAAACAAAGTATCAAGAGCACATTGTGAAACATATGATCGCTATGATACATGGACAAACAATTCAAGTGCAAAGACTTTTCTCAATCCTCAAAAACAGGCTGAGTTTAGAGCTGAACTGGAGGCTGAATGAATTAGAATTCAACATGAATATGATCAGAAGATGGAGGGTAACCAAAATGATTTTATTGATCCTGAGCTTCCCGAGGAAGTAAAAGCACAGTTTGAATCATAGAGGAAGGAGATAGAGGAACTAAGGGATACATTGCTGAAAGCCCAAGTTACTTCTTAGATAGCTGATTGCCCCCCAAAGTATGTACCACCTCATAAGCAGGGTAATCATAGTGTAGGGCCTTCTGATCCACTTGTGTCTCCTCACCATCAAACATAAAATTACCATAATCAGCCAAATCATCCACCTCATATTTCCACACAACATACAAATATGCAACCACCTCATGGTCAGCCTTTTGTCCCACAACATAATACACAATATAACAATCCTATGAACCAATATCAATACCTGCCTTTTCCTCCCCCTCACTAGTATACAACAATGATCAGACAGTTTGATTTGACAGGGTTTCATCTATACCCTTACCCTATGGATGACAGTTGGACAAGTCTGGTACCTAAGTTTACAGGGAGTAATGCAATTACTACTGAAGAACATTTAAGGAATTTCAATGTGTTCATTCAAGACATAGGTATGCCATATGAAGATTTACATATAAGGCTATTTATGATGTCACTTCTTGAAGATGCTAGGGATTGGTTCAACAGCTTGCCAGTACTCTAAATTAATTCTCTCCAAATATTCCAAGATAGATTCCTAAAGCAATATGGGAATCTAAATGCACTAGATGCAGCTGTTCATGAATTGATGCGAATTTAGAAAAATTAGAATGCTTCAATTTATGATTTCAATTGAAGATTCAACAAGTTGCAGACTAAAGTACCTCCTGGATCAAGGTTGTCAGATTCTGTAGCATTGAGTTTTTATTTAAATGCATTTGATCCTAAAATAGGGTATGAACTGAGAAATAGGGTCCCAAGAGATCTAGTTGAAGCTCAGAAGATAGCACTGACAATTGAAAACGATAGGAAGGTTGTAGGTATAATCAATAAAAGAGATAACCCTAGGGCTCCTTAGCAAAGCAATAATTATTAGTACAAATAGGAAAGCACATACAGAAATAAAAGGTCGAGGTTGCATGGCATGCCATATAATACAGACTAGAAGGATGGAAAACCTATAACAGCTAGGCCAAAAAACAAAGAGACTCCTAATCCATTGAGCAAGAGGGGACTTATATGGTGAGTTGCAATTAGTTTTGTGAAGCTTGTGATAAGCCACATTCCCTAGACTATTGTGTTGTAGCTCAAAGGATGCAAGAGGAGGGAATATTGATGGAAAATAATGGAGAAGATCACAAAGTGTATTTGACTTCAAACACTTTTCACCATGTGGAAGAGAGGTACTCATCTTTAGAGGATGAAGGTTATGAGTATGATGTTTCAAATTAGAGATACAATGTCCCTATGGCTAAACATTAGGTTCTTTCTGATTCTGAAGAAGACTATACACAGCCACATTCTATTGAGGTGCCTACTTAATGCAGTATGAGGAGACTCACCAAAGATGAAATAGAGAGACTAACTATTGTTGCAGTTGAGGAAGCAAGGAGTAAATATTGGTTGAGAAACATAACAGTAAATGAGAAGGAAGGAATTCCTGGGGGAATCTTTATGAAGGATCAGAAGGAAATGCAAGGAACTATAAAGAAATCAAAAAATAAACAGCATGATAAAAATGAACAGAAGCCTATCCAAAAAGAGAAAGTGAAGGAATTACACAAAGAGATATAGAAGCCTAATTAGCCTAGTAAAAGAGAGAAGGAAGAAAACAAAGGAGAAACATTGGAGAAGAAGAATATTGCTAAGGTGGAGGGACTTCACTCAGAGATTATCTTAGGTAAAAATGTTTGTCCCACTACTTGAAATGATGAAAATTAAGGAGTACAAAGATAGTGTTGTCCAGTTGATAACAAATGGAAATGATAAACATATGAATTTTGAAAATAGAGTAGCTATTAACGTAGTCAATAGGCAAGAGAAAGTAAATATCCTGGAGGTATTCTTTACTGATGTGTTAGGAACTCCCCCACAAGTTGATCCTTTTTTCACTACCTTACTCATAAATAACAAACTATTGAGAAATTGCATGATAGACTTTAGTACTGCTATAAATATCATGCCAGTAGGAGTTATGAAGCAGCTTGGTATGTGGGTTGATACATGTGAAGGGAAGTGTTATGCAATGGATAACATACTTGTAGCTGTGGAAGGAATTATGAGAGGTGTTGAAGTCAAATTGGCTACTTATCCACAGGTGGCATATATTATAGATATAATAGTAATTGATACTCCTCCACAGCTTGGTATGCTTCTGTCAAGACAATGGATAGTAGCAGGTGGATGAAATGTTCAATTTGATCTGTCTTATGCTACAATTCTAGTGAATGGTCAGGAGATCAAATTGTATAGGGAGCCAAGAATGAACTAGCTAGTTGATTATGTACCACAAGATTAGATCAACTATTTTCATGATGTTGATCTTGGAAGTTTTAAGACAGAATCAACCTAGCTAGAATTAACCAATAGTGATCCAATTGAAAAGCATGTGGCACAAAAATGCAATGAAGTGTGGAAAATGTGTTTTGATGGAGCATGCAGCCACGAAAGTAATGGAGCTGGGATTGTATTTGTTTCACTTGAAGGTATTACATTTAAATATTCATTCCTATTGACATTTGAATGCACAAAAAATGTGGCAGAATATGAAGCTTTATTGATAGGTCTGAACATAGCTATGAAATACAAGATTAAGTTGCTGGCTGTTTTGGGCGATTCTGAGTTGGTTGTTTCACAAATCAAGTTGAAATATGCAACAAAACACAAAAGATTGATATAGTATAGGAATGTTGTATGGGACTGTTATGAAATAACTTGCACAATAGAAGAATATGATATGGAATATGCCACAAATACTTGATAATAATTGAGAATAACAAGCCACTTTGAGGGGGAAAACCTCCAAATGTCTCTAATGAGAACACACTTCATACTTGATGATGAAATAATACTCACAACCTCCTATATATACCTATTTATGCCAAGGATATCACCTAGGCCAACTTAAACACACCTATATAAGAGTTAGGCCGACCTAAACAACTAAATAACAATATACTAATGATAATATGACATAATAGAGAGTTAAGATAGCCACAAGCTGACTATTCATAACTTGATGTACACTAATATTAAGGGCGCAGCATGCCCCCCTTCTTCAAAGAAGCATTGTCCTCAATGCTAATCAAGTTTGGATTCCTTTGAATGAACTCCTCATCTTCCCATGTAGCATCTTCAATTAGAAAATATTTCCTTGTAATGAGGTAACTTGGAATTGTTGATGTCACCAGCTTCTTCATGCATGTCTGGAAAATTAACTTTAGCTCCGAGATGTGTCTTCCCTTTACATCAAGCTCTTGATGGTGATGAATGTGTTCTTCCTTTACCTGAACCTTTTGATGTGTGATAGAGGAAGAGGTGAGGAATAATATATGGTACCCTTGCATTGGTTGAATAGCTTGATTAGGAACTTCTTCTTCTTTCACTTCTTCATTTCCTTCTTTTGCTTCTTCTTTTGGTTGGTCTTTTGCTTCTTCTTCTTCTGTTATTGCTTCTTCTACTTCTGCATATGCCTCTTCTTCTTCTTCTTCCTCTTCTTCTTCTTTTGCTTCTTCTTCTTCTTCTTCTTCTTTCGCTTCTTCTTCTTCTTCATTTTTTTCTTCTTCTTCTTCTTCTTCTTCTTCTTCTTCTTCTTTTGATTCTTCATTTGTGCAAGTTAAGAAATAACTTGCACAACAGAAGAATGTGATACGAAATATGCTGCAAGTACTTGATAATAATTGAGAATAACAAGCCACTTCGAGGGGGAAAACCTCCAAATATCTCTAATGAGAACACACTTCACAACTTGATGATGAAATGAGACTCACAACCTCCTATATATACCTATTTATGCCAAGGATATCACCTAGGCTGACTTAGACACACCTATATAAGACTTAGGCCGACCAAAACAACTAAATAACAATATACTAATGATAATATGACTTAATAAAGAGTTAAGATAGCCACAAGCTGACTATTCATAACTTGATGTACACTAATATTAAGGGCGTAGCATGCCCCCCTTCTTCAAAGAAGCATTATCCTCAATGCTAATCAAGTTTGGATTCTTTTGAATGAACTCCTCATCCTCCCATGTAGCATATTCAATTAGAAAATATTTCCTTGTAATGAGGTAACTTGGAATTGTTGATGTCACCAGCTTCTTCATGCATGTCTGTAAAATTAACTTTAGATCCAAGATGTGTCTTCCCTTGACATCAAGCTCTTGATGGCGATGAATGTGTTCTTCCTTTACCTGAACCTTTTGATGTTTCATAGAGGAAGAGGTGAGCAATAATATATGGTACCCTTACATTGGTTGAATAGCTTGATTAGGAACTTCTTCTTCTTTCACTTCTTCTTCATTGCCTTCTTCTACTTCTTCTTCTGGTTGGTCTTTTGCTTCTTCTGTTGCTGCTTCTTCTACTTCTGCATATGCCTCTTCTTCTTCTTCTTCCTCTTCTTCTTCTTCTTCTTTTTATTCTTCTTCTTCTTCTTCTTCTTCTTCCTCTTCTTCTTCTTCTTCTTTCGCTTGTTCTTCTTCTTCTTCATTTGTTTCTTCTTCTGGTTCTTGGCTGCTTGAGACCTCCTTTCTTGGTTTATTCATAAAGGTGCTTAACATGTTTCGTATGTCTGATATATCTCCTCTTAAGGCACACATATCCATCTTAATTGAGGAAATGTCTTCCTTGACCTTATTGATTTCCTCATTATGAGTAATATCCTTGATTGTTTCATCATCTTTATCAGGAGTCTTCCCCAGAGTGACAACATTCTTTTTACCCCTTGTTGGAGGCCCTGTCATGATGGAAACCACTAATGTTGAAATAAATCACACAAATGAAACTTAAATTCTCTCAAATTTTTACTATAATATCCTTTAGTATTTCTGCAAAAACCCAATAAAAATCATACTCCAATTCAACAAGATGTGTGAGATATGTAGATTCCAAAAAAATAGTGTAGAAACCCTAATTTTGAAATAATTCACCTAGTTTTGCTCCAATTCTTCTGAAATATAGACTGTAGCTTCCTCAATATGTTCTTCAAAAACCCTTTAAAAATTAGAAAAAAAATTCACCAAAATCTAAAAGATATGCTCTTCCCAAAATCACCTCCAAAATTGAGAAAAACCTTGCCTCTATGGTGCTAAGATCATGCTCTGATACCACTTGTTAAGAAATAACTTGCACAATAGAAGAATTTGATACAAAATATGCTGCAAATAATTGATAATAATTGAGAATAATAAGCCACTTCGAGGGGGAAAACCTCCAAATATCTCTAATGAGAACACACTTCACAACTTGATGATGAAATAAGACTCACAACCTCCTATATATACCTATTTATGCCAAGGATATCACCTAGGCCAACTTAGACACACCTATATAAGACTTAGGCTGACCTAAACAACTAAATAACAATATACTACTGATAATATGTCTTAATAGAGAGTTAAGATAGCCACAAGTCGACTATTCATAACCCGATGTACAATAATATTAAGGTTGTAGCATGCCCCCCTTCTTCAAAGAAGCATTGTCCTCAATGCTAATCAATTTTGGACACTTTTGAATGAACTCCTCATCCTTCCATGTGGCATCTTCAATTAGAAAATATTTCCTTGTAATGAGGTAACTTGGAATTGTTGATGTCACCAGTTTCTTCATGCGTGTCTAGAAAATTAACTTCAACTCCAAGATGTGTCTTCCATTTGCATCAAGCTCTTGATGGCAATGAATGTGTTCTTCCTTTACTTGAACATTTTGATGTGTCATCGAGGAAGAGGTGAGGAATAATACATGGTACCCTTGCATTAGTTGAATAGCTTGATTAGGAACTTCTTCTTCTTCATTGTCTTTTTCTTTTTCTTCTTCTTCTTCTTCTTCATTTGTTTCTTCTTCTAGTTCTTGGCTGCTTGAGACCTCCTTTCTTGGTTTATTCAAAAAGGCGCTCAACATGTTTCGTAGGTCTGATATATCTCCTCTTAGGTCACACATATCCATCTTCATTGAGGAAATGTCTTCCTTGACCTTATTGATTTCCTCATTATGAGTAACATCCTCGATTGTTACCCCATCCTTATTAGGAGTCTTCTCCAGAGTGACAACATTCTTTTTACCCCTTGTTGCAGGCCTTGTCATGATGGAAACCACTAATGTTGAAATAAATCACACAAATGAAACTTAAATTCTCTCAAATTTTTACTTTAATCTCATTTATTATGTCTTCAAAAACCCAATAAAAATCAAACTCCAATTCAACAAGATGTGTGAGATATGTAGATTCCAAAAAAATAGTGTAGAAACCCTAATTCTGCAATAATTCACATAATTTTGCTCCAATTCTTCTAAAATCTAGACTATATGTTCTTTAATACGTTCTTCAAAAACCCTTTAAAAATCAGAAAAAAATTCACCAAAATCTGAAAGATATGCTCTTCCCAAAATTGCCTCCAAAATTGAGAAAAACCTTGCCTCTATGGTGCCAAGATCATGCTCTGATACCACTTGTTATGAAATAACTTGCACAATAGAAGAATATGATATGGAATATGCTGCAAATACTTGATAATAACTGAGAATAGAAAGCCACTTCGAGGGGGAAAACCTCCAAATATCTCTAATGAGAACACACTTCACACTTGATGATGAAATAAGACTCACAACCTCCTATATATACCTATTTATGCCAAGGATATCACCTAGGCAGACTTAGACGCACCTATATAAGACTTAGGCTGACCTAAACAACTAAATAACAATATAATAATGATAATATAACTTAATAGAGAGTTAAGATAGCCACAAGCCAACTATTCATAACTTGATGTACACTAATATTAAGGGCGTAGCAGGGACACAATTGAGTTGTTCAATGCCTTCTCAATTCAGTGGATTAACAAATCAAAGAACATAATGGCTGATTTTTTAGCAAATGTGGTGCTAAAAAGAGATGATATCACATTGGTTGGGGTATCATAGATTGAGTTCAAGACAAGGCCTGCTATTCCTGATAACATTTACAGTTCGCAAGTCTTCAATGATGATACTGACCTTTTAAAATTCCTCAATTGTATAGATCAATATGAAGCCTAGGAATTTGACTCCAATGCTTCTGTTGAAGAAGTGGATTGGAAGCAAACAATGTTTGGCAAGGAGATCTTACAGATCAAAATAAATAAGCTTCCTAAGGGTTTGGTGGCATTGGAGAGGTTGTATGATGGAAATGATCGGTCCCTCATGAAGCAAACACTAGTCAGAAGAGAAGATATTGAAGAGGTTAACTTGGGGACTGAGATAGCACTAAGAAAGGTGTACATAGGAAAGAAGATAAGTCCTACAATTAGAAGAATGCTGATAAAGTTGCTGAGAAGGTATAAACATGTCTTTGCTTGGTCTTATGAAGATCTAAAAGCATATAGGGAAGATTTGTTTCAGCATGAAATACCGTTGAAGCCAGATGCTAAGCCATTCAGACAAAAGCAAAGACACATAAATCCAACAATGGAACCTAAAATGCAAGAAGAGTTGACAAATCTCAAAGATGGGGGAATCATCAAACCAATCAGGCACTTAACGTGGGTCTCAAATTTGGTCCCTGTGAGGAAGAAAAATGGAGACATTAGATTATGTGTGGACTTCAGGAATTTGAATATGGCATCTCTCAAGGACAATTATCCTCTACCCAATATGGAGGCTATATTGCATAAAGTATCAAGGTGTGAACTACTGTCCATGATGGATGGGTTTTCAGGATACAACCAGGTCAAGGTCAAAGAATTTGAGCAATATAAGATAGCATTTACAACTCCTTGGGGAACATATGTATACATAAGAATGCCATTTGGTCTCACTAATGTAGGATCAATCTTCCAAAGAGCTATGGACATGGTATTTGTAGATTTGATCAATGCTATCATGGTGGTGTACTAGGATGACCTGACTGCTTATTCAAAGAAGGCTAAAGATCATGTACAACATCTAGAGAATGTATTTATTAAAGCCCTAGAATATGGTATCAGCTTAAATCCTAAGAAGTGTCATTTTGCAGTCATAAAATTTAAGCTTTTAGGACATATTGTTTCAAAAGAATGAGCTAGGATAGATCCTAAGAGGGTTGAAGCTATTGATAAAATTCCTATTCCCAAAACCGTCAAAGCTCTACAATCATTCTTTGGATAGATTAATTTTGTTAGGAGATTTGTTTCTAACTTTGTTGAGATCATTAAGCCCATATCAAAGATTTTGAAGAAAGCACAACAAATGGAATGGACTGCAGAAGCCTTGGAAGCTTTCATATCTATCAAAAGGGCCATCAAGGAGGCTCCTGCAATTAAATCTCTAGATTTTATGAAGCCTTTTCAGATATTTTCATTTGCTTCAATGCACACAATTGCTCTTGTTATCTTATAGAAGAATGAGGATGGTCACGAACAGCCTGTATCTTTCTTCAGTAATTCATTACAAAGGTCTGAATTACAATATGATATAAGGGAAAAACATGCATTTGCATTGATAAAAGCTACAAAGGCTTTCAGGCCATATCTTGTTGGAGCAAAGGTGATTGCCTATGTCCCTCATGTAGCTGTCAAAGATATCCTGACACAATCTAAAGTAACAGGAAAAAGATGCAAATGGATTAACAAGATCCAATAATTTGACATGGAGATACAGATTACCAAATTAGTAAGAGGTCAAGGCTTGGCTAGGTTGATGGAAGAATCAAATATTGAAGAAAATCAGGTTTGTAATGTACATGGAGGGACTGCAGTTGCAAGAATTGAGCACACTCTTTGGTATACTGATATTATGCATTACCTTAAGTACATGAAATGTCTAGAGGGATTGAGTGACAGCCAGAAAAGAACTCTAAGGTTTCAGGCATATAAATATGTTTTTATGGATGGAGATCTATTTTGGAAGAACAGGGATGGTATACTATTGTTATGACTAAATGAATTTTAGGACAAGCCTGTTTTAAGTGAAATGCATGGAGTTTGGTGTAGGAGCACCTAGGTAGGAAGCATTAGGTGGCACTAGGAAAAATTTGGAAGCCTAGGAAGACTTTTGTGATTTTGATGTTTTAAGGTCATGTTGACCATTTAGTTTTGTGTTAGAGGTGTTAGATCATGTTAGGATGAAGGTTGATCAGTAGCTTATAGTAGAATGAATGAGTTGCACAATTTGTTTCCACTAGGAATCACTAGGACTTGGGAAATAAAGCCAAAATGTTGTATTTGTGCAATTTTGGCCTAATGGGGTGGTTATGTCCAACCAAGGGAAGATGTAACCACCTTGAGAACCTTTAAAAGGTGGCCCTCGACCTGGGAATCGGGTTGGGAAAAATGTTGGAGTTTGCAATTAGTTTGAAATTGAGAAAACAGTGATATTTTGTTGTGTAATTCCCTATTTTGTTGTTGTTTCTGATTTAGCAGATTAATGGACTAATTAAGGAATATTGTACAGTTTAGAATGTTGTGAAATTTTCTTTGAATCATTGTGTGAGGTAGTAGATAGCAGGTTACTCGTTTCCAAGTTTTCTTGTAAATACTTTATTCTTTCTTCAATTGCTGTTTTGACTGGTAAACTGTGAAAAAATGGGGTTTTAGTTTACATTCCCACTGTACTTGGAGTATGGGCTTGTGGGAAATGTGGCTTGGCCCCATGTCTATATATAGAATAGGTTTAGGATACTATAGGAGAAAAGGTATCATGAGAAAGGTCTCTTCCTAGGTGAGCTTGGCTATGCCCAGTTAGGAAAGACAGTCAAAAATAGACACTAACGTTGCAGGGGTGTCAATTCCCTAGCAACCCATGGTGTGTGGTGGATGCTAGAGGCCTTAAAAAGGTTTGGCATGAAGGAAGTGGTCTCACCAATCCATTTAGTGGTTGAAATAAGCAAACAGTTCATTGTGTATTCAAGAAATGGCCTAAAAAGCCCTAATTCCTACAAAAAGAGGGTTACACCTGTGTACGGCTAGTGAAGGCCTAAAACCTCAAAAATCTTGGAGAGGTAGGAAAATGAACCAAGGTCCCTTTTGGAAGATTGTGATGTTCTTTAGGAAGTTTGGAGTTTAAGCCTACTTTCTCGGGTTAGGAGGCCTAATTGGGGCTCAAGGGCTACTAGCCTTTTTTAAACCCTAGAATAGGGTTTGGAGTGAGTGATGGAGAATCGGTGATTCGGAGATGATCAAGAACCCTAGAGAGATGGTTTTGAAGCCATGAAAGTCATCACACACCCCTGCATCAAGTTAGTGAAGTTTGGAGGTTTAGTTAGCCTTTAGGAAGATTAAGGGCTAAAGAGGGAATGGCAAAGAGAGCACCAAGATTGGCTTGGTTAGGGAAGTGGAGATGATAGTAGCATTGGCCAGGAGAACCAAGGGTGCCTAACAAGCATTAGGGCCTATAGGTTAAGAAGGTGGAGAGTGACACCAAAGGGTTTGCCAAGGTGAGACCTAGAGCATCAGATAGTGAGTGTTCCATCCAACCCTACCCTATCAGATTTGTATCAGAGCAAGTAAAAGATTTGGGAAGAATCTTTTATGTCCGAGGTTGAGTCTAGTGATTCTTCCATCATGGTGACAAATGTAGAGTTGGCCAATATGGTTGAAGATCAGGAGCAAGACAATGAACTATTGAGGGAAATATACCAAAGGAAGAAGAGGTTGTAGAGGAAGACAAGACCCCTGAACCTGATCTTGTTCTGAAAGAAGAACCTTTTTGAAAGCATTGAAGGCTTTGAGTGGAAAAGCACTTGTAGGAATACCACTGTTTAGTGGAAAAATGGAAGCTGATGTAGTCATGGACTGGATAGAGGGAATGGAAAACCATTTTGAATGTGATGGAGTCACTGAAGCACATAAGGTAAAGGTGGCCAAATCAAGACTAAGAGGTTTTGCCTTGACATGGTGGAAATTTGTTCAGACACAGAGGGAAAAGGAAGGTAAGCAGCCTATTTCAACTTGGACATGAATGGTTACTAAAGTGAGAGAGGAATACATGCCTGATGATTATGAGATTTAGTTACACAAGAAGAAACAAAGATTAAGGCAGAAATACCAAGATGTGAATACCTACATAGAGGAGTTCCAAAAACTTTGTATGAGGTCTAATGTTTCAGAAGATGAAAGTCTCAAGGTGGCTAGGTATCTTAATGGCTTGAAATGGAACGTTCAAGAGGAGATGGCCCTTCTAAGTCCCAAGACAGTACACCAATGCTATCAACTGGCTGTCAAGATTGAGGAAAGGAACAAGAGGAAGCAAGACTAGGCTTCTAAAGGTAGAGGAAAAGGCAAAGATCAAAGAGATCAAAGAGGGCAGCGAGGTGGCTACCAAGGTAGAGGCAATGACCAAAGAAACCAAGGAGAGTTTAAATCCATAGATCATGGCAATGAAACACCTTGTAAAGGAGGGTATAATAGAGGTAGAGGACCTCAAGGAGGTTCAAATAGAGGAAGAGGAGCAGGAAGGAGCAGTTCTTATTTTGCAAACATGAAATGCTACCATTGTGGTCAAGTAGGTCATCCTGTTTATAGGTGCCCAGAGAAAGCATCTTCATCAAGCAAATGAGAAGAGAGTGGCTTATGCACAAGAGGACACCATGAGTCCTAAGTCATCTGAGTTTAGTCATATTGAATCTTAGGTAGGAGAGAATCTGATGTTCAGTAGAGTTTTGATTAGATAACCAGTCAAGGAAGAACCAAAACAAAGGAGAGCTCTATTTAGAGTAAGGTGCAAGATACTTGGTAAAATATGGAAGATCATAGTAGATTCTGGTTCAACAAACAATATAATCTCAGAGGAGGCAGTAATGAAACTAAAATTGGAGAAGGTACCCCACACTAACCCCTACAAGGTCACATGGCTAAACAAAGGGCAAAGTGTTTTTGTGAATGAGCAAGTAATGGTGGAATTTTCCATTGGAGGGTACAAGGACAAGTTAGTTTGTGATGTGTTACCCATGGATGCATGCCATATACTATTGGGAAGACCATGGAAATATGATAGAGGTGCCATATATGATGGGAAAGAGAACACCATCTCATTCAAGAAGGATGGAAAGACTTTCAAGTTGCAGTCACTATTAGAAGAAGAAGAAGGACAATAAAAGACACCAAACATCATGTTGAGTAGTGGGAAGGAGTTCCTTAACAACCTACATCAAGGGGGTGAAGGATATGTGGTTATGTTACAACCTAAAGAAGAAGACAAGGCTGAAAAAATAGTCTTACTGGAAGCAGTCCAAAAGTTACTTGAAAAGTACAAGAGCATAGTTAGTGATGGGACACCTACAACTTTACGTCCAAAGAGAGCCATTATTCATCAAATTGACTTCATACCAGGGGCTTCATTACCAAACAAAGCAGCTTATAAGCTTACACCAGATCAAAATCTAGAAGTAGCTAGACAAGTGTAGGAATTGTTGGATCAAGGATTGATTCAAAAGAGCATTAGCCCATGTGTAGTACCAGTGGTCTTAGTAACAAAGAAAGGAGGTAAGTGGAGATTATGCACTGATTCTAGATCAATAAATAGAATCACAATCAGATATAGATACCCTATCCCTAGGATTGAAGACTTGATGGATTTTATTGGAGAAGCTTAGTACTTCACCATGTTGGATCTCAAGAGTGGATACCATCAGATTAGAATCAAGGATGGAGATAAGTGGAAGATAGCTTTTAAGACAAATGATGGGTTATATGAGTGGAGAGTTATGCCATTTGGCCTCTCTAATGCCCCTATCACATTCATGAGGCTCATGAATGAAGTGCTTAAAGACTTTATAGGGATATTTGTGGTAGTGTATCTTGATGACATCCTCATATATAGCAAGACAACATAAGAGCATTTAAAACATGTGGAGATGGTTCTTAGAAGGTTGAAAGAGGAGAAGTTGGCAATCAATCTAGAGAAGTGTGAGTTCTTTAAGCGAGAGCTTGTATATTTGGGTTTTGTAGTGTCTAAAGGATCATTGAAGATGGATCCAAGTAAGGTGGAAGCCATCCTAAACTGGCCTACACCAACCACAGGGATAGAGGTAAGAAGTTTCCATGGTTTGGCTCAATTTTATAGGAAATTCATAAGGAACTTTAGTGGTATATGTGCACTAGTCCTAGATACAATCAAGGGTGGTTTAAAAACTAAGTTTGTATGGACTCAAGAAGCCGAGAAAGGGTTTGAGAAACTGAAACAAGAAGTGGCGACTCAACCTATTCTTTTGTTACCTAGTTTTGAAAAATTGTTCATTGTTGAGTGTGATGCAAGTGGAGTGGTAGTAGGAGTGTTGAGTCAAGAGGGCAGGCCTATAGCCTTCTTTAGTGAGAAGCTCAATGAAGCAAAGAAGAAATATTCAACCTATGACTTAGAACTTTATGCTTTGGTTCAGTCATTTAGGAAATGGAGGAATTACCTTCTACCCAAGGAGTTTGTAGTCTTTACTGACAATCAGGCACTTAGTTTTATCAACACTCAAGAGAAGTTGAGTAATAGGCATTTGAAATGGATGGAATATATCCAAGATTTTACCTTCACCATCAAGCACAAGAAGGGACAACTAAACAAAGTAGTAGATTCATTAATCAGGAGATTGTTGATAGTGCAAGAGATACATATCAAGAGCATTGGCATAGAGAGTTTCAAGGATCTTTATGGGGAAGATGAAGACTTTTCAAAGGTCTATAAGGTATGTTCTAACTTTGAGAACCATTTCCATAGCCAATACTCAGAGTATACATTGCAAAGTGGGTTATTGTTTAAAGGAAATCAGTTATGTGTTCCAAGAGGGTCAATGAGGGAAAATATGATTTAGGAAAAGCATAATGGCAGTCTTAGTGGACATGTTGGCATCAAAAAGACTTTAGAACTAGTGCAAAGATTCTATTACTGGCCTAAGTTGGCAAGAGATGTTAGGAAGTATGTGGAATAATGTGTTGTGTGCATGAAAGCTAAGGGAGGAGCTAGTAATGCTGGTCTATATCAACCCCTACCCATTCCTAACAGACCATGGGAGTGTGTGAGCATGGATTTTGTGGTAGGCCTTCCTAAGACCAAGACTAGTTTTGATAGTGTTTATGTAGTAGTAGACATATTTAGCAAAATGAGTCATTTTATTCCCTACAAAACTACTCATGATGCTAGTTACATAGCTCATATTTTCTTCAAGGAAGTTTTAAGGATCCATGGATTGCCTTTGAGCATTGTTTCAGATAGGCATGTGAAGTTCATGAGTCACTTTTGGAAGACTCTATGGAGAAGATTAGGTACCAACCTATCTTTTGGATTAGCTTACCATCCTCAGACCGATGGTCAAACAAAGGTGGTTAACAAGATGATAGGTAATCTTCTAAGGTGCCTAACTGAGGAGTATGGACAGACATGGGATATGGTTATCTCACAAGCTGAGTATGCATACAATGATAGTGTGAACCGGACCATAGGGAAGAGTCCTTTTGAAGTTGTGTATGGGATGCACCCAAGAGGCATATGTGAGCTCAAAGATCTTGGAGCTATGGAACAAAGAAGTGGACATGCAAAAGACTTCAGTTAGACCATGAAGGAGATTCAGGAGCAAGTAAAGAGGACAGTCATTAAGGCTACACAAAAGTTGAAGGAGAAAGCAGATTTGTCAAGGAAGGATGTGCAATTTGTAGTAGGAGACTATGTCATGGTCCACCTCAACAAATCAAGGTTGTAGAGGGGTACATCAACCAAGTTGTAGATGAAGAGAGCGGGTCCATGCAAACTGTTAGCCAAGTATGGGAAAAATGCATACAAGGTGGAGTTACCAACAAATCTAGCGATTTCACTAGTGTTAAACATTGCTGATTTGATAAAGTACAAGGCATCAGTAAATGATGTGGATCAGAATAGTAAGGAGATCTTCAAGGACATTAGAAATGTATCCTTACCTAATCAAGATAATCCTAGGGTAAAGAAGATCTTGGAGTCAAGAGTGCAAAAGTCTACAAGGCATAAGGTGTACATGGAGCACCTTTTCAAGTGGAAGAGCAAGCATGAATCATAAGCCACATGGGTACAAGAAGATCAGTTCAAGAAGTTTGGTATTGACCTGGCATTGGTCTCTCTTTCCATTCATTAGTGTTTGGGCAGAGAGGGGGAGAATGGTGCAGGAGCACCTAGGTAGGAAGCACTAGGTGGCACTAGGCAAAATTTGGAAGCCTAGGAAAACTTTTGTGATTTTGATGTTTTAAGGTCATGTTGACCATTTATTTTTGTGTTAGAGGTGTTAGATCATGTTAGGATGAAGTTTTATCAGCAACTAATGGTAGAATGAATGAGTTGCACAATTTGTTTCCACTAGGAATCACTAGGATTTGGGAAATAAAGCCAAAATGTTGCATTTGTGCAATTTTGGCCTAATGGGGTGGTTTTGTCCAACCAAGTGAAGATGTAACCACCTTGAGAACCTTTAAAATGTGGCCCTTGACTTGGAATGGGGGTTGGGAAAAATGTTGGAGTTTACAATTAGTTTGAAATTGAGAAAATAGTGATATTTTGTTGTGTATTTCCCTATTTTGTTGTTTATGATTTAGCATATTAATGGACTGATCAAGGAATATTGTATAGTTTAGAATGTTTTGAAATTGTCTTTTAATCATTGTGTGATAAAGTAGATAGTAGGTTACTCGTTTCTAGGTTTTCTTGTAAATACTTTGTTCTTTCTTCAATTGTTGTTTTGACTGGTAAACTATGAAAAAATGGGGTTTTAGTTTACATTCCCACCATACTTGGAGTATGGGCTTGTGGGAAATGTGGCTAGGCCCCATGTCTATATATATAATAGGTTTAGGAGACTGTAGGAGACAAGGTATCATGAGAAAGGTCTCTTCCTAGGTGAGCTTGGCTATGCCCAGCTAGGAAAGATAGTGAAAAATAGACACTAACATTGCAGGGGTGTCAATTCCTTGGCAACCCAAGGTGTGTGGTGGATGAAAGAGGCCTTACAAAGGTTTGGCATGAAGGAAGTGGTCTCACCAATCGATTTAGTGGTTGAAATAAGCAAAAAGTTTGTTGTGTATTCAAGAAATAGCCTAAAAAGCCCTAATTCCTACAAAAAGAGGGTTACGCCTGTGTACGGCCAGTGAAGGCCTAAAACCTCAAAAATATTGGAGAGGTAGGAAAATGAACCAGGGCTCCTTTTGGAATATTGTGATGTTCTTTAGGAAGTTTGGAGTTTAAGCCTACTTTCTCGGGTTAGGAGGCCTAATTGGGGCTCAAGGACTACTAGCCCTTTTTAAACCCTAGAATAGGGTTTGGAGTGAGTGATGGACAATCGGTGATTGGGGGATGATCAAGAACCCTAGAGATATGGTTTTGAAGCCATGAAATTCATCACACACCCCTGCATCAAGTTAGTGAAGTCTAGAGGTTTAGTTAGCCTTTAGGAAGATTAAGGGATAAAGAGGGAATGGCAAAGAGAGCACCAAGATTGGCTTAGTTAGGGAAGTGGAGATGATAGTAGGGTTGGCCAGGAGAACCAGGTGTGCCTAACAAGCATTAGGGCCTATAGGTTAAGAAGGTGGAGAGTGGCACCAAAGGGTTTGCCAAGGTGAGACCTAGAGCATGGGACAGTGAGTGTTCCATCCAACCCTACCCTATCAGATTTGTATCAGAGCAAGTACAAGATTTGGGAAGAATCTTGTATGTCTGAGGTTGAGTCTAGTGATTCTTCCATCATGGTGACAAATGTAGAGTTGGCCAAGATTGTTGAAGATCAGGAGGAAGACAATAAACTATTGAGGGAAAGAATAGCCCAACTTGAGCAAGCAGTGAGGAGTGCACAATTTGAAGGATGGATACCAAAGGAAGAAGAGGTTGCAAAAGAAGACAAGACCCCTGAACCTAATCCTGTTCTGAAAGAACCTTTCTTGAAAGCATTGAAGGCTTTGAGTGGAAAAGCACTTGAAGGCATACCATTGTTTAGTGGAAAAATGGAAGTTGATCTAGTCATGGAATTGATAGAGGGAATGGAAAACCATTTTGAATGTGATGGAGTCACTGAAGCACATAAGGTAAAGGTGGCAAAATCAAGAATAAGAGGTTTTGCCTTAACATGGTGGAAATTTGTTTAGACAGAGAGGGAAAAGGAAGGAAAGTAGCCTATTTCAACTTGGAAAGGAATGGCTGCCAAAGTGAGAGAGGCATACATACTTGATGATTATGAGATTCAATTACACAAGAAGAGACACAAATTAAGGCAGAAAGACCAAGATGTGAATACCTACATAGAGGAGTTCCAAAAAATTTGTATGAGGTCTAATGTTTTAGAAGATGAAAGTCTCAAGGTGGCTAGGTATCTTAATGGCTTGAAATGGAACATTCAAGAGGAGATGGCCCTTCTAAGTCCCAAGAAAATACACTAATGCTATCAGTTGGCTATCAAGATTGAGGAAAGGAACAAAAGGAAGCAAGACTAGGCTTCTAAAGGTAGAGGAAAAGGTAGAGATCAAAGAGATCAAAGAGGGAAGCTAGGTGGCTACCAAGGTAGAGGCAATGACCAAAGAAACCAAGGAGAGTTTAAATCCATAGATCATGCAATGAAACACCTTCTAAAGGAGGGTATAACAGAGGTAGAGGACCTCAAGGAGGTTCAAATAGAGGAAGAGGAGCAGGAAAGAGTAGTTCTTATTTTGCAAACATGAAATGCTACCATTGTGGTCAAGTAGGTCATCTTGTTTATAGGTGCTCGGAGAAAGAATCTTCATCAAGCAATGAGAAGAGAGTGGCTTATGCACAAGAGGACACCATGAGTCCTAAGTCATCTGAGGTCAGTCATATTGAATCTGACGTAGGAGAGAATCTGATGTTCAGTAGAGTTTTGATCAGACAAATGGTCAAGGAAGAACCAAAAGAAAGGAGAGCTCTATTTAGAGTAAGGTGCAAGATACTTGGTAAATTATGCAAGATCATAGTAGATTCTAGTTCAACAAACAATATAATCTCAAAGGAGGTAGTAATGAAACTGAAATTGGAGAAGGTACCCCACACTAACCCCTACAAGGCCACATGGCTAAACAAAGGGCAAAGTGTTTTAGTGAATGAGCAAGTAATGGTGGAATTTTCCATTGGAGGGTACAAGGACAAGTTAGTTTGTGATGTGTTACCCATGGATTCATTCCATCTACTATTGGGTAGACCATGGAAATATGATAGAGGTGTCATATATGATGGGAAAGAGAACACCATCTCATTCAAGAAGGATGGAAAGACTTTCAAGTTGCAGTCACTGTCAGAAGAAAAAGAAGGATAGTCAAAGACACCAGACATCATGTTGAGTAGTGGGAAGGAGTTCCTTAACAGCCTACATCAAAGGGGTGAAGGATATGTGGTTATGTCACAACCTAAAGAAGAAGACAAGGATGAAAAAATAGTCTTACTAGAAGCAGTCCAAAAGTTACTTGAAAAGTACAAGAGCATAGTTAGTGATGGGACACCTGCAACTTTACTTCCAAAGAGAGCCATTAGTCATCAAATTGACTTCATACCAGGAGCTTCATTACCAAACAAAGCAGCTTATAAGCTTACACCAGATCAGAATCTAGAAGTAGCTAGATAAAAAAGCACAGGATAGGAAATTTGGAGAAAGTGACTTGGTACTGATGTGGAATGCTAGGTGTCAAGAGAAAGGAAAGCATGGTAAATTTGAAGCTTTGTGGTTGGGACCTTTTGTTGTTATTGGGAAGAGAGGTGAAGATTCATATTATCTATAAAATATGGCTGGTGAAGATCAAGAGTTGCCTATTCATGGGAAATTTTTGAAGCATTTTTTCTCTTGAGCAACACAAAGGATTGAGGGTTGCCAGTGCATGGACAACTCTTGTTTATCCTCTTTAAAGTTATGTTCCATGCACAATAGTTTAGGGTTTTGGTCCATCTCCATTTTGCATTCTCTTCCATCCTGCTCACTGGTTCGTCATTTTGTGTCTGGTCTACTGACCCAAAGATTTGGATCCTTGCAATGATCTTACTATCATTCATCCCCAGATGGAGCCATTGTTGGAACTCTAAATTTTTGATGATTATTCATGTTGTCCATACTCATGCATTTTCCAAATGTGTCCTAATTTGAGCACATTTCCTTTCTTCATGATAGTTTTATCCACATTTTTCCCTTATGGCCCCATAAAATCCATCGAGTCTACATTTTATGCATTATAGTCCCTATCGGCATAAGATTACCAAGGTCTCCTCGATCCTTTTTCTATTTTCTACTTGTAAACATCTATGTTTCCTTTTGGCAAGACGTTTTTGGTGTCACAGTGATTGATGTTTATTTATAGGCACCTCTCGGCATGACATTCAAATGGTTTTGGCGACAAGGAAAAGGATACACATTTCGGCAGGAGTTTGGTCTTTGGCATCTTTTTTCACCAAGAACTTTATGTCTCACTGATCGGCATGTATGGAGATACATCGGTAAGAGTTAATGTTTTAGGCATTGTGCCTTGGCAAGTTTGAATTGTTACATTGATTGACAAACACATTAAGGATTCACTTTAGCTAGGCATGTTTTTTTTGGTGTGAAGTCATAGCGAGTTTACATTGTCACACCGACTGGTGGCAGGAAGATACATATTGGTATGAGTTAGTGATATTGGAATGAGGTCTTGGTGAGTGACCTTCGGTCTCACCGACATTACACAAAAGGTTTTTATCAAAAGGCTTGTTGGTGAGAGATGTTTTCTTTAGAATAAGTCATAGAGAATTCAAAGGGGTCTTACCGACCAACATAAAATGAATACCTT
Source organism: Sequoia sempervirens (assembly GCA_007258455.2). Classification (NCBI taxonomy): domain Eukaryota; kingdom Viridiplantae; phylum Streptophyta; class Pinopsida; order Cupressales; family Cupressaceae; genus Sequoia; species Sequoia sempervirens. Next base: position 184,688,888 of record VDFB02047230.1, on the reverse strand, counting down.
GGTGAGACTAATGTGACTTTGGAGTATGGTCTTGGTGAGTATGATGGGTCTTGCCGGTAGAAAAAAAGCCTTCCATTGGTATGAGATTGATATTGTCTTGGTGATCTATGGTGAACTCGGGGGCTTTCATTGAAACATAATATGCTCTATGAGACATCTCCCCAATATCATAAAGTCATAGTGACACGCGAAAGGTAAAGGAACTCTGAAGGAAACATAAAGTGATCTATAGGATATCTCCCCAACTCAGATATGTCACGGAGAAAGCAAATAAAACACGAGGCGACTGTAGTGATTTAATTGCCTTCGGCATCACTGCGATATGTCTTGGTGACTGTTTCAGTGAGATTAACAGAAATTCAAATACTATGGCCGAGATGTGGATGTTCAATTACCGTTGTAGGATGACATGAAATGAGCCCGAATTTAGCAGTTGGCTGACATGGGATCTCAATATGATATATTTTTCTGATGCTGGTGTATAAATAGGCCTTTTTGTAATTGTAAAATGATCATCAGCTATTAGTAATTCGATATATAGTAGGAAAATTAGATGGATACAGTACAATATATTTATCATATCAGAGACTATGATGCATGTTTTCAAAATGGTGGTATTTATGAAAGTAAATTGATGTTGCTACACATTTATGGTGTTAATTATCTGTTGAATTTAATGAAAGTATTGCTAAGCTGTCTCCAAGATGGATTCTTTTTTATTGTTTAAATTGATATGACATGTTTATATTCAATTCATTAGTGCACATTGTTGTTTGTGTGTGGTTAATTGATTGATTCTTTCAAACAAAGATTAAATCCTTTTAATTGATCATAGTAATCAGAGAGATTCATTTGGATTGTTAAAGTAGAGCTTAGTAGTCACAGTCTTGCATGTTTATACAAGTTGTAAACAGAATGTATGCCAGATAATTTAAATTTTCTCTGGAGAGTGTTGCTTATCTTAATTTCATTTGACTCCGCATACCCAATAAGGCATTGGTCTCTATAGTTTCATCATTAAGATTCATTCATTCTCTTTATATCTATTAATTAAGTATTTTAGGATTTAGATTAAGAATATTGCTATTGCGCTTCAATTCATTTGTTCATTTGCATCTGCCATTGCGGAAAAATCATTACAAGAAGGATAACCATAAGTCAAGTCTGCTTCATTCAGAAAGGTACACCTGCCTAGGTTTAGCAACACCTAAAGAGTAGAAGGTTGAGTTTTCTTGACCTTGTCTGTTACCCTAAAGCGTATCAAGAGATTGGCAGCCTCTTGAGGCATTCTGCCTGCATTTTTTAGAGCTAACAAATTGGCGACTCTGGGGACACATTCAAAATTAAGGCCTTAATCATAGAGTCAAGAACTTTATATAGACTCCGCTGAGAATAAGAAACATCAAATTTTTTCTTATTTTTGACAAAAGCGAGTGGCGAATCTGACAAAAAATTTTCAGCTATTCAAACATGAATGGAAAAAAATATCAATATAGGGGAGGTCATACTGGAGCTCCTGCTAGCAACAGTAAGTGGACACATAAAAATGACAAGGTTGATAAGGGAAAAGGGATAAGTGAGGATATGTGCTTAACAGATAAAGACAAAGTATCAAGAGCACATTGTGAAACATATGATCGCTATGATACATGGACACATAATTCGACTGCAGAGCCTTGTACTCTAGAAGATCAAAGAAATCCTTTCTCTTTTTTTGATCCTCAGAAATAGTCTGAGTTTAGAGCTGAACTAGAGGTTGAACAAATCAAAATTCAACATGAATATGATCAGAAGATGAAGGGTAACCAAAATGACTTTATTGATTATGAGCTTCTTGAGGAAGTAAAAGCACAATTTGAATCATAGAGGAAGGAGATAGAGGAACTAAGGGCTACATTGCTGAAATCCCAAGTTACTTCTCAGACAGTTGATTGCCCCCCAAAGTATGTACCACCTCATAAGCAGGGTAATCATAGTGCATGGCCTTCTGATCCACTTGTGTCTCCTCACCATCAGACAGGAAATCACCATAATCAGCCAAATCATCCACCTCATATTCCCACACAGCATATAAATATGTAGCCACCTCATGGTCAGCCTTTTGTCCCACAATATAATGCACAATATAAAAATCCTATGAACTAATATTAGTAACTACCTTTTCCTCCCCCTCACTAGTATACAACAATGATCAGACAGTTTGATTTGACAGGGTTTCATCGATACCCTTACCCTATGGATGGCAGTTGGAGAATTCTGGTACCTATGTTTACAAGGAGTAATGCAATTACTGCTAAAGAGCATTTAAGGAATTTCAATGTGTTCATCCAAGACATAGGTGTGCCATATGAAGATTTACATATGAGGCTATTTATGATGTCACTTCTTGAAGATGCTAGGGATTGGTTCAACAGCTTGCCAACACTCTCAATTAATTCTTTCCAAATATTCTAAGACAGATTCCTAGAGCAATATGGGAATCTAAATGCACCAGATGTAGTTGTTCATGAATTGATGCGAATTCAAAAAAATTGGAATGATTCAATTTATGATTTCAAATGAAGATTCAACAAGTTGCAGACTAAAGTACCTCTTGGATCAAGGTTGCCAGATTTTGTAGCATTCAATGTTTATTTAAATGCATTTGATCCTAAAATAGGGTATGAACTGAGAAATAGGGTCCCAAGAGACCTGGCTAAAGCTCAGAAGATAGCACTGACAATTGAAAACAACATGAAGGCTACAGGTATAATCAATAAAAGATATAACCCTAGGGCTCCTCAGCAAATCAATAATTATCAGTACAGACAGGAAAGCACATACAGAAATGAAAGGCTGAGGTTGCATGGCATGCTGTATAATACAGACTAGAAGGATGGAAAACCTATAACAGCTAGGCCAAGAAACAAAGAGATTCCTGATCCATTGAGCAAAAGGGGAACTTATATGGTGAGTAGCAATTACTTTTGTGAAGCTTGTGATAAGCCACATTCCCCAGACTATTATGTTGTAGCTCAAAGGATGCAAGAGGAGGGAATGTTGATGGAAAATAATGTAGAAGATCACAAAGTGTATTTGACTTCAAACACTTTTCACCATGTGGAAGAGAGGTACTCATATTCAGAGCATGAAGGTTATGAGTATGATATTTCAAATTAGAGATACAATGTCCAAATGGCTGAACAATAGGCTCTTTTTTATTCTAAAGAAGACTAAACACAACCACATTCTGTTGAGGTGCCTACTCAATGCAGTATGAGGAGACTCACCAAAGATGAAATAGAGAGACTAACTGTTGCTGCAGTTAAGGAAGGAAGGAGTAAATACTGGTTGAGAAACAAAACAGTAAATGAGAAGGAAGGCATTCCTGGGGGAATCTTTATGAAGGATCAGAAGGAAACACAAGGGACTATGAAGAAATCAGAAAATAAACACCATGATAAAATTGAACAAAAGCCTATCCAAAAAGAGGAAGTGAAGGAATTACACAAAGAGATACAAAAGCCTGATTAGCCTAGTAAAAGAGAGAAGGAAGAAAACAAAGGAGAAACATTGGAGCAGAAGAAGATTGCTAAGGTGGAGGGTTCTTCTTTTGACTTTCACTCAGGCATTATCTCAGGTAAAAATGTTTGTCCCACTACTTGAAATGATGAAAATTAAGGAGTATAGACATAGTGATGTCCAGTTGTTAACAAATGGAAATGATAAACATCTGAATTTTGAAAATAGAGTAGCTATCAAATCAATCAATAGGAAAGAGAAAGTAAATATCCTAGAGGTTTTCTTGACTGATGTGTTAGCAACTCCCCCACAAATTGATCATTTTTTCACTACCTTACTCATAAATTAAAAACTGCTGAGAAATTGCATGATAGACTCTGGTGCTGCTATAAATATCATGCCAGTAGGAGTTATGAAGTAGCTTGGCATGTGGTTTGATACATGTGAAGGGAAGTGCTATGTAATGTATAATATACCTGTACCTATGGTAGAAATTATGAGAGTTGTTGAAGTCAAACTGGCTACTTATCCACAGGTGGCATATAATATACATATAACAGTAATTGATACTCCTCCACAATTTGGTATGCTTCTATCAAGACAATGGACAACAGCAATTGAATGAAATGTTCAATTTGATCTATCTTATGCTACAGTTCCAGTGAATGGTCAGGAGGTCAAATTGTATAGGGAGCCGAGAATGAACCAGCTGGTTGATTATGTACCACAAGATCAGATCAACTATTTTTGTGATGTTGATCTTGGAAGTTTTTAGATAGAATCAGCCCAGCCAAAATTAACCAATAGTGATCCAATTGAAAAGTATGTGGCACAAAACTACAATGAAGTGTGGAAAATGTATTTTGATGGAGCATGTAGCCAGGAAGGTAATGGAGCTGTGATTGTATTTGTTTCACCCTGAGGTATTACATTTAAATATTCATTTCTATTGACATTTGAATGCACAAACAATGTGGCAGAATATGAAGCTTTATTGACAGGTTTGAATATAGCTGTGAAACACAAGATTAAGTTGTTGGCTATTTCAGGTGATTCTGAGTTGGTTGTTTCACAAATCAAGTTGAAATATGCAACAAAACACAAAAGATTGAAATAGTATAGGAATGTTGTATGGGACACAATTGAGTTGTTTGATGCCTTCTCAATTGAGTGGATTGACAGATCAAAGAACATAATGGCCGATTTTTTAGCAAATGTGGCATTGAAAAGAGATGATATCACATTGGCTGGGGTATCACAGATTGAGTTCAAGACAAGGCCTATTGTTCCTGATAAAAATTATAGTTGGCAAGTCTTCAAGGATGATACTGACCTTTTAAAATTCTTCAATTGTATAGATCAATATGAAGCCCAGGAAATTGACTCCAATGCTTTTATTAATGAAGTGGATGGGAAGCAAATAGTGTTTGGCAAAGAGATCTTACAGCTCAAAACAAATAAGCTTCCTAAGGGCTTGGTGGCATTGGAGAGGCTGTATAATAGAAATGATCGGTCCCTCATGAAGCAAACACCAGTTAGAAGAGAAGATATTGAAGAGGTTAACTTGGGGACTAAGATAGCACCAAGAAAGGTGTACATAGGAAAGAAGATAAGCCCTACAATTAGAAGAATGTTGATAAAGTTGCTGAGAAGGTATAAACACGTCTTTGTTTGGTCTTATGAAGATCTAAAAGCATATAGGGAAGATTTGTTTCAGTATGAAATACCATTGAAGCCAGATGCTAAGCCATTCAGACAAAAGAAAAGACCCATAAATCCAACAATGAAACCTAAAATGAAAGAAGAGTTGACAAATCTCAGAGATGGGGGAATCATCAAACCAATTAGGCACTCAATGTGGGTCTCAAATTTGGTCCCTATGAGGAAGAAAAATGGAGACATCAGATTATGTGTGGACTTTAGGAATTTGACTATGGCATCTCTTAAGCACAATTATCCTCTACCCAATATGGAGGCTATATTGCATAATGTAACAGGGTGTGAACTATTGTCCATGATGGATGGGTTTTTAGGATACTACCAGGTCAAAGTCAAAGAATCTGAGCAATATAAGATAGCATTTACAACTCCTTGGGGAGCGTATGTATACATAAGAATGCCATTTAGTATCACTAATGTAAGAGTGACCTTCCAAAGAGCTATGGACGTGGCATTTATAGATTTGATCAATGCTATCATGGTGGTGTATGAGGATGACCTGACTGCTTATTCGAAGAAGGCTAAAGATCATGTACAACATCTGAAGAAGGTATTTATTAAAGCCCTAGAATATGGTATCAGCTTAAATCCTAAAAAGTGTCATTTTGTAGTCATAGAAGGTAAGATTTTAGGACATATGGTTTCAAAAGGAGTTAGGATAGATCCTGAGAGGGTTGAAGCTATTTATAAAATTCCTATTCCCAAAACTGTCAAAGCTATACAATCATTCTTTGGACAGATTAATTTTGTTAGGAGATTTTTTTCTAACTTTGCTGAGATCATTAAGCCCATATAAAAAGTGTCGAAGAAAGCACAGAAAATGGAATGGACTGTAGAAGCGTTGGAAGCTTTCATATCTATAAAAAGGGCCATCAAGGAGGCTCCTATCCTTAAATCTCTAGATTTTGTGAAGCCTTTTCAGATATTTTCATTTGCTTCAATGCACACAATTGCTCTTGTTATGTTACAGAAGAATGAGGATGGTCACGAACAACCTGTATCTTTCTTCAGTAAGTCATGACAAGGGTCTGAATTGAAATATGACATAATGGAAAAATAGGCATTTGCATTAATAAAAGCTATAAAGGATTTCAGGCCATATCTTGTTGGAGCAAAGGTGATTGCCTATGTCCCTTATGTAGCTGTCAAAGATATCCTGACACAATTTGAAGTAACAGGAAACATATGCAAATGGATTAACAAGATCCAATAATTTGATATGGAGATATAGATTACCAAATTAGTAAGAGGTCAAAGCTTGGCTAGGTTGATGGCAGAATCAAATATTGAAGCAAATTAGGTTTGTAATGTATATGGAAGGACTGCAGTTGCAAGCATTGAGCACACTTTTTGGTGTACTGATATTATGCATTACCTTAAGTACATGAAATGTCCAAAGGGATTGAGTGATAGCCAGAAAAGGACTCTAAGGTTGCAGGAATCTAAATATGTTTTTATGGATGGAGATCTATTTTGGAAGAATATGGATGGTATACTGTTGTTATGTCTAAATGAATTTCAGGCCCAGCATGTTTTAAGTGAAATACATGAAGGAGTTTGTGGAGGACATTATTCAGAAAAAACAACTACACACAAAGTTCTTAGGGCAGGTTACTACTGGCCTAAGGTTTTTAATGATTCTTTCTCACATGTAAGAAAGTGTGAAGCCTGCCAGAAGTTCTCTGGAAAGCGGAAATATCAAGGAGCCTTGCCACTTCGACCCTTGCAGGCTGATGCCCCTTTTCATCAATGGGGAATTGATTTCATTAGAGAGATACAAGAAAAATCAAGTGGAGGACACAAGTGGATACTAGTTGTCACTGATTATTTTACCAAATGGGTGGAAGCAATCCCAACTAAACAGGCTACAAGCAAAGTGGTGACAAATTTCTTGATGGACAACACTATCACCAGATTTGGTACACCACTGAGGTTAATCATAGATAATGGGATGTGTTTCAGGTCAGATGAATTTAAAGGTTTCTATGACACATATGGCATTACCATTTCTTATGTAGCTCCTTACCATCCACAAGCTAATGGTCAAGTAGAGTCTAGCAATAAGAGTCTTTTGAAAATTATGAGGATGTTAGGACAAAACAAGAAGGCTTGGGATTCAAAATTAAAACTAGCTATGTGGGCTGATAGGATTATTGTTAATGAGGCAATTGGAAAATCCCCATTTGAATTGGTATATGGAGTATAGGCCAGGATGCCTTTGCAAAATTTGTTGCCAATCTATAGGTTTGTCCTTCAGGAAGATTTGGATATTCCTGAACCTATGGAAGAAAGACTGGAGCAACTAGCTAAACTTGATGAAATAAGGAGAGTTTCCAAAAACCAAAACGTGAAATTATAGACACATATGAAGTATCTATTTTATAAAAAGGCACAGGATAGGAAATTTGGAGAAAGTGACTTGGTACTAATTTGGAATGCCTGGTGTCAGGAGAAAGGCAAGTATGGTAAATTTGAAGCTTTGTGGCTACGACCTTTTGTTGTTGTTGGGAAGAGAGGTGAAGATTCATATTATCTATAGAATATGGCTGGTGAAGATCAGGAGTTGCCTATTCATGGGAAATTCTTGAAGCATTTTTCCTCTTGAGCAACACAAAGGATTGAGGGTTGCCAGTGCATGGACAACTCTTGTTTATCCTGTTTAAATTTCTTTTCCATGCGCAATAGTTTAGGGTTTTAGTTCATCTCCATTTTGCATTCTCTTCTGTCCTACTCATTGGTTCATCATTTTGTGTTTGGTCTACTGACCCAAAGATCTAGATCCTTGCAATGATCTTACTATCATTCATCCCCAGATAGAGCCACTATTGGAACTATAAATTTCTTATGATTATTCATGTTGTCCATACCCGTGCATTTTCCAAATGAGTCCTACTTTGGGAAAATTTCCTTTCTTCATGATAGTTTTACCCGTATTTTTCCCTTATGGCCTCATAAAATCCATTGAGTCTATATTTTTTGCATTATGGTCCCTATCGGCATAAGATTACGAGGGTCTCCCTGATCCTTTTTCCGTTTTCTGCTTGTAAATGTCTGTGTTGCCTTTTGGCAAGACATTTTTGGTGTCACAGCGATTGATGGTTATTTACAAGCACCTATCGGTGTGACATTCACATGGTTTTGGTGACAAGGAAAAGGATACACATTTCGGTAGGAATTTGGTCTTCAGCATGTTGTTTCACCAAGCGCTTTATGTCTCGCTGACCGACATGTATGGAGATACATTGGTAAGATTTAATGCTTTCAGCATTGTGTCTTGGTGAGTTTGAATTGTTACATCGACTGACAAACACATTAAGGATTCACTTCAAGCAGGCATGTTGTTTTCGGTGTGAGGTCATAGTGAATTTACATTGTCACATCGACCGGTGGTGAGAAGATACATATCGATATGAGTTAGCGATATCGGAATGAGGTCTTGGTGAGTGACCTTTGATCTTGTTGACATTACACAAAAGGTTTTTATCAAAAGGCTCGTCGATGAGAGACGTTTTCTTCATAATAAGTCATAGCGAATTCAAAGGGGTCTCACCGACCAACATAAAATGAATACCTCGGTGAGACTAATGTGACTTTGGAGTATGGTCTTGGTGAGTATGATGGGTCTCGCCAATAGAACAAAAGCTTTCCATCAATGTGAGATTGATATTGTCCTGGCAATCTATGGTGAACTCGGGGGCTTTCGTTGAAACATAATATGCTCTGTGAGACGTCTCCTTGGTATCATAAAGTCACATTGACACGTGAAAGGTAAAGGAACTCTTAGGGAAACATAAAGTGATCTACAGGATATCTCCCCGACTCATATATGTCACGAGAAAAGAGAATAAAACACGGGGTGACTATAGCGATTTAATTGCCTTCGGCATCACTGTGATATGTCTTGGCGATTGTTTCAGTGAGATTAATAGAAATTCAAATACTATGGTTGGCATGTGGATGTTCAATTACCATTGCAAGTTGACATGAAATGAGCTTGAATTTAGTGGTTGGCCGACATGGGATCTCAATATGATATATTTTTCTGATGCTGGTGTATAAATAGGCCTTTTTGTAATTGTAAAATGGTCATCAACTATTAGTAATTTGATATACAGTAGGAAAATCAGATGGATATAGTATAATAGATTTATTAGATCAGAGACTATGATGCATGTTTTCAAAATGGAAGTATTTATGAAAGTCAATTGATGTTGCTACACATTTTTGGTGTCAATTATCTGTTGAATTTAATGAAAGTATTGCTAAGCTATCTCCAAGATGGATTCTTTCTAATTGTTTAAATTGATATGACAAGTTTATATTCAATTCATCAGTGCACATTTATTGTTTCTATGTGGTTAATCGATTGGTTCTTTCAAGCAAAGATTAAATCCTTTTAATTGATCACAGTAATTAGAGAGATTCATTTGGATTGTTAAAGTAGAGCTTAGTAGTCACAGTCCTGCATGTTTATACAAGTTGTAAATAGAATGTATGCCAAATAATTTGAATTTTCTCCAGAGAGTGTTGCTTATCTTGATTTCATTTGACTCTGCATACCCAATAAGGCACTAGGCTTTGCAGTTTCATCATTAAGATTCATTCATTCTTTTTATATCTATTAATTGAGTATTTTAAGATTTAGATTAAGAAGATTACTATTGCGCTTGAATTCATTTGTTCATTTGCATCTACCATTGTGGAAAAATCATTACAGGAAGGATAACCATAAGTCAAGTCTGCTTCATTTAGAAAGGTACACCCGCCTAGGTTTAGCAGCACTTGAAGAGTAGAAGGTTGAGTTCTTTTGACCTTGTCTATTACCCTAAAGTGTATCAAGAGATTGGCAGCCTCTTAAGGCATTCTGCCTATGTTTTTGAGAGATAATAGGACATATTGGGATGATTCTATTAGGACCCTGATTTACACACAACAAACACTGATGTGGGATAGTTTTCAGTTGGAAATTCTAGAGCATTGACCAAGCCAAAGAATAGCCCTTCCCTTGCTAGAGGACCAACAAAACCTAAGGTTGGGGAGTGATAAGTCTAGTTTATGGTCCAATTTTGGGTAGAATTTATGATTTATTTGCTGAAGTTGTCATGGACCTTGATGTTAAGTGTTGATATTTTTATGACATTTTCTCAAAACTATAGACATTGGGCCTAATCCTATTTTTGCAAATCTTTAATGACATTGGCATGTAATATGGACTATATATATTAATTTTTCATGTGGTTAATGAATGTTCTTTGAGCTAATTACAAATATGCAATTATTGTGCATATTAACATTGCCAGGTAGATATAACTTGAGGATACTAAATTGAGAAAGACATCGCTAGTTGGGCATGCACCATAACATCTAGCAAAGGAATTGTTCAAAGGTCAAAGGAGGTTGATGACAAGAGATTCCCCGTGCAAATCAAATGTAGTTGCCTTGTAATGGTCTTTATTAATGTTGAACAAATATAGGCATTACTATTGTGCTAAATCTGTGGGAACATCTGACCAGCTTCCATGCGCGCGTAGCCTCCTCTCCACTTTCTCTGTTTTCCCTAAAGTGGCGTCCTCCCATTTCATGGAGTTGACCACCTTGCTTAGTTGGTAGTATAAATAAGGATCAGATGCTCCTTCTCAAGGGGTTGCACAATTTGATATTGTACTTGCATTCTTAAGTTTTCAACAATATAGTTATGCTACTCTTTTGTACTCATAAATTCCAATGAATAAAATGAAGTTCTAAGTTTGAGCATCTAAGTTTACACTAGTATTAGAGGTTACTCATCCAAGGGGGGCCACTTGGTGAGTATTTCATCCTTTATTTTAGTATTAGTTTAGTATTACTTTTTATTCAGTAATTAGTTAAGAATCTGACATTGACTATTTCTGTAGCCACTAGAATTTCATTCTATGACTATTCCTGTAGCCAAAGTAGATAGAGTAGTTTCCTATTTGTTGCTTAGATTTTCATTTCTATCTACATTTCAACTTAGTGTATTTTTTGGTTAATGATCAATATTTATGTTATTCCTTTCCAAAAATTTACTTTTAGCATTGTGTCTTTCTTAGTTGTAGAATGAAAATGGCTACTTTGGGTTCCTAGTGTATGCACTGTGCTAACCAATTTCAAGTTCACATCCTTGGGTTGAAAATTAAATGCACCTTCATGATGATTGAAATGGCTATTCAGGTTAGATGTCTAATCTTTGAATAACAGTTGTAAAGCCCTAGTTGTTAAATCATTGTAGGAGGCCAACACTCCCTTGGGTGAACCTATCCTTGCACATGTGTTTTTTCAAAATTTTGGGCATCATTTTGTCTTTATTTGCTTCATGTTATTCTATTGTCATATTTGAGTTTCAGTTTTAGAAAACAAAAAAAATGTACTTTCTTGCATTAAGTTCAATTGGTCAAATTAAGTGCATTGTTTGAAATCAAAATTGGCATTAAAAAGACATTATTTTTAGATTATTTGCATCTTAATCAATCATTTATCAGATCTAAAATATTGCATTCACATTTGCATTTTAAAACTTCACCATGGATATGTGTTTTGGTTAAATATGGGTATCTTTGAAATCTCTGGTAGATCTTTCAAGTTGTGTGTTTGGTGATGAACCTAATGCAATTGAACCTACTCATAAACCTTCACCCCTTAATGAATGTCCCCATGAGGTGGACATATTAGGACAAGATGAAGATACCATGCAAAAATTCATACAAGATTCCCTACAAAACCTAGAGAACAATGTATCATTGTATCCATCCATGCACACACCTCCTATAATCCCATCACTTGATATGTTCAACCTTTTACATCCTAAAATTAAGCACAAAACAAGCCTCGACCATCAATCATTAATGAACTTGTTAATAAGGAAAATAGTGATATTCTTCCTTCTTATGCTCATTGAGTTACTAATACAACCATTAACTTAGAAGAGAGTTATGGTCAAGGATTTAAGATCTTAACCAAACAAGGATGTGACATAAAAAATAAGCATGAAATCCACAAACTATTAGAACAAATACCATTTGAGGATACCAACGGGTTAAGATACCGAGATCCTCCCCCCTTGGGAATCTCTAAAGGAAAATATGTTCTTTTTCACAATATCCTTTAAAAAGACCAATTAATATATCACAAGGATGATAGGTGATGATACCATGAATTGTCTCATATTTTATCAAAGAAAATCATCTATTTATTCTTAATGCATTAATGTTAAAGTGGATTTGAGTGATGATCGAAAGTTCTTTATCTTTTTTTAAGTAGAATATAAAGTAAATGTTTGATTTATTTTTAGTAATTAATGTCATCCAAATTGCCTCTAATATGTATTCATGAAGTGTTTAAGCTAATATAATGCAAATAAATGATTTATTAAATAACTCATGGGAAGAAGAAACTTCATAGACACTTGCAGTAGAGAGCTCCAAACACTTGAAGCAATTAACTCCTGAAAGATTTTGAAGGATTTGAAGAAGTAATGAGAAGATAGAGAAGACTCCTAGAACACTCCTACATTCATGCAAAATCATGGAGCATCAATCATTCCAAAATTAATGGGATGAGTATTTGTTTCATGTTGAGTTCAAAACTCTCTCACAGTTATTACATTTCATGATTCCTTCTTCCACCAAAGATAACTCAAACTACCACATCAATAAAATGTTGTTGCATGATTATAGCATTTTATTCATGTTAATTATCAATGATTTTGGCAAGAAAATTAAAGAATAATTCCTTCATTCACGTGGATAACTGAAGACTTCATAAAAATCAGGCATTCAAAATTAGTCAAAAATATAGTCTTAGTAAAATAGCAATATCTCCCTCATTTCTCAACGAAATTGAAAAATTAAAAATGATCTGGAAACTAGATTTGAAGATATAAAAACCCTTTTGAGGATTTGGCATGATTTATAGCAAGGAAGGAGCAGTAAGCATCATAAAATGACTAAGACAAAAGTGGTGTGATGGAGGACAACAACTTCAAGTTTCTTAAAGTTTTGTAAACGACCCCTCAAAAATAGGATCTTGGATCCACATTATTAGTGGATTGATATATAATATGAATTATATAAATGAAATTTTATCATTGAAGAAAATGAGAGGATTATAAAGGCTTGTTTCATCCTAAGGAAATAGGATAGATCTAGTTTTATTTACCAGCAATGTAATTCCATATTTCTAGATTAAATTTGAATCCAAGAAAGCTTTTCATTTCCAACAAGTGTGAAGTAGTTTAGTATTTTCAATTCATGCAAGTTTTCATTAGATTAGTTATCTTTCATGAAAATTGCCTTTCATGCAAATAGGATTTATTTCATGCAACTAGAATAGACTGTAGAATAGATTGTCAAGCAAGTTTTCTACTTTCTCTCTTGCATACAACCATGGACACCACCTTGGATTGATAAATTAAATGATGAGGATTACAATGACCCCATCAATAGGCTCATCTTAGATCCTCCCCCTCCACTTCAAAAAGTATCCCAATCAAGAAAATGACAAAGGGCTTACAAGCTCAATAAGCTGCAATTCCCTTGTCCCATGTCTAAAAATGAAAAATATTTACACACAAGTTCCTTAATCAAGGACTTATAACATCACCACCTATCAAGGAAAATCTAAAAGGAAAAATCACAAACATGTCTCATTGTCAATATCATAGAACTCTTGGGCATATTACTGATGAGTGTCATGCTTTAAAGAGAATTATTAGAGAATTTAAACCATTTTCACATCAATATGATCATATAATCAATTAGTAATTGATCACTTCGCTCCTTGTCATGTGATAGTGGTAGGATCATTACATGCTCACTATTACATGTTTTACATTTAATTGCAAATCATGTCTATATTGTAAGGAGCACATTTCCATCCTCATTCTTGGCTCACTCTAGTCCTACATTAGAGGGGAAAGTGGTTATCTAGCCTTGCCCTAGTATGGATTTTGTCGTTGTCCCTTTGGCTAGTTGTATTCCTTCCACCTATCATGAACAATATTGGGATGCATATGACCTACTATTGGTTGATTCACATGTGTCATACTAGTCTTTTCTTTGCCTTCTTCTCCTATTTTGTATGTTATTGTATGTGTGTAATGTGATCCCCTGTATTGTGCTACTTGGCATGTATTTATATGTTTTTGAGCCTACTTTGGATGACCCTTGTCACTCTGTTGGTTCAAGGATACAAAGGAAGCAAATCTATCATGACATGAATCTATTTGTTTCTACATTCTTCTATATGTTGTAACCATTATCTTTTCACTTGTCTTGTGTTTTACTTTCAGGGATGAAGCAAGGCATTGAAAAATTTAGGTCTTTTCCATATTGACCCAAAAGTTTTTCTTCGATTTCCCTCTCTATGTGTCATTCTTCCTCTGTTCTCATTTTTCCATGAGTTATTTGGTGAATGATGATGGTTCTAAGCTCGATTATATCACTATGGAAAAGACATATACTGACCCCAAATCCATGGATCCCTTATGTGTTATCTTAGGATTACATATGGGGGTAAACTTCCTTTTCATGACACACCTTTACTTGGAAACATATGTTTTACATAGGGCTTTCCAAATAAAGCTCTCATTTATTGGCAGTTATTATGTTCTACTTTAAAGTAATTGCTCATAACATGGTGTTTAGCAATTTCTTTAAAGTGGGGGAAACACATCCCCGCTCATTTTTTTCTTCAAAGTGTGGTCTTGTTACTTCACATGATGTTTCTTCTTGGTGGTGACATTGTGTTTTATGTCCTTGAAGAGTGTGACCTTTCTTGGCATATGACATTCATCTTAGTGGTAATGTTATTTCTTGCATTCCCTAAGTTGTGAATATTTTATATGTGAATAGTACTCTCTTGGTGACATTAAGCATGATGTTCCCAAAGGTGAGACCCTTCATGAACTAAGAAAAACCCTTTTGGATATCCTATCTGATTGTATTTAGAAATTTATCATGGCCACCAAGCATAATACAACTTTCTTCCAATAGTTCCTTTTTGTTTTTCATGAGTGTCTAGCATAATGCAACTTGCTAGCCCTGTGGAACCTTTGACAATATTTGTAGTGCCTTATCAAAGTTATCAAGAGGTATAACTTTTAGTATGGTTGACATATGGGAGCCTATAGACCCAACATGACTTTCCCATCATCCACCTTTTTCAGGGCTCACCTAATGGACATCAAATTTCACTAGCCCGCATGAGTATATTTTGTTCACATAGTGGACAATGGGTTTTCACTTGTGAATATTATTTTATGGACAATAGTGCAACAACAACTACTCCATCCTTTCTTTTATTTTTCCTTTTTACATTATTTTTGACATTGCATAATTGTGTATCTTGTGTTGTTGCAAGCATGTGTCCCTTTGGCTTATGTTGCTTTTCCATGGGATATTGATTATGGGAGCTTGGCCACCTCCTTGATCTTTATCATCCTATCTTATCAAAATTTGTGCACTTGGACCTCTCTTGACATATATTTGTCTACTTTAGTGTGAGTCTAAGTGCAATTTTATACTCTCACTAGACTGGTGGCTAAATGTAGTGTCACAAAATGTACTTCTTTACATTTTCACACTATGTTTGCATCCCCTTAATTAATTGGAATTAATTAAGCCTTAATTGGACCAATTATGCATTCACAAGCCTAATTAATTCCATTTTTTGAAAGCAAAACCCACATTTAATTAATTCTTACATTGAACTTAATACCTTAGAAATTGAGTGTCCTAGATTTAGGTCCTAGGAGCTATTCATCCAAGGATGAATGGGTCCCCCTTAAATATTTGGACCCAATTTTTAATATGTTTCTTTTAGCATTTTAATGATCTAAATTCAAATTGCAAAGGTCATCTTGTGATGTTTAATTGTTAGGTAATTAAGGAAACACCTATAAATACAAGGTTATTTTATCAATTCATATCTAACCAACATTATCTAGCATTAAGGAAAATTTCAAAAGATCAAATTTTATTGTCAAGAGCATTGGAGAGTAGATTTATCAATAATTTATCACAACATTTAATATCCTATCATGATGTCAAGGTTTATGTGTGTTCATGCATGTTTCTGATCTAACATTGTGATGTAGGTTTCAAGTTTTCAAACATCAAATCAAGTGTCAAATCAAGTATCCAATCAAGCCATTTCATGAAAAATCCAACCTTGGAGTGATGTGTTGAACTTATCCTCCAAGGACAACCATTAAAGGGTTTGTTGAGGTGTAACAAGCTTTTTTTATTCATCATTCCTTCTATTTATGATTTTATTTCATTATTAATGCTTAATTACCAAACTAGGGTTTGACCAAGGAAAACCCTTATAAACCAAAAATAAACATTTTCCATCTCTTTATGTATGTGCAGATTTGTAGGTGAAGAAGAATTGAAATTGGATCAAAATTACAATTTTGCAAAATCGTCAAACTTGTCAAGATATAGAAACTCACCTATATGTTTTAGTTATGGCTTTTTGTCAGTCAAAATTAGGGGAATCATAGCCTTAGATCTAACATCAAATTATTGTAAGAAGAGTTTTCAAAGCCCTATACAAAGACCCATTCGCCCCTGGGTGAATGTGTCCTTCAACAGAGCCTTAAACCCACTTTTGGATCCAGGTACATACCATCTTAACCTTCTCAGATCTATTGTTTAATGGTTGCTTCTATCAATATTATCATAATAATTCATGTTTCAAGTGCTATATCTCATAATTTGATTGTTAATGCAATTTTATTCTTCTCCCAAAACAATTGTTTAGTCATTTATGTCATAAGTTAGGGAAGCATAATGTCCAAACCTAGGGTTGATGCACCTTGAGAGTTACAAGTCAATTATAATCATTTGTGGCACTATCCCTCTTCCTAATGAACATGGAAAAGGTGGATTTGTGATTAGGTGGACAACACCTTTTGGTATTTGGCATAGATCCTTCATTTTTAGGTCTACCTATTTCACCCCCCCTTTTTCTTATGTTTCACCTAGAAACAATTGTAGAACACAATCCAAAGAAAAATATACCTCCTCTAAAGAAAAATAAGCCTCCTCAAACTATTTTCCAAAATAATCCATACTCATATCAAACTATGAAGAATGTGATGTAAAGAATGAATAAGAGGGTCAAAGTGTTCCTTCACAACAATTGAAGAAGGATCATCTCCATCAATGAGAATATGAATATAATAAATAGTATCTCTCAAATCTTAAATGTGGGATGCTATAGACAAACCTACAATGTTTATCGAGTACTCATGCCAACTAGCCATCTCTGGAAGATAGTGAAAGTTCTACAACATTGAATCATAAGAAGCCATAATTGTGGCAACATGATCATAATTAGAAATAATACTAGGTGAAGGAGATGATCTCTCTCTACATTCTATTTGACTACACTTATCATCCTTAAATAATATTATGTCTTCAAAATATTATGAATTAAGAACACTAAATGACTCAGTCGATGCTAGTTCAGAGGAATTAGGTGAATTGATGCTATTGGCAATGCAAAGTTGTTACAATCAACAAAGTTCATAAATAATTTTCAAATCATCAAGTTATTTCAACAAGAATTCATCTATTGCATGTTTTTCTTCTCATAGTAATCATATTTTACTTTCCATGCAATAGAAGACATGATTACAACCAACAAAAAAAGACAAGATTAGCCCCCAAATTACTCAATCAAGAACCTCCTAGCAATATATGATCTAACACTTTATATGTAGTGTGATTACAAGTGTCATTTATAAAGAATAATGAAGTGGACTTGAAATTAGTGCTTATAGATGCCAAATTTTTCCACAAGATTAAAGTACAATTTTGACATAGAATGGGATCAATATGATCACATCACTATACACAAAAAATATGCATGTTAAAGAAAATTGAATCAAAAATTGTTATTGTAGGAGTGAGAGAAGAGCCCCAAAAGTTACCAAAATAAGAAAAACTCAAAAAGACTTGTGAGAGTTTGAAATTTATTAAAAAACTAGGCACCAAAATAAAGAAACATTTGCACCACTATAAAGAGCACAAAATTCTACCCCTAATAAAAAATGGTCAAAAAAAGGTCTTAAGCCCAAGCTATGAGCCTTTAAACAAAAAAACAATTGCATTGTAGAGGAGGTAAAAATTTTAGGTGCTTGTTGATCTCAACATGATGCCAAAAAATAGAATATTCTCTTTACCATATAAAAATTCATTTCAATGGAATATTTGTAGAATATTCTTTGATGGGTGATGATGGTGGAATCTTCATATATTTTGTTGGAATATTCTTTTCAGTAAATAGTTGGGAATTACTGAGCCATGGGATCTACATGGTTGTTTATGGCTATGCCATATGGTGGCCAATATGGATCCCATGTACACGTATCCTATGTGACTATATCTCATTTTGCAAGTCCATAAAATATATATATATATATATATACATATATATATACTTTTATAATAAAAAAGTTGTTTTAATTTTTCCATGACCTATCTGATTTTTCTATTGATGCAACCTACATTTGCACCAACCATATGACCCTATGGATTTTATGGTTGATCATACAACCTGCCATGACCCTCTTTTTGCTAAAACTTTAGACATATTATAATTTTTTGTGGTAATATTATATAAGTGGTTTTATATAATTAATTTATGTGTGAACAAGGTAGAGAATAAATAAAGAACAAAAAAAAAATTAAATTAAATACACACTCCTAAAAAGGAAACAAATAAAAGTTAACAATATTAATAAATAAGTATTTCATTAATAATTTTAGCACATGGTATTGGAGAAATGAAAAAAATAAGGAATAAAATAATTGTGAATAAAAAATTAAGTTATTATGTGACACGTGTCCCCATCCTATCCTAAGCATTATTAATTAGCACAATCTATCATTATAATTAATTAATAAAATTAGTCGCTTTCCTAAGTCACATTAATTTAATATAATATATTATTTAATCTAATTAATTAGGATTAGACAAATCTCACTATCCTCCATAATTCATTAATCAATTAATCCTAGATTAATTAATTAATTAATTTTTATTATCATTTTACTCAAATTTAAAAATTCATTCTAATCTCCTTCACATATAACTTGCATGCACAAGTCACTATCACTTTACAACTCATCCCCACTCACCCTTGTATGAGAGTTCACACCATGCATGTGACCTTTCCTCTTTGAGCACACATGGTCAAACCCCCCTCCCTTACATGTCATAGACATGTCATTATCAAACCACCCTCTCTTTTACATGCCATAGACATGTCAACATCTCATCTACCCAAGGTGTGCTCACAAATCAAAATTTGTATTTTAAAATTAAAATTCTCTTGCATAGGGTTATTTGGGCTTGTTTTATTGACTTTAGGGTAAAAATGAACCCCTAGGGTAAGTATCTATGGAGTGGAAGCTTATTGAAAACATAATATGACCTTTTGGGCAAAGTATGAACCCCTAAAAATCACTTAAAGAGGAGTGACAAGTTTTATGGTCTTGGGAAAGGTGTGGGGACTTGTCATATCCACCTCTCATAAGGTGTGCTCACACATGTGTGAGCACCCTTGGCTCCTCTCCCCATGCTATGTGGGCCTATTTTTAAAGTCTTCTTTTTGTGACACTTGTCACAAAATGAGGCTATCAATAAAAACCCCACCTTCTCAAACAATCTTATCCATTGAATCAATCTTCAATCTTGGCTCTCCATTTACCTCCCCTCAGGCCTATAAATTGAGGCCATTTCTTCTCTCATCAACAACACATGAATGGTATCTTTATGCTATCAATTTGAAGACGGATAGGATTGAACGAAGGAGAATCAAGTTGAAGAAGACACAAAGAGAAGATTTGGAAGAAGATTTGTTGCAACTCCATCAACATCCAAGTTTCCTTTATTTTGATCTGCTTTTAGAATAACTAATTAAATATAGAAAATTTGCTAGAATCAAACTATTACTCTCTTTCCTATCCTTGTTTGTGAAAATAGTTTTTTTAGAATCAATCTATTATTATTGTCTATACCATTCATTGTTTTTCTAAACTAAATCTAGAATGAAATTAATTTTCCTATTTTTTTAATCTTTAAATCAATATATTTAAAAATAAATAAATAAATTTATTCTCATCTATTTGTATTTATAAAGAAATATTATTTCTTTAAATTAAATTATTATTTTATTATTGTTAAAATAAAATATATCTAAATACATATGTTTTATAATATGGGTTTTTATATTAAAGTTCTCTATAACATTTATTCTTTTAATTTAGCTAAGTCATAAATAAAATAGTTTTTTAGTATAAATATATTGATAGAATTTTCAAAAGAGGTATCAATTGGATAGATTAAATAATAAATTATTTGGTCTAATTAACAATCAAATGATGGGCTCATTCATTAAATGAGTTCAAGTTATTAAAGAAATTCCATGAATTTCTTAATTTTAATAATGTTACCCTAATTTAGTAAGACAACAAATTAACTAACATCTATGATTGATGAAAATTTGGTCCAAACCATGGTTCTATGAGATAGTATTTAATTTCCTTTGAATAAAAGATGAAAATGATTATTATCTATTGTTGAATATAATAAATGAACTTAGAATATACCTCTCTTCTTCATAAAATATGAATATGGACCTAGTTATAGAAGATTTTAAAATAGAGGAATGACAACTTTTATATCTTATAACAACACTATAACTTTATAACAATAATTACAATTCTATGATAACAATTATGACTATTAGACATTAAATTTTAAGCTTAAATTTATGTTTCATTAAATGAGAAGTTCATTGTTTTACTGAATGGTAAGTAGTAAAATTGAATTCATGCAAACAAAATACAATCTAACTTAAGGAATTAATAATATCTCTTTAATAAAAGTGTTTTCTTGTTACACCATAAACTTAACTCTTAGATTTATTATTATTCTTCAAATAAACTTTCTATCCATGCAATAAATTTATTTCCTTAGGATTCAAGGTTTATAGCACAACATCATAGTTATGATTTAATAGATTTGCAATAAACTTAATTCTTCAACATCATGGTTATTCTTTAAATTAATTTTCTCCCTCAATATGCAAGTAGATTCAATTCTTTTTAAAACAAGGCTGATTCATTTAATTACAACAAGGTCATAGTGAATAAATCATTATGTAATAATTAGAATATTATCAAGAATAAACTTATGCAAATTAATGCAAACCTACTTTAGATAGATCATCAATCTTGAGGCATTAGTAATATAACTTATATAATTAAAATTAGGGCTCTTATTAAGACATTGTATTGGTTTATCTATCTAAGACATTAGTGAAATAACTTATGCAATTAAAATAACATCTTCTTTAGTTGGATTATTTTTCTATGCAATTCAACCAAAATTAATAAACTTTTTGTCTTGAAACAATAGATTATGCCATGAAGTCTCTTTGAGTTGGAATTATTTATGCTATCTTAGACATGAATATTTATCTTGAAAATATTAGTGTTATGCAATTTAAATCAAAACTACTTACTTTATGACATAGATTATGCAAATAGATTCAATTTTTTTTTCTAGGAAATACTAACATTGCAAAATAATTAGATTCATACCATCTCTAAATTAGATCACCCATCCTGAAGAATTTAACTTTATGTTTAAGTGTTTTTATTTCATAAATGGATCTAACTATTCTATTCATTGTTACAAAAAGTTTTACTTTCATATGATATAAGTAAATGCAATACTTCTTTCTAGTAAATGTACTTGAATAAATAGTTTTTTTTTGTAAATTCATTTAATTTTACTTCCTTAGCAAGAAGGTATAAAGTTTTTATATTACCATTTGGTTTATGTGCACAAGATAATTTTCTTATTATTTATAATGCATTTAATTTCCTTCTTACATAGAAAACTTAAATAAGAGGAGGAAAACATAAAACCAGCAACATTCGGTATTAATGGTGCCTCTAACTCACATTGATGGGTAATGTTGTCACACTTGAGTTACTGCACTTATAGCCTAATAAAGTTGCAACAACGACATCTATGGCATCATCCTTATAAATCACCAGGGAGTAATAAGGATAATTTTGGAGTTAAAATCCAAGGAGCGGGAAATCCCTCTTGGATTGATAATATAAAAAAGATAATACTATAATGGACTTACATCCGCTAGTGAAAATCATAGAAAACCCCAATAGGGTTTGGGCATGTGAATTGACTTTTTAATTCTTTTATCTTTGATGATTTGTTATTTAACGGGAAAGGGTGACGTGACTTATAGGAATTTAGGACATAGATGAATTAGGAAACAAGAAAAAGATCACCATGAATCTTTATGATTTATATGCTCCCTTATGTGGGTAGCAACTAAAGAGAAACTGTCTGGAGAAATGGCCCTAGAAAGGGTCGTGTACCCACAAAACAGTTTACATCCAATAATAGATTAGAAAATAGAACTAAATATTATATGCCTTGATCTCGTGCTGAAATAGTGTATGTAGGCAATCTAGGGATGGAGTTGTCCCTAGTACGTAGGTGCTCGGGGTGGGGATTTAGGATTTGTTAAAGGTGTTTACCTTATTGGTCTTGTTAAGATACCTTGAGTTAAAGGAAGATAAATAAATATTAAAATTGAAGTTGGAAATTACTTGTTATACTCAGAAGGAATCCCGGATGGATTTGTTTGATTCCCTAAGGCTTTAGGCCAAATTCTAAGGTGGGACTCAAGATTTTATTATTAACTCACATAATCCTAAGGATGTTGACCTCGGTGCACTCCTAGTAGAAGAGTGTAGTCTTTAGAGAGTGATTCAGGACCCAGATGGTCCTGATGAGTCTAAGTCTCTAGCTAGAGCATTTTCTAACCCATGTGGTTAGATGTCTTACTTTATTTGGATAGATAGATCTCAGTCTCGAATGGACATTAACCTAACCCAAATGGTTAGATGCCTATCCTAGATGGATAGATGAGTCTTGGTCCCATATGAACATTAACCTAACCCGTATGGTTAGATTCCTATCCCAGATGGATAGATTCCTATCCCATATGGATAGAAGTTCCTGAGTATACAACTAATTGAGCAAGACATTAAGAGATTTACTTTAAAAAAAAATAGTGAAATTTTGGATTAAGGAAGCGTGGTCTCTTACACAACCAAATGGGGTAGAAAATTTTCTTTGAAGCTCGAGACAAAGTTCTTAGATTTTGACAATTTGACAATCAATCTTGGCGTTTTTGAGCCTATTGGACATGATGGCAGGGTCTATTTTG
The DNA here is from genome assembly GCA_007258455.2 of Sequoia sempervirens. NCBI lineage: Eukaryota > Viridiplantae > Streptophyta > Pinopsida > Cupressales > Cupressaceae > Sequoia > Sequoia sempervirens. Next base: position 184,665,370 of record VDFB02047230.1, on the reverse strand, counting down.
ACCCTAAGTATTCCAAAATTACATCTACCTCCTATATTTGACAACCAATTAGCTTCAAACCATCATATATATTCCCTCAAATGTCTAATTTTAATGAAACAAAAGGAAAAAAAGACTTTCTCAAACCTTCTAAACTCAATGGAAAGCTCAAATCTAAACTAAAAGGCACCAATTTTAACCTAAAATACAAAGCTAGAAACAAGATACCCCAAAATTTGGTATTTATTTTAAGTTTTTCTAATTATCTAGGTCATCATTTGATGCAAGAGAAGAATTTACTCAACTTTTCAAGATCCACCAAGATTTACAACCTATATCTCTCTATAAAGACTAACAAGAAGCAATCCCACAAGCTTTAGTACTAGGTAAGAGTTGGTATATAATAATCTACACCATGCAATATTTGGCTAAATATTATAGCCACCCAAGATATAGGAACTTCATGAAAGAATAAGAGCTCAATCAAATATGAGATAATACTTATATTCTATTAAAGGATACAAATGATATATTGTGACTTTATAATTGTTGATTTACACATGAGGACCCCTTGGTTATATAGCCAAGGTAATACATGGGATTGAACAAGATCATGAAAAAATTTATAATCCAATGTCATGAGGTAACTAACTCAACGAATATTAAAAGAATTAGGTGTTGAACACAATGCAGTCCTTAGAGGTGGGTGAATCAACACATATGAAAAATTATCCATTCCCATTTTTAGATTAAACATCACATCACATAAAATGAAAAAAGAGTAGTAAAGAAAACATGCACCATATAAGGACACCGATATTTTTATGTGGAAAACCTAATGAGGGAAAACCACAGTGAGAGTTAACTCATAATATATGAAGCTCACTACTTACAAAGATTATAATGTTGTTTTAGGCTCATGACCTATAGACTTGCAGAATAAGGTGTACAACCTTAAGGAAAGATACAATGGAACTAATCAGAATCACTATCTCAAAGAAGGATACATGAAAATTATAATGAGAAATGTGAATGTGAACTACTATGAAGAAGCATCCAAAATATATTGATGTTGCAATCCTCTTTTTACACAATTAACATTTCACACTGACTTCACACACTCAATCTTCAACATACTACTCAATCACAATTATTTCACATTTAATACCTTCACAAAATAATTTTATCTTCCATATATATCTTGCATAACAACTCAAAACCATAATTAGGTTGGCTCCCTTTAGAGGAAATGTATGATATCACATAGGTTAGCTCCAAACATATACAATATGAAAAGATGAAGAGTTGTGGATCAACACATGACATAACATAACATAACCAAAAACCATCTCAACATATCCTTCAAGGAAAAATTAATTAATCAAGATAAACCATAGATGAAAGAAACAAACCTGTCAGCCCAAACAACATCAACACCACCTACAAATTTTTTGACTTGTTCATCTTGACACCATAGAGGAGAGACCAAAAACATCACATAGACCAAGATGTAAGAAATTTAGTCCATGCACAATATGTCATCAATCTTCTCCTAAAGAAACTAATCATCATATGCAAGCACAAGAGGAGAAATACATCAGACTAATGAAACAAAGCATCTTGAAATCACTATACAACTTTGTCACATGAAAATTGGTCTTATAGACTACTAAAACACTAGAGACTTATAATGAAGAATCCATATAACTTTGTGAACATATCCCCAAGTCAACATAGTCATATTTGTCTCATCAAAGAAATGTGAAGCATTCCAATATTCCTTTGTCAATACTCTATACTGCCAGAGCACAAACCAAAACACTATTTTTTATAACTTTCACTATAGAAGGTTTGATAACATGAACTTGTGGATGTAACACTTTCACATGTCCTTCTTATCTTATAAATTGTAAGAAAAAAACTTGGACTATAGAAGGATGCAAACCAAAATATTGCCTTTGCCTTAGAGTATACACTATAAATACCTTAGCTTTGAATCTTCTACAACTTATCTCAATATGTGATACACAAACTTGGAAAGATAACAAAGTAGGAACACTAAAAACATATCAGAACTTTTGTTTAAGCCTATGCAACCTAATTAGTCATTAGACTGAATACCATTTCAACCTCATACTATATTGTTGACATTACCAACAAATATCTTTGTAATTCCATTAGTATTATACATTATTTAGCATACACTTTTGGAATCAATGACAACACTTATTTCCAACAATATCCCCCTTTTTCATTGATGGCAACACCCATATATCTGCAAGTCTTTTGTCTCCCTTCTACATCAAGTGAAAAGGGAATAATATTTTCTATTTTTATTAGCCTAAAACCTATAAAACTTTCCCCTTAATTTATGATTTCTTCAATCAATACTTTCCTTGAGATGGAGATTCCTCAAAACTAATGCTATGTAAAGAAATAAACAAAAGCCAAAAATGATGTTACGATTCTCTACAAAATTTATACAAAGACCAAAATTATCTTCATTATACCTTAGTACCTTCCTTAGAAGGTAGGAAATTATTGTGAATTTATTTGAGTTACACCACAATTGCAACCCAGTATGCTTTTGTTGAAGACAAAATATTATTTTTATGTTCAAACTATATGCATAGATCCTCAATCTCCTCTACATTGCTTGGAGATTAATTTTTTTTTAGACCTTTACAAATTTAGGAAGTAATCTAGATAATGAAGCAAGTATCACATTAAATTCTTCCCTAAACTAGCCAAAATGCTTCTTTATTTTCTCTCCTTGGTCCAGTGATAGCTGTAAGTGAAGATTTTAAACTTGAGCTCTAGTTGCCCCATCCCTATCCTTTGACAAATCATATATTCCAACCACTTGAGAGAGTTGTGACTCAATAATCCTTTATTCTTTTAGTGGAATAAGGACATTTTAAACAAAATTGATATAGAGGAGTAACTGTAGTCACCCAAAATAATATTTAATTAAATAAATACTTGTTATTTATTTAATTTAGCATATGCCCCTTATCTTGTTAATTAATCAAATAAATATTTATTATTTATTTAATTAATTCCCCCATTATCCTTACATTCCACCACCTTTAATTAAACAAATCTACATTTATTTAAGTAAAGCTAACCTTTACCCTTATTCCTCTAAATCCCCTAACCTTTCTTAAGTTAATTAATCCTTGATTAATTCACTTTATCCCCTCCTAATCATCACTATCCCATTCTCCAACTTTTGACTCCACCTAAGTTAATAAACCCTTGGTTTACTAGCTCAACCCATTCTCATTAAATCAATTAATCCTTGATTAGTTGATCTAACCCTTATCATAATCCTCATTATCATTATTTCCTAATTTTAAATTCCTACATCTCACCTACCCCCACTAGCCTCTTACACAAGCGACCCTATGAGCCATCCTATCTCTTACACAAATTTAATGCCTCTCTTCCCAATGTGAGCTCACACATGTGTGAGAACACCTCCCCATTTCACCCCTTTCCATCTTGTGACACTTTTCACAAGGCTAATAACCTCATCCTTGATCCAAACCTCACCTTCTCAATCAATATTAACCCTCCATTAGCCATTCAATCTTAGCCATTGATTCCTCTCACCAAATTTCTATATAATGAGGCCTTTGCTCTCATTCTTATAACACACATGGATCCAATCCTTATGTTTCTCAAATCTCCATCAAATACATCTTCATCCTACCATCATCATGCTAAAATTGTAAGCAACCATATCACTTCAATCATTGGAGTAAATCTACAAGACAAGGGTGAATCTTGTGAGCTCAATCCATGAAGAGGAGAAGACTATGAAGGTATAACATCTTTATGTTTATTTATTATTCATTTTCATCTATTTTATCTTCATATTCATCTTTCCCATCTTCATTTTGGCATGCCCAATGGGTTACCCCCCCCACTTTTCTAATGTTTCTTGAAGTTTTTGTGAGTTTCGAAGTTGTAGGTCATATTTTCAGACAAAAAACTACAAATTTGTGCCTCTGTTGTATAGAAAGGAACCTTTTCTTAAGAAAAAGTGTATCTTTTTCATAAATTTGTGCCTCTATTTCTTTTTTATAAAGCTGTACCTCTATCACAAATTGTTGCACTTCTATTTTTTGATGTTTTCATCATTTACACCTATATTTAGGGTTTATTTCATTTCTAATATCTTTTTTTTAGGTCCTCATAATCCTAACACTCTATTTTGTAGGTCCATCCATCATTTGCATGCTTAAACTAGGTGTTTTTAACATTTTGTGAGACTATGGTTTTATATAAGCTTTCTAGGGTACCTAGGATATTTTTTGTTTTCATCTCATTTTCATTACATTTGGGGGCATATTTTGGCTAGATATACATGTTTTGAGGTCCCCCATATGTTCATCTACCCATTTCCCTACCTGGGTTAGTCCAAAACTTTTTTTTTGACCCCTGGAGGCTATTTTCTGGCTATGTCTACAAAGTTGTGCTTTTGTTCACAGAGTGGCACCTCTGCTTTTACAGAAGCACAATTCTATGCATAAAGTTGTACCTCTTTTTTAAGGGACATATTATGGATTTATCAAGTTTTTGTGACATCAAATTTGCATTTTGGGGTCTCTACCTGTATTTTCTAGCTATTTTCTAAACTGGGTCACTCAAAAACATCCATTTTTCACCCCCAAAAGCCCTCTTTTTAGTACAATATACAAAACTATGGCTCTATTCACATAATGGAACCTTTGTTTTAACACAAGCACAACTTTATCTAAAAAACTATGCTTGGGTTTCAAAATGCATCTTTAAGTCTTCTTTCAACTATTTTTTAGATCCAATCTTTGTTTTTGGGCTATTGATGTGTGTTACAAGTCTCCAATCCTCTTCTAAGGAAAAAATCATCAAATATTCATGCTATTTTTTATATTTTTTTTATCATCTTATCATCTAACCCCTTTGTGGTACAACTTGAAATCGATTGTCAAAGGAAAAATCATCAAACTACTAACACATTTCTTGCAGATTCGTTTGTCCAAGGTTTTCTTTATTCCACTAATCTAGGCACATTTCATTTCTTAAGGTTAATGAACTTTTGTTTGATGTGCCTTTGAGTGAGTGGTCTGTATTCTCTCCTCTCGCACCTAGTGTGATCTTGAGGATCAAAAAAATCACTTAGTCTTTTTATTTTTCTTTTTATCCCAAGGAACCCAACATGTGTATTCTCTCCCCTCACACTTTATGTGATCTTGGGGATCAAAAACAATTGTAGCATTCCTTTTAGGGAACCTTCCTAGGGATTTCATCACCCTAGGGGATGACTCCAACTCCCATGTTCCATCCGAGTATAAAGAGTGGGAGATGAGAAAGCCACCTCTCTTGGAAGTGGAATTTTGTTAATCGGGATAAGCCTCCAATAATTTTATACCTTGGAGAAGTGAAAGTGGAGAGTGGGTTACCCTCACCTCCTAGATGTTTTACATTGTTCCCTTTCATCTATAGATTTAGGCCTCACATACCCTTGAGGTATATAGAGGACACCCTAGCAACCTTGTGTATCCTAGATTAAGACCTTCCAGTCATAGCTTAGTGTGGTGCAAAGGATGTGGATCATACCCTAAAGTTACTCACCATGTACTCCCTTAGGTTGAGATAGAAATCCTAATGGTGAACTATGATAGTTCCCAAGGAGAGAGAGAAGATGAGCTTGTGGCATCCATTAACAACATTGTGCCACTAGATCTCTACCTATCATCATTCGTGAGAAAGGGTGCTCTATTTTACCACCCAACTATCAAGGAGTATTAACCCAAGATTTCTTGGGTGGTGGGCCTACACTAAGCTATAATCCCAATTGAATAATTGAGGCTTGTGCAAGTTCTTGAAGTTTTATTCTTGTGCTATACCTGTGAAAAATGAATCAACCAAGGGGTTGAGGATTGAACATACACTATAAAAATCCATCAAACTTTGCCACATTGTTTATTTGTGTGCTTTCAATTCTATCTCCTAGTCAAGGAAGCAAAACCCTCACCCCATCTCAACCACTTCTTCAGAACCATCCTTCACATCCTAATCACACCACCTTTTCCATCCTAATCATCCCTTTTCATCATAATCACTTTATCCTAATCATCCCATCCCAATCTCCTATTTCCATCCTAATCATCCCTTTTCATCATAAACACCTAATCTTAGTCACCCCATCCTAATATTCTATCATCCCCTTTCACCTAATCACCCCATCCTAATCTACTATTTTCATCTTAATCAACCTTCATTCTAGACATCTCTTCTCATCCTAACCATTATTTTCAATCCTAATCATCCATCTTAATCATTCTAATCATCCCAAACATCCCAAACATCTCATATTAATAATCCATTTTCATATCCTAATCATCCCATCCTAATTATCTTTAATCACCTTATCCTAATCACCCATAACCATAATCATCCTAATCATCCCTTCCTAATCACTCATTATCATTCTAATTATCACCATTATAATCCTAATCACCCTCATTATCACCCAACCTCCCAATAAAAAATCAAGACCTTAATTTGATTTCATTTTTAATCCAAACTTTCTTCAGAACATTATCCTATCTTAAGTATAGTTATCAAATCAAATCAATTCCTACTTAAGAAATTTTCCTATCTTAAGTAGAAATCAAATCCAATCAACTCTTGCTTAAGAACATTTTCCTATCTAAGTATAGAGAATAAACTTAAATAAAATCAAATCATTTTGAGGTCTTGAAATTTGATCCCAAGTCTAACCTATCCTCCATATTCATCCTCATATCTTATTCTTCTAATCCCCATCCATCCCTAATCCATTACCATAATTTCCATCCTCATCCAAAATCAACCCCAAACCTCCCTCTTCTAATCAAACCTCCACCATGTCTAACCATTCAACCTATCCTCCACTCAACCTAAATTATTCCAATCCATCCTCACCTATCCTAACCCAATCTAATATCATGAACACATATCCTAATCCCTATAATGATAATGAGATTATTATGGATCACCTCAAATCCATTAGACAAAATTCTCTAAATCTTCACCAATCACCCATCCAATGTCCCCCTCAAACCCCACCCACACCCTCATCACCCATATCATCCTCATGGGATCCCATCACCAATCATCTCCTCATCCACTACTTTAATAATGATAAGGATGCCATGCTAGCTATCTCCTTGGTATTGGTGCTAAATTCCCACCCTCCCCACCTTCACCCAATCCCAACCCATCCCCTCTTGCTTACCATTCTCCTTTCTTTGACAAGGGAGACCAAGCCTTTAGCCAAAACTCCCCACCCCAAATACCCACCTCCACATCCATTTCAAGCTCCTCATCCTCATCATCCATTTACTAATCCATGGAAAATTCCACCTCTTATTCCACTTGTTCATCTCCCATACCCTTACAATCCACATCACCCCAATCTTAGCAATCAAATTCATATCATGTCCCTCATAATGATTGGATCCAAGGACTGTTGGAAAGTGTTTTCATTGATGTTGTTATGAAATAACTTGCACAATAGAAGAATATGATATGAAATATGCTGCGAATACTTGATAATAATTGAGAATAACAAGCCACTTTGAGGGGGAAAACCTCCAAATATCTCTAATGAGAACACACTTCACAACTTGATGATGAAACAAGACTCACAACCTCCTATATATACCTATTTATGCCTAGGATATCACCTAACACCAATATAAGTCTTAGGCCGACCTAAACAACTAAATAATAATATACTAATGATAATATGACTTAATAGAGAGTTAAGATAGCCACAAGCCGACTATTCATAACCAAATGTACACTAATATTAAGGATGTAGCATGCCCCCCTTCTTCAATGTAGCATTGTCCTCAATGTTAATCAAGTTTGGATTCTTTGAATGAACCCCTCGTCCTCCCATGTGGCATCTTCAACTGGTAAATTCTTCCATTGGATGAGATACTCAATGAAATTTTTATTCCTCAACTTCTTTATGCGTTTTTTACGAATGCACTCTAGTTCCAAAATGATTCTTCCTTCTTCATCGAGCTCTCGTAGTGTTGTTTGAATGGGAATATTATACCCAATTACCTTCTTCAAATAGGAAACAGGAAAAATTGGATGTATCTTTGTTGTTGGTGGCAACTCTAGCTTGTAGGAAACACTACCAATCTTTTGCATAATTTTGTATGGAACATAATACCTTGGAGACAACTTATTATTATTTTTTTGCTGCTTTAGTGAGATTTGTTGATAAGGCTATGTTGTGCAGTTTTCGCACGCATGCCCCGCTGAAAGCAGGGACTCTCTTTCACTCTGGTTTTGGTTTCTTGGCCCTTTCTCTTTGAGGTTTTATCTTATTTAGGCATGTTCTTAATTGTTTATTTTTGATTGCATAAGTGTTTCCCCTAGGCTATTCATTGAAAATCCTAAGTTCTGGATAAATTTCAGGCTTTCACTTAGATTCAAGATTTTCCACCTTGGTTGGATTTTCTCGGATCCTGCTTGGACTCCGACTGGACCCTATTGTTTGGTGATTTTCGGTATTTGCAGATTTCTGTGTGGGCTGGAATTTCCCATATTTCGCCCTATCGTCAGATTCCTGGGTTTTCTAACTATCTTATCAATTGCATTAATGACTTTGTGCATGCTTTGAAGGATGTATTTAACTTGATTTTTGAGGTCTTTTATGCTATCATGGCAACTAATTGGTTGAAGGCGGTGTTGGCACAAGATAAAGAAGACACAGATCTCCTGCTGTGGAAAACCAAAACTATCATGGAGTACACCTGGGATAGGTTGGTAAGTGATGGAATTCTTCCTTGCTCTAGAGTTGTTGAACCATGGGAGTGGTATGAGGCATTGTAGATTAGGCAGAAAGTGTTGAAGAAGATTTACAAATAAAGGAGGTAGATTGATGATACCCTAGCTAGTGTTTACAATGGATCCATTGCCTTCTTTGAAATTATGATAGGAAGAAGGAAGATCGTGCCCAAGTACTTGAGCTTGGAACAGTTGAGGAAGTGGTGGCATGATGTTTATGCCCCAATTAATGATGATTTTGTTTTCGAGCATCAGTTAGATGATGCGGCCACATACATTGCTGTCATTGACAAATACCTAACATATAAGGTGGATTGGGATAGGTTGGTAAAACAATCAAGGGAGGAGATTGCATCAATTGAAAGATGACTTAGGGTTTTTCAGTTACCACCTATGGCTGACTTGGATGGGGCACTCTTGAAAGTCCATGAAGGGCTGGATCGGAATAGAGACAAAGGGGAAGGCAATTAATGCTCAACTACATCGAGATTTGTGCTTTCCCATTATCACGCCCTGCATTGGTCTGAGCTACATTGGGAATCCCAGGCCGACCTGGGTGTAGTTTGCACATTTAATGCATTCCTTCATTCCATTTTGAATTTCTCTTGGCCGACTAGTGGTGCCTAATTAATGTTGCGAAGCTCTTGCTAGGCCGACAGGTTTTTCTAAGGGGATTCTATATATTTGGCATTTGGCCTCATTTGTAGGGGTTAGAAGATAGAAGTAGAATAGAGAAAAATAGTTAGAAGCAAATCAAGTAGGGAAAGTTAGCAAGTAGTTGTTCTCAAGCAAATATTGTAACAAAAAGATGGAATTGTTGCTACAGTGGATAATTCGAATGCAAGTAATGACATTATGATTTGGTGCCATACTTGTATTCTCTTGTCTTGCATGGTTCTTTTTATTCTATCTTTAAAATTGCTTTGAGGAGGTAAATATTTAGATTAGATTCGATTCAATAATGTTTGTGATTTGATATTTGAAGTGTTGTAGCAATCCCTTAGTCCATACTTTTTGCAACCAACTAATTGTTAGTTGCTTTGCAAAGTTAGCTTGGACTTCATATTCATTGTGCTTAGTTCAACTGTGAGGATTTGTTAATTTTAGTTGTGATAGGGTTGTTTGAATGAATTTTCATGATTTGAAAATCCTAACACCTTAGAAGATTGCACTATTTCTATAAGATTGCATATTTATCTGGGTCAAGTAGAGATTAGTTTTGAGGGATTGGTCCATTTTAGTGTTTATCATTTGCATTGTTAATCTTAGGAGTAGTATTAGATTTAGAAATCTCTTTGAAACCCTTCTATTTTTTTATTTCTTTATCATTCAGTCAGTTTTTGAATTAAAGTATCATCATATTGTTAGATCTGATAAGTTGAGATATAGTATTTTGCTTGTAGTAAGTTCCCATTGTGATTACCAGCATTTTCACATTTTATCATTGAGTTTTTAATGCATTGTCAAGACCTGACATTAGAGACCTTGAGGCTATCTCTTAAGGCTTGCTAATAGAGATTTACCTTTCAAGTGAGATAGGATATTATATTCTATCTGAGTTGTTGCTATGCAAAAAAAATCATCAACAGATTGGCGCTAGAAGGAGGGCCTGAATAAGAAAGCTGGATCAATTTTTGAACACCATCTCTCTTAAGAGATTCAGAAGAAGGACAAGATCTTCTCCAAGAGAGGAGGAATTTCAGGAATTACTAGACCCTACTAGGTCAAGAAGGACCAATAGAAGGGGAGATTTATCATCATCCCATCCACCTCCCACATCTCCATCATCCCCATCTTCATCAGTTTCATTTGAGTCTAAGGGTATTCCCAGTCCACAACCTTAGCCAGTCATAAATCAGCCATTACCACCCCCACCTCTACTAATGGCTTTCCTAGCAACCAACCCATCTCCATTAAATTGTTATGTTTACAATGTCATGCCCAAAAACCCTGAACACTTTTGTTCAAAATGCCATGTCAATGATCCAAATAGGACTGTTGAGGAGCACATCAGGATCTTTCAGACTAGCCTTAAGGATAGAGGGATAAACCATGAGGATGTAACATGTAGATTATTTCCTTATTCATTGGGAGAGGATGTGTTCTATTGGTACAACCATTTTCCTGTTGGGTCTATTGAGCATTGGACTGAGCTAGAGGCTGCCTTTTTGTAGAAGTTTCAAATCCCCATTCGTTCTAATGAATTTTACCATCATTTCACTAATGTGAAGGGGGAGGTCAATGAGCCTATGGGATCTTTCAACAATAGGTTTCATCATGCTTATACTAGACTACAGGCCCCTTATGCTGTTGATGAACCCACTACTCTAGAAGTTTATTATGAGGGACTTGATAGTTTGACAGCTACCTTTATGAAGAGTAATAATCCTCCTGCTAGTCTACTTGATGCATATGCAGAGGCTATGAAAGTTAGCACTAATCTAAGGCAACATTTGTCTAGGCCTCTACCCTCATTAGGACCCATTTCTCACCCTGGACAAGTTCCAGCTCTCAACCAGGCTTTGGAAAACCATACTCCAATCATGAATCCAGTACGTCAGTTTCCCCTAGTTCCTCACCCAAGACCTTTCATAGGACAAGTTTCATCCATAATTAGTTACCTTTAGCAAAATGTGAATCAACCTCTACATATCTAGCCTCAGGTTAGTTATCCTTCATACCTGCAAAATTCTAAAGTCTTGAACCAGTCACTAAATGCCAATGTTGCAACAAGGTATTCCTAGAATAATGCGAATCAACCTCCATACAGTAATCCTGACAAGGAAATACTAGATGAATTGTCTAAACAAATAAAGAAGTTGAATATGGAGGTGACTTACTTGAGGAACTAGAATAGTCAATTGCAAGCTGCTTAGAGAAATATGTAGTCCAATCAGAACAAATAGAAGCCACAAGGACATAACTTTGATAGAGGGAAACATCATGAAAGAGGATACAATAATGAAAGAGGATACAACAATGACAAAGGATATAACTAGGATAGAGGTTACAACAATGAAAGAGGATACAACAATGACCGGGGATTTAATAATGACAAATGGTATAATAATGATAGAAGACAAAACTATGATAAGGAGCAATTCTCAGGTTAGAACTTTGACAGAGGACCAGGTGGTGGACAAGGGTTCAAGAGAAGGCAGCAATCAGGACAGAACATGACTTGGAACACAGGCCCCAACAATGGAGGAGTCCCCACCCCATTGGATCAATCAGTTAGTCAACCTATCAATCAGTCTGCTAGTCAACCAGTTAATCAAGAGAAGCCTTCTAGCAGTGTATATCTAGCTAAAACTGCTTTATCAAGGTGGTATAGGCTCCATAAGACTAGTCAGCATTTTGAGTTAGATTGTCAAGAATTCCAAACAGTAGCCTCAATCTTTCAGTACGAAGTGGAGAACAATGCAAGTAGTTAGGAAATAGTACCATCCAACCCTTATGATTCATCGATGTTGTTATTAAACCATGCTCCTTTTCATCAAAGTAACTAGAATGTACCCAAAGAGGAATCTGACCAGTTGGAGGAAGAGACAGACCGGGTATGCAATGGGGATGAAATGACATAGTTATTTGATGAGATTCAAGTGAATGATAATGGTCCCAAAGATGAAGAAGAGGCTTATGTCAAAGAGGAAGCTTACATTGAAAAAGTGCAGACCTTCCAGAGACCTGTCAAGAAGTATGGCTTGAGGGAGTTGCCACACAAGCGCCCACAGGCTGGAGGCCCCTTTACTACTTCCATTCCACTGAATAATTTCAACACACCTCCAGACCCTAATGCTAGCAATAATCCATCACTGCCTCAGGTGTCCAAGCAATATTTATCTCAAGATCTAAGACATGTTGATGTACCAAAAGGAAGAAATGTTGATGCAAATAAGGAAAAGATGGTGGAATACCCGAGGGAGACTCCTACTAATTTAAATGGACAATTGGCCACGTATGTTGCTGAAGAACTCCAAAAATTGAAGATAAATCTATCTACATTCGAGTTATTAAGAGTTCCATCCATTATGAATGCAATCTTAGGATCTTATAATGCAAATTCCATGTCACAAGATAAATCAATTAGCGAAAGTGTCAATAGAGTATTTGGTTCTCAGTCAGTAGGAAGACAAAATCAAACTCATAATCAAATCCATAGGCCCCCTGGAGATACTAGGAAAGAAAAAGACAAATCTCAAGTTTCTCAAGTAGATACTCCCTTAACTCTATTTCAAGGGAAGACATACACACCTCCATTCTTGATTTCTGTTTGAATATTCAGTAAGAATCCACATAATTATCTGTTAGATTCTGGTGTTTCAACCAATGTTATGCCTTTCGGTGTATGTCGAGCTATGGGAATTACTCCTGTTGAATCATAGAAGAAAGTCACACAATTGGATAGGACTGAAGTCAATGTTGTGGGAGAGTTAAATATGATTCATATGCAGATTGCTTCTAATCCTAGGATTCAGCAAGTTATCAATATATAGGTGGCTAACATATCTGATGCTTATGGCCTAATCCTGGGAAGAGACTTTACCAAGGCCTTGAATGGATATGTCTCAACTGATCACTCCCATATGTGGCTTCCTTGGAAGGGAGTGCTAAACCAGATTAGAATTGAAAGAGAGCCTAGAATGAAGTACATGATTATAGAATATTAGAAAACCTCTGCTGAAATTCTGGTATCAGAAGTATGGGTAACTATATACTTGTTGCTCCTCTTGAGGAGCCAGCTATGGAGGAAGTTCTTATGTTCCACACAACACCTGTTGACCTTACAGTAGAATCTAGTGGTACTGAAGCCCTAGTGGAACCAGTTAAAGACAATGATAATGACCTGGAAGATAGTCAACTTGGTTTGCTAGATAATTTTCAAGAGTTCATTCAGAAGTGCATTCAAGATCAAGTTCAGTTGGGAAGAGGAATGAACTTTGGAGAACTACTCTTGCCCAATTGGTGTAGGGTGCATAATGCTTCTCATTCAAAATTGGACTGTTGCTTAAGCCAAGCTATAGTGGAACAAATACAAAAATGTATCAACCCAACTCCTACAGTCAAAATTGATATCCTAAATGTCCAAGAAGATCCTAAAGGAAAAGGAGTGATGCCTTTTGAAAAGCCATCCAGCAGTAACAATGCAACTGAAAAAGTAGGGAACTCTGTAGCTATTGGTTGTTAGACTTTAAGATTCGATGGGTCCAAATCAAAGAATGGAGCTAGGGTAGGTTTTGAGCTAATTAGCCCAAGAGGTAAGACATTTTTCGCTGCTCATAGAATTCAATTTCATTGTATGAATAATGTTGCCAAATATGAGGCCTTGGTGCATGGGCTGTTAATGGCATTGAACAAAAAAGTTAAGATCTTGCAAGTTTTTAGAGATTCTGAGTTAATAGTCAAGCAAGTTAGGGGACAATACTCTTGTCATGATAGGAGAATGACTAACTATGGACACGGAGTGTGGGACCTCATTGAAGGATTTAATGCCTTCAACATTCAGTTGATTCCATGAAATAAGAACCAGACAGCCGATTCTCTTGCTCAAGTGGCAAGTACCTTGTAGCCTCTTTTTCTTTCTGGACTAAAGAAGTTTACTGTGGAGCTTACACCAGTACCCTCAGTACCTAATAATATCACCAACTTCCAGGTATTTGAGGATGACAAGCATATCTTAGATTTTATTACTAGTATTGATGTCTTTGTTTCTCAAATCATTGACCAAACTGAGCTCCAAGAAGCTAAGATGGACTTGGAAGGGGTAATTAACCTAAAGAACAACACAATTCTTAGGGGAATGGTGCAATTAGAGAAGATATTTGATCTAGACAAGGTTAAGGATCAAAAATAGGATACCAGGAAAGAGTCCATTTGTGGACAGTGTGACAAATATAATATGGGAACTCAGGATGATGTCAAAAATGTTCTCATTGGAAAAGTGTGCACTCCAGAAGAAAGAAAAGGAATCATTGATGCATTACATGGATATCCAGATGTGATAGCCTGGAGTTACGAAGACATAAAGACTTATGATACGTCAATCATAACCCATACTATTCCTCTCAATCCAGGAGTAAAGCCTTTCAGATAGAGGAAAAGGCCCATCAATGCTTTACTGGAACCCATAATATAGAAGGAAGTGCAAAAATTGTTGTCTGCAAGGATAATATTTATGGTCAGACACTCTACTTGGGTTACAAACCTAGTTCTAGTATGGAAGAAAAATGGTGAAATCAGGCTATGTTTAGATTTCAGGAACCTGAATAGAGCATCAAAAAAAGATAATTATCTGGTAACCTCACTGGATGAAGTACTGCAAATTGTCAATGGATCTTAGATGATGTCTTTCCTAGATGGTTATTCAGGGTATAGCCAAGTTATGGTGCAGTATGAAGATAGGCACAAGACTGCTTTCACCACCAAGTGGGGCACTTTTGCCTACAGAAGGATGTCTTTTGGCTTAATTAAAGTTAGAGCCACATTCCAAAGAGCGATGGACAATTCCTTTAAAGACATAATTAGTAAGTGCGTCATCATTTATATGGATGATCTAACCATCTTTTCCAAGAAGAGAGGTGATCATATCTTAGATTTATGCAAAGTTTTTCAGAAATGTAGGGAGTTTGGAATATCTCTCAATCCAAAGAAATGCATCTTTGGAGTAGCAGAAGGTAAATTGTTGGGGCATGTTCTCTCTGAAAAGGGAATTTCCATTGATCCATAATGCGTAGAATCCATTCTTAAGATTCCACCACCTGCAAGTAAAAAAGAAATGAAATCATTCTTTGACAAGATCAACTTTGTGAGGAAGTTCATCACTAGGTTTGCAGAAATAGTTAAGCCACTGAACACAATGTTAAGGCAGGAGGCCAAAGTTGAATGGAATGCAGAGGAAAAGGAGGAATTTGTAGAGATAGAAAGGGATATTGTTGAAGCTCCGGTTTTGATAAGTCCAGACTATGCTAAACCATTCTATATATATTTATTTGCCTCTGATCATTCCTGTGCTGCTATGTTAACTCAAAGGTCAAATCAAGGGAATGAGCATCCCATAGCATTCATGAGTGCACCATTGAAGGATGTAGAGTTGAGATACCCAAGTGTGGAAAAGTAGGCCTATGCCTTGGTCAGGGCTGTAAAAAAATTCAGGCATTATATCCTCAAAAACAAAATCTTTGCAATAGTTCTTGATTCAGTGGTTAAGCTATTATTGATGTAGAATGAGCTAGGGGAACACAAAGCCAAGTGGGTAACTATGTTACAAGAGTATGATATGGAAATTCAACACATGAAATTGGTAAGAGGGCAAGGGCTTGCACAAATAATGGTAGAAACAGGCCCTGACCTTACAGCTCAGAGTTACAATTTGGAGGATGTTTCTCCTGGCAAGTGGTATGATGATATTGATCATTATCTCCTAACTCAGAGATGCCATGATCATCTTAATGTAGTACAAAGAAGGTAATTACACTTAAAGAGTGATGGTTTCATGTTGAAGGGAGTTGTCCTATACAGGAAAAATCATGAGGATGTGTATTTGAGGTGCCTAGAAAAGGAAGAATCTGCAAGAGTGATGTTGGAGTTTCATGACAAATATAGTACAAGCCATGGGTCAACACCTTCTACAGCGAACAAGATTCTCAGAGCTGGTTACTATTGGCCTAAACTATTCAAAGATACATACAACCACGTTAGAACTTGTCATGTGTGTCATACTATGGCCACTAGAGAGAAGTATGCAGCACTCCCACTCCAACCAGTATTCGAGGTAAAACCCTTTGCACAGTGGGGAATGGACTTCATAGGTCCAATCAATCCACCTTCCTCCGTGAGACACAATATATCCTTACTGTCACTAATTATTTTACACGATGGACTGAGGCTCTTGCTTGCAAGCAATTCACTTTAGAAGTAGTTATTAACTTCATCAAATCAGGGATCATTAATCATTTTGGGTGTCCTATGTCTTTGGTTTGTGATAATGGTTCTGCGTTTTCATCATTAAAGCTTTCTAATTGGGCTTTTGATCATGGGATTATAATTAAATTTGCATCCAACTATTACCCTCAGGGTAATGGTTTAGCTGAGTCATCCAACAAAAATCTCCTAACTATTATTCGCAAATTGTTAGAAAGAAATATGAAGGATTGGCATACCTAACTTAGATTTTCTCTTTGGGCATATCGCACCAGACATAAGACTTCCATAGGAATATCACCCTATCACCTAGTTTATGGATTAGAGCCTGTGTTTCCCATTCAGTTAAAGATCCCCACCTTGTAGTTCATTAATGAATATTATGATGAGGGAGATAAACGTGAGGCTAGACTTGCTAAATTATTACACCTTGAGGAAAAAAGAGATGAAGCCCTAGAAAAATTTGCTAAACATCAGGGGGTTGTCAAGAGATGGTTTGATAAAAGAGCCAAGGTTAAAGCTTTTAGGATTTCTGACTTGGTTCTTTACTGGGATAAAGCCCACAATCATAAAGGGGGCATGGAAAATTTGATAAACTTTGGCTTGGCCCTTACCAGATTTCAAAAATTCTTGGAGATAATGCTTTCCATTTAAAAACTATCACTGGAGAGGATATCCCACTACCTGTCAATGGGTAGTATTTGAAGCATTATTTCCAAGCTTGAGTTTTTTTCAACTCTTGTCTTGTATATAGTTAGATTAGGTTTCCATTTCTGCTTTGCTTTTTGGTTTGGTTAGTGTAGGTTTTCTTTTGGTTTGTTTTGTTTTTTGCTCTACTCTTGCTTTGGAGTTTTCTTTGTTTTCACTTGGATGTGTTGCACCTACATGGCAAATATATCATTATCTGGAATTGTTCTAAGTATTTCATTGGTGGATTATGGTCTTATATCTTGAAAGGACGGTTGAAGTCTTTGCTATTACTAGCAGTCTTAATGTCAGATTTATAGAACATTGATCACCGGCTTTGATTTGAATTTGAAGTACTCTAAAATCTTATGTCTCTCATATATCTTAAGAATCTTGATGTTACTATAGGAATCCTTGTGAAGTTTTGTCAGGTGAAAAATCTTATTTCTGCTTTAGCACCACTGTGGTTCCCAGCCTTGAGTGTGAGCTTCATTGTTCATAGGTTGAAATGAAAGTGACATATAAAGAATATCAAAAGAAAGAAAAATGAAATATTGAATATCAAAAGAATAAATTCATTTTATCAGAGGTACTTGAATATCTCTATCGGGGCTATAGATGCCTAGCTAGTAGTAGAGCTATTTTCAGGAGAGTCACATCGATAACCTCATTAGGGCTATGGATGCCTGACTAGCAACGAGGCCCTATCCAAATTGCTTTTGAAGTTAGAATCCTTAGGTAGCCTAACTTGACTAAACTTGGTTTCTGTAGTAACTTAAGGAGGGAAATGAACTCATATACACACACTTGGATTTTTAGTTTATGGAAGGTTTGGTCTCTCTTTTGATTTTGATTCTTTAAATCTTTGCATTCTGACTTGTTTGTTTGATGGTGAGATTGAAACTAAAGATTCTGGGTTCTTGATTCTTGTTCGTCATCAAATGCTCTGGAGCATTTTCCCAATAGAAGTCACCATTTGTTGTGCAGTTTTTGCACACACACCCCGCTAAAAGTAGGCACCTTCTTTCACTCTGGTTTTGGTTTCTGGACCATTCTCTTTGAGGTTTTATCTTATTTATGCATGTGCTTAAATGTTTATTTTTGATTGCCTAAGTGTTTCCCCTAGGTTATTCATTGAAAATCCTAAGTTCTAGATAAATTTCGAGCTTTCACTCAGATTTAGGATTTTCCACCTTGGTCAAATTTTCTTGGATCCTGCTTGGACTCCGACTGGACCCTATTGTTTGAGGAATTTTGGTTTTCGCAGATTTCCACATCAGCTAGATTTTCCCTGATGTCGCCCTATCGTCGGATTCCTGTGTTTTCTAACTATCTTATCAATTTCATTAATGACTTCATGCGTGCTTTGAAGGATGTATTTAACTTGATTTTTGAGGTCTTTTATGCTATCATGGAAACTAATTGGTTGAAGGCGGTGTTGGCACAAGATAAAGAAGACACGGATCTCCTGCTACAGAAAACTAGAACTATCATGGAGTACACCTGGGATAGGTTGGTAAGTGATGGAATTCTTCCTTTCTCTAGAGTTGTCAAACCATGGGAGTGGTATGAGGCATTTTAGATTAGGCAGAAAGTGTTGAAGAAGATTTACAAAGGAGGTAGATTGATGATACCCTAGCCGGTGTTTATAATGGATCCATTGCCTTCTTTGAAATTATGACAAGAAGAAGGAAGATCACGCCCAAGTACTTGAGCTTGGAATAGTTGAGAAAGTGGTGGCATGATGTTTATGCCCCAATTAATGATGATTCCATTTCTGAGCATCAGTTAGATGATGCGGCCACATACATTGTTGTCATTGACAAATACCTAACATATAAGGTGGATTGGGAAAGGTTGGTAAAATAATCAAAGGAGGAGATTGCATCAATTGAAAGATGACTTAGGGTTTTGCCATTACACCTATGGCTGACTTGGATGGGGCACTCTTGAAAATCCATGAAGGGCCGGATCATAATAGAGACAAAGGGGAAGGCAATTAATGCCCAACTACATCAAGATTTGTGTTTCCCCATTATCACACCCTGCATTGGTCTAAGCTACATTGAGAATCTCAGGGTGACCTGGGTGTAGTTCGCGTATTTAATGCATTCCTTTGTTCCATTTTGATTTTCTCTTGACTGATTGGTGGTGCCTAATTAATGTTGCGAAGCTCTTGCTAGGCCGATGGGTTTTTCTGATGGGATTCTATATATTTGGCATTTGGCCTCATTTGTAGGGGTTAGAAGATAGAAGTAGAATAGAGCAAAATAGTTACAAGCGAATCAAGTAGGGAAAGTTAGCAAGTAGTTGTTCTCTAGCAAATATTGTAACAGAAAGCTGGAATTATTACTACAGTGGATAATTCAAATGCAAGTAATGACATTGTGATTTGATGCCATACTTGTATTCTCTTGTCTTGCATGCTTCTTGTTATTCTATCTTTAAAATTGCTTTGAGGAGGTAAATATTTAGATTAGATTTGATTCAATAATGTTTGTGATTTGATATTTGAAGTGTTGCAGAAATCCCTTAGTCCATACTTTTCACAACTAACTGATTGTTAGTTGCTTGGCAAAGTTAGCCTAGACTTCATATTCGTTGTGCTTAGTTCAACTGTGAGGATTTGTTCATTTCAGTTGTGATAGGGTTGTTTGAATGAATGTTCATGATTTGAAAATCCTAACACCTTAGAAGATTGCACTATTTCAATAAGATTGTAGATTTATCTGGGTCAAGTAGAGATTAGTTTTGAGGGATTGGTCCATTTCAGCGTTTATCATTTGCATTGTTAATCTTAGGAGTAGTATTAGATTTATAAATCTCCTTGAAACCATTATCTTTTGTTATTTCTTTATCATTGAGTCAGTTTTTGAATTAAAGTATCATCTTGTTAGATCTGATTAGTTGAGATTCAGTATTTTGCTTGTAGTAAGGTCCCATTGTGATTACTAGCATTTTCACATTTTATCATTGAGTTGTTTATGCATTGTCAAGACCTGACATTAGAGACCTTGGGGTTATCTCTTGAGGCTTGCTAATAGAGATTTACCTTTCAAGCGAGATAGGATATTATATTATGTCTGAGTTGTTGCTATGCAAAAAACATCATCAACAGGCTACAATCTCAAGAAGACCCAATCCCCAACTTCAAAACTTCTTTTACTATGATGTTGGTCTGCCTGTTGTTTCATTTGTTTGTGCCATGGCTAAATTCTCCTTGAGTCCTGAAAGTACTTTTTTTTGATGAAGCAAGTGGTATTCTAATGCCTAAACTCTTGGTGACACATTTATTGATGATGTGATGGAAAGAGGATGATATCCATAAAGTGCCAAAAATGGAGACATTTTTTATGAGCTATGAAAAGAAGTGTTATACCACCATTCTACAAGTGGTAGCCAATCTACCCATTAAGACTATTTCTCTGAAGTGAAACAACATAGATATCCTTCCAAACACTTATTAACAACCTCAGTTTTCCCATCTGATTGAGAGTGGTATGAAGAGCTATGAGCCAAATGAGTACCCAAACATGAGAATAAATATTTCCAAAAGTGACTAGTGAAGATAGGATCATGATCACTAACAATAACCTTAGGTGTACCATGTAGCTTTTGGATATTCTCCCAAAAATATTTTGCCACTGCACTTGTAAAAGGATGTGATAATGCAATGAAATGTGCATATTTAGTGAGGCGATCAACTACTACCATGATGACATTAAGACCTTTAGATTTGGGAAGCACTGTGATGAAGTCCATGGATACCTCTTCCCAACGTTGGCTAGGAATAGATAAGGGTTGAAAGAGACCTTGTGTATTAATTGTCTCCCCTTTATTCCTTTGACAAACCAAACATTCAACCACAAATTTTTGAACATCACCTTTTAGCCCTTCCCAAAAAAAATCTTGCTTGACTCAATGATATGTCTTCAAAAATCCTGAACAACCACCCACTAGAGACTCATGCAACTCTGTGAGAATCTTTTGTTTAAGAGTGAAATTCCTGCAAAGATAGAAGCACTCTTTATACCAAAGAGTATCTCCCTTCCAACAAAACTTATATGAACTACTATGATCACTTTTTAATTGTTCCATGAGATTACTGTCTCAACATCATTTTGCCACTCTACTTTGGCTTCCTCCACCCAATTTTCTTGTAATATTGAAAGGGAACACAATAAGGCTTCATCTTTCTCATCCTTCCTTGAAAGTGCATTTGCTACAATATTTTCTTTTCCTTTCTTATATACAATCTCAAAGTCATATCCTAACATCTTAGTAACCCATTTTTGATGCTCTTCAGAAGATAGTCTTTGTTCCAAAAAATATTTTAGGCTATCATGACCTATCTTAACCTTGAAGTGTTTACCCAATAGATAAGGTCTCCATTGTTTAACTGCATGGAGGATTGCTAGCATTTCCTTCTCATAAATAGGTTTGAGTTGATTCTTACCCTTTAATTGACAAATCTCAAAAGAAATTGGTTGACCTTCTTGCATGAGAACTACTCCTATCCCATTTCCAAAATCATCACATTCCACAATGAATTCCTCGGTGAAGTTAGGAGTGGAAAGCACTGGAGTTGTACACATAGCCTCCTTCAATCTCTCAAATGTTGTATTGGCAGACTCATTCCAATGAAAAGAATCCTTCTTCAATAGAGTGGTGAGAGGTACTGCTATATGACCATAATTCTTCACAAATATTATATAGTACCCTATCAATCCCAAGAAACCCCTCAGTTTCTTAATGGTTTTTGGAATAGGCCATTCCATGGCAACCTTAATTTTGTTAGGGTCCACCTTTACTCCTTCATGTGAAACTATGTGTCCCAAATACTCCACCTCCTTAAGACCAAAAGCACACTTGGATGACTTAGCATAGAGTTTATGATCTTCAAGTATTTGTAATGCTTGATCCACATGTTGCAAATGTTCTTCCCAATTCTTAATATAAATCAATATATCATCAAAGAATACTAACACAAACTTTCTCAAGAACCTCTTAAAAATGGAATTCATCAAACTTTGGAATGTAGATGGTGCATTGGTAAGACCAAATGGCATCACCAAAAATTAATAATAACCCTCATGAGTCTGAAATGTTGTCTTACAAATATCTTCCTTCTTAATCTGAATTTGGTGATAACCAGATCTAAGATATAACTTGGTAAAATACATAGCTCCATTCAATTCATCTAGAAAATCATCAATGAACGGAATAGGAAACTTATCTTTAATGGTGTACATGTTGAGAACTCTATAATCTAGACACATTCACCAAGTATCATCCTTCTTACATACCATCACCATAGGCGAGGAGTAAGCACTTTGGCTATTCTTGATAATTCTTGCCTCTAGCATCTCAACAATTTTTTCTCACTCTTTTTTATGTGTGGATACCTGTAAGGTCTGATGTTCGGTGGTTGGATACCTATAACTAACTATATGGCATGATCATGATCCCTCTTAGTAGGAAGTCCTTTAGGCATATCTCCAAGAACAATTGAGTGACAATAAATTATAGCTTGCAAATCTAGATGAGTAGGAGCATTAGATTGAGAGACCTCTAATGAACATAAGTGGGCCACAAATCCATCCACTCCTTTCTTAAGAAACTTGTGCATTTGATGAGAGCCTACCATTTGTGGGGATTTTTCCTTCAAACCCCTTAGCTCTACTACCCTTCTAATTTAAATCTCATGAATATTTCTTGGAAGTTCATCTCAATCATTCCCAAAGTAGCAAGTCATTGTACTCCCAGAACAATATCTGTTGCACCCATGGATATCACATACATTGGGGTATCAAGTTGATAATCTCCCATAGATAATTTAATTCTATGACACTTTCCTGAACAACTAATTTTACCACCATCTACAATCAAAACCTGAAACTCTGGAGCTGGATATATAAAACAATTTAGATGAGTACCAAACTTTTTGTTGATGAATTTATGAGTACTACCAGAGTCGATCAACACTGTTACCTTGTGCTTCTTTAAGAAGCCCACCACCTTGAGAGTTTGTGGAGCACTGAAACCTGGGAGTGCATGACAAGAAATGATTGGTTGAGAATCATGTGATTTCTCATTTGACTCCCTTTCCTCCTCTAGTATGGGTTCCTCCTCTTTTTCCTCACTTGGACATTCAATATAGAACAATTTCTTTTCACTGCATTTATGTCCTCGGCTGTATTTACTATCACAATTGAAACACAACCCTTTTTCTCTTTTCTCCTCAATTTGTTGTGGAGTCAACCTAGTAGGTTGTATTGAATATCCTTTCTCTCTTGTCACATTATCCCCTTGCTTCTTAGGAATCAAATACTTCTCCTCTACCCTGTGTCCTAAGATAAAAGACTCATTTATGGAGCTAGGGCTAAACATGTGTACCTCATGTTGAATGTGATCCTTGAGACCCCCCAAGAATAAATCATTCAATTTTTCCTCCGTAATTGTATCCACTCTTAAGGATATATTTTGGAATTGTTGAATATAATCCTTAACTAATCCTGTTTATTGAAGTTTAGCTAGTTGGCTGAAGAAGTTGTCTGTCACGCTATTGCTATATTGTGCTTGGAGTTCCTCCATTAAAATTGACCATGAGATGGTTAGCCCCTTTTTCCTTCGATGAGTGCAAATCCAATGATACAAAATGAATTGATCTGGTTCTAAATATAGGGAAGCCATCGTGACCTTTTGTCCATTTGGTATTTGGTGTACTTCAAATAAATTCTCCATTTGATTTATCCATGTTAGAGGATCCTTGCCATCAAACTATATCCACCTTTGGAAATAAATTCCTAGATCCCATAGGAGTACTAAAGCTTGTGCCAATGTTAGCTAACCTAGAATTTTCACCTTGGTCACTTGAGAACTCCTTTCTTGGTTCAGCCATGTAGGTGCTTAACATGTTTTGTATGTCTAATATATCTCCTCTTAGGTCACACATATCCATATTTATTGAGAAAATTTCTTACTTTACCTTACTTATTTCCTCATTAGGAGTAATATCATCTATTGTTACTCCATCCTTATCTGGAGTCTTCCCTGGAGTGACAACATTCTTTTTGCCCCTTGTTGTAGGCCCCGTCATGATGGAAACCACTAATTTTGAAATAAATCACACAAATGAAACTTATATTCTCTAAATTTTTTACTGTAATATTCTTTAGTGTGTCTTCAAAAACCCAATAAAAATTAGACTCCAATTCGACAAGATGTGTGAGATATACATATTCCAAAAAAATTGTGTAGAAACCCTAATTCTATAATGATTCACTTAATTTTGCTCCAATTCTTCTGAAATACGGACTGTAGCTTCTTCACTATTTTCTTCAAAAACCCTTTAAAAATCAGAAAAAAATTCGCCAAAATATGAAAGATATGCTCTTCCCAAAATCGCCTCTAAAATTGAGAAAAACCTTGCCTCTACAATGCCAAGCTCATGCTCTGATACCACTTGTTATGAAATAACTTGCACAATAGAAGAATATGATATGAAATATGTTGAAAATACTTGATAATAACTGAGAATAACAAGCCACTTTGAGGTGGAAAACCTCCAAATATCTCTAATGAGAACACAATTCACAACTAGATAATGAAACAAGACTCACAACCTCCTATATATATATATCTATTTATGCCTAGGATATCACCTAACACCAATATAAGTCTTAGGCTGACCTAAAAAACTAAATAATAATATACTAATGATAATATGACTTAATAGAGAGTTAATATAGCCACAATTCAACTATTCATAACCTGATGTACACTAATATTAAGGGCGTAGCAGATGTCAAAAGGAGATGGCGAAATGTGGTCATTGATGTCGATCATAAGTGTTATATTTCTTTGTTGACTTGTTATAACCAGTCACAGGTTACCCTAATTCATAACTTATGTCATTGATGAGTTTGAATGGCCCCTCTACCTAGCGCTTTAAACTTATACATCTCCAACATATTGGGGAGACAATTCAATGTCGGAAGGAGTCAGGTAGGAGTCTCTTTGAAGTACCGATAAATGACATTGTAATGATAGTGACAACTTATGTTGTTGAAGTCATGAGGTTCACTACACCCTCTGCCTAGCACTTTAAGGTTATACATCTCTAGCATATCAAGAAGATAATTCAATTTCAATAGGAGTCAAGCAAGAGTCTCTTCAAAGTACTGATAAACGAAATCATAGTGATAGTGTGTTTTTAGAGAGAACAAGTGTTATGTCTCTTCAAAATGGAGATGCAAAAAGTGAGTTAAGTTACATTAAAGTGACAAGTAATTTTTAGTGGGACTTGTCTTGAAGTCTCTTCGATGGCCTGATGATCATTTTATTAGTAAGACATTGGTATATCAATAGGATTCTTGAAGGACTCTCTTCGATGGAGCGATAAGGAGTAAGGAGACCTTTATCGACATGAGTGAATGGTTTTGGTGGGACCTAGTCATAATGACGTTGTTGAGAATGATGATGAAGTGGACACATGGTGTGACAAGATTGGGTGAATGGTAATCCACATCCTTATTGTGGATTATGAAGTTGTGACATGATGATGTGGACATGTGATGATAGTGTGTGGACCCAACATTGGAATGACATATTTAGTGTTTTGTTTCTCATCCAAGTGATAGTCATTTCGAAGGGAGTCTCATGGTTGTCTCTTTGATATCATGATGATAACCTTCATTGAGCAGAAAAAGTGATATCATTGTGACTATGAAGCTAGTATCTATGATGCGATGATGGAAGAATATAATGCCATTGGTGAGATGTGGTAAGGTAAGGATGACGTGCATATGGAAGGAAAATGGAACATTGACACATGGCAATCTATTATTCAATGATTTTTCATCCTTGTAAAATTAGTATTTATTCAAACATTGTAATTGACAATGGTGGTTCAAGGCATAACCCTAGTTGATGAACAAAAGTAAAATGACACAAGGGAATGATTTCATCACATGAGAAGACATAGGTGTTGGTATGATTACATATGTAATGGACAAAACTGAAAATTAGAATCGATCTAATTGTGAAGTAATGGCACAGATTCTCATAGTGAACAAGGGATGAGATCAATCCAAGAAATAGTATAATCAAATAAAATCTCCTGCATAGATTATCAGGTAGAAATCTAGCAAGGATTTTTCTAGCTATTGGATGATAATTGTGAATCTAAGGAAAAGAAGAATACATAGTTTCAATTTGAACTCACTACATAGGAAAATGGTGAAATGACATACAAACCCTAGTAATAGCTTTCCAAAATTGAAATGATTCATTAGAACTCATTTAGGGTAATAATATGATTTGAGTTGCTTCTTAAAGAAGATAAACATTGTATATAAATTAGCAATTCAATAATGTGGACGGGTTCATCTGTGTGTTACTATATCAGTGTGTCAAAATTTGAATGTATATTTGAAGTTGTTTATAGTTGGGTGTGAGAGTGAACAAAGAGAGAAGTGTAATGTATTGAATTGGTGCATTATAGCTTTTACAAAACTAGTTTTATGCATAATTGAATGTGTGCATGTGTCGAATGTGGAGTGATTTTAATGTCAACACAAACCTTAATGAAACAGTTTACATTCAAAGTTTGATCAAGTAAACTACTCTATTTGTAATACAATCAAACCTTTCAAATGCGTATCATTGTCCTCTATTTCTAGGGATTTATTAAGCCATTTGGCCCTTAGATTTCTATGGGAACAATGGTTGTTAAAATGACAACCTAGAAAATGAGATTTGATGTTTAATGTGCAAGCTAAGATGATGGCTATGTGCAAATGTGTGTGGGAAGGATTAGTGGTATGCTTATAAATGAAACAAAATGATGAAAAGGATGATGGATACGATGATAAATGAAGGATGATGTTGATGATAAATGAACAAGTGGAGATGAGTGAGATGATATGAAACTAAAATGAACTACTCATGATTATGCATATGCTAAAATGCAACAAAAAATCAAACTAATCTAAAATGAAACTATGATGCAATATGTTAATCTAGGATGAGAATACAACATAAAACATGATATAAAATCTAGTTATAAGACTCCAAGAATGCTCCAAGCTCCTAAGAAAAAATTGCATATTAACTTTACTTCAAATGTGGATGATAAATGTAAAGACAAGGGGGTGTATTTATAGGGTTTTTCAAGCATTTTGTGAGGTGGCACCTATCAACAGTCTAGATTCGAAGGAGAAAGAATAGACAGTGGAGATGGAGAGAATCAGGATGTTGTCCCCTTGACCAAAGACAACATGGCATCTGTGTGAAGGAATCTCTTGACCAATGGGCAACATGCCATTTGGATGGGAGACCCACGTGTGTGAAACAAAGACCTATGTGCTCCAAATTTGTTGGAAATGTGGGAGAATAAAGCCATGTGTTTTTTCCAATTGGTGGAAATGTGTGGATCATTCTAATTAATAATTAGGCTTATTTATTTTCATGTGACCTTTGCGAGGTGGCACAAGAAAATGTAGTAGACATGTGCTCTAATTCTTAATCAGGATTAAGGAAGATTAATTAAATAAACACATTTAGGATATTTTGTTTATTTAATTATTTAGAAGAATATGATTTTGGAGAATTAAATAGAAGAATGAACAATATAAATAAAGTGAGACTTTATTTATATGTAGTCAAAACATTAATCAAATAGCTTGTATTTAATTAACTGAACATGATGACCGTTTTTAGGTGTATACATTTTTCTCCTCTTTGAAGTGATGTGTTTACATGTTGCTTCAAAGAAAATTTTGATGTCAATGCTTAGAAAAGATTCTGATGCTCCAGATGATGCAAGATTTTAATGCCCCACACAATGCCTCAAACTTTTGAATGTTAGGTATTGACGTATATATACCCCCTCGAGAGATAAATCAGTGAATGTGTGGATGTGAAAATGAAATGTTGGAACAATGTGATAATTTGATGATGATCCAACATTGATTTAGTGAGAGTTTGATGTCAGAGATGATTTATCTCTTGAAATTTGATTGCAAGCTCTTTCTTTGAATAGTGTTGATTAATTACAACTCCTTTGTGGTAAAAATGGGAAATAAATCCCACCATAATTCCCTCCATTTTACCCTTGAAAAGGTAAAAAGTTGTAAAATGGGATTCATTTGCACATTTTGAGTTTGGAGAAGTTGAATATTGGAGAGCTTATAGGAATATGGTGATCCCCTACCACAAGCATCATTTTGAGTGTCTTCGCTAACATGATCAGCCTACTACCTCTGGACCTACAGTACACTTTATGAGAAACCTCTTTGTTAGTCATTTTCTTTCCTTTTAGTGGTATTTTGAATGTCATAGATAGATGTTGTAGCTTCTTTTATGTTATTGTTGCACATTCGGATGATGTTTTTTGTCTTTTTGAAGTGTTTTTTAGTGTATTTGAGAGTTTTGGTGCCTTTGGGGTCCCAAATGGTGCCTCTTGAAAGGGTGAAATCCTTTTTTTTGAGCTCCAACACTATTTTGGTGCCTTTGGTGTCCCAAGTGGTGCCTCTTGTAAGCCTTGTTTTGAAGTTTTTTGAAGTCAAACACTATTTTGGCACCTTTGGAATCCCAAATGGCGCCTCTTTCAAGCCTAGAAAGCATGATTTTAAGGTGTAAAATCTATTTTGGTTCCTTTGGGGTCCCAAATGGTGCCTCTTGTTTCCTTGGAAAGGTTTTACCTTTGTTTATTCTAGGTGGTTTAGCTCGTGGTTAGCCCATTTGAGAAGGTGTTTGTCATGTTTTGGATTGATTTCAGTCTAATTGTGAGATGAGTGTTTTTTGATTGATGTTCAAGTAAGATATTTGATGATTTGATCTCATGATAGGCAAGAATAAAATGAGAGAACCCATGATGTATTGACCTCATGATAGGCAAGGAATGATGATAGGATGATAGCTTATTGACCTCATGATAGGCAAGGATCAATGAAAGGATGATTGATGTAACGACTTCATGATAGGCGAGGATCGATGATAGGATGATTGATGTATTGACCTCATGATAGGCGAGGATCGATGATAGGATGATTGATGTATCGACCTCATGATAGGTGAGGATCGATGATAGGATGATTGATGTATCGACCTCATGATAGGTGAGGATTGATGATAGGATCAATGATGTATCAACCTCATGATAGGCTAGGATCGATAGTAGGATCAATAATGTATCGACCTCATGATAGGCGAGGATCGATGGTAGGATCAATGATGTATTGACCTCATGATAGGTGAGGATTGATGGTAGGATCAATGATGTATCAACCTCATGATAGGCAAGGATCGATGGTAGGATTGAGTGCCCTGATTGATTGAGTTGATGATTGTTCTAATTGATTGAGTTGATGATTGTTCTGATTGAACTTGATTTTTTTAACTACACATTACCTTGATTAACTAGTAATCTTCATTGAACATGACATTGATTGACTGATAATCGTGATTCAACATGTCATTGATTGACTGATAATTGTGATTCAACGTACTTTGATTGACTAATAATCATGATTCAACATGACATTGATTGACTAATAATCATGATTCATCATTTCTTGAATGACTGATTTGTGTTTTATATTCTGATTAGGGAGATGCAGATGTACTCCAGTCTTAGGAGTGTTTCCCAAAGACATGGAATATGGTTCATTATTTTTCCACAATAGATTTGGATATTATCTCAAGTTGCAGGCTGACCTCCTTATTAGATATCCCATAGTATAGGATCAACAGAGGTTTACTTACAACATTGGTAGAGATGTGGCATAGTGACCACAATGCATTTCACTTAGCCACAGGAGAGATGACAGTGACTCCAGAGGATGTGTACTATATTATGTGGATCCTAGTGATGGGGGAGATAGTGGTATATGATAAGATAGAGTAGGGCGGGATAGCTGCATTATGGAGGTTATGCCGAGATGATCACATGGCTGGCCAATGGATTCCTTGGTCAGAGATGGTTAGTAGATACAGTCCTTTGCCATGTGTGCTTTCTGGTTTCATTGGTGGATTCCTTTGTCATGATCATAGGTCAAAGGTATTTTCAATAGGTTGGGGTTGAGTGTTATCATGGATGACACTAGATGGCACCAGATATGCATGGGGTTCATGCATGTTATCCCATTTGTACTAGGATTTACATGAGGTTGTGTATTACGAGGCAAAAAGCCTTTCATGCGGGATCACATTATTGCAAACATGGGCATGGGAGCACATAGCCATCACTCGGCCCATGGGAGAGAAACAACATCCACCAAGGAGACCCTATGTTTTCTGTTATAGCAATCCACATGTCCAACATAAGTTGGGAAAAGTAGCCTATTGGAGGTGTGCGTTAGATGATTTGAAGACTATTATTGGGGCTCGTACTTGGATTGTGAGGAGTGGCCAGAGGATTAGCTTGAGATGTTGTATATGTTGTTATCACACTATCTGATTGGGCAAACACATGATGTGCTCGAGCGGTATCTGTATCTATGAGTATGTCAATAGTTTGGACGAGTGCAAGGGATTCCCCTAGGAGTTTCCCATTATGCATGGCAATGACAAGATGTTGTAGAGCAGGGGCCTTATGTATCTTATGAAGCAGCTTGTACTGAGTATTATACCTTGACACCAAGTTTATGGGATTATGTTCCATATATTATAGACATTGGGATGATAGAGGATTATTCAGAGTATTTCCACACTCATCCTTTCTAAGATTTACTCATCTAGTGGAGCTAATACTGCCAATTGATGGAGAGAGAGGGAATGATGAGGGTGATGATGATGGTGGGGATGGTGGTGCAGGGGGTGATGGTGGTGTAGGGGGTGGTTGCAGGGGTGAGGATGGTGCAGAGGGTGGTTGCTAGGGTGAGGGTGGTGCAGGGGGTGGTGGTGAGAGTGATGATGAGGTAGGGTTATTAGAGGTAAATGGCAGTCATCCACTTGATTTTGTAGTTCTGAGGTGTAGGAGGAGTGTTACCATACCTCAGGTAGTGATTCCCAAGATTTGGATTAGGATCCCCTCTCATCAGTAGTCGACATAGATAGTGGCTTTATAGACAGAGGTTCAGTCTTTTTAGAGTGAGGTAGCATAGGCTCGAGCACAGATTGAGACACTTCAAGATGAGTTAGTGCAAAATCAAGCATAGATTGAGACTTTGATGATTAATAGAGAAACAAATAGGCAATAGATACAATAGTTGTAGGCACAGGTGATTATACTCACTTTAGAGAGGGATGCCTTTAGATGCCACACAGAGTAGGCTAAGGCCATTGTTGAGAGGATATAGCAGGCGACACCATATACAAGTACAACATATTTCTTCAGAGAGATTCGACACATTTCTCAGGAGTTGCAATTTTATAGAGGTAAATATCATGAGTTGGTTCCTCCCGAGCGACGAGAGAGTTTTGTATAGTCTCATTCTAGCAGATCTCATTCTCAGACTATTAGCATGGGTTTCATGCAACCATTATCTAGAGACAAGAGAGATCCAGGTGCAGGTCCAGTAGCATCTAGTGGGAGCTCAACATAGCATATTGTGATATTCCTTGGACATTGTGTATACACCTTTGGTGAGATTGAGGATGTATTTCCCATGATACAATGCCTTTTGGATTTTGATGTATCTCATCCTACTTTTGGATATCCTTCTATACTTGGACATTATGATATTTTTGATGTTATATGATATGCAATGATGGTTATGATCTAAATGTTGATATGATGATAAAAGTCTATGATTTATTTGATTTCCCTATGATGATTATGATATGCAATGTTGTGATGATGCAATGTGATGTGTATATGAGTCTATGATGGTTTATGAATGATTCGTATATGATGTATGTGATGGATTTGACTATGCTAATGAAATGTGATGCATTTTTATTTTTTTGATGTTTGTGTAATGTTCTATATGATGATGATATGATGATTATGCAATGATGATGCTTATTTGATGTTTAAATGATGTTTATATGTGATGCATGGTCGATGATTTGATGGATTAAGTGATGTAAGATGTTCCATGTGATGATTATGTTGAATATGTATGGATGCAATGCAAATGATGTGTGATTTTGTGTAATGATGAATGATGATTATGTGATGCAAATGATTGAATGTGCACGACTTCAAATGTTCATGGCCTTAAGCTTCAATGAGTGAGTTTTTCCAACTTCCAAAAGTAGTGGGAAGATTGTAGTAGATTGATCTTTTAAGCTTCATAACTTTGACATATTTCCCAACTTTCCTAGAAATATGAAGAGACTCACTTATTTAAGCATAGTGGATGACATGATTTTGATTTTGGAAATGATATGCAATGTATGTCCTTTATTATTTTATTTTTAATTTTTTGATGCAAATATTATGATGGAATGTATGAATGTAAATTATGTGAGAATGTTTTCTAAAATATGCAAATGATGATGCAACTGATGTGCAACTAAATGAGAATGATGTGTTTTTGGTTAATGTCCAGTGTACTTAATCCGTTAATAATAGAGATGACACCATTGTGAAATTGTTTCAACTTTGAAAAATCCCATAAATACACATGCAATACTAACATGAATGCAATCTAACTTAATTATGCAAATCTTGTATTCAAAAGCTGTCATTTATATTAACCAATTTGTCATTCTTTTTATCATCATTGGGCCTTTAAAATGTTAAAAGTGAGTACAAGCATTTATGGCATAGTTTAGACCAAGATGACCTGAGTACTACTTCCATGATGTTTTAAAATTGCAAGTTAACACAAGCATCTAAGTATAATTAAACCGAGATGACTTGAGCATTGCTTGCATAAACATACAAGAGTTAATCTTTTTCCTATGCAAATTCAGAATGTCATCAGTGATACTTTGTAGCACACGTCTCGTGAAAACTTACATAGTAATAATGATAAACTCACAGACAATAGACAAAGAAAAATCATATTCTTTCCTTGCTCCTCTAGTTCAATACATCATCAAGGGGCTCTAGAGATATGCTAACAAAAATCAAAGTACAAAAATTGAACATTTGTGTTTCACGTGATAAACCCATGATTCGTAAGAGCATCATTCTTTCAAGTGATTTTTATGATTTTGGGATTTTTCAAATTTTCTAATTTTTAGGTGTTTTCTGAGATTTTGACCAAGAACCTAACCTAAAGACCTATCCTAGGGTCCTTGGGGGCTGATCAAAGACTAGCCTTGCCTACGTTATACACACAGAGACCATGTAGTTCGACTGACTCAACCAATTTACAAGACCAAGATATGAACAAAGGAGAGATGCCAATTAATTACAATGGACCACTAAAGGACTTGACCTAGGGTGTCTCGGGGGTTGATCAAAGATGAGCCTTGCCTACGTTTAAGCTCAAAGATGATGTAGTTCAACAAGATGACTCTATTTTTGACTTTTTTATTGACTTTTGACCTATTTTTGGATTTTGATATGAATGATGCATTTTCCATGGTGATCGATGTTCAATGTTGGGTTGCATTATGATCATTGTTTTTGTTGCATTTTTCATCTTGTTGTTTGTCTATTGGTTTAGGATCAAAGTTTGTTTCCCTCAGTGAGTTTAGGATATCTTCCCCCAGTCAATGGTGAGACACGACCGCAATGCTAGGATATGTACATGGTGCTTTCCAAAGGATAGGAAGATGGGTGGTACAAGTGGATGGTGAAAGTGAATGGTTGTCATGCTCAAATAGATGGAAAAGCTAACCTATCACAAATAGCACCTATTGCTAGGTTTTCACTACTTGTTTTTATTGCACTTTTTCAGATTTTATGATTTTTTTGAACTTTTTGATTTTTTTCTCTTTTTTTCTCTTTTCTTGGTCATTACCAAGATGTATGTTTGCTAGGTTTTCATCAAGACAACTATTTTTTTCAAGACATTTTTTGATGTTTTTGGTATTTTTTAGGGCCTTTTCTAATGCACTGGATGATTCAAGTGTAGAACTTTTTGAGATGTAAGCTATTGAGGGGTTGATCAAAAAAATCCCCTTCTAGTGTAGACAACTGATATGCTCCTAATATGAAGGCTACAACAATGACAAAGGGACCAGGCTAGTTTGGTTCAATTGTCCCCTTCTTTTCTTGATCTTGTTGCTTTTGGGGGTTCTCTTTCAATACCAAATTTCCAACTTAAAATGTTCTAGGCTTGACTCTGCAGTTGTAGCTTCTAGATATCCTTTGTTGATACACCTTCAGGTGATCCACTGCATGTTGATGGTGTTCATCCAAAATTTTTAATTCTTGTAACCTAGAAACCCTGTGATCCTCATCTGAAATGATCCCTTTTATCTACACCAGGAGTGATGGTATTTCAACCTCAATAGGTAGGATATCCTTCAATCCATAGACTAGATCATAGGGTGTAGCTCCTGTCAAGGTTCAAATACTCATTTTGTAAGCCCTCAAGGTAGGCAGGGTTCAATTGAATGTGCCAATCTTTTCCAGCATCATTGACATTTTTCTTCAGGATCTTCAAGATAGTCTTGTTTGAGGCCTCAGCTTGGCCATTGCCTTAAGGATAATAGGGTGTAGAAAATTGATGCTAGATATGAAATTTCTCACAAAGTTCTTCAATGTCTTGATTTTTGAAAGGTCATCCATTGTCAGTGATGATGGACTGAGGGATGCCATACCGACAAATGATGTAGTTTAGGATGAAAGATGATATTTTTTTTCCTATGATGGTGGTTAGGAAAACCGTTTCAATCCACTTTGTAAAGTACTTCATGGCTGTGATGATAAACTTGTGTCCATTGGATGAAGATGGGTGTATTTTGCCTACGAGATCCAATTCTCACTGACAAAAGGGCCATGTTGATGTAAAAGGATGAAGTTCCTATGCTGGTGCATGGATGATATTCCCATGAATCAGACACTTTTGGCATTTCTTGACAAATTGAAAAGAATCCTTCTCTATAGTTGGTTAGTAATATCCCAAATAGAGGAGTTTCTTAGCTAGAGTTAAACCACTTGAATGAGTACCACAAACACCTTCATGTACTTCTTGTAAAGTCATTTTAGATTCATTGCATTCTAGACATCGAAGGAGAGTTCCATCAAGACCTTGTCAATAAAGGACATCGGCAATAAGGGTGTGTCAGGCAGTTTGGTGGATGAAGTTTCATTTTTTATTGTGAGATAGGTCAGTAGGAAGGGTGTTATCTTTTAGGAACACATAGATTTTCCTGTAGAGGGAGGTGTCAGCCTCATCTAGGTGGTAGATAACTTGGGACTCAAGGTTTTCATAAGATGGTTTGAACAGTTGTTCCACCATGAACTCGTAATGGGCATGTTTCTCTAGAATCTGCAAGAGAGAGGCAATGGTAGCCATGGAATCAGCTACTTTTTTATCACTTCGAGGAATCTACACAAATATGATTTCTACAAAATACTTTTTGAAGTCATCAACCATTCTTTCGTAAGGAATTAGCTTGTCATCTTTTGTTTGATAGTAATCATTTACCTGATTAATGATTAATTGTGAATCCCCATAGACATACAGCTCTGTGATCTTCCATTCAACTTCTACTTTGATTCCAATGATCAAGGCTTCATATTCAGTTTTGTTGTTGGTGCAAGGGAACATCAGTCTATAAGACTTAGGAATGGTGTGTCCTTGTGGTGAGATAAATAATATTTTGGTTCTTGATCCATGTTGTGTATAAGAACCATCAAAGTACAAGACCCATTGTTTTGTGGACACTGTTAGGACATCAACATCTGGAAACTCAATGTTCATGGGATCATTGTATTGTAATGGTGCTTTAGCTAACTGATCTACAATTGATTGTCCTTTGATTTCCTTCCTATCAACATATTGGATGTTAAATTCACTTAGCATCATGACCCACTTGGCTAGTCTTCTAGTTAGATTAGCTTTGCTTAGAAGGTATTGCAATGGTTCTATCTTGGTTATTAACTTAATGGTATGGGTGAGCATGTAGTGTCTCAATTGTTGGGTGGTGAACACTAATGCCAGACAAGCTTTTTCAATGAAAGTGTAATTAATCTCATAGCCATTTAAGGTTCTGCTGATGTAATATATTCCCCTTTATTTTCATGTTGAGTCCTCTTGCGCTAACCAGGTTCCCAATGATATTTTAGTTGTCGCTATGTACAATAAAAGTGGCTTTCCTTCTGTTGGTGGTATCAAGATAGGTGGAATCATCAAATATTGTTTCAACTGATTGAAGGCTCCTTCACATTGTTCATCCCATTGAAAAGATACATTCTTGTGGAGAAAGTGGTTGAAAGGATGTGTCTTCTCTACCAGTTGTGCAATAAATCTTCTAATAGATTGAAATATTCCTTGCAAGGATCTAAGCTGGATGATGTTTTAAGGAGGAGGCATGTTCATGATAGCTTTTACCTTTTTAGGGTATACTTGAATGCCTTTATCCAATACAATATATCCCAAAAGTTTAGCTGATGTTACACTGAATACATGCTTCTTGGGATTTAGTTTCACATTGAACTTTTCCAGTCTGGTGAAAATCTTATCTAAGATCTCTAGGCGTCCTTCTCTGGTGTAGGATTTTGACAACAAATCATCTACATAGTCTTCCATAAAAGTGTGCATCATGTCATGAAAGATGGTGGTCATGGCTCTCTAATATGTGGCTCCAACATTCTTTAACCCGAATGGCATGACATTCCAACAAAAAGTGCCCCAAGCACATGTAAAGGAAGTTTTATCTTGATCTTTAGGAGCAATTTTGATTTGATTATATCCTAAAAAATCATCCATGAGTTAGAGCATTTCATGTCTAGCATTCAAGTTCATGATGATGTCAATTTTGGGCAGAGGAAAATCATCTTTAGGGCAAGCTTTATTGATATCCCTAAAATCTATACAGATTCTGATGCTTTTGTCTGGTTTGGAAATAGGTACGATATTAGAAATTCACTCTGCATAGTCAATAGGTCTAATAAATCCTACATCTAACAATTTCTTCAGTTCATCTTTGACCAAGAGGGCGATGTGGGGATGCATTTTCCTTTAATTTTTCTTGACCAATTTTATTCCTGTTGGTAGTGATAGGTGATGCATGATGAGTTCTGGATCAATCCCTGGCATGTCGACATAAGACAAAAAAAAGTTGATTTTCTTTTCTATGAAGAATTTGATGAAGTATGGTTTTTATTATTTTGTCAAGGATTCTGCTAGATGGACAATCTTCACTATTTCCACATTGCCAATATTGATAGATTGGGTGGGTTCAACCAATATTTTATATCGTTCCTGAAAGTGCTTAGGGAGTGTGTCAAATCTTCCATCCTTCAGTACCTCCGAGAGGTTTTCAATATTGGATACACTCTTTGTTTTTACTTTTTCTAGATCTGAGACTACCATTGAATGATTTTCACCATCAAATCTATTCCTTGCTCTGTTACGATGTTCAATGGTGGAATCTATTTTGGGATTGGCAGGACAGAGGAAGTTGAAAATGGCTTCATTGTTTGAAAAGAGAGGGATATTTTATGGCTCAGTTTGTTCCCAACTATTATTTCAAGATGTACCAGTGGTAAGGAGTCATTGGATTGGCTAAATTCAGATGCAGTAAGAGTCCCAATGGTGATGTTTTTAGACTATCCAATAGCAAAATTGATGTCTATAATGTAGCTCTCCTCCAATTATCCATTTCACTCTGAGCCTAATCATCTTCACTAGAATCATCAATGTGTAGTGATCCTATTTCAAGTAGTCTATGACCTAAACTTTGACCCTCCTCATATATTGGTGTATACTTTTGGACTACATCAATTTCCTTATCATGACAAGGCTCTTCAGATAACGAATCCCACTCATACTCATTTGAATCAGTCTCATGAGCATCACTAGCTTGTAATTGTAGGATTCTTTTGACAACTTATTGTTTGGTTTCTTCTTTGGATTCTTCTATATACCCTAGTCCTGTTTTATCTTTGGCTTGCATGGTGACAGGTTGGATTGCTTCTCTGATGCCTTCTTTCATTTTACCGATAGGAATTTTTCCCTCATATCCCATCTTTTCCATGATTGTATTCCCTTTCCCATACTGCTCTATCTGTGCACTTGAAGTGGATGCTTGTGGTGATTCTTCTTATTTCTACAACCAGTTCAAAATCTCCTTGTCGTCTAACTCATCTACTAAGGCGCTAGCTCTTATGAAGGTTCCATCAAATAGTGTGGTAGGTTGTGATGATTTCTATCTTGATGTTGATGGCTGTCCATAAGACTTTGGAGAAGATGATAGTTGCAACAA
This sequence comes from Sequoia sempervirens, assembly GCA_007258455.2. Lineage (NCBI taxonomy): Eukaryota > Viridiplantae > Streptophyta > Pinopsida > Cupressales > Cupressaceae > Sequoia > Sequoia sempervirens. Next base: position 184,626,664 of record VDFB02047230.1, on the reverse strand, counting down.
GCATAAGGATTGCTAAAATGAGTATTCCCCCATACCTTTGTCTTTCAATTGTATATTGGCAATTTTTTTTTATAAGGATTCAAGTTGACTTTCCTAATTTTTTGAAGTAGGATTTGATGTAATTTCTTTACTTGAAGGATTGGCATCACCACTATCCTTATCCTTTGATTGGTCCTTTTCCTCAACCCACTTGTACAAGGCATTTAGTTGTTTCCCATCATTTGATAAACCCTGAGTTGGAGATCCCCTATTGTGTGGTACAAAAGCATCTTGGGTTGTCTAGAGGGTGTTACAATATTGGAGGTTGTTTGAATCAACTACAATAGTGATTTCCTACCCATTGAATGGGAACTTCAAACACTGGTGATATGTGGATGGCACTGCTTTCATGTCATGAATCTAGGGTCTTCCCAAGAGTATGTTGTAGGTTAGCTCTTTGTCTTGTACTTGGCATACTATGTATCTAACAATTGGTCCCACTTGAATAGGTAGCACTATTAGCCCTTGTGAACATCTCTCCAAATCATCATATGCTTTTATTATGATTTTCCTCCTCAGATCAATAGCATTTTTTTAATAGCCCAGTGCACAGACAAGTTTCAAAGTATAGATATTTAGACCAGCTCCTCCATCTATTAGGACACGTTTAATACGGTGCTTGTGAATTAAGACCTCAATGTGTAGAGAAGTGTTGTGGGGATGATTGATAGATACATCATCATGTTCAGAAAAGGATAAGTAGCCTGGTGTGGTCAAATGTCTCACCATAGTTTGGAATTGACAAACCTCTAGATTGTTGGGTACCGTGGTAGCAACTAGAGCTTGTTCCAAGATTTCCTTGTGAGTAGGAGAAATCTTGAGGAGTTCTAATATGGATATTTGTGTGGGTATCCTATACAATTGATACACTATGTTATATTGAGTTGTAGGGTTAGCAATTGATTTGGATGTGGAAGGGGTAGCTCCTTTCAATGTTACCTTGGCTTTTCATCATGTGATTGCATTGATTGGTGTGTTGTCGTGTTGTTCCTTGATTTTAATAACATTGATTTGATGCGAGGTAGTGTTAACATTATGGTGACGATTTGTAATGATGTTTTGTTCTTGTCCAATGGTGTCATTGCTTGTTGGGTTATCGTTGAAAATAGTATCTGATTTTTCATCAGTTGGATCATCAACCACTTCAATATGCAAAATGGTGGTGTCATAGACATAGTTTATGTTCTTTCCTTTGTTGTTTGATGAAGAGGACTCTCCCTTCTCATAGTTTGGTAGGGGGTTCTTGAACGCCCCATGATCATTGTTTGTTTGAGGTCCTTCTACAAATATTGTCTTGTTGTCAATTAGATCTTGTATCAAGTGTTTCAACTGCATGCATTTATTGGTTTTATGTCCCTTGTTGTGGTGAAGCTCATAGAAGTGGGTCTCGTTCCACCATGGGGATTTAACTTGTGGTTCCCAATTTCTTGCTTCTGGTAAAGTTATGACCTTAGCTTCAAGAATTTCTTTTAATGCTGATTCTAGTGATTGCCCAAAAGGTGTGAAGTTCCTTCTATTTGAGTATGCTTTACACAATGGTGTCCTAGGTCCAACATTACCTTGATTGATGGTTTGGTTGGTGTTTTGGTTGTTGCTTTGGTTGTGTCCTTGTTTGTTGCCTTGGTTGTTTCCTTGGTTGTTGGGGGAGAGTATTGTTTTGATTAGTTTTGGTGGTGGCTACAGTCAAATTGATTACAAGTTTTGCGTTAGGGATTTCAACTACACCCTCGTTGTTTCCAACATTCTTGTTTCGTTGCCAAAAATTGGGTTTGTCACCATTATTGTAATTGTTGGAGGGGTTTGATGAGTCATTTTCATTGTATATCTTGATGACTCCTCTTTTGACTAGGGCATCCTTCATTTTAATCCCATTCTCAACCAATTTTTCAAATGTTAGGGGACATTGTAATTCCAATCTATCACTCATCTCGTCGTTAAGGTTGTCAATAAATATCTCTATCTTTTCCTTTTTTTAGTATGAGATGAGAGTATCATGCAAATAACCTTCTCCACTTTTGCAACAACATAATGAATGATTCACCCTTCTTTTGTTTTAAGTTATAAAGATATTTCATGGTGATGTCATCTTGGATGTTGTATGAATATTGGGTGATGAACTTGTTAACTAGCTCCTCAAAATTGTTAATTGGTGAGGTGAGTTTGGAGAACCATTCAAGACAATTTCCATCTAGACTTCTTCGGAATAATCTTATCAAATAAGTTTCCTCATAGGAAAATTTGAGACTCATGGTTATAAATTCCCTTACATGATCAATCGGATTGGTTTTGCCATTGTATTTGTCATACTTTGGGAACTCACAATGTTTGGGAAAGGGTATCATGTGAATGCTTTGATCAAATGGATAAAGATAAATGTCTTCGATTAAGTATCATTTTGAAGTTCCCTTTTGCATGTCAAACATTTGTTTTTGGAGAGTCTTTAATAGATGTGTTAAGGCAACTACTTGTTCAGGATCATTTTCAGGCTTTTTGGGTGGTGCTTTCATTTGATTTATGTCAAAGTCTTCTAGTAATTTAGCATCTTGTTTAGCCAACATAAGGAGGTATTTTTCCCCATTTCGTTTGAAAATATTTTCTAAACACTTGTGAAAATTGGGATCTTGTTCAACATGTTGGATATCTTCTTCAGTTATTTCTTCCCCATCAGTGTTGTTGAGTCCATGAAAAGGATTCTCTTCCACCTCTGTCATGGTGTCTCACATTTCACTATTCTGAGTTTTAGTGTTTTGAGTCTCTATTATCAGAGTTTCAATGGTTGGGATTTCAATGTTTGAAGTTTCAATGATTGGAGTTTCAATGTTTGGCTCTTCAATGTTTTGATTTTCAAGTCCTTTTTCCTTGAGCTTTTGTTTTTGTGACCTTGTTTTAATGGGCATACAAGTGTTATAGTTTAGACTAAACTTTGATCTAGGTTTTGGAAAAGTACCAAGGGTTACAACTAAGCCAAATAGAATGACAAATTCTAATAAGACTAGGTTGGATTTTGACTATGTAGCTTCATTTCGTGATGAGAGAATGATAAATCCTGATGATGAAACTAGGCCTAATAATCAAAGGTGTGATAAATTTGATGATGTTGGTACTTTGTGATGTTTAGAGCTAGGTTTAGGTTGGAACATTCTACTTGTATAGTTTTGTTTCAACACATTTAGACTTCTAAGGTATCTAAGGAATGATCTTGGACTTGGAGTTTTGATTCAAGATGTGTAATTAAGGTACTCAAAATGTTGGAAAAGTCTTGTATTTTGACAATAGTACATCATGTATAACTCTATATTGTTCTTACAAGCTTTCTTGTAAAAATTGAAGGCTAACCTTTCTCTAAATTTGTAGAGCATAGACAAACATTTTTTATGTTGTTTTGGACTAAGAGGTTTGATCTTTGGTTTTCTAATCTTGATCTTTCATGAAATCATCATGTAAACCCCATATTCTAACTCTGTTTTTCCTAAGGAAAGGTTGAACACTGCTGAAAGGACTAATTTTTTGAAGATGGATGAACTTAAGTTACTATTTTAGGGTCTGCAAGAGGCACCAAAATAGACACAAGAGGAACTAGAATAAGTGAAAGAGGTGCCACTTCAGAGACAAGATGCGCCAAAACTCTAAAAACTACCCAAAATGACTCTAAAATAGCTGAATTACCCCTCCAAAGTTTTTTTTTCTTAGATTTTTCAATTATGGACTTGTTTCCCTCAATGGATGTAGTTCCAAGTCAAGATTTTTACTTTCAAAATGAAACATTTTTTATGGTTTTTTGTTTGAGTTTCATTTTGAAGACACATCAAGTAGAATATACACTCCTAATGCTGCATAAGACTATATTATTTTAGATTCCGTGTTGGTTTTACCCCAACCACACTATCTTTAGTGAATGAATTTACAATCTTGGTTGCATGGGCTCCCCCTTATAGTGCACTCTCTTCTTAGGCTAGCCAAGCTTCCAGTCCCCATGAAACTCCCATGATGAACTAATCATCTCTACTAAAAATTGCGAGAATGTGGATGCCTTGGAAATGAATGTTGTTGCACCAAAGAATAGATAAAGGATTTGGCCAAACTACAACAAGGGTTGTAGTAAGGACTTTCTATTCATGGGGGTTGATCCATGTAATGAGAGACCATTGCTTCCCTTCTCATTGGAACCAACCTCGTGATACTAGCCTTTGTTCTAGTATCCACACTTATATACTGGCTAGAAATGCGCTTGGCTTTAACGTGTTACTAGTTGGGTCGTTCCCTTGGGTGAGTACTTTTTCCCATAAGGTAGGCCCTCTAGGATAAACAAAAGCAAGCAAGAATACCCGTAGTTTGATCAATCTTTATTTTGCATGAATAAAGAGAGAACACACACTATATGCTCCACTTACACTCGTACATAAACAAGAACGAGTCTGGCTTTTTGGATCACCCAGTTAAGGGGAAAGCATATTTCTACCAACTATCACATACAAAAGATATGGTGTTCATTAACCTATTAATTAAGCTATGTTCCTACCTTAACCAAAAGGAAACATGATATTCGTTAACAATTTAATTATGCTACATTCCTATCTTAACCAAAATGAAACAAGTAAATAATGTCTAGCCCCTTGCAATATGTTAGTAGTTTATGTTTTGAGTCTTTGAAAATGAATCTGGGAAAACCTACAAAGCACAACACAGAATGTGAGTTTTCTGATTTGGTGAAAAATTGCAAGAGGTTCCAAAATAGAGACAAGAGGTGCCAAAACAGAGGCAAGAGGCACCAAAATAGAGACAAAAATTTCAAAAATAGAGTTAGAAAATCCAAAACTCCCTGAAATAGTTTGCAAGAGGCACCAAAACTCCAGAATCAATGTAGAATGGTCTCAGAATACGTGAAAATGGTCTCAGAACAACTTGTAAGAGCTGCCAAAATAGGGGCAAGAGGTGCCAAAGCTCTAAAAATAGCCCAAAATGGTCCCGACACAAGTGAAAATAGTCTCAAAATAGCTTGCAAGAGGCACCAAAATAGGTGCAAGAGGCATCAAAACTCTAAAAGTAGCCTAGAATGGTCTCGAAACAACTTGCAAGAGGTGCCAAAATAGGTGCATGAGGCACCAAAACTCTAAAAACATCCTAGAATGGTCCCAGAATAGGTGAAATCGGTCTCGAAATAGGTTGCAAGAGGTGCCAAAACATGTGCAAGAGGCGCCAAAATAGAGACAAGAGGTGCCAAAACTCCAAAAATAGCCTAGAATTGTCTCAAAACAGGTGCAAATGCTCTCAAGTCTCAAATATTAACCTATGATCATGAAATTTGCAAAAAAGTTAGAAACAAGTGAGGCAAGAGCCCCATGGTGGGTGCCATTTTGTGCGTGTCTCGAATGTGGAGTGATTCTAATGTCAACAAAAACCTTAATGAAATGGTTTGCATTCAAATTTTGATCAAGTAAACTATTTTATTTGTAATACAATCAAACCTTTCAAAAACATATCATTGTCCTCTATTTCTAGGGATTTATTAAACCATTTGGCCCTCAGATTTCTATGGGAACAATGGTTGTTAAAATGACAACCTAGAAAATGATATTTGATGCTTAATATGCAAGCTAAGATGATGGCTATGTGCAAATGTGTGTGAGAAGGATTAGTGGTATGCTTCTAAATGAAACAAAACGATGAAAAGGATGATGGATACAATGATAAACAAACAAGTGGAGATGAGTGAGATGATATGAAACTAAAATTAACTACTCATGATTATGCATATGGTCAAATGCAACAAAAAAGCAAACTAATCTAAAATGCAACTATGATGTAATGGGGATGATAAAATGCAACTATGATGTAATATGTTAATCTAGGATGAGAATGCAACATAAAACATGATATAAAATCTAGTTATAAGACTCCAAGAATGCTCCAAGCTCCTAAGAAAAAATTGCATAGTAACTTTACTTCAAATGTGGATGATAAATGCAAAGGCAAGGGGGTGTATTTATAGGGTTTCTAAAGCATTTTGTGAGGTGGCACCTATCAACAGTCTAGATTTTAAGGAGAAAGAATAGATGGTGGAGATGGAGAGAATCAAGATGTTGTCCCCTTGACCAAATACAACATGCCATGTGTGTGAAGGAATCTCTTGACCAATGGGCAACATGCCATTTGGATGGGAGACCCAAGTGTGTGAAACAAAGACCCATGTGCTCCAAATTTTTTGGAAATGTGGGAGAATAAAGCCATGTGATTTTTCCAATTGGTGGAAGTGTGTGAGGATAATTCTAATTAATAATTAGGCTTATTTATTTTCATGTGACCTTTGTGAGGTGGCACAAGAAAATGTAGTAGACATGTGCTCTAATTCTTAATCAGGATTAAGATTAATTAAATAAACATGTTTAGGATATTTTGTTTATTTAATTATTTAGAAGAATGTATTTTGGAGAATCAAATAGAAGAGTGAACAATATAAATAACGTGAGACATTATTTATACATAGTTGAAACATTAATCAAATAGCTTGTATTTAATTAATTGAATATGATGACCATTTTTAGGTGTATACAGAATGTGTAAATCTTTAAAGGTTGTAGCCTCATTGTACTAAGTTGTAGCTTAGATTAGGTGTTTGTAGTCTCCTTGGAGTTGTAGCCCCTAAAACAAGGTGTTGTAGCATCCTTGAAGTTGTAGCTTCTAAAACAGGAATTTGAAGATTCCTTAGAGAATTGTAGCTCTTAAAATTGTAACTGAACTTCATTGCTTGTGAGGCTAGATTAGGACAGTGGATTCTAGTAGAATTTCTCACTATGGTTTGTCCATCTTGGGTTTTCCACATATATCTAGTGTTATGAGTTATTGTTCCATGTGCATGAGATTGTTATATTGGTTTACATTTTAATCTGGACATCTGAGTTGTAAGATTGAATCAACAAATAGGTTTTCAAGTATAAAAGTTTTAGTATCCACTAATTCACCCCCCCTCTCAGTAGATCATTGTGTTCTAACAAGGACTAATTTTAAAGGTGCTTAATTACCCATACAAAAAAAAAGTGCAATCTTCCCATGTCATGCATCCACCTCCATCACCTCCACATCAAAATAAATCCCAATCCCCTAAGTCTCATGAATCCTCTAATACTCCATCCATCCAAGTTGAAGCATCTTTCCAACCTTCCTCACCCATCACACCATCCACATCAAATGAGCTATGTCAATCCTCCAATCCAAAGCATGCTATAATATATTTCCCTCCATGTAAAGATCAAGAAACCCCTTCCACTCCATTACGTGATATTATCTCTAATCAAGAACAATATATCCCTTCCATCCCATTTAATGATACGTTTCCATCAGAAGATCACAATACCCCTTCCACTCCACTACGTGATCCCTCTCTAAGTCAAGATCAAATCATCCCTTCATCTCCATCTCATGATCCTAATCCCCCACAAGATCCCATCACCCCTATCCAAGCTATCCATGAACCCCCTACTTATCAATTAGGCTCCTCCACTTTCATCCACACTAGTCTACTCCAAGTGATGCAGGAGCATTCGAGATCACAATAAATCTTGCATATATATTTTATTTATTTAACCCATTTTTTTTTCTTGTAGGTTTCTAATCAAATTTGGAGTAAATGAAATAAATATTTTTAATTATCCTACACTCCAAGGAAAAAGACAAAGTAAATTGCATATGGACAAAATCCTAGTCACCTACATGCTAGAAGATAAAGATTGGACAATGAAGAGTCTTCAAAGCACCCAAGTCATGAAGGAAAGAAACAAAGGAAGCCTACGAGTCATCTTTCTCCAATTTTCATGCCATCAAGCAAGAATAAGAATACCAAGAGTCATTTAAGCCCAAAAGAGGAAGATTAAACTTGGAGAAGGAGATATTATATGTAGATGGAAGTTTGGCTCCAAAGAAGAATTGAAAAATAAGAGAAGAGCCCAAGTCTATTTCTATTTTTTTGCAAGTCATCAAGAGGATGTCCATAGGTGATATTGAAGATAATTCTCCAAGGGAACTACATCAAGTTTTTTGTGGAAAAGAAAGTGGACGTTCATGGTGACTAGTTAGGTGATTTTTTTTTTAATTTTGTAAGTTTGTAAAGGTGGATAATTGGGAAGTTTGTAAGAGATACTTTCTAGTTGGATTTGTGGAGACTATGTATGTGTGTTTCTATCTTGATTGGCACCAATAAAATATTTGGGTTGTGAGTATTTTCTATTGTGTATGTTTTATGAGATTCTCAAGATATAATGTTACTTCATAGCTGAAATTGTTACTACAAAATTCACAAACTATATTCATTTAAGGGCTGCAAGTTTAAGAGGTTAATCCACATTTATTTTGCTGAAACTAAAGGAATCAAAGGGATAAATAACAATCCTTAAGAGTTGGAATTTATCAAAGATAATTTTCATCTAAGAGAAGAGGAGTAATCTTGACAAATAACAATCTTAAGGCTAAATTTAACAAGGATATGTAGGCACATACAATTTGTAACTATATTTGAAGTTTTGAGCAAATGATTATAATAATTTGAAGGAATTAATATTGTTGCTATCACAATGCACATAATTGAAGTTTATTTCTCTATGTTGGTGTTTTCCTAGTACACCTAAGGAATCTCTAAATAGTAGCCAACTCCTATTTTTAAGACCCTTAAAGCGAATGGCCTACTAACAAGATTCAATCGAAGATTGAAATCTTCTACTCTTCAGGATTTGTGGGACCTAGGAGGGTGTTCCTTTTAGAATTTTATTTGACTATTTCAATAAATGACATATAAAATCATAGATCGGTTCCTATAAGGGGTAAACAACACACTTCACTCAAAGGTTGGCTAATCTTTAAGCAAATATCCATCCATTTACCATGAACATGGAAAATATCTCATAGGCATGCTTCGTTGTAGATAAATTTTAAAAGATTTGTATTCTAACCTTGAATCAATAGTCTGATATATTATTATCATTCAAAAGACCAATACCAAGACAAATAGACTAGTGTCTTCATCGATTGGGAAATGGAGTCATACATATCACAACCTGTCATGCAAAAATTCTTTAAACCTGATAATTATGGACTATTTTCACAAGAACTTGCATTATGGAAACTCTGCATATAATTCACCACTTCTTACCAAATTCTCAGTAAATCATCACAAGTTCATGAGCTCATTTAAACATTTAATTGATTCATTGAACCAATGAAAAAATGAAGGCATGCATTCAAATGAAACATTCAAAGATGAACCAAATATACTTGATATTGTTTTTAAAACTTGAAAAATGGTTTATAGAGAAGATTAAATGAACTATTTATGGAATTCACTTTTGATATTAGTAATTTCTACAAAACTCATTAAGATTTTCATATGCAAAATTCAAAACCCAGAAAATTCGACTACCCTACATTTTGGTATTTTATTTTCTACCCTTTTACACACTAGACTGAAAGACTCAAAAATGTTAGAACCCCCCGCAAATGAGCCTTGAATTCCCTTTTATAGAACAAGGGAGCCAACAAGATTTAGGCTCAAAATGAAATTACATTACAAAAATTTCATTTCATATCGCATTTCAGCTACATTTCAAAATTCCCCACATGATAATTCTATTAAAATGGGGAAAGCTAAAATTGCCACAACTACCACTAGGAAGAAGAAAAATACCACCAAAATTTTCCTCAACCACCATGTAAGCAACAAGACCAATTCCCATACCACCACGAGGGCAGACAAACAACATCCAATTTCCCAAAAAGTTGCCACGCACACAGAGAGAGAAAATGACCACCACTAAAATTATTCATCAACACAAAAATCTTATTCACCACCACCTTTTCACCAACCAGAAGACCTTTTACCAATAACACACGCACACTACAATACACATGCCCACTTTATGTTGTGGCGAGGGTTGGGGATGAAACTTCAACCCCTTCCTCATCCTTTTCTCGCTTTAGCATGGTCCTATCATGCCCACTCATAGTCCTGATTTCCAGAGGCTGAATAGACAACACCTCAGCTCCAGGAGATGGAGCTCAACCCAGGGTCTCAAAGTATTGATGGTAGCTAGAGTTTTTCTCTATCTCGGTCTCTTATGAATTCTTTGTGATGTTGATGGGTGAATTTTATCATCTGAAGGAGCCACAACCATACTGGAGCTTGCACTGAACTCTGCTAGAAGGCCCAACAGTCTCTTCTCATTTTGTTTCCACCACCTCCAAGCTCTCAGCTTGGCCTCTCAAATGATAACTGCATCTAGTAGCAATAGGCACAAAACCATTTCTACAGACATCTTCATGGGTGCATTGCTTTTGTTCTAGGTCCTCATCATGGGACCTTTGTGAGCTTAGTCAAGAAGACCTTTGTACTGAAACCGATGGGACACCAGGCTTTCTCATTCTGCTACAAGAAAGTATACACACAAACTTCGGCTCTTTGCACAAAATTAAAGACTTGAAAATTAATTGCTATGGTGAAAATAGAAACTCACCACTTATATTTATTGAGCAATGTGATAATATTAATCATGAATTCTTAATGAAAAACACACACACAAATTGGGAAATTCATTGGCATGCATATTGTCACCATTTAATTCCCAAGTGCATGGAATTATACAGATTGCATTTCATGATTTCCAGCAATTAAGTCTCCACACGCACAAAGATCAATTTGACCACACCCACAGAGAGTATATCATTAATGCCCACTGGTTGCAAAATGGAAAAACTATCATGTGTCATTTTATCAACTTTGAATATTGGTCATTGATGTCACGATGAGATGGCAAATCAAACAGCTCCATTTGGGTTGACAAGGTTTGAAATCCAGTAGTGGTTCGCTAATTTATCTTCGACCAATGGTGTTAACCCACCTCAGATAGAAACTTCTTTGTCATCAAGCTCCATTCATCTCACAAACTGAGTGGATTGATCCACATGTTGAGACCTCACTAATCTCACAACTTTTAATGATTGTTCACTTTCTCCTCATGAGCCACTAGGGAATGGTGGAGATTATCCCCAACATTTGATCTCAACCATTGGTTTAAAACAACGAGCCATGAGCTTGATAGTGGAGACTAGGCCCCATGTCCATATGAAGACACACATCTTCATTTCACTATTCTCGCACTGCATAACCGACTAAAATTTATCACTCGTGAGTTGGAAGGGTATAGTTAGGATATCTTCCCACAACCTCAAATCTCAAAACCTACACACACGATAAGGTTAGCATTTAATAAAGGGCCTTTGTTAGGCCAATGGTGACATGACCCTCATAGGCTAATCACTTAATCTAAGATCATTGGGGAAAATTAAAACTCACTTTAGGAAATAGCTAAGGTCGATGGGCTGACTGGCTGACCAACGCTCTAAACCAAAGGGGCCGGTAGGAAAACACATATAATGGCTAAGGTGATAACTCAAAGAACCAAAAATTGGTAGGGAAAGTCAATGCAATATTAGCAGATTTGAATGCTTTCAAAGGAAAAACCATACTCACATATGGGGACAAGGGTTTTGTGTGCCAATAGGGGCTATGGGCTGCTTAAAAATTGGAAAATTTTGGAAGCTCCATCACTTTGCATCACCAAGACTCCATCATTCCTTCCATGTCATATCCCCCTCAAAATGGACTCACATCTTGCTTCCAAATTAATAAATATCCCATTGGAAAAAATATTTTTCAAGCCATGAATTACCAAGGCAAAGGGTTAGGAATTCATGAGAAAGGCATCTTAGAACCCCTTAATATCAAAGAAAATCTAAAATATCATGGCCTTGGATACAAAGCTCAAGATGTTGGTACATCTCCCATCTATTCCAAATTCAAAATCCCTCCATCAAAAGATATTCTTTCTGTGGGGGATGGAGAGTTGCCTGGACTAGCTATCTATTATTTCTTGTTCAACTGTTGGTGCCTATCCTTCCTACCCTTGGTAGTCCTTCTCTCCCTCTATCTATATGGGGATTAGATTGTTGTTGCCCCAGGAAAGAAGAAAGTAGCTTCTTGCCTCCCACACACCGGTACTTCTTTTCAGATGGATGGTCTAGCTCAGGTTACCTGGCTGGCTCAAGTCCATCCTTCACCCCCGATTCCTCCCCGGTTGGATTGTTCGGTTGCTTTATTATTGAACAAGACAACTAAGAGGGGGGTGAATTAGTTGTCATAGATTTAAAACTTAATTCATTCACCAGAACTAATCCTTAACTATACTTAAATGAATAAACATTAAATAGTAGTGCAAAAAATAAAACCATCACACAAACACAATAACACCAAATCTACATGGAAAACTCAATAAGGGAAAAAACATGGTGAGGATTAACTCACACTATAAAGAATATCAAAATAGATTATGAGAGGCTCACTATCAAAATCATGACTCATTGTCTAATAGGGATAACAACCCAAAGGGCTCACTACCACAGAGATACAAAGAAGATAGAAGAGATATGTTACAAAGAGAATACAATCTCAATGCAATAGATAAATCCACCACAATTTTCTCAACCACTTGCAGACATGCATGAATGATAGAGTACAACTTCTACTCACTACATCCAAAAACTCAACATTTAGGCTTCACACTATTCTACCACACTCACATCACTTTCCTCTTTCTATTTTGTATTTCACCACTAACTCATCGTATATTTATACCATCTTCAACTTTGAAACATATCCAAAGTCATCCATCAAATTCAAATTCAAATTAGGTCAACACCAAAACATCCTAGGGTGGAATTAGAATGAAGGCAACCCAAAAACATGCTTCATAAGGACCTAAATAGATCCAACACAATTCATCAACTCCAAAGGTAGTGTTCAACACAAGTTTGGGAAAACTAGTATAAAAACCATAGAACAATTAAGCACGAACCTTCTAGATACCAGAATTATCTTCAATACAATAAAAAAACTCAAATCTAGAACCTCAATTCATAATACTTTAACAAAGAGAAATCTGGACCAACAAAATTTCTCCCAAACCTCAACCAGAAGCACAAAAAACCATAGTTCACAATTGATGAACATAAATTGCACTGTATAATGAAGCAACAGCAAAAAATCTAGATATAGTAGCTTCCAACAACCATGATCAACATATCTAAACCACACAAACATAAATCCCAGAGCAAAACATGGAGCAACCATTAAACACCTACAGTCTTTCTTCAATACAATTTTCTTAATATCCTTGATATATATAGCCAATAACCTGCATCCTTGATACTAGTGACAACAACAATTAGTTGATAACCAATTGACTAGTTGACATCAATGACAACACCTTCATTCTTTCCATTCTGGCAACAATCTTCCCCTTTTTCATTGATGGAAGCACATGATGTGCAAAACCATCAAAGACACCATACTAGCTCTGAATACACTTCTCAAGATTTTTCTTTCTATTTCTCCCCCTTAGTAGATAGTATTTTATATTCTTCCTCTTTTTTGTTTATTTTTTCCTTCTCTTTTTCACATGCTTCCTCTTTTTCACATGCTTCCTCTCTTTTTCACATGCTTCCTATCATTTTTCACATGCTTCCTCTCCCCCTTTGACATCAATGGAAAAGGAAAAAGATATTTTACACTAATTTCCCCTTTGGAAAAATACTCTTAATGACAACACTTGACACTACCTGCTTCCCCTGAGAGGTAGCCACCAAAAAATTAGTCCATAAGAAAGATATATCCATAGATCCACCAGAATGATGCATCTCCATATGCATCTAGTTCAAGAAAGGAAGGGAAATGACCGCTAACTTCTCCTAGAGATACTCAAAAGTATCTTTAGGAAGAGTCTTTGTAAATATATCAACAATCTAATCCTTCGTCAAAACATATTCAAGTTTTACTTCTTTCTCCATGACCTTCTCTCTCAAGAAATGATACCTGATAGATATATGCTTCATCCTCGAGTGTATCATAGGATCCTTTGAAATGTTAATTACACTTGTAATATCACAAAAGATAGAAATAGGATCATCATACACCACTGTGATATCTTTCAATGTCTATATCATCCATAAAACTTGTGTACAAGATGCAGCAACAATATACTTAGCTTCAATAGTAGACAAGGAGACTGAATCTTTCTTTTTACTAAACCATACCACCAATATGCAACCAAGAAATAATGCACCACCACTTGTACTCTTTGTGTCATCTACACATCTAACCCAATCTGCATCTTGATGCAGGAGCATCCTTGGTTCTTGGCAATCTTGCATCGACAAAAAATATATTTTCATTTCAATTTTGTTCTTGTTCAGTTCATATTGGTAGATTCAGTGTATAATCATATTTTCTCACCGGACCCTATGGATCTATGTTCTCTTCGTGGAAATGTTCATTTTCCTTATTCCAAGATTTGAGTGTGATTGGATCTTCTTCCAGCAAGTTATCACTTTCAAATTAAGTGGTAGCTTCTCGAACCAACACCAAAATAATTTTCAAACCTAATGGCTAGTTTGATCACTCGTGGATCTTTCCCATGACTTGTGAATCCTTATGGTGTGTTTCAAATTGTTTCCTGGAGTTTCCCCAACCTTAATTATGGGTCTACACTTCATTCTATGCATTCACTGAGGAGTAATTCAAATTTGAGACTGACCTATTCATGCACACGCTATATTTTCTTTCATTGAAGATTGTAATGATCTTTGGCATAGATGATTCTAGATCTCAAGATGTGATATAAAACCTTGTAAAAAATCATTAGAAGAAGCGAAGTTAGAATATAGTATCTGTGATGTAATCTTTCAGCTCACATTAAGGAGCATGTAGGAAAATTTCATTTTGAGTAGGTTGTATCAGGCCTGTGAGCCAAATCTGTAAGCCCAAATGTTTCCTGCCATTTGTAATAGAAATTGTTGATAATACGAATGTTTGTATATGTATTTTCCACCATATCATGTGTTTCTTCTATTGTGTGACTATTGTTACATGGCCTGGATTGTTCTCTTTGAGGACCCTCCTACCATGGATGCACCAAATTTGTATCAGAGCAAGACTCGATCTGTGAGAGATCATCATAATTCGCGAAGTCCTGTTGAAGATTTGTTGTGGGGTGTTAGACTGAGGATCTATCTTGTAGCTGCAAAAGAATTGTGTAAATATGGTGAGAAGAAGAAATGTTAGAGGAAATGGAGTGCGTGGAAATGCATACCCAACTTTAATGGAGATGTTGAGAGGAATTGCTGCTAGATTAGAAGCAGTTGAAATGGCCTAGAGAAGAGGTTGGCTAGTTGATGATGTGAGTGATGAAGATGTAGAAATATAGGAAGAAAGAGAAAGAGAAGATCAACCTGGCTTGGATCAGGGAGAAGAGAGGTTCATAAGAGCCCTAACTAGAGAAAATACTAAGCCACATTTCAATCCACTGGATTATAGTGGTAAGTTAGATTCAGATGAATTGCTAGATCAGATAACAGAGATGTAGAAGTATTTTGATTTTGAAGGTACCACTGAAGATAAGAAGGTGAAGTTTTCTTGTACAAAGTTGAAAGGACTTGCATCCCTTTGGTGGGAACACCTACAAACAAATAGGTGAAGAAGAGGAAAAGAAAAGATAAGATCATGGGATCAAATGGTGAATAAGTTGAAGAAAAAGTTTATTCTTGTAGATTATTAGATTAATTTGTTTTGAAAGATGTAGAATCTGAAGCTGAAGGAATCAAGTGTGATGGAGTATATTGAGGAGTTCTACAAGTTGAATATCAGATTTGGACATTCAGAGGATGAGATGGAGCAAGTAGCCAGATATGTGAATGGTTTGAGACCGTCTATACAGGATGAGATTAGTTTGATTAAGTTGTAGAATGTGGAAGCGGCATATCAATGTGCCCTAAAAGTAGAAGAGAAGCTAAATAAAAGACATGAGAAAAGACACAGAGGAAGAGGTGGAAGGTTTTAGAGAGGAATAATTTTTACTGAAGGAGGAAGAGGAAATTTTGCATATCAGAATAAGGACAAGGAAGTCAGTAAAAA
Organism: Sequoia sempervirens; assembly: GCA_007258455.2. NCBI lineage: Eukaryota > Viridiplantae > Streptophyta > Pinopsida > Cupressales > Cupressaceae > Sequoia > Sequoia sempervirens. Next base: position 184,610,619 of record VDFB02047230.1, on the reverse strand, counting down.
TGATGATTCGTACCATAGAGATGATGGAAATTCTTACCGAAGAGGAGGATATGGTGGTTACCAAAATGAAGGTTATAGAAAATATGATAGAGGATAAGAGAAAAGTGTATTCAAGGGAACTTGTTTTAAATGTGGCGGAGAAGGACATAGCATTTGAATGTAATCAAGGAGAGACAAGTAGGAAGACAGAGAATAGTAGAACAACATCCTTGGTTGAGTAAGATCATGTTGGATCATCTAACAAACTAGAAGATGGAGAGGTGTTGGTGAATAGAAGAGTATTGTGTCAAAATGAGTTGGAGTAGGAGCCGTTGTAGAGAAAGAATTTGTTTTAGACCAGATGCAAAGTAGTTGGTAAATGTTGCAAAGTGATTGTGGATAGTGGAAGCTCAGAGAACCTGGTTTCTGAAGAAATGGTGACCAAATTGAAGTTGGAGAGATTGAGACACCCAAATCCCTATCAGATAGCATGGATTCAAGATGAGCATAAGATATTGGTAAGTGAACAATGTTTGGTGAAACTGAAGATAGGAAATTACCATGATGAAGTTTTGTGTGATATTATTCTTATGGATGTATGCCATGTTTTTTTGGGAAGTCCTTAGCAGTATGATAGATAGGATATTCATGATGGAAAGAAGAATAAATATACAATTGTTGCTAATGGGATGAAGCAGACTTTGTTGCCATTAGAGGATGTTTCTAGAATTGAGGTTATGTATGGGTGCTATAGTTTTCTTGGTTGATGGAAGCAGATTTATGGAAGGATTGAGACATGAGAATATGTGCTATGCCTTGGTTCCTAAGAAGGTTGAAGACTTGAAGCATGTAGAAGAACAACCATAAGAGATAAAGGAGTTGTTGGCAGAATATGAAGAGAACATTTTAGATAATGTACCTAATGGATTACCACCTGTGAGGAGTATTAGTCATTACATGGATTTGATTCCTGGAGCTAGTTTTCCTAATAATGCAACACATCGGATGGCACCTGCAAAGAATGAAGAGTTGAATAGACAAGTGCAAGAATTGCTGAAGAAGGGTTTGATCAAAGAAAGCTTAAGTCCTTGTGCAGTACCTGTTGTGTTAGCACCTAAGAAGGATGGAAAATGGAGAATGTGCATAGATTTCCTTTACCCCAAATGGATGACATTATGGATTGTTTGAGTGGAGCTAAATACTTTACAAAGATATATTTGAAGAGTGGATATCATCATATCATAATCAAAGAAGGGGATGAGTGGAAGACAACATTCAAGACTAACGAAGGATTGTATGAGTGGTTAGTGATGCCTTTTGGACTAACAAATGCACTGAGTACTTTCATGAGGATGATGAATGAGGTATTGAAGAAATTCTTGGGGAATTTTGTGATTTTTTATTTGTATGACATCTTGATTTTCAGTAAGACTAGAGAAGAACATTTGTTGCATATAAGAGAATTTTTGCAGAGATCGAAGGAAGAGTAGTTGTTGATAAACATTAAGAAGTGTAGTTTCATGAAGGAAGAGTTGGAATTTCTTGGATTTGTGATATCTATGGATGGATTGTAGATGGATCTTGAGAAGGTAAGAGAAATTGTTGAATAGCCTACATCAGAAAGCATTGGAGAGGTAAGATCATTTCATGGATTGGCTAGTTTCTACTGAAAGTTCATTAGGAATTTTAGTTCTATTTGCAGCCCTATGATAGAAACAATGAGAGGAGATAAGAAGGATTTTAGATGGACATCTGGAGAAGATCATAGTTTTGAGTTGTTGAAACAAAAAGTGACTGAGCAACCAGTGTTGGCTTTAACAGAATTTACTAAGGAATTTTAGGTAGACTATGATGCAAGTGAAAATGCAATTGGAGCAGTATTGAGCCAAGAATAGCTTATTTCAGTGAGACGTTGAATGATACTAGGAGAAGATATTTACTATATGATTAGGAGTTTTATGCCATAGTTCAAGCCTTGAAGAAGTGGAGACATTACTTGTTGCCTAAGGAGTTTGTGTTGTATACAGATCATCATTTTTTGCAATATTTAAATAATCAAGGTAAGTTGAATCAGAGACACATGAGATGGGTGGAATTCTTGCAGATTTATACTTTTGTTTTAAAACATAGGAGTGGAAAGTAAAATAGAGTTGTTGATGCTTTGAGTAGGAGAAGGAATTTACTGATACAAATGAGAGTGGAAGTATTAGGCTTTGATGAATTGGAGAACTTGTATGAGAAAGAACCAAACTTTGCAGAACCTAGGAGAGCTTGTAAAGAACCAGTCTTGGAGGATAGGAGTCAATGGTTGGATTATTTCATTTAGAAGGATATGTTGTTCAGAGGAAGCCAGTTGTGCATACCCTAGAGTTCAATGAGGGAAAACTTGGTGAAAAAAAACATAGTGGAGGATTGTCAAGACACTTTGGAATTGATAAGACAATAGCATTGGTAAGTGAGAATTACATTTGGCTACAGATTCAAAGGATGCTAGGAAATTTGTGCAGAGTTGTAGAGTTTGTCAAGTTGCAAAAGGGAGTAGTCAAAATGTAGGATTGTATCATCCTTTGACAGTTCTAGAGAGCCCTTGGGAGGATATTATCATGGATTTCATACTTGGTTTTCCAAAGATGCAAAGAGGTAATGATTCTAAATTTGTGGTAGTGGATAGATTTTCTAAAATGGCACATTTCATACCTTGTAATTAGAAAATAGATGTAGTACATGTAGCAGACTTATTTTTCAAGGAAGTGGTTAGATTACATGGATTACCTAGGAGTATTGTTTCAGACAAAGATATAAAGTTTGTTGGTTACTTTTGGAGGACACTTTGGAAGAAGTTAAAGACAAATTTGAAATTTAGTTCTACTTTTCACCCATAGACTGATGGATAGATAGAGGTAGTAAATAGGAGCTTGGGAAATTTGCTGAGATGCTTGGTTGGAGAGAAGATCAGAAGTTGGGATTTATTCCTTGCACAAGCAAAGTTTGCATACAATAATTCAGTGAACAGGAGTACCAGAAAGACACCTTTTGAGATCATTACTAGAGTTCATCCTAGAGGTATATCAAAGTTAAGACAAATTAATCTGAAAGATAAAAGGAGTACAAAAGTAGAGGAATTTGTAGAACATATGAAGAAAGTGCATACTCAAGTGAAGGAACAATTGAAAGATATGAACCAGAAGTATAGGGAAAAAGCAGATGAAAAGAGGAGACATAAGGAGTTTGAAGTTGGAGATGAAGTGATGGTGTATTTGAGGAAGGAAAGATTTCTAGTTGGCACATACAATAAACTCAAGATGAGGAAGTTTGGACCCTATAAGATTTTGAAGAAATTTGATTCAGGAAATGCATATGAAGTGGAGTTACTGGATGACATGGGTATATCACCTATATTCAACATTGTAGATCTACATCAGTACCATGAAGTAGAATTCAATGAAGACAATGAAGTAAAATTAGACAATCAATTTCCTAGACAACAATCAGATCAAATAGAAGATATTTTGGATATCAGAGATGGAAGGAAAACATGTGGAAGACAGTACAAAGAATATCTTGTGAAGTGGAAAGGCAGACTAGTGGAGGATTTTTCTCAGATTTCTAAGGTTGAGGTAGACTGTATTGGTTTCTTTTTAGCCCCAAAAAAGTGAGGGAATCACTTTTCAATCAACCCTAGATGTCTGATGCCAGAGCATCCTTGGTTCTTGGCAATCTTGTGTCGACCCAAAAAATATTTTCATTTCAGTTTTGTTCTTATTCAATTCTTGTTCACTTCATATTGGCAGATTTAGTGGATCATCATATTTTCTCACCAAACTCTATGGATATATATTTCATCATGGACATGTTCATTTTCCTTATTCCAATATTTGAGCATGATTGGATCTTTTTCTAGAAAGTTATCACTTCCAGATTAAGTGGCGGTTTCTCAAACTGACACCTGAATAATTTTCAAACCTATCAGCTAGTTCGATCACTTGAGGATCTTTCCCATTACTTGCGGATCCTTATGATGTGTTTCAAATTGTTTCATGGAGTTTCCCTAACCCTAATTATAGGTCCACACTTCATCCCATGCATTCACCAAGGAGTAATTCAAATTTGAGATGAACTTGTTCATGCACATGCTATATCTTCTTTCATTGAAGATTGTAATGATCTTTGGACAACACAAATGATTCTATATCTCAAGATGTGATATAAAACCTTGTAAATAATCATTAGAAGAAGCAAAGTTAGAATATAGGATATATGATGTAAGATTCTAGCTCGCATTAAGGAGCATATATAGGAAAATTTCATTTTGAGCATGTTGTATCAGGCCTGTGAGCCAAATCTGTAAGCCCAAATGTTGCCGGTTGTTTGTAAATGAAATTGTTGATAATAGGAATGTTTGTATCTACATTTTCCTCCATATCATGTGTTGCTTCTATTGTGTGACTCTTGTTGCACGGTTTGGATTGTTCTCTTTTAGGACCCTCCTACTGTGGCTATACCACATCTGTATAGGCACTTAGAGTAAAGTCAATATCTGTAGGATACCATAATCCATAATCTAGAGTGCCATTCAAATATCTAAATATTCTTTTAACAACATGTTTTTCCTTAGGTTCTTCTTGAAATCTAGCAACAAGACAGACAACATGCATAATATCCAATCTAGTAGTAGTCAAATACAATAGTCCACCGATCACAAATCTATACTTGCTCTGATCATCTTTAGGTGAATCATCATATTTAACCAATTTGCAACCAATCACCATAGGAGTACATACTAGTTTGGAACCATCCATCCCAAAAAATTTCAACATCTCTTTCACATACTTAGACTGTGAAATATAGATTCCTTTCTTTGTTTGATTAATTTGTATCACAAGAAAGAAATTCATCTCTCCAAACATAGACATTTCAAATTCTTTTTGCATCTCTTCTACAAGCACCTTGCACATATTTTCATTTCCTCCAAAAATAATTTCATCAACATATACAACTATAATCAAGATTTTGTCAATTTCAATCTTAAAATACAATTAATATCTATTGTAACTATGGTGAAACCATGTTGAATCAAATACCTATCTAATCTCACATACCAAGCTCTAGGAGCTTGATTCAATCCATATAATGTTTTCTTTAATTTGTACACCATATTCGGTTGATCTGACAACTAAAATCCTTCTGGTTATTCCATGTAGACCTCTTCTTCTAGTTCACCATTCAAAAATTTTGACTTGGCATCCATCTAATAGACTTTGAAGTATTTATGAGTAGAAAATACTTAAACATCCTTAGAGCTTCCATTCTTTCTATAGAATCAAAATTTTCCTAAAAATATATGCCTTCTACTTTTGAGTAACCTTTACACACAAGCCTTGCTTTATTTCTAACCACTTCTCCATTTTCATTCAACTTATTTCTGAATACCCACTTCGATCCAATAATGTTTTTATCTTTTGGTCTTGGGACCAATTCCCAAGTTTGATTCTTCTCAATTTGCATAAGTTCTTCTTTCATGGCTTCCATCCAATGTTCATCTTTACATGCTTCACTTATAGTCTTTGGTTCAATCTCAGAAAATAAACACATATTTACTTTAGCAATAGCTCTACTTCTAGTCAATATTCCTTTAGTCTTATCCCTAATAATCTGACTTTTTGAATGATTCTTCTACACATATCTAGGCGTCTTAGGTGACACCACTAGAGCTTCTTCTTCTCTTTCAATTTGTTCATTCTACTTCTCTTTCTCATCCTTTTCCTATTTTTCCACAATCTCTTCTATTCTTACACAATCAAGTTCATCATATACATATCCATAAATTCCAATTGAATTCTTCATTGTCTCATCAACCTTGACATTTGCATTTTCTACAATATTTCTTAGTCTTTTATTGAAACATCTATATGTTTTTCTTTTAGTAGAATATCCAAGAAAAATACCTTCATCACTTACTACACATCTGTCCAACACTCAAAATATTATTACCTTAAACCCTTAACATAGTAGACAACATCAGTATTATGCTTTCCATCAAAACTTATTGAACCTATCCCACAAATTTTAGCACCAATATCATCTCCAAACATAACCAAACCTCCATCATATTTTTCAAGTTTAACAAACTTACTTTTGTCACCAGTCATGTGATGTGAACAACCACTATCAACTAACCAGTAGTTATTTTCTTGTTTAGCATGTAGGGAAGAGATAATAGTACCTTCATTTATCTCCTTCTCTGAAGGACTTTCCTTCACCTATTTCTCAGAATTAGTAGAAGTAGGTTTATCCTTTATAGCCAATAACAAGCATTCATTGTCATCAGGATCTTCATAATCAAAATCCTCATTAGATATACTAGCATTCTCATTCACATAATATGCTCTATTGATCTTCTTTCCTTTCTCATATCTTTATATATTCCTCTTAGCTCTTTTTGGACACTTTACAACATAATGACATATTTTTCCACAACTAAAGAATTTAAAGGGTAACTTACCTCCATACTTACCAAAGCCTTCCCTTATCCTTCTCACAAAGTTAGCTTCTATTTCATCCAAATTTTCTTCATCTAGATCTTTAGCTTTTGTAGCCTTAAAAGTAATTTTTGATTTACATCCATTCCCCAAATTCGGCTTCCTCATCTCATATGTAAGAAATCCTAACAATAGATATTTAGTGTAAGTCTTATAATCTATACTCTATTCAATAGCACATACCTTCTCACTATAAGAATCAGGGAGAGTTCTAAGAACCTTATTTATAATCCTAGTTTCATATATAGTAGCACCAAGTCCTCGCATTCTGGTCACTATCTCATCCAATCTTTGTACATAAGCTTTGACATTCTCATTTCCAGACATGTGTAGAAGCTCAAACTGTGTTTCCAAATTCTACATATTTTCCTCTTTAATTCTTTCATCACCTTCATGTGCCCTTTCCAAAGCATCCCACACTTCCTTAGCAGTCTTCAGATTCTGAAACTTAATCAACTTGGAATGTACTGGACTATTCTTCAAAATGTAATTCGCCTTATTGTTCACTTCATGTGCTTTGATCTCATCAACCATACTCAGACCATTAGTAGGAGGAGTGTAAGGATTCTTGTAAGCTTTCTCCAATTCATATTTGCAAAACACCATATATTCTTCTATCAATATTTTCTAGATAGCATAATTAGTTCCATCAAAACTTGGATAATCATAAGTCATTTTTCCAACCATCCCGAACCTTCCTCAAGTAGTTAAGCTCTTCACTAAGGAACTAAGCTTTGATACCAGTTATTGAACAAGAAAACTGAGAGGGGGGGTGAATCAATTGTCATAGATTTAAACTTTAATTCATTTACCAGAACTAATCCTTAACTCTTCTTAAATGAATAAAAATTAAATACTAGTACAGAAACTAAAACCATCACATAAACACAATAACACTAGATTTACATGGAAAAACCAACAAGGGAAAAACCATGGTGAGGATTAACTCACACTATAGAGAATATCAAAGCTTATTACAAGAGGCTCACTCCCTAAGAAAAAGGCTTACTGCCAAAAGAAGGACTCACTATCCAATAGGGCTAACAACTTGGAGGGCTCACTACCACAAAGATACAAAGAAGATAGAAGAGATACATTACAAAGAGAAGATAATCTAAATGCAACAAAGAAATTCACCACAATTTTCTCAACCACTTGCAAATATGCATGAATGATAGAGTACACCTTCTGCTCACTGCATTTGAAAACTCAGCTTTTAGGCTTTGCACTGATCTACCACACTCACATCACACACACTAATTCACATCAATCTTGCATATATCTACTTTATTTCTTTGCACTTATATCTCTTTCCTCTTTTTATGTTGTATTTCAGCACTAACTCGTCCTGTATTTATACCATCTTCAACTTTGAAACATATCCAAAGTCGGCCAGCAAATTCAAATTAGGTCAATGTCAAAACATCATAGGGTGGAATTAGAATTAGGGTGACCTAAACACATGCTTCATAAGGACCCAAATATATCCAACACCCTTTATCAACTTCGAAGGTAGTGTTCAACACAAAGTCGTCCAAACTATTGTAAAACACATAGAAAAATTAATCATGAACATTCCAGATACCAAAATTATCTTCAATATAATTAAAACAACTCAACTTTAGAATAACAAGTCATAAGACTTTAACAAAGAGAAATACAGACCAACAACATTTCTCTCGGACCTTAAACAGAAACAAAAAAACCATAGTTTAGAACTAGTGAACATAACTTGCACTGTATAATGAAACAATAGCCAAAAATTTGGATATAGTATCTTCCAACAACCATGATAAACATATCTAAACCACACAAACATAGGAGAAAATCCCAAAGAAAAACTCAATGCAACCATTGAACACCTACAATCTTTCTTCAATATAATTTTCTTAATATCCTTGACATATACAGCCAATAACCTACATCCATGAAACTAATGACAACAACAATCAGTTGATAACCAATTGACCAATTGAAATCAATGACAACACCTTCATTCTTTCCATTCTTGCAACACTTATGTTCCAAATCCAAAATCCTCACCCCTTCCATCTATTTTGGGTCCATATGTCCCAAAATAAATCCCCTCATCCCCTGCATCCATATTGGTTCTTTACATTTCACCACCTAACATTCCTATTTCAAAATCCCATTATCCTCTCCATCCATCACCTCATATCCCAAATCAAGATCAATCGAGGCACACATCTTTGAAATCCTTCTGACATACTACTCACACCAACCCATCCATAATATATCCACATCATTCATATCTATCCACCATTTCCATTGCTCTTGGAAGCATTTGGATGCCAAATCTAAAAGGCATAAAGCCAAAAATCCACAAAAATCAAAGGATCAACATGTACCCTCAAAAGGACATGAAAAATCAAAGAAAAATATGATCCAAAATCAAAATTTTAAATCCCAAAGGCCACAAAGGCCCATGAAGCAAAAATAAAAAACTATGTGGATTCTAAAAATACTCATCAAATCAATGCATCCCAAAGAAAAATAAAAATTGGCTTCCAAACTTTCTCACCCAAAATTTTCATCAAATCCTAAGTCTTTCACTCCATTTAATAATCATTCATCTCCTTCATCCATTTTGGGTACTTATATCCCAAAATCTATACCCACTCCTCCATATAAACCTCCAAATTCAAAATCCACTTCTCTTTCATAATTCCACCACCCCTTAAGGTGTGTTCCAATGTTGATCTTGCCAACACCTCCATCCACTCATCCACAAGTCTTCTATCAACCCATCCATTACCAAACATCCATTTTCCATCCTTCCATCCCTCTTATCCAATCCTTTTCATAAATCCATAACCATCTCCATCTTTCAATCCATCTTATCCCCCTTACCATTATTCTACCAACATCTCTAAGCATAGTAGCACATAATCAAGGGATACCATCTATGGAACTAGATGCTTGAGTCCTTCCTCTCCCTACACTCCACACTTGGGGGCAACCTTCATCCACCCCACATATTATCCACATCCTCCACTATCCTTCAACATTTATCCATCATCCTATCTAAATCCATCTTCCCCTTTCCATCTTTGATCTTGACAAGATAATCACCATGTATCCTATCCTATCCATATAATTTATCAAATATCCCTCATCCTATCCAAATCCATCTTACCTTCCCATCTTTTATCTTGATGAAGAGCCTAGGGTTCAAATATCCATACATCCATATCTTATCAACTTAACCTTGATCATCTTATCCATATCCTTTATACAATATCCCTTATCCTACCTCCATCACCTCATGCTACCTAAGTTGCCCTCTCTTTTCACCCTTAATCTTCATAAAGCTTGGGGAAAAATTGTTGGATCTCAGTTGTGATCATATGTTTTTTCCTTGATGTCAAAACCCCTTTCAGTTGATTCTACTTGTTGACTGTTTCAGATTGGTCTCTCATGCTTTATCTTGGTATAGTTTTGTCTATATGGTTTACTTGTCTTGGCATTAAGTGGATAGTCTACATTCAGAACTCTAATATCTTATGGTACCGATTAGTTTGAGCTTCATGCCATTTCTAGTTCAATTTATGAATGCTACATATTTGACTGACAGAGTTTGAAAGATGGTTTCTTTGTCAGGATGGTTCTCTTTGCTTATCAGGCTTACACATCGGCATGAGTATGGCAGGGTCTCCCTGATCCACTTTGAAATGTCTAAGTTGCCTATCGGAAAGACATTTCAAATGTCATGGTGATTGAATTCAACATACAGGTTGTTTTCGACGTGGCATTCTTGTTGTCTTGGCGACCGACACAAGAAAGGTTATTTCAGCAAGACTTGTCTTTGGTTTCAGCAACAGAAAAGTGTTATCTATCGGCATATGTAATATTGTCGAGATAAGGTCTTATCGATTTCATTATGTCTCCCCGACCTACTTCAGAATGAGCATATTAGCAAAGGAAATTGTCCAAGAGGTAATGTCATAGCAAGTCTTTCTTGTCTTACCGACTCGTGCTCAAAAGGTTTTATCTATTTTTCAAGAGAAGTCTCACCGAACAACTCTTTGAGAGAACTTTGGGCAAACTGAGCATTATCGGGCTGAGGTCTTGGTGATTCACTTGGTCTCCCTGACTAGTGCATGTGGAAGTCTATCAAAAAGAGTCTAAGGCTTCAATGAAAGGTCTTAACAAAAAGGCTTATGTCTCACTGACTAGTGCTTATGGAGTTTCATCGGCAAGAGCTGAGCAATTTCAAAATAGGTCTTGGCGAAGTGGTTTTGTCTTATCGAACATCACATGGAGGAGTTTTCTTCAGCCAAACACAATGTATTTGGTATATTTTCTCTCTGAAGATTTTAAGTCTCACCGATTGTTGCATTGAATGTCTTATCGGCATAAGGTTACTACTTTGGTGAAATGTTATATTGAATGTGCAATGTCACACTGACCTTGGTGGATGGATACTTTTTGGTAAGAGCTTGTGATATTCGAAGGGAGGTCTTAGTGACTCTGAGTGAATGAAGTTTTTCGGTATGACTCATGTGCATCAAAGAAAGGTCTTGGTGAATTTGATTTGTTACACTGACCAAAAACATAAAGGTTGTCTCTTTGGTAAGAGCTAGGGTTTTTGGCGAGAGGTCTTGGCGAGTGACCTTCGGTCTCACCAATGGAACATAAAGGGACTTCGTTAGCTTAAGATCTGGATTGTCTCAGCGACACACTAGTGGATGAAGACTTTCAGAAATACATGGTGTGCTCTACAAGAGGTCTCCCCGACTACACACTGTCTTGGCGAAGGCGGATGAAGGACACATCTTGGTGAAAGTGTGCTCTTGTCTTGGCAACTTGGAAATGATAAAGAATTTTGGTATGACATAATATATTCTACAAGAGGTCTCCCCAATGATGGTATGCTATAGTGACTCTCATAAGGTAGAAGGATGCATTGGTGAGAGAATCATAATGTCATAGCAACACACAAGGGATAAAGTCTTTCGGTGAAACTTAATGTAATCTACATAACATCTCCTTGATAGTAGAATGTCATAGCGACAAATAGAGGGATGACTGATAGTGATAAAGTTGCTTTCGGCATAGGTATTGAATTGTTACGGTAACATGTTGATCATGAGGGCTCTCGAAAAAACAAATATTTTTCTACAAGATATCTCTCTGATATCAAAAGGCAATAGCAATAGTGAATGGAACAAAAGGGCATCTCAGTGAGAAAGACTCTTGTGTCTTAGTGACTAAAACAAATATAACATAAATGTGATCTTGGGGAAACATAAAAGATCTTCAATATGGTTTCTCCCCGACAGCAGAAGGTCATGGTGATGCACAGGGACCAAAGGAACGATCAACGTTATAATTGCCTTTGGCATACTTGTCTAGATGTCTCAGCGAATGGTTAATGAAGACTCAAAACACTGTGGTCAACATCATGGATTGGCATCGAATCTCAGAATTGTTACATGGAAAAATATTCATTGAGTTTCCTTTTTGAGCAGTTACGTTTTTGAAATAATGGATGATTTGCAATTCTCTAGATAAGCGTTACTATTGATTCTTACCATCATCTACAGTCTGTCATTATTCAACTTCACATTCAAAAATCAGTAAGAGAATTTCAAAATATGGTGAAAAACACTTTTTGAAGATTTCTTTGTAACTGACATACTTGAAATGTATATATAAACCTGTGTTGAAAATAGTGAAGGTTGGTGATTGTAATTCTTTGGTTGTAATCCTTAGGGTATTTTGTAGATGAGAAAACAGAGAAATATGTGCTTAACTGAAAATAGAGAGATCCTCTAATATTATGAGTGTAATTCTGAAATCTGAGTAAGGGGTTGGTGCTCCTTGAGATTGGTGTCTCTAAATGAGAGGTTCATGCTCCTTGAGTTGGTGCTCAGAAATTAGCCTATAAGGCATTGTTAACAACGGTTTTGAAGATAAAGCTAGTAAGGCAATTTAGGAGTGGTTTTTATACCCTAGGAGGGTTTTCCACTTTGCAAAAGCTTTTGTCTCTTTGTTCTTCTATGTGCTCTCTGCTTTACAGTGTTGTTGTTGTTTCTGTTCACTGATTATTACTTTTCTCAATTCTATTTATGAATGATTACATTCAAATGATGAATGCTTTAATCAGAGTAATATTAAGATAAACTCTGAGCTATGTTTTTGAATCTTTGAAAATTGGTCAAATCTGTTATAACACTGATTCACTCCCCCCTCTCAGTGTCATTTTAACTCCAACAAAAATATCCATCCATGCTTTGGACAAATCCATCCTCACTACTCTTCCATCTCATTCCACTATTCTTCCATCCATGATTACACTACCTCTAGTGTGGTGCATCTTAGTCTTTTGAAAGTAGTCCTTGGACCTCCATCCTCTTATCTCCCATCCAATCTATCAATTTATCTCCTATCCACACAATCCATTTATCCATCCATCATTTTCCTAAGACTTGGCTCTCCATTATCATTGGATCCCATCCATTCCTCTATCCAATCTATCTATCCTTCCAATCCAACCATCCACATTCAATGCTATCCAATACAATCAATCCCAATCCATGCAGTCCAACCTTGCAATCTAGCTCATTATCCTTAAGCAATCCATGATCTTAATCCAAATCAAGCCAAAATCCATTAATCCCCTTTAATCCAACTATCATCATAAGGATGTATCCTTCCCAATCCAAGTGTTGTTCTTATCATTAACAACACAATACTTGGGGTATGCATTGTTCTTATTGTCAACTTTACTATCCTTATCATCATCATCACCAATACATCTATCCATCCACCCATCAGTTCTCAGCTTGACTTGGAGCATAGTCCTTGCTTGATTTTTAGTTTGTTGTGCATGCTTTCTTGTTCCTTGTGTGTATTATCATTTTTTGCATTTATCATGGTCTTTTGCACTCTATTGTCATAGGGCCATCATGATCTTCCATATCATGGTGTCATAAGGAATATATATGTTTGTAGTTGACCTTTTTGATCACGTACTTGGCAGATTATCATCCTGGTTCCTTATACCTTGGTGCATAATTTCAAGTACAATATCAAATCTAGGTTTCTCTTATCATTGTAGAATGGTGATCATCCATCCTCCCTTTCCTTCCATGTCTTCATCATCCTTATCTTCTCTGATCCATCCTTAGGTAACTCACACTTTCATCATTTTATCCTTCATCCTTTAGTCTTCCCATCCATTTCAATAGCACACCTATGCTATTTGAACCCTCATGTCCTCTCGAGGGGGCATACTACCTCCTCGTCATCCTTCCTCATCCTTCCTAGTGATGGGGGCATCATGCCACTATGTTTTATTCTTCTTTGAAATGGTGTTAGTTCTCTTAGTCATAACATCATCTCAAAGAGGGGAAAAATGTAGTCACCCAAAATAATATTTAATTAAATAAATACTTGTTATTTATTTAATTTATTCTATGTCCCTTATCCTAATAATTAATTAAATAAAAATTTACTATTTATTTAATTAATTCCCCCATTATCCTTACATTCCACCACCTTTAATAAAATAAATCTATATTTATTCAATTAAAGCTAACCTTTACCCTTATTCCTCTATACAACCTAACCTTGCTTAAGTTAACCAATCCTTGATTAATTAACTTTATCCCCTTCTAATTATCATTATCCCATTCTCCAACTTTTGACTCCACCTAAGTTAATACCTATTCCCATTAAATCAATTAATCCTTGATTATTTGATCTAACTCTCATACTAATCCTCATTAACATTATTTCCTAATTTTAAATTCCTACATCTCGCCTACCCCCACTAACCTCTTACACAAGCCACCCTATGAGCCACCCTATCTATTGCACAAATTTAATGCCTCTCTTCCCAAGGTGTACTCACACATGTGTGAGAACACATCCCCATTTCACCCCTTTCCATCTTGTGACACTTGTCACAAGGCTAATAAATCCTCATCCTTGATCCAAGCCTTGCCTTCTCAATCAATCTCAACCCTCCATTATCCATTCAATCTTAGCCACTGATTCCTATGGAAAAATTTCTATATAATGATGCATTGGCTCTCATTCTTATAACAAACATGGATCCCATCCTTATGCTGCTCAAATATCCATCAAATACATCTTCATCCTACCATCATCATGCTAAAATTGTGAGAAACCACATCCCTTCAATCATTGGAGAAAATCTACAAAACAAGGGTGCATCTTGTGAGCTCAATCCATGAAGAGGAGAAGACTATGAAGGTATGAATTATATCACAACAAACTTGTCTTTATGAATATATGTCATTCCTTTAGCATCTTTCAATATATTTTTTCCCTCTAAATTCATGTATTGAAAACTTTCATGTGTAAGATTTTAGCATCTTTCAACATGTTTTTTCCCTCTAAATTCATGTATTGAAAACCTTCATTTGTAGGATTTAAAGCCTTTCACCATTATGATGAATTCAATATAGAATTATAAAATTTGAAGTGATCTAAAGGGGATTTGTCTTTTTTATAGAAAATTGGTTGTCTTTGTAAAGTATTCAAATAAATTAATCTCTAAATCTACCTTCTAATTGTTGCTACATCAAATTTATATTATTTTTTTATAAAGAACATCTTTATTTGAAAAACATATTTTGATGAATTTTAAAATTATATACCATTCAAATATATTTTTGATTCTAATTTATTTGTTTATTTTACATATGGTATAATTTAAATATAAAATCAATTGGTAGGTCATAAAAAAAATTGGTTTGTTTGAATTGGGGTTTATTATTTGACTATAGATTATGCATCAATTTTATTTTTTTTCCATATGCACAATCCAAGTTATAGTGTTTTATTATGAAACTATGATTCATCATCACTATTTTATTTTATTTTGTAAGGCCACAACTCATGTTGCTTGATGAGTGCACTTTTCACTAAATTGTGTCTCTTACACAAGTCAACATGTTCTAAAAGGCCTTGTATATTTGTTATATATTTTATATTTATTCATGAGGGCACGGCCCAAGACTTAGAAAAATAACCCACAAACAAGAGAATAATTTTATTATTCAGAAAATGAAGCTTCTTACATGCAAAGGATCTCAAATCCCCAAGTTTTACAACACATGCAAGTTTAGAAAGCTACAGAATCACCCTTTCGCAATATGCGAGCTTGTCCCCAAAAAGTTCCCCAAAAATTAGAAACCCGCCCATAAATAGAGCTCCTCTTTAGTTTGGAGAAAAAACAACATTCAAATTTGAGTTTAGGCGGTTTGGCGCCGAAAATTACAACTTGAAGTTCAAATTTCAAAAGAACATTTGCAATTGTATCTTCTAGAAAATGCGCCAACTTCTCGGGGCCATAACTTTTGATCCAGGACTCTAATTCGTGAACCGTTTGAACCGTTGGAAAGGTATCGAAGTCAAGAATGCGCTCGAAATTGCTACACTAATTTTGGCAAGTTTCAGGGCCAATCCGAGAACCCTAAGTACCTCAAATCTAACTCGAAATATTTTCAAGTGCAAATCTGGGAAACTAAAACTACAATATCTTTCCACCCAGAAATAGAAAATAAAAACCTTAAATTAGGAATTTCATTATGACAAAAATGGTATCCAAAAATGTAAAAACATCTAAAAACTGAGAAACTTGAAATTTAACTCTGTTTGGGTGATGCAAGATTGCTCTTACACCACTAGATGCTCCTGCATCAGACACCCAGGGTAATTTGAGAAGTGACCCTGTCACATCTTAGATGGTGGAGGAAAAACCCAAATGGTCAACCTCTGCCTTAGGCAACCAGGATGAATCTTCAACAGGCCTTCCTTTCCATTTCACCAGATATTCTTCATACTGCCTGTTCCTGGTACTCCTTCCCACATGACTATCCAGGATTTCTTCAATCTCCTCCTTTTCTGAAGTAGGTGCTAGAATCCCACACTGTTCCATCATTGGTACTTCCTCTATGCCACCTTCATGATACTCTGTCAAATTTGAAATGTTGAACATAGGGAAAATGTTGAATCCATCTCAACTCTACCTCATATGCATTCCCTGAATCATGCCTCTTCAAAATTTTATAGGGACCGAACTTCTTCATCTTCAATTTGTTATATGTTTCCACTGGAAACCTTTCTTTCCTCAAGTGGACCATCACTTCATCACCAATCTAAAACTCCTTATACCTCCTCTTCTGATCTGCCTTAGCCTTATACTGCATATTCATCTTGTTAATATGTTCTCTTACCTTCTCATGTATATCTTTGATGTGTTCTACAAAATCTTCGGCTTCAACACTTATTTTCTTCTCTTGGTCTATCTTCCTCAATTCTGGAGCTGTTCTGGGGCTACCTCCATACACAATCTAGAATGGTGATCTACCAGTGCTTCTATTGATAGAATTGTTGTAAGAAAATTCTACCTGGGGTAAGATCAAGTCCCATCCCTTGGGTTTATCTCCTACCAAACATCTCAGTAGGTTACCCAGACTCAACAACCTCTGTCTCCCATTGTTTGTGGATGGTGTGCAGAACTGAACTTCAACTCTGTCTTCAGCTTCTTCCACAAGGTCCTCCAAAAGTACCCCACAAATTTGGTGTCACGATCTGAAACAATACTCTTTGGCAGACCATGTAGCCTCACCACCTTTTTGAAGAACAAGTCAGCAATGTGGACTGCATCATGGGTCTTCTGACATGGAATGAAATGTGCCATCTTCGAAAACCTATCAACCACCACAAAGACTGAATCATTCCCTCGTTGTGTCCTTGGCAAACCAAGAACAAAGTCCATACTTATATCCTCCCATGGCCTCTCTGGTATAGGTAAGGGATGATATAAGCAGTATTCTAGCTCACTCCTTTAGCCATCTGACATACCCGCAACTTTGTACAAACTTCTTCACATCTTGTGACAACTGAGGCCAATAATAATGCTCACTGATAATGGCAATGGTCTTATCCCAACCAAAATGTCATGCCATTCCTCCACTATGCTTCTCCTTTATCAGGTTCTCCCTCATGGAACTCCTCGGGATACACAATTGACTTCCCTTAAATAACATGCCATCCTGGATTATGAAATCTAGCCACCTTGTCCTGTCCACTGTAACAGGTTCCTTGCAAGCTTTCCAAGCCTCTGCAAAATCAGGATCTTCTGCATACAGTGTCTTGAGTTCATTGAACCCAACCACTTCAATCTGCATCTTTGTCATCAATGTATGCCTCCTACTTAAGGCATCTGCAGCCCTATTTGACTTCCCACTCTATGTTTCAAAAAAAAGGTATAACTCTACAAAAACTCTACCCATTTCATATGCCTCTGATTTAATTTTCCCTGATTATTTAGGTATAAAGCCCTGATGATTAGTATATAGAACAAATTCTTTGGCAACAAATAATGTCTCCATTTCTTTAATGCTTGAACTATTGCATAAAATTATTGATCATATCTGAGATACTTTCTCTTGGCATCATTTAATTTTTCACTGAAATAGGCAATGGGCTTACCTTCTTGGCTCAACACTGCTCCAATGGCACAACCACTAGCATCACAATCCACCTGAAACACCTTGTTGAAATTTGGGAGGGCTAGAATAGGTTGCTCTGTCACCTTCTGATTTAATAGTTCAAAACTTTTTGCCACTCCACTACTCCACTTGAATTCTTTTCTATCCCCTCTCATTGTTTTAGTCAAGGGTCCACAAATACTACTGAGCTTTCTAATGAACTTTCTATAAAAACTAGCCAAACCATGGAAAGATCTCACCTTGGTAGCAGTTTTTGGGGTAGGCCATTCTAGAATAGCCTTCACCTTCTCTGGGTCCATCTTGAGACCTTCTATTGAGACAAAAAACTCCAAGTACACTAACTCCCTCTTCACAAAACTGCACTTTTTCAGATTAATTAACAGTTTCTTTTCTCTTAACTTCTCAAAGGCTCTTCAAATATACATCAGATGCTCATCCAACATCTTACTGAAAATCAAAATATCATCTAAATACATAATAACAAAACTTCCCAGAAATTCTTTTAGTACCTTATTCATGAGCCGCATGAATGTGCTCAGTGCATTGGTTAGCCCAAAAGGCATGACTAACCATTCGTACAGGCCCTCTTTGGTCTTGAAGGTAGTCTTCCATTCATCTCCCTCTCGAATCCGGATCTGGTGATATCCACTCTTCAGATCAATCTTTGTGAAGTACTGAACTCCACTCAAACAATCCATCAGGTCATCCATCCTTGGTAGGGGAAATCTATACTTGATTGTTATCTTGTTTATGGCTCAGGAATTTGTACACATCCTCCACTCCCCATCCTTCTTTGGTGCTAGTACTACAGGTACTACACATGGACTCAAACACTCCTGTATCAAACCCTTTCTCAACAACTCTTGAACTTGTCTGCTCAATTCCTCATTTTCTGTTGGAATCATTCTATGAGCTACCTTATTTGGAAAACTGGCTCCAGGAATCAAGTCAATCTGATGACTAATCTTCCTTATTGGTAGTAAACCCTCAGGTACATTATTAGAAAAAATATCCTGAAACTCATCCAACATCCTAGAAACTTCTTCTGGAACCTTCTCACTATCCTCCTTACTCACTCTAGGAATCAATGCATAACACACATGCTCATGCTTCATACCTTCTAAAAATTTTCTTCCATCTACATAACAAATTCTAGCACTACTGCATACCTTTTCTTTGATCTCCTTTAGGGGTTTCAACTTGTGACGAACCCCATCCTTTGTCAAGGAATAAGTGTTTGCATGGCCATCATGTATAGCTCACCTATCGAATACCCGACCTCCCCAACAACATGTGACATGCATCCATGGGGATGATATCACAGAGTACCTCATCACGATAGCTTCTGATCTTGAACTTTACCAGGCACTTGCTCATTAACCAAAACTTTGTGGTCTTTCTGCAACCAGGCAATCTGGTGGACGTAATGTCTTTCCCTCTTTAGCTTCCAACTTTAGACCATCTCTTGACACTGTATCGGCTCCCACCGAATCAATAATGACATCACAACATTTCCTTCACACTTGCACCTTGTGCGAAATAGATTCTTCCTCTATTCGGTTCTTTTCCTCGGAGTCACGGGGATCTCCTAATCACTAAGGCTTCTCCCCTTTTAGCATCATCGAATGTTCAGATTGGGCCTCCTCATCTACATGTGCAACCCTTCCATGACCTTCTGGCCTTTTGTCTACCCTTCCTTGGTGTTGTGGACATTCATAGGCTTGATGCCCTTCTTCACCACAGAATGTTCCTTTGAAACCACCTCTTCTAGATCCTTGTCGATATCTCCCTCGTCCTCTACCTCTTTAATCACCACTGTTTTGATCATGAGGGCAGTAGAAGTTGTCATTCCTTTGCCTTCGGTTGGTACCCACATCTTCACTTTTCTTTTCATCATCATTTTGGCTTCCTGAAGGTCTTCCATTGCCCCTTCCACTTTGACCTCCTCGTCCTTTTTGCTTGCCATCAAATCATTTGTTCAACTTCTCTTCCACCTTCAGAGCAAACTGATATGCATCCTCAATGGTGGTCATTCTGACTAGGCTTAACTCCTCCTAAATGCTCGGTCATAACCCATTAAGATATCAAGCTACCTTCTCCTTATTGGTCTCTATGTGGCCTGTTCTAATGATTATCTTGTGAAAATATTTAGTATATTCTTTCACAGATCTACTTCCTTGCTTCAACCCTTGCAATTTCTTCAACAGATCTAACTCGTAGTCCACTGGTAGGAACTACTTCTTTAGTTTCTACCATGATCCCATCTGGTGATATTTCCTTTTCCTCTTTGATTTCTTTCCAACTGGACCTCTTTCCACCAAATATTGGCATGCCCTTCAGCTTCATTTTTACAAAATTAACCCGACCTGGATCCTCTATTTCCTCATACTCAAAATATTCTTCTAGCTCATTGATCCAGTTGATCAACTCTTCCAGGTTCAAACTTCTAGAATAACTGGGGACTTCTGCTCTAGGTCTTTTCCCGATCTTCAAAATGGCCCTTATTAGCCACATTTGGTCTTGATCAATTACTTCTTCTTCCTCTTCTACATTTGAACCTTCTTCCTCTCCTTCATCCTCACTTTCCTCCCTTGGGTTTAACCCTCTTCTTAATTTCTCTTGTAACACATCAATCTGTCTTTGGAGGGTTTCCGTGCATCTCTTCCACTAGCATTTCTGCCACCTCGACCACCTCTGGCACCACCATGCCTACCAGGCATCACTCTTGGAGGCATCTTTCTTGACCTTGACCCACAACCATGGTCCTAGTGCGAACTGCCTCACTATTGGCGATCTGTCAACATGCTCAAGAAAATCGGCTCTGATACCACTTGATGAGGGCACAGCCTGAGACTTAGAAAAATAACCCACAAACAAGAGAATAATTTTATTATTTAGAAAATGAAGCTTCTTACATGCAGAGGATCTCAAATCCCCAAGTTTTACAACACATGCAAGTTACAGAAAGCTACAGAAACCCTTTCACAATATGCGAGCTTGTCCCCAAAAAGTTACCCAAAAATTAGAAACCCGCCCATAAATAGAGCTCCTCTTTAGTTTGGAGCCAAAACAACATTCAAATTTGAGTTTAGGCGGTTTGGCACGAAAATTACAACTTGAAGTTCAAATTTAAAAAGAACATTTGCAATTGTATCTTCTAGAAAGTGCACCAACTTCCCGGGACCATAACTTTTGATCTGGGACTCCAATTTGCAAACCGTTTGAACCGTTGGAAAGGTCTCAAAGTCAAGAACATGCTTGAAATTGCTACACCAATTTTGAAAAGTTTTGGGGCCAATCTGGGAAATCTAAGTGCCTCAAATCTAACTCGAAATATTTTTAGGTGCAAATCTGGGAAACTAAAATTGCAATATCTTTCCACCTAGGAATAGAAAATAAAAACCATAAATTGAGAATTTCATTATGATGAAAAGGGTATCCAAAAATGTAAGAACTTCTAAAAAATGAGAAACTTGAAATTTAACTATTTTTGGGTGATGCAAGATTGCTCTTACACCACTAGATGCTCCTGCACCATTTATAAATTTAATTAATTATTAAATTGAAAAAAAAATAGAAAAAATAACATTCATTGAAAAATAAATTTTACATCTCTTCACACCAAGATTTGCTTCATCCAAAGTAATCAAACATGTGCCCAACTCTGTAGGTCTACTCACTTGATTATCACTAAGCACAAATTTGTGCTCTATGATGTAGTTCATAGAAAATTTGTACGTCTCTTCTTATAAAAGTCTTCCTTGAACTTATTGACTATTGCCTTCACCTTCTTGTCCTTTTTGGCTTTTCTCAAATTCACACAGTTGCATATGAGTCCCTAGTGTAGCGCTTTAATGTGATTGAAGAATAATTTTAATAAATAATATTAAAGCAATTATTTGATTTTAATAAATTAAACCTTTGGACACCTTGACAAAAAGCATGTTGATATGGCATCACATTTGATGATGTGGCCCTGAAACCTTAGTTATAAGCAGGGGACTTGCCAAGTAAGCTGCTGTAAAAGATTGGGAGTGATTTAAAATTTCCACATAGGATAATTAGAAGCACGAAGTTAGGGTGCACAACTGCTCGATCCTCTCCCCTAAAACAAGTTGAGTAAATGGGAATTGTGGAATGTAAGAGAAAATAAGTTAAATAAATAGTAAAGAGTGGGATGTAGTTTCTGGAAAAGAGGTTAATAAATAAATAAGTAGTGGAGTTAATTGTTAGAGGGGCTCTTGGATTATTTTGGGGGGGGATAACGAATCTTGAAAATGGGGGCCGTAAATAATTTTCCTCTCCTCGAAGTTTGTTCTGATTTTTAGCTTGAAAATTGATTCTTGATCTTAGAATTTTTGGAGTTGGGGATTTCAGTGTGTTGTAGATTTAGAAAGGTGTTGCAGTTGCAAGTGGGAAGTGGAAAGCCCTACAACAAAATAAACAAAACCGTTTTTATCAAGCGGGAAAATTCAGGTTCCTCTACTAATCTCAATTACTAATTTAGATTGAAATAGACTCAGAAAATTGTATTCCTCCTAAAATTAATCATAAATGTTGGGTTGTGATTCTTGACAATTTAATAGCTTATGTTTGTATTCTGGAATACTTTGTTGAAAATAGATAAAACCCTTGAGTTTTTTGAAAGAAGTCCTTACTCTCAGCAAAAAAAAATTTGTATTCTTATTTGAGTTTTGTTTGAAAATTCCTTTTTTTTTTTATCGAGGGCTCAAATGGCACTTTGCAATTCTTGGCTTTGGTTTCACACTCTTTCATCACAGGCATTATTGTTTTTCTTTGTATAATCTTCCATCTACTATATCAATCTAGGTATCAATACTCACTTTTATATTGCTTGAATTCTATTGATAATGCCGACTATAGATGGCACAAGTTCTAACTGAATGATAGTGATATTTATCTTTGCATCGATTGAGTTCATACCATAAACATAAATTGTATGAAATTGATACTCATCCTTGTATTGGTTGTTTTTATTCAACAAATTTAAACTTCAAGTTATTGAATCTTTCCTTGCCCTCGACTAATTTGTTTTACGCCATTTAGTATAGCTGTGTGTGTATATATATGTGTATGTTTGTGTGTGAGAGAGAGTATGTGTTGTATATGTATACTATAAGCTTAATTATATGTTGCAAAAGCAATGTAAATTCTGTGTTGCTCCTTAAATTAGATTGCCATTTAATTTTTGTGCAATATATATATCTACCATGTCTTATAACAGTATTTAAGAGTACTTAATTATGTAAACGATAATATTAGTCATCTATGATTTAAAATAGAGTTTAAGATAATGGGACACTGAAAACATATGTAAATTTATAGTTATGTGTTTGTGTGCAATATAGACATAAGTATGTGTATTTAATTAGATAAGCAAAAATTGTGTATAATGAACGAAAGTACCATGGTGTAGTTGATTACTTGTATAACTTAAAATGAGTACCTTGTAACCCATTTTAAAATCTATATTTTTATTAATGCATTGAATTGTAGAAGTGAATCAAATGAATGGGTGTAGTTTAGAAATGAATTAATTTGATCCTTGGAGTGATATTCCTTTTTCATCTTTGCATTAATTGGGTTGTAACTACTTAATGTAGAGTTGATGTGAAGTTATGTTCTATTGTATATGATACTTGTATATATTGATGTTGAGTGTGAATGTCCTTTATGGGAGTCCTTTATGTGTTTTATGGACATGGAATTTCTAGAGGCCCATAAAGAAAATTTCTTCTTGCTGGGATTTTTGATGTTCCATTGATATGGTTGTTTTTGTATCATATGATTACGAGGATTATTAGCCTTGCACATCATATTCACCACCACTTTGACTTGAACTTTTGAGCGGGATGGATTATGCCTCACCATGTTGTATCGTTAATGAGTTTTGTGATTATGCATGTGGCTATGCTCTTTGATTTTATTGGGTTTCTTTGTTGTCAGTAGGGGAGTGGCTCTCCATGGGGGCCGACACCCAAAGTAGTGCCTAGGTAACCTATATGGGAGTTTTGTAAACAAGTGATAACCTAAAATTAACTAGGGGCTTGGGTAGTAATAATATTAATTAAGATAAGTTAATGCCTCACTCATGGCTGAAGTGCTTGTATAGACTTGAGATGAGTCAAGAAGGTCTAGAATGGCAAGATCAACTACTTGGACCGACTAGAAGGTATGTTGATCCCGCATAGTTTGTATGGGGTCTGACGGCCAGTAGAGGCAACCAGGGTAACCTAGGATGGGGGTCTGGTAGCCTAGGAATGTTACATTAGGGTAACCCATAGAAAATTATGATATGACACTCCTCCTACAACAAACTTGTATCCATTTTTCTCTTGTTTTGCTTTGAATGCTTATGTGCCTCTAGAAGTAATGTTACTGTTGCTTCATGTTGTTGGTACTTGTTTATGGTTGTCATGTCAACCTTGTGAAGTCTATAGTCCTTTGTCTGTCAGTGATGGTGGGACCTTTTTCTATCTCCTAGCAAGGGGGTGGACCTTCAAGTTCCACACGGTTGGGTGGATAGTGCTTTATTTTCCATTGGGTCCCCTTCCCTTGTTCGTGTTATGGTGACTTCTCTCAATTTGAAGACTTATGCATTGAACCTATTCTTGGGTTTTTTTACCATTGCATTTGTATTGTGTCACAATTGATGTGTCATGCACCATGCTTGATGTACACTCCTCATTTGTAATGAGGGGATATTATTGCACATAATGTAAATGTTAAGATGTATATTGATTTAAACTCTATTATGTGATGGATTATGTATTCAATGTTATTGTATATGTAAAGTGAAATGGATGAGATCAATTAATCTTTTTGTATTCTTATTATGGTTGTATCTCATGGATTACTTGATTATATGAAATGAGTAGATGTGATTTTTTTAATTGAAGTTAGAATTGGTTATTATAATGTTTTATGGTTCTCGTTAACTTAGATAATGGGAAATACATAGCATAGTCATGAACCTTAGAGGACATAGGATAGTATGTAAGCTTATATTCATTTACAATCATGTAGAATTACACCTTTAAAAAAAAAGTCCCATTTTCAGATGCTAGTGTGTTGTTCTCTAGGGTTCACAATGGGGGCGTTACATGCATTAGCACACTGGTTAGATGCATCTGCCATCCGTTTTCCTTTAATATTTCTCAAGGTCTCTTTCCTCTACCTTTTACTCCAAGTGAGAGGAATGATTTTTAAAGGAATCAATTAAAAAATTTAACTTTCATTCCAAAGGAAAGGAAGCTAACATTTGAAATTTAAAATTCAAATAATAAAATGCCAGCTCCAACATATTAAAAATTGGAGGCAAAATAGGAGGAAAAAGTCACCCAAGGCACCATTGTCCGAGCCTTATTTTATAATGTGTAAAGTATCAAGAGAAAAATATTAAAATATTACCTTTGTTAATTACATGTGATTTATTGATAAATGTTCAAATGGGCCATGGAATTAATAATTTATGAAATTAGGGCTTTATTAGGAATGTTTATATGCATTAATGAAAGGGTCACTCAAGTAGGTTCCAAACAAAGTGTGACATTGTGCTTTCACCCAAAAGGGAGTAAAATTTCCAACACTACAATGGCCACCCTTAACAAGAAGGTGGTGAGCTAATAAAATAAGAGGACCTAGTCATAAAGAAAGAGAAATCAAGATAGTGGTTAGCTATTTTTTTCTTTCGGCCATATATGCATGAGTTACCTCAAGCTAATCATTAGCAAGAAGTTGAGATTTTATAACTCTTGCGACATGGGTAAAATAGTTAGGAGGGGTTGAGGATTTTTTTGAGTAGACTAGATCAAATTGAAAAAAATAAAATGTTGGGGCACCTTAAGTTGATGGTATTTTCTAAAATTTATATCTAATTTTGATTAACGATTCTTACATTGATATAATTTTGAGTTGATGAAGAAAACATTTATTTTATGTTTCAATGCTATAAGGGTTTTAAAGACAATAATCTAATACCTAATCTAAATGGTCAAAATAATCTTTATAGAAGACATGTAATCAAAGGAAATAAATGACTAAAGGAAGACATCAAACCTTTAAAAAATGATAAGAATAATATAATTTTAGAAGCTTAAAAGCAGTATTGAATTCAACAAAAATCTAATGTAAAAAATTTGGTTCAACTTTAAATATTTTATTTTCCAAATTAAACTATTTTTTTAGATTACACCTATTAAAAGTCTATTGTTTAAAAAAAAATGAAATATTTTCTATTGTTTCGATTTATATTTTCCTAGGATGTTTCAGTTTTAACAAAAAAAAATCATATAAATTAAACAATGCAATGCATGAGAAATAAACAGAAGTAGTAAATTGAGAAGATATTTTAAAAAACTAATATTAGAATAGTAAATAAGATTAAAAATGGAACTTGGACCCAAGATTTTGAGCTCATTGACTTGGATGCCTACATAATGTTCCAGTCAAGAGGTTTGACAACTCATGAAAATGTATGATTTAATAACATACAACTATAAAATAGGAAATTCCAACACAAAAGGACATATTTAGATAACAAAATGTGTGGTTAAATGATAAAATATTAATAAATATTAAAATTAAATAGAGAAAATAAAATGACAAAGAATAGTAAAGTGATACAAATCCTCATTAGATTTGATATCTTCCAAAACATTTAGCTAAACAAATAGAATATTTTTTGGACTACATAGGATCTTGTTAGGCGTGGTCAAGTCCCTATTTTTGTCTTTCAACCTCCATGGGAAGTCAATTATTTAGAAATAAAATAAATTTGTATGTGCATTTCTACTTCTCAATCCACTATTTTGGTCTTTAAACCTCTACAAGTATCGAATGATGTAGAAACAAAAAAGTTGTGTGTGCACTCCTACCCCAATGTTTGTCAGAATCAACAAAGAAATAATAACAAATATGTACAACAAGAAAATAAATTTTTTGTATGAATTAAATAAGGGGGTGGGAAATAAGAAATGAATTTATAAATATAATAAGAAAATGATATAGAAATTCAAAACTAATAATATAAGAAAAAACAATAAATATTGAGTGATATTACAAATTAGACATATAGAAAATAAAGAGAAAGAATTAGAGAAGATGCCCCATTTAATAAATTTACTTATCCAAGAGCATAAATAAATCAATATTTTCAAAGTGGGTCAATGGAGGATAACCAATAAAACTAGAAATAAAGAAAGATATTTTTTCCATCAATTCTCATTTTTTAAAATGTGGAGTAATAGAGGAAGATTGGGAAAGAGTGGGATGCTCAATTAGTATACCTAAATGCATGAATCATTTTTTGGACTAGTGAGCATTACCATTGATAAGAGTAGGTTGTTAGGAAATAGAAACATTTCATTTTTATTAAATTTTATAGGATACTAGCATGTCACATATACATGTGTGCAAGGTATGGGCATCCTAGAAAAGTTAGCCAAAATAAAATGTGTGATCTTAGATTAGCAAGTGTAATGCAATTTTTATATATAAATATAGATTTTGTGAAGAAAAATTCACCATAGTAAGGGCTAAGTGATCCCTAGAACATGCTACAAGAGAAAATTTCTAAGTGTGTTTATAACATAGTATGAAATTATAAGGGTATATAATTCTCTATGTTGTAAGTATGTGTTTGTGGATAAAGATTAAATCAAAAAATCTTTGTGTTTATTTTCTATATGCCTATGTTGCAAGTATGCATAGATTGGTGTTTTCATTAATTTCAAAAAGCTTGTGTTGTCATTGGTTTCAACTGTATGTGTTGAAGGAGATTGATGTTGAAGATGAATAGTTTGTGTTGTTCATGCTTTGATTTGATGCATTATATTGCCATTGAAGTTAAACTACTTGTGTTAGCCTCTGTTGTTACTTTGATAAGATTGTATCTATGGATGTGGTAATTATGAAGATGTTGTAAGGAAAATTTAGTGCATCTCAGAGAAACCTCCAAGAACAGTACTGCCTTCAGTAACTTTAATTTCAATTAGATCAACTGCCTCAAAAACACGTACAACTATGTCCTAAAGCGGAAACAGACACAGTTCATTTCCCACATTGATCCTTCTAAGAGAAGCACATGTAAATTCAACAGCATGCATTAACAGATTCTACTATAAGAACCATCAGACATGAAAGATGAGACAAAAACTAGAACAAACAGATTTACGTGGGGAAAAGCCTTTCGAATAAAAAACCCCACACTCCAAAGATCGAGCCATTGTATTATTTAGCAACAAATGGTTACAATACAATTTTAGGCTCATAGCCTTTACAGAGATTACATCTTGTTCATTCTGGATACAACCTGGTAGCTTACTCTCCCTGAGAGATCAACCATGGCATTCATGATCAGGAGAGATTTCAGTAGCATAACTTTGCCTCTCTCTTCCTCTGCTTCGGCCTCATGGCTTCAGCCTTTCAGCCAGCCACTCGGTCCTTTCTCTATTACTCCTCTTGTTCTCGCTTCAACTCTTACTGGCTCTCTCTATACCTTTTTTTCAGAATGTCCAATGCATACATATATGCATTCATTCTCAATGGCCTCTGTGAAACAGTTTGCTTCCAATTGTCAGATCACAACTATCGAATCATCCAACTCAGCATCGTAGATGTTTCCACTTCCTTACATGGAAGATAATACATCCAGGTAACACCATGTAGGATAGTCTTCAAATGGTCAAGGGCGTTCATCCTATGTTGGCATGTGGGTGAGACACTAACTGTGTCTCCCCAATGCCAACATAGCCAGCATTCAATATTGCCAAGAGTTGTCCCCATCGGCAAGAGGTTACATCGAGTCCAGAGAGCTATCACTAAGACTTCATCATATCACCAAGACCTCACACCAAAAATCACAAGGTATTTCGAAGAGTTCATCAGTCAGAAAGACTATCACTCTTTGCCTAGATATTACACCAAAGTCTTCAAGTCACTTCGACCTCAGCATTCTCATCGGTGAGACAATCGCTAGTTCGCCAATGTAGGAGTTGATGGTGACTCCTTAACACCACCAAGATCAGATGTGACAAAAACCACTTCCACAAGAGAGAGAATGGCAAGAAAGCTTGATTCACAATGCAAGATTGATTAATGGCTTGATTACAAATGTACATGAGATGCCTTGCTTATATGGGCAAGGTTGAGAGATAGGAATGAATATGATGTTGACAAATGTCATGATCCTATGACATGAGATAACCAACAACCTAATCACCGAGGAAATGATGCATCCTAGCTAGATAAGATAAGTTCTAGATAAGCCAACTAAGCCTTCTAGAAAGAATCTTTTACCTAAGTAAACTTAACCATGTGAATATGTCCCCTAATTTTCCTAGTGAATGAATTAGCTAGGTACAAGACAATTATTCACACCAACAGACCCCCCTTAAGTGCAACTTAGGGAGAAGATTACTATGCAAACTGTGCAAAGACTATGACAATGGATCCCGACTACTAGGCCATGCTAGGTACCCATTTACAATGCAAATGAAAAAATGCAATCTCTCACAAGAGGAGAAAAGGAGAAAACCTTGTGGGACAAAACTCCTCTCCAAAAGAGAGAAACAAAACAAGACAACATGATGTATGGAGGACTCAATGATACCCCCCAAGGACAACATGCATCATGTAAATACAATCAAATACCCCCCAATAAGAGGGAAGTAGAGAGATAAGATATCCCCCCCACGATGTATGATCACCTGCAAACATGGTTAAAGTCTGAAGACAAAACAAAATCCAATGCCTACAAACAATGTTTCTCCCCTTAGGAAGAAGATACACCAAGTACAACTATAGGAATGCTTCTAATTCTAGATAGGAAGTGGTAGGAAGAGGAATCCAAATGTAGGAAGATTGTGTCTCTGAAATCTACTCATGTGTTGCCAATTTATTGGATGATGAAGATGATGCCACAATCCAATCAGGTACATTCCCAATCACAAAAAATTGTGACAAACCAGGAACCAATGGAAACTGATCTTGAACAAGCTCCAAAGACAAACATGAAGTGACAATAGTTGATCCATGACTATCATCAAATAAGAGAGATAAACCCTCAAATTGGTCCTCCAAGTCTAAAATGTGAGACTCCACAAACAAAGAAGCAATGTCTATCAAATAGGAATCCTAATCAAGAAGACTCTCAGATACCTATTGCAATGAATAATTGGTAGTACTCAATGACTCATCAACAGAAAATGAAGAATCAGGAACCTCTGAAGCATCTTCAATCTCCTCCAAAGGATCACAAGCATGGGTTATCAACTCTGAAGAATGAAGAAGCACATGTGAGTTGGAAAGAGGACCTTCAAGAGATGTAAAAGAATCATGGTCTTCATACACCTCTCTAATGTGAGTCCAAAGAGCATGAGGACATTCAAAGTGAATAATTGTCTCCAAAAAGTCATCATCTACATTTTCAAAAATAACTATAAAGACAGACACCCTAAAGCCTTTCCAAATGCAATACTCATCAGCTGTGCTAGGACAAGGAACTTTATCAAACAAATAGGACAATAGATTCCTCTCACCAAGATGAGTGAGTATTAAATTACTCCATTTCCTATAGTTCCCTTTCTCCAAAGTAATTAAGTCGTCCATTTACAAAGATATGAGCTTCAAAAGCCAAAAAAAATATCTATCTTCAACCTAGAAAATATGGCACAAAACTACAAAATCTCTGCAAAATATCTACACCACTGAAAAGTTGACTCTTCCAGCTTTCTGACAATATCTCGTTTCTGGAAAATGGTCTTCGTATGCAAAAGTTATGATAAAATGAAAAAAAGGCCTATAAATAGGCACTTGGGGGCCAAAATCAAATAATTAGCAGGCTAAACTAGAGCAAATTTTTGGCATTGGGGCTCAAACATGGTCACCAATATGACCTCGGGCGTAATAGTAAGTTTTAAGGAAAATTACATGGCTGGGCTTAATACATGGTCAGCCAAGTACATTAAAAGACCAAATAACAAATGTCGGCCTTCTTGTACAATATTCAAAACAATACTGCCAAAACAAAGCTTATAAATTGTGATTAAAAAAACTTCGTACCATAAGCAAACATTGAAGGCACAAGTACCATTGACCATCCAATGGATGATTGAATGCAGGATAAGACAATGCAGAAACCAAGGATTCGTACCCATAGAAGGAGATGGCCCGATATAAATGAGATAACCACAAGTTCTACGACAGAGGGATGCCGATGTGACCATTCCACAGACCTACAAACAATTAATGTTGGAGCGCTGATGTGAGTGGATGAGGGCCATAGAATAGTACCAACCAATGATTAGATCTGACCGGGCAATGTGGAAACCACAATGGAGGATACAGATCCGATGACCGAGGCAGGCTCTCACAATGACAGCTGATGGCAGTTGATCTAACCAGAGGTAGTAATCACAGACTAAAAATTGACATTGGACACTGCCTTTAGTCGATGCAGATGAAATCAATATGGTGACACCCCTTGACTTTGATTGGGCCAATTTGAAGGCTTCGTACCTCAGAGGACTACAAGATCTGATGGATGGTGAAGTACCCGGATCTAGAATATGGGTCAGCGGTAGATTTGACAATGATGCCAAATCAAAATGATGTTGCAAAATATGCCTTGTGTAATATTCAAGGCAGAGTATATTCTTTGGCAATGACCAATTAATACAAGTCCACAAATATTTTAAAAAATCCCCAAACTATAATTTTTCCCAAAACCTTACAATTATATTTTTCCCGATATAGAAAAATTTGCCCCAAATTTATGATAATAAATACACAGAAAATATTTTGCCAAATATTTTTTTGCAAAAATATGAAAATCGTACCACTGAGAAGGTTGCTCTAGCAAATTTTTTTTTTGCCTCAAAAACAACTTTACCCAAAATAGGCGAATTTACAGTCAAAATTTTTCTATGGAGCCTTCTAAACTGAACCGTGAGGTTCTTGAAACCCCAATCTGTACCCAGCAAAAAACTTCAAGCCAAAATATCACCCTCAGATTTGGGAAGGAATCTGCAACACCTGGAGAGCTCTGATACCATGTAGGAGTTGATGGTGACTCCTCAACACCCCCAAGATTAGTTGCGACCAAAACCACTTCCACAAGAGAGAGAATGGCAAGAAAGCTTGCTTCACAATACAAGATTGATTAATGGCTTGATTAAAAATGTACATGAGATGCCTTGCTTATATGGGAAAGGTTGAGAGATAGGAATGAATATGATGTTGACAAATGTCATGATCCTATGACATGAGACAACCAACAACCTAATCACCAAGGAAATGATGCATCCTAGCTAGATAAGTTCTAGATAAGCCAACTAAGCCTTCTAGAAAGAATCTTTTACCTAAGTAAACTTAACCATGTGAATATGTCCCCTAATTTTCCTAGTGAATGAATTAGCTAGGTACAAGACAATTATTCACACCAACAGCCAAGACTTCATACCGAAGTCTTCAAGTCATGCCGACATGAGTATTCCATTCGGTGAGACATCATACTGAAGTTCAAAGGTCATATCGATGTTAGCTTTTCCATCGGCAAGACACCCGCAGTTCGCCAAGACTTCATACCAAAGTCTTCAAGTCATGCCGATGTGAGTATTCCATTCGGTGAGACAATCATTTTTCGCCAAGACATCACATCGAGCTCTTCATGTTATACCGAAACATCCTAGTCGGCAAGACTTATCGCTTTTTCCAAGAGGTTACATCAAGCCCTTCAAGTCATACCAAAACATCTGAAAGTCGGCAAGACATTCATCTTTTGCCAAGACCTCACATCAAGCAACCAAGTCTTACCGAGTTAGCAAGACTTTTGTCTTTCGCGGAGACCTTTCACCGAGCACTCATGTCTTACCGAAGACTATCGACGAGACTTTCCAAGTCGCCAAGACTTCACACCGAAGTCTTTTGTCACTGCGAAAGCACCAAGGTATACCCATTGGCAAGACTTACCACTATCGATGAGACATCACACCAAAGCAAGCCTTTCGGCCAAGGGTCTCCCTAAAAACATCAGTCAGCAAGAATTTCCATATTCGCTGAGACTTCATACTAAAGTCCTCGTGTTTCTCCAATGACTCCATTCGCTAGGAGTCTCACTGAAAACACCTGATTGCATGTAGCTTTTTTGGCCAGACTTAGGTCATAGCAAACCCCTTTCATTACCCCAATGACTCCTTATGTCTGTCAGTGAGACATCTTCCTGTCGCTGAGAGTTCATACCGATAGGAGAAAGTCATGATGATTACCACATCGGCAATACAAACCAAAGGTCACGGCAATATCGGCAATACTTCCTATCATTGCCAAGACATCATCCCAACTATCCAAGGGTACGCTGAAGGTTTCAGATGCCGATCACCAAGACATTCAGGTCACAGCGATAGTCAGGATCAACTAGTAGGTCAGCCAAACATCTCCATAGTCTCACTGAAATTTCCCACAAGAGGTTTCAGCCTATGGGATTGAGGCACACAATTCCAACAGATGTTGTCTATGTGTCTTTGGTGCTTGGTTCCCAAGTGCTCTTGAGAAAATTTGATAATTTAAAGAGGAAACAAAGTGTTGCGGTGTTGTTTTGGGTTACATAGAGATGTTCTAGTTTTTCTCTGCATTTTTTCTAGGTTGAAGATCTACATATATGTGATTCAAATATGTTGGTGATAGGTGTTCAGAGGTGTTATATTCAAGATATGGTATGCTATATGATTGTAAATTAGAATTTGTGTTGACCAATGTGTGACTATGCATTACAGAGGTGTCTAGGAGAAATGTTTCTTCTCCATATTTCTTTGTAGTTCTGCTTCAGGTATTGCAATTCTAAAGGAATGTTGATGTTGTTGGTAGCTTACCTCAGTCAAGAGGATTTAAGGTATGGTACATTGGAAGATAAATTTTCAAGTAACAGTGTATGGCAAAGTAATCTAAGTCTACTGGGTTTGTACATTCTTCAGGTGGAATTTGTTGTGAAGGAGTTTTTTGGATCTCAGGTGGTCTATGGTTTGTTCTAGTTTTTCTAGAAGCATGGTGTGAGGTTCACAAGTCATCTTTTTATTTGAGGAAGCTTGTACCTAAAATTTTAATGGTGTTTGCATGGGTAACAACCAACCTGTTGTTTATACTACATGTGAAGGATAAATATTGTTTGTTGTAGCATGTGGTTAATTGGTGTTGTTGATTTGGGTCACATTTAAGTTTTGATGTGGTTCACATTCACTTCTATCTTCCATGGAAGTATTTTGGCACTGACCTAATTTGGCTTTGCATGTTTGAGGTGCATTTCCAACCTTGGGAAGGGTTCAAGGTTGAGGACGGTATAAGTATGAGATAAGTTGTTGAAGGAGGATAAGATAGATGAGTGTATGAAGTGTGTGATGCAAATGTGCAAAATTGATCGGTGTGAACTTTCAAGTGTTGAATTACTAGATGCAGTGAGTAGAAGGTGTCTGCAATCATTCAAATAGAATGCAAAGGTGTTGGAACTATTGTGATGGAATCTCTATTGCATTTAGAACATGTTCTTTGTGTAAAATTTCTTCTCTATCTTCTTTTTCTATTTTGACAGTGAGCCTTGGTTGTGAGCCTTTCTGGATAGTGTGTCCTATTCTAGTAGTGAGCCTTTGTAATCGGTTTTGAAATTAATTATATTATGAGCTAATCCTCATCGTGGTTTTTCCCTCCTCGGTTTGTCCACGTAAATTTGGTGTTCTCTTGTGCATGGTGTTAAACTTGTTTCAATTTTTTTTATTTTCTTTTCATGTTAAAACTTCATAATAGATTGAGGGTTTAATGAATGCATGTGGATCTAAATGTTAATGAGGGTTTTGATGTTTTGATAAGTTACAAAGGATTCACCCCCCTCTTAGTTGTCTTGTTCATTCAACAATTGGTATCAGAGAAAGGTTCCTTAGAGAAGAGCTTAACTACTTAAGATAGATCTAGGATGGAAAACAAGAAGGAGATCCCTATGTTTGATGTTACAGACTGTGCATTATAGAAGGTAAAGATGGAAGGCTATCTTGTTTACCTTAGGTATGATGTTTGGAGGTCAGTGAAAAATCAATATACCATGCCTACAAATGGACTAAGAACAAGTGAAGAGATCAAGGCCTATGAAACAAATGGTAAATCAAGGTTTGTTCTCCTGAGTAGTCTTCCAGATTCTGAATTAGTGAAAGTTATGGATCTGAAAACTGTTAAAGAAATTTGGGATAAGTTGGAAAGTATTTATGAAGGAAATATTATGGTCAAACAAGCTAGGATGTAGAAATTGAAGACCACATTTGATAACTTGAGCATGTTTGAAGATGAAAACATTCAAAGCTATATGCAGAGGGTAGATGAAGTGGTGAGATACATTAGAGGTCTTGGAGGAAAGGTTAAAGAACCTAAAGTGGTAAAGAAAATTCTTAGAACCCTTACAAAAGCTTATAGTTATAAAGTTTCTACTATTGAGGAATCTCAAAATCTAGATTAGTATTCTAGAGATCAATTGTATGGATCTTTAACTACATTTGAGATGAGATATTTTGTTACTAACAATGGTGCAAAAGTTGAGATTGCTTTTAAAGCTACAAATTCATAGAAGACTGAAGAACTAGATCAAGCAGATATTGATGATGTGGAGGCTAAATTTTCAAGAAGGATGAGAAGATGTATTGGTAAGTACAAAGTACCTTTCAAATGTTTTAGTTGTGAACAAATAGGTCACTATGCTTGAAGATTCCTAAACAGAGTTGTGAATGACAGAAACAAGGAGAACAAAGGTAAGAAAATTAAGAAAAGCTATTATGTTAGAGAAGATGCAAGTATTTCTAATGATGAATCTAATTATGGAGATGTTGATGATGATGAATAGTTGTTCATGGCTTTAAAAGATGAATATGTTTCTGCTAACTCTAAAAGATGTGTGAAGGAAAGTACTCCAGAGAGAAAGGATGAGACTAAAGGTACTTTGGTATCTTCTTTTCATGTTAGATAGGATAAGAGCTATTGGATCATTGGTAGTGGCTACTCAAATCATATGACTAGAGACAAGATTAAGTCTGAAAAACTTTAAAAATATGATGGAGGACTTGTTAGATTTGGAGATGATTCAGGTGGTAAGATTTGTGGAATAGGTTCAATCAGTTTTGATGGAAAGCATAATACTGATGATGTTTACTATGTCAAGGGTTTAAGGTATAAAAATTTGAGTGTTGGAAAAATGTGTAACAAAGGATATAATCTTATGTTTCAAGATGATGGATGTGAGATAAAAAGAGGGTTTGAAACTGTGATTTCTACTGGAAAAAGGATAGATGGAAATTCTTATCAGCTCAAGGGTGTTGATGGTCATTGTTTTATGACTCAGATTAATGAAAGTTGGTTATGGTACATGAGGATGTGTCACATTAATTTTGATAACTTAGTTAGAATCAGTTCAATTCAATCAGTAAGAGATTTTCCAAGGATTACAAAGCCTATCAATGTTGCCTGGAAGGAGTGTTAGATTGGAAAGAAAATAACAAAAAATTTCAAGGGTAGAGAACAATCTTCTACTGGATTGTTGGAATTGGTGCATACAAATATTTGTGGTCCTAAAAGAGTAAGAAGTCTTCAAGGTGATAGGTATTTCATCCTTTTGATTGACGATTATTCTAGAATGACTAGGTTACTTTTCTTAGAGAAAAATCTAAATCCCTAAATAGATTCAAAGCATTTAAGATTATGGCTGAGAATGAAATGGATTTGAAGATCAAATGTTTGAGGTCTAACAAAGATGGATAATTTATCTCCAATGAATCTAACATGTTTTGCAAGAATCGTGGCATAAAGAGGTACTTGTCTACCCCTAGGACTCCTCAACAAAATGGAGTGGTTGAAAGGAAAAATAGAACTGTTTAAGAAGCTGCAAGGACTATGATGAAAAAAGATAACCTACCAGAAGTCTACTAGAGAGAATCAATTTGTACTATTGTTTACATACTTAACAAAGTTCAAGCAAAATAAAACAACACAAAGAATTCCTATGAGTTGTGGTATGGAAGGATCTAGGCTACTATCAAATGCTATATCAGAAGAGAGGATGAAAACTTAGGAAAGTTTGATGCAAGGTCTAATGAAGGAATCTTCCTTGGATATTCTACTAAAATCAAAGATTACAGATGTTACAATAAAAGATTGAGAAATATTGTTGAGAGTGCAAGTGTCAAAGTTCATGAAAATTTGCAAAATCTAGTGATGATAGATGGATATGAATCAGATGAACCTGCTTGCAGAGAATTTGAAGAAAAAGATAAGGATCAAGAAGTACAAGATGAAGAGGAAGAAGCTCCATAAAAGAACCCTATAACCCCTAAGTATGTGAAGAGAAATCATTCTAAAGAACAAATCATTGGAGAAAAAGAAAAGGTTTTCTAACAAGAAGGAAAGCTACTAAAGAAGAGGTAAATTTGTGTCTACTTTCTATAGTTGAACCTAAAATAGTGATTGAGGCATGCAAGGATGAACATTGGATGAAAGAAATGAAAGAAGAACTTATGTAGATTGAAAAGAATTAGACTTGGGAACTTATCCCAAGACCCAAAAAAAATATAATTGGTTCTAAGTGGGTGTTTAGAAACAAACTGAATGAGAATGGAGAAGTGGTAAGGAACAAGGAAAGGCTTGTGTGTAAGGGCTACTCACAAGTTGAAGGAATAGACTTTGATGAGACATTTTCTCCAGTGGTTAGAATGGAAACAATCAAGATGTTTTTGACTTTTGCAACAAATAAGAATTTCAAAGTTTAGCAGATGGATGTGAAGTCTTCTTTCTTGAATGGAGAGTTGGAAGAAGAAGTATACATGGAACAACTAGAAGGATTTCAGTTATGAGCTAAACCTAATATTGTTTGCATATTGAAGAAGGTATTGTATGGATTGAAGCAAGCCCCTAGAGCTTGGTATGCAAGGTTGGAAAAGTATTTGATACAACAAGGATTCAATAAAGGCACTATAGATAGTAATCTTTACTTTAAGGTTGAAAAAGATCAAATCTTGATTGTAGTTGTGTATGTTGATGACATATTTGTTGGAGGAAATGAAGCTATGTGTAAGAAGTTTGTAGAAGAGATGCAAAAAGAGTTTGAGATGTCTATGTTTGGGGAGATAAATTTCTTCCTTGGGCTACAAATCAATCAAACAGATAAAGGCATATTCATTTCACAATCAAAGTATGTCAAAAATGTTAAAGAAGTTTGGAATGGAAGAATCCAAACCGATATGTACTCCTATGGTTACTAGTTGTAAATTAAGAAAAAATGATGAATCCCCTAAGGCTAATCAGAGCAAGCACAAATCTATGATTGGTGGACTGTTATATCTAACTGCTACTAGACTAGATACCATGCATGCAGTTTGTCTTGTGGCTAGATTTCAAGAAGATCCTATAGAGTCACATGTTGCAGTAGTGAAGAGGATATTTAGATTCTTACAAGGCACTTTAGATCATGGCTTGTGGTATCCAAAAGATGCTAATTTCACATTGAGTGCTTACACAAATTCAGATTGGGATGGTTGTGTGGAAGAAAGAAAAAGTACAAGTGGTGGCGCATTCTTTCTTGGATGTAGATTGGTATCATGGATAAGTAAGAAACATGATCAGTTTCTTTATCTATTATTGAGGATGAGTACATTGCAACAACATCTTGTTGCACACAAATGTTGTGGATGCTCAAAAAACATTGAAGGATATCAAAGTGGTATACAATGAGTCTATTTCTATATTTTGTGATAATACAAGTGCAATAAAAACTTCAAAGAATCCAATGATGCATTCAAAGGAAAAACATATTTCAATTAGATATCATTTTCTAAGAGAAGGGATGTGGAGAATTAAGGGAAGCTTGAATATGTGCCTACAAAGGATCAGATTGTTGGCATATTCACTAAGGCTCTTCCTAAGGATACTTTTGAGTATCTCTGGGAGAAGTTGGGGATTATTGCCCCTCCTTATTTAATTAGATGCATAAGGAGATGTATCAATCTAATGGATCTCAAGACCTATCCTTATTCTAGACTGATGTTGGTGGCTACCTCTCAGGGGGAGTAGGTACTAGTGGTATTGCATATTGTTGCAGATTGGTGCGTGCTACTAATGGGGAGTACTCAAAGTAGTAATAAAAAGGTGTTATAGAGTAGGTGTGTAATGTTAAAGGGGGAGAATAATGAATTTTTTTTATCCTTTTCCATTGATTCCAAAGGTGGAGAAGAGTCATGTGATAAAGGAACAAGCTATTAGGAAGAGAAAATCATGTGAAAAAGAATAAGTAATAAGGGGGAGAGAGTCAAGTGAAAAATATATAAGAGAGAGAAAGTTGAAGAAAGAATTGTGTAAAGGGGAGAATGAGTAAAGAGAAAAGAGAATAGGAAACATGCATTTTCGGACATGTTGTGTCTTTGATGGTTTTTCACATCATGTGTTGTCATCAATGACAAAAGGGGAGATTGTTGAAAGTATGTGCAGATTTGTGTTGTCATTGATGTCAACAAGCTTATGTTTACATTGGTGTCAACTATATGTTTTGAAGGAGATTGAT
Source organism: Sequoia sempervirens (assembly GCA_007258455.2). Lineage (NCBI taxonomy): Eukaryota > Viridiplantae > Streptophyta > Pinopsida > Cupressales > Cupressaceae > Sequoia > Sequoia sempervirens. The sequence goes on along the minus strand of VDFB02047230.1, from coordinate 184,570,990 downwards.
GTTGATGATGAATATTTGGTGTTGTCCATGCTTTGATTTGTTGCATTATGTTGTCATCAATTAAGCTACTGGTGTTAACTTTTGTTGTTACTCTAATAAGCTTCTATCTATGGATGTAGTAATGATGAAGATGTGTATGCATCTTTGGTTCCTCATTTCCAAGTGATTTTGAGAAAATTTGATAAAAATAGGAAACAAAGTGTTGTAGTGTTGTTATGGGTTACAAAGAGATGTTCTAGTTTTTCTCCACATTTCCTCTAGGTTGAAGATCTTCCTATGCAATTTAGATATGTTGATGAGAGGTGTTCAGAGGTGTTATATTCAAGAGATGGTATGTTGGATCATTGTACAGTAGAAGTTGTGTTCACCAGTGTGTGACTATGCATTGTAGAATTGTTTGGGAGAAATGTTTATGCTTTGTGTTTCTCTATATGTATACTTCAGTCCTTGTGAAATTCTGAAGGAGTGTTGATGGTGTTGGTAGTTTACCTTAGTCAAGAGGTTTTGAGGTTTGGTGCATTGGAAGATAAGTTTTCAAGTAATAGTGTATGGCAGAGTAATCTAAGTGTACTATTTTGTACATTCTTCAGGTGGAAAGGTATGTGCAGGATCATCATGAAAAATACAAACCATTAAGTGGCAAAAAATTTAGAAAAATTAGAGTTAAGAAACTTGATGTAAAAATTTGAATAAGTTATCTATATTATTTCAAAAATATGTAAGAATAGAATCTATAGCAAATTGAATAAAGTTTCTAAACTACTAGGTTTTTAAAAAAAAAAAAAAATCTATCTGGTGAAAATTTGAAATTTTAATGTAATAGTACTTAAATTTCAGGGAAAAAATAAGATCAATGATCGAGGAAGGTGTTTGTAATCATTCAAATAGGCTGTGAAGGTGTTGGAGCTATTGTGGTGGAATATTTTTTGCATTGAGATCATGTTCTCTGTGTAACATTTCTTCTCTATCTTCTTTTCTATTCCAGTAGTGAGCCTTGGTTGTGAACCTTTCTGGACATTGTGTGGACTATTCTGGTAGTGAGCCTTCATAACCAGTTTTGCAATTAATTATATTGTGAGCTAATCCTCACTGTGGTTGTTCCCTCCTTGGTTTTTCCACATAAATTTGGCGTTCTCTTATGCATGGTGTTAAAGTTGTTTTAGTTTTTGTTATTTTCTTTTCATGTTAAAAATTCATAGCAAATTGAGGGTTTAATGAATGCATGTGGATCTAAATGTTAATGAGGGTTTTGATGTTTTGATAAGTTACAACTAATTCACCCTCCCCCCCCCTAGTTGTCTTGTTCATTCAACAACCCATAGATTATTCATTTGACTTATTATGGGTCCTTTTCAAAAGGGATACTTTAATTAAAACCTTATAACATAGTGAAGTTTCACTATGAATACCAAATGTGGGAAACAATATTAGAGCTAGGGGATATTTATATCTTGTTAAGAAATGTTCAAATTCTTACTTTTAAGGTTAAAGGAAAATACATGTTAATATAAATAATTTTTAATAGTACTCTAATTTATCATTCATCATATAGATATACACACATTTATTGTATAACACATGTATCATATATAATAATAGATTACATCATATATTTAGTATATATTTTTATATATCTCCATTAGATAATTTACTAAATAATATTGTTCTTTATACACACAAATTGTCTACCCTCCTAACTATGTGTTTAACAAATTCCATGTTACTATTTACATATTATTGCTAGTTATCTTTGATATTTATTTTGTATGCTACTAGTCAATGAATCTAGAAGTTTCCTTGTGTAAGTGATCTTACCAAAAAAGTATAACTTCCATCCTTTCCCTCTATCTTTACAACCCCCACTCTCTAGCATTTCATGAGGAATGATCATGTGAATTTAACTTGGACCCTCACCCTCTAGCCAGCAGGGGAGGAATAATGGAATGGGAATTTAATTTTTGCCCTAAGTAAAATGGAATTTAAGTTGGACCCTCACCCTCTAGCCAACAGGGGAGGAATAATGGAATGGGAATTTAATTTTTGCCATACAATATGTAAATTTATCTCTAACCCTTATTCTCTAACACCAGGATCATGTTGTACAACTTTCATTCATGAAAGTAGCTTTTACCTTCACCCTTTTTTAGAAATTCAAAATATTGTTGAATGTGAATTTGACTTTCACCCTCATGGTCTAATACTATAAAGAATATTGAAGGTTTCATGGTTACCTTTTACCTTGTACAACTTACACTCATGAATTTAACTTTTACCTTCACTCTTTTCTAGAAACGATAAATATTGATTAATTTGAGCTCAACTTTAATTCTCATAGTCTACCACTACAAAGAGTAATAGAGGATTCATGGTTACCTTCTAACATAAGGGATATAAATAGAGGATATACATTTTTCAAAATGGTGAGATATGAATTTAACTCTCATGTTTATCCTCTAGCATTATGAAGGATGTGAGATTTTTCCCTCATAACACTAATTTGAGGATGTGAATATTCAATCTTGTAGGCTATTTTCTCTTTAACAAAGGTTTTGGATTACATGTCTTATAAAATGCCCTTATCACCGTGGAACTAATCTATATATGTACAATCAAAGTGTATGATTTATTAAGTATGAAAGAATGTGATGAGGATTTTGATTAGATTTTTATTTCAAAATTCAGTTCTATGTTTACTACCTTAATGGTGATTTGGATCCCACTCTAACATTTAAGTCTCACAAGCTCATACAGAGTAGCTATGATTCAAACCTAGGACTTTCCATTTGCTATTGGAGTTCTCTACCAATTAAGCTATTGGCCCCTTTGTGGCTAGTCCATCATCAGTCCCAATGTATCTTATTTCCAACACCCCCCTTAAGCCACACTACAAGTGTTTGGAGATCCTAGCCTAGCTCTAATACCACATGTTGAGCTATAACTCATATGAATTAGTTAGGACTCACACCTAGGACCTTCCATTTCATACTACAATGCTCTACCAACTGAGCTACTAGATCCTTTTATGGCTAGTCCATTATCGGTCCAGGTGTGGCTTATATCTAACAATTCGCCTTAAGTCACATGGCAGATTTGAGCTCCTAGATTATCTCTGATACCAAATGAACCTGAACCTAAGACCTGAAATGCTCTACCAACTTAACTACTGGTCCCTTTATAATCAATCCATCATCATTTAAACCTATTTCTAACAAAATGTCCATGCTAAATTTGAATCTCCCTGATTTTGCTGGCTTTTTTATATTTTTCCAGTAGTATAATATTTCCCTCTAAATCGGTCTAAAAAGGATAAAAGCAGTTTCAACATCTTTTCAATAATTATTGATAAAAGCATAATACATTATAACCATTTAACTATAAATGTAGATGATGATGTTACAGACAAACAGCAGTAAAATGTCGGTCCGCTGATTGTTTATGTGGGGACAAACTACCCACATTAAACAACCGAACTCGTGGAGTCCTTGAAAAGTTCTCTTCAACAGCTATAATGAAAAGATTCAGATTTTTCCGCCTTTCTAATTCATGTGAGATACTTCTGTGTCTTATTCTGGGGAAATATATGGTTGGCCAGACTGCAGATCTTTTAGCAAACAAATGTAATGGCTTTAAACTTCTCAGCTACCCAACAAAATAGGTTCCATATATTCAACATTCCATTGTCAGTACCGAAGCTGGCATGGCTCCACTGGCTCCTCTGTCTATTCATAATGTTGAGGCCTTTAACATGGTATGATGGAGACAATACGTCCATTACTCAGGTCTCCATCTCCAGCTTTTGCCAATCTTTGGTAATGGGCATCCACTTTTTGGCTTCAACTGTATCAGATTCTTTTGTATTCAGCCAGGAGAGTTCATGTTCATGGCCACGTGAATGTTTTCTTAGTGGCGTACAGATTTCTTAGCGCGACAGTAATTTTTTGGTTTTCTGTCCATTTATTCATTATCTGCTAGTGCCTGGTGTGAAGTCCCCACATTCCATGAGAATCACTTTTTTGATATTTCCTCTTAATGGGGATTTGTTTTGATAAGGGGAGTTTGTTGTCTTGATAGCTTACTGACTATAAGCAATATAATTCATTTTTGGTAAATGCATGGAAAGTTGATATTGGATAATCTATAGGTGCATTTATAAACAGTTTTGGCTTATAGACACATATATTAATATTAGATAAGTAATTCCATATCATTATGGAAAGTACTTATTAGATAAACTATAGGTACATATTTATAAATGTATCTATGGATTATATTAGTAATTTTAGTTAATATGATAGTTTATAAATGTTTTTATCTAATTTTTTTAATTATTTTTAAGTGTTTTTATCATATGTTGTGTATAATATAAAATATATGTTGTAAAAAGATTGATCAAGAGATTTTAAACAAGAAGCATAATATGTATTATAACAAAACGGACATATATAAATCTCATCACTATATGTTGTAAGAGGCTATATTAATAAATAATATTATTGTTAGATGTGGGATCATATCTTATTAATAGAATATTTGACTATCACTAAATGCATACAATTGAAAAAAAATCAATTGAGTATTAGGACCACCACATTACTTCAATAATGCAATCATGATTCATCACAACTCATCATGCACAAGACATAATACATATTTGGGTATTTCATCAAGGATTAGTTTGGAGATAAGAACCACAACCAATTCTATTCACTTTTCTTGGTGTTTATGATGAAAGGGGTAAAAAGCAAGTTTTTAAAGGGACTCTATAGCCATAAATAGTCAAGAAAAGGTGAAACCACAACCTAAAAATAACAAAGTATAGAGTATGAATAAAAAAAAAACTAACAAAACACAACTTACATTCTTGTGAGGGTATCAACAGCTTCTTGTTTAGCCTTGAAGAAGTTTTACTAAATTTCTTGATGTTCTTGAGATTGTTTCTTATCATCCTCATCATTTTTGTTTCTATTACATCTATTCTTATGTTAGTATCATGATCCCCTTTGACAGTTATCATAGAACCAAAACTAGTAGTCATATTTTTCACTTGACCTCTAAGGACTTTAATCCCTATAGAACTACTCTTCCCAATATTATTTATTTTTTATTTATTTTTACCATGTCCTCTAGAGCCATCAACCTAGCATCTTGGTCATCTTTTCCTTTCACTACCTTCTCCTTCAAGAAGGCAACTCTTTTCTTCTAATTATAGTATCATCCATCAACTTATTCACCCAAGGTAGATCCTCCCAATTTTAGAATATCCTTGTATCCTCCATAGTAGAAACCTAGGTCCCCCTCTACTAAGCCATGATCTCCATCTTGATATTTAGCTTATTAATTTCCATATAGAACCAATTAATTAGGTTGTGTTATGTCTCAAAATTATAATGAAGGGTCACCACAATTTAGTCCACCGTATTGAAGTAATTAGATAGCTCATGCAAGCAAGTGGAGTTAAGTCAAAGAAGTATAAAGTCATTGGAGATTATGGGTTCTAGATTCTAGGGAAGGTTTCCACAATAGTAGCTTTCAGGATAGAAAAGACTTGATCTTTGACTTTTTTTCTTTGGCTTGAGGGGTCTCACTATTGCTTTAAAATTCATGGGTCCTTCCCACACTCTTCTTAGTAGGATTATTCTTCCTAAACAATTGAGTTTTCCTAGGGGATTCCACCCTTCTCCTTTTTCTCTCCCTACTTCCACTATTACCGTTAGACCCAATTTTACCAAAGATTCACTCTTTAAATTCCTCCAACTTAGACTACAACCTAGTATTAATCAAACCAACAGAATATTTTCAAAAGCAAGAAAGCATGAATCTCTTGGAAATAATCTCATATATATTAGAAAATCATTGCTTTAAATCTGCTTTAAATTTGTTTGAAAAAACATCTACATACAATGAATGTAGTTATGCCAGCTATATGTCATTTGATCGTCAAATTCAAACTGACGAATTTTTCCTTACAAAGAATTTTGATTTTTGATTTTTGAGTTTTTACTTACATAAAAACAGGATGAAAGGAATTGAAAGGAAATAAAGGATAAAAACATTGCAAAAACCATAGAAACAAATAGAAGAATAATTTACCCATCATTTGTAATCTCCAAGACACGGTGGGAAACATTGAAACTGCAATTGGAAAAATTGTGTAAATTATAGATGAGATTATGGAGAAAGCAATGATGGAAACGGTTTCTAAGAAACTTCAAAGTTGAGGAAACAGAAGAAGCAGCAACACAGATAATAGGAGATGTAGGTTCCAGATAAAGAACAGAGAAGATTGAGAGCCAAAAGGAGAAGACTGCATGGGAGGACTAACTATAAATGTAGATGATGATGTTACAGACAAACAGCAGTAAAAAGTCGGTCCACTGATTGTTTATGTGGGGACAAACCACCAACATTAAACAACCGAACTCGTGGAGTCCATGAAAAGTTCTCTTCAAAAGCTATAATGAAAAGATTCAGATTTTTCCGCCTTTCTGATTCATGTGAGATACTTCTGTGTCTTATACTGGGGAAATATATGGTTGGCCAGACTGCAGATCTTTTAGCAAACGAATGGAATGGCTTTAAACTTCTCAGCTACCCAACAAAATAGGTCCCATGTATTTCAACATTCTATTGTCAGTACCGAAACTGGCATGGCTCCGTTGGCTCCTCTGTCTATTCATAATGTTGAGGTCTTTAACATGGTATGATGGAGACAATACAGCCATTACTCAGGTCCCCATCTCCAACTTTTGCCAATCTTTGGTAATGGGCATCCACTTTTTGGCTTGAACTGTATCAGATTCTTTTGTATTCAGCCAGGAGAGTTCATGTTCATGGCCACGTGAATGTTTTCTTAGTGGCGTACAGATTTCTTAGCACGACAGTAATTTTTTGGTTTTCTGGCCATTTATTCATTATCTGCTAGTGGCTGGTGTGAAAGTCCCCACATACAATGAGAATCACTTTTTTGATATGTCCTCCGTATGGAGATTTGTTTTGATAAGGGGGGGTTTCTTGGCTTGATAGCTTACTAACTATAAGCAATATAATTCATTTTTGGTAAATGCATGGAAAGTTGATATTAGATAATCTATAGGTACTAAACAGTTGGCTTATAGACACATATACTAATATTAGATAAGCAATTCAATATCATTATGTAAAGTACTATGGATTATATTTATTATTCTAGTTAAAATGGTAGTTTATAAAAGTTTTTATCTATCTTTTTTATTATTTTCAATTTTTTTTTTATTATATGTGATAATCATATAAAATTCTTCTTTGTGGGCTAAGGTCTGGGTGTATAACCTTACTCCTAAAGTCAACATTTTTACTTGGATCCTTCTTTAGAATAAAATTCTGACCAATGACAACCTTTGTAAACGTGGTATTTCTCTTCCTAACAGATGTTATCTTTGTTGTGCAGAGGCTGAGATGGTTTCACACCTATTTCTTCTCTGTCCTTTTGCTTATAATATATGGTGTAGGGTCTTAGAGTTGTGGAACCTTAGTTGGGTCTTTCTTGGTTCTCTTTGGGACTTCTACTGCCAATGGAATTCTCTGTCAAACAATCAGGTGCTAAAGTTGCTCTGGGAGTACATATTTCCACACCTTGTGTGGGGTTTTTGGAGAGAACACAATAACAAGATCTTTAGAGACCATGCTCTCTCGAAGGAAATTTCTTTTGGTAAAATTTGTAGAGCTATGGGAGAGAATTTAAATGGATTAAGTAGGAAAACAAAAGCTGAAGTTAGGGTCAGTTGCCAAGATTATGAGATCAGAGTTGTTGAAGCTTGGAAGATTAAATTGGATATTTCTTCTCCCCTTAATTCGGCTAAGGGTGTTAGGGATGGCACTTAATGGAGTCTTCCTCCTCCCAGTTGGGTTAAAATTAACTTTGATGGGGTAGCTAAGGGTAATCCTGGGCCAGTTGGGTGTGGGGGAGTGATAAGGGATGAGAATGGCATTTTTATTTCAGTGGTGGCGCTCCCCTTGGGCACCTAGACCAACCATCTCGCTGAAGCCATAGGTGCATACCAAGCTTTATATCTTGCTCACCAATTGAATTGCAAAAATGTGTGGCTTGAAGGGGACTCTAATAATATCATTCAATGTATTAAAGGTCTTCAAAAGCCATCATGGACTATTGAAAGTTGGATTAATCTCTATAAAAACAATATAAGCACTTTTCATAATTGCTATATTTCTCATGCTTACCTGGAAATCAACATGGTGGCAGATTTTTTTGCTAATAAGGGTGTTCGGGAAAATGAGAAAATCATGTGGCAACGTGGAGACACTCTGGAGGTGGACGTGTCAGCTTTTTTAAGGCTTGACAAAATTTACGGGAGGATATCTTATGCCCTTATCAATTAATGATTACGTATGAGGAGGGTCTTGTCATGCAACTATGGAGTTGTTACTTAATTATTTCTCTTAGTTGACAAGCATACCCAAGGATTCTTTATTTTTCACTCACATGCTTTCTGGGTATTGCGGAGAGTCTTTTGTGGGCACTTTCTGATCAAGTTTGTTACTTTGCAAATATGGGTGGAGATCGTCACCATGTTGAGCCGACTGACTATGAGGAGCTGAGGAGTAATACTAAAGTGTGGCCTCTGTTTGAAAAAGATGGGCTCACATCCTACATTGAAAAACTTCATGGTTGGGACCCAGATGTCACTAGAGTTTTCGCAAAGGATTGGAAGGATGGTAAAATTAAACTATGGGGCAGGAAAATCACCATTGATGAGCAGCTCATTTCTGCAGTGACTGGTCTTCCCATGGAGGGTTTGAAATTTTACAGGGACAGAAAACTCTTGGACATGGTAGTGAAGAAATTCTAGAAGATGCAAAAGGAAGAAGAAAAGCTACGTAGGGCTTCCAAAAGTTGCTACAATATTAGGAATATTAAGAAGGTTTGGAAGAAGGTGCTAAAAGTGATTATGGAGTATATCACTTTGGATGGGAGATACACCAGGGTCTTTGGCTACCATTTTGTGCTCCTCAATCACTTCAGGCATCAGGTTAGGGTTTCCATCCCCTTCTATTTGGCTACCTCTTTGAATGCTAGCCTCAATGGTCATAGTACGAACCCTGTTAGACACCCTATTCTTCATGAGGGTTGTTGGTTTTAATTTTTGAACATTGCAAAGCTCCGTCGACTTTGTCCAAAATTTCCCTGCCTCCCGACTCTATTTTTGAAAAACAGGAATTGGGCGCAAGCTACACTGAGAAGGAGGAATGGGTTACTGATTTGGAGAATGAGGAGGGTGAGACCTCTAAGTCTTTGAAGAAGGGGAGTAACAAAAGAAAGAAGGTTAGTGTCCCCTCTAAACATGACCTTCCTAAAGCTACTACTAAGGTTGTGAATCTTGGCTATGATGAAGCTAAGACCAAGGTGAAAGGTAAAACCCCTGTTACCGAGGATTCTCAGACAGACTCTTCGTCCGAGTGTTCTAGCTACCCTGCCACTGATAGAGAGGACAAACCTCATTATCCTGATGACCTTAGGGTCGAAGATCATTATTTTAGGGAAGAACATGAGTTCCCTATGGACATTCTGGCCATTGCTCGTAATGGGTCTATGGATTTCTTTAGACTGATGAGATGGGTGTTTTTTGAGATTAAGGAAATTGAGTTGAAATAGAGGGCTATGAGCAGCAAACTTGAAAAACATGAGTCCCTCGATAACACTGCTAGAGATAGAGTGAAGACCATGGACTTGTGGACTAAGGAAGAAAAGAAGTATATGGTGGATTGCCTTAAGAAAACTGTTGAAAATTTTGAGAAATTTAAGAGTAATCATGATGAGAAGTTATCAAATATGGATGAAAAAATCAAACACATAAAAGAGTCTATCTAGGTGGTGATGAATACTAGCCATAAGATTTTAAAATCCACAACTAATGCTATGGATATGATGGTGGATAGTCTTGAGAATTCTTATCAATTAAAGATATCAAGTTTCCACAATCCATCAAGTAATGCAATAAAATTTTTGGATTTGATTGAAATCCAGACAAGACACTTGTGGAAGAGGAGGTGGATAAAGTACACAATTAGGAAGGTTATGGTGGACCGTGTAAAAGAACTAGAGAAAACCTTAAGAGAAAGGCTGATAAGGTCTAGGTTAACATCCAGGAAATCAAGAAAGCGACGCGTAATATGAACAAACTGGAACAGGAGGTGGTAGAGGTCCTGAAGATATGGCTTAATTGTGGGTTTGTTGCTTGGTTTTTGCGGGTTCTTTTGTGGTGTTGCCTTTCGACTAGTTTTGATGTTCTCTTTCGGTAGCTTCTTGTCTTGTTTTAATTTCTTGCTTGGGTACTTTTTCTACTAAATTTGCCTCTTGCTTGTTGTTAAAGGGTTTTAGGGCCCCTTCAAAACCTACTTTTTCCTTAATAAAAAATAATCATATAAAAAAATATTAAATGTTGTGTATGATGCAAATATATGTATTATAACAAAATGAACAAATATAAATATCATCACTATATGTTGCAAGAGATTATATTAATAAATAATATTAATGCTAGATGTGACAACATATCTTATTAATAGAATAGTTGACATAACTATCACTAAATGCATATAGTAAAGAAAAAAATTAATTAAGTATTAGGACCACTACATTACTTCAATAATGGAATCATGATTCATAACAACTCATCATGCACAAGACATAATACGTATTATATACTTCATCAAGGATTAATTTAGAGATAAGAACCACAACCAATTCTCTTCATTTTTCTCATTGTTTCTAATGAAAGGGGTAAAAAACATGTTTTTGAAGGGACTTTATAACCATAAATAGTCAAAAAACAGTGAAACCATAACCTAAAAATAACAAAGCATAGAGTATGAATAGAAAGAAAAACTGACAAAACACAACTTACATTCTCATGAGGGTATCAACTGCTTCTAGTTTACCCTTGAAGAAATTTTACTAAATTTCTTGATGTTCTTGAGATTGTTTCTTATCATCATTGTCATTTTCCTTTCTAGTACATCTAGTTATTATGTTAGTATCATGATTCCCTTTGATAGTTATCATAGGACTAAAACTATGTTAGAAATCACAGATATACTAAGAGGGGGTAGGTGAATCGGTATATCCCTCAAATCAATTCAATTTCAACTTATCAATCAAAACTTAAAACTGCCTTAATGAGATAATACATTAAAAGCAACAACACAAAACCATAACAACAAAATTACATGGAAAATTCAACAAGTGAAAAACCAAGATAAGAAAAGTTACTTGGAGCTATTGTCCAAATCCAACCTCATAAATGAATCAACAATTACAACAAGATTTAAGGTATTTAACCTAAGGAAGTTTATAACTCCTTTCTCACTTACAGATTGAGGCTGCAACCTCAAAATACAACTCTTTGAAGAATCAAATGACAAATTAAAATAGCAACACTTTTGATGCCTCAGGCTCACTAACTTCAACACATTTACACCTTTTCTTTTGGCTTACTACCTCTAGCATTCACACTAGAACTTTTTTCCTTCAGCTCACTACCTCCAGTGCTTACTCACACACTTTTGGTTAGCTCACTACCTTCGAAACTTCTCAAAACTCTTCTGCTTTTGGCTCACTTCCTCCAGCATGCATCAAACACTTCACTGTAAATTTGCATGTATTACTCTACTTCTACCTGTGCGAACCCTTTTCCTAGTACCTGCAAAACAAAATGAGTAAACAAGTTAAACAAGGAATTGCAAGCTAAAACAAGGATTCCCCATGAAATCCATTTACAACCTCAAACTAGGAATGCAAATAACAAAGAACACAATGAAATAGATAAAACAAAGATTAAATCCTAATTTGATGTGCAAACTCATGATCCCATGGGGGAATTGGTGCCAATTTGATGTGAAAATTAGCCCTTTCCCAATTCCTATGATGAAATCTTGATATGTTGAAGATGATATTGATCCACTTTGATGAAAGATGAGAACTCCAAGCCAAAAATCTGCAAAACCTACCTATGACTCAATGATAATGGATAAAATTCAAGAGATATTTGAGCATGGTAACTTTGCTTGGATTGTGGATGCTAAAATGAGGATATGAGCTCTTTATTTATAGGATTTCAAGATGGATGAATGCCCAAATTTGAGCAATGTGGGACTAACATTCATCCAATGATATGATGCCACTTGTCAAGCTATGAATGGATGATGGATGTGCAAGATTTGGGGTTTGTGCCAATAAATACAAATATTTGAAATTCAAATTTGTTGAAATGGCATGCAAGAGGGAAGGGAAAATGCAATAAATGCCACTTGGCTCAAGGCAAAGGACATGTAAGATGAAGTTATTGACTTGTTGGATGTACATGTTGACTTGGAATTTTTGAATTCAAATTGAGAGAATATTCCAAAAGATGCCTTGTGAGGAAAATAGAGATTTAATAAATGAATTAAATCTATTTTCATGTGCAACTTGAATTATCTAGAAGATTTGACATGAGATGAGTTTAAATTAATCAAGGGTTAATTAATTTAATAGGAGATTAGATGATGTGACCTTGTTTGACTCAAATTTATGGATTTATTTAAATCAAATAAGAGAAGAATATGATAAGAGGCTAATTAAATAAGGATTTTGATTTATTTAATTAAAATGGATGGTGTTAGATTAAATCAAATAAGGTTTTAATTTATTTAATTTAATGGATAGACTTTAGAGATTTAATCAAATAAATTGATTATTAAATAGAGATAATTAGATCAGATGGATTGATTTAATTAATAAGAGAGATGACTTAATTAGATAAAATGATTTATTCAATTAAGAGACGAATATTGATGAATTTCATCTGATAGGGGAATTTGATTAAATGGTTACACCGAGGGATGATTCAGGAAGAAGCAATGTTAGTAAGTCAAGATTAGATGCACGATGTCAATTGATATATTTTACGTGTCTACATTTTGCCCCTCTTTGAAGCAATGCACTCGTTGCGTTGGTTCAAAGAATAAACGATCTCGATAAAAGCCAACAAAATTTTGATATTTAAAAAATTGCTCCACTGCTACATGGCAAGAGAAAACATGCCATTATAATGCCCCCTCGAGAGATCAGATGAAAATTTTAATTTTTTGGGTGATCTCGCGAAAAAAGGTGACAAAGCGCCCGATAGGTCCGAAAGGGGTCTGGGAGGCTAAAAACATGTCTAAATGCAATAAAATGATGAAAAACAAGCCTCAAATGGACAAAAATAGGTTCAGAGGTCCAAAACCCTAGCAGGACAGCTATTTAGGGATAAAAACCCTAATTTTTAGGCTTAAAAGGGGCCCGAAGGGTCACTTTTAAGTCATTTTCACACACCTCCACTAGCAAACTTGAGATTCGAGCTTTGACTCTCCGGAAATATGGCGCAACAACAATTTCCCCTACACATTTCGAACCGAGTTTGGACATACTAGTGGCCACCTGACATCGGGGCACCGGTATGTGACCCTTACCCAAGCTTAGTTTTTTCATTTAATGCATTAATTACAGCTTTAAAAGGGGAGCTCACCTCCAGCAGCACTATATAGCACCACTCGACATTTAAACTGCACCGTGCTAGGCTATTTTGTGCCATAGCAGTGCTATTTAGCGCTGCAGTGATGCAGTTAAGAGTTTAGAAACTCCGACGTTGGGCTCGGGCTTGGCGGGTTAGTTTGGGTAAAGTGCACTGCAGCGGTGCATTTTTCTCTTTTTGGGCTCGAGCGTCAGAGTTTGAGTAAAATCAAACTGTGACGCCTTCACAAACTGTGTCGCTGGAGATGAGTTTGGAGCATTTCACTAGGAATTTTTCAAAAAATTTAACACGGTGACTTTCCTTGATGCAGGACGGGCCAAGGGAGCTCTACTCTCGGGAGCACTAGTCACGAGATTTGGCAAGCATCTTATGGGACTTGAGCGATAGGGACCAGGACCGACTGGGAGCTGTAGGATTATGGCATATTGTGTATGTTGCACCCATGCGCACCCACCTAGGGATATTGTCAATGCTGGCCGAGATGTGGCACAGTGAGACATCGTCGTTCCATCTTCCCACTAGCGAGGCGACCGTCACCTTGGAAGATGTTTGGTGCATTCTACGGTTGCCTATTCATGGCCGATAGGTGATCTATGATATGGAGGAGGGACACGAGTCCTGCATCAGATTCTTCACCACACGGGACATTATCTACTGCGAGGGACAGATTGAGCTTGAGCGGTACAGGGTTATAGCAGCTCCCTTCCGTTGGGCAATTGCAGCGATCATTTCGGGTTTGGTTGCCCCAGACAAATGAGGGCGATACTTCAGTCCTGGCTAGGGTTATTGCTGGGAGTAGATGGTCCAAGATAGGCCAGTTCACTTTGCATGGGGGCCTGTCCTTCTGGCTTCGCTTTACAGGGACCTTCATGAGTACGTATACATGGATGATAGAGTGTTGGGGGTTGGGGTGACACTTCTTTATGTTTGGGCATGGGAGCACATTTCTGTACTATGTCCACATGTCGTTCCAGTTCCGATGGAGGTAGAGGATGCCCTGGTGGCACAATACAGAGGCAGTGTGTCCTTCACACACACTAGCGAGAATGGGATCTCTACTAGAGGTGGGTTCTAGATGAAATGCTTGTTTTTACTTGGAGACCGTACCTTGGTCAGCCTGGATGGGTTGACGATGCTGCTTAGCTCTTTTATTGCCACCAAGATCGATATATGCATGGGCGCGAGCACATGATGATCTAGAGGTACCTGCCCGGACGTGTGCAGCGTCAGTTTGGAGAGCTGTAGGATCGGCCTGATGATGACTATGTAGCCATATTTGCATGCAACATGACACAGGTGTCATTAGGTCATGGTATTCCTACCTTTGAGGCAGTTGATAGCTTTAGGTAGTTGGTAGCCTAACCATGGGCTTATGATCAGGGCTTGGAAAATCCAGAGACCACTCAGGCCTATAGAGATTGGTTCAGACCTCCTCTTCGATTGACCATTCCAGGCGAGGATCTAGAGGTGTGCAGAGTCAGAGGTAGAGGGAGAGGATGAGGGTGAGGACCAAGGATTGAGATTCGATAAGATCCACCATTGGTGCCCCCAATCCCGCCAGGTCACGGGGATGTCCATATGCAGGATCAGTAGCATGAGCTACCAGTCCCACCACCACGAGTCGAGGGTGAGGATCAGGTTCACGTGCAGCCACAAGTACAACCATAGGGACAGGCAGATGGTCGGGATGCACTGATTGCATAGCTGCAGGCCCAAGTTCAGGCACTGACAACGGAGAGAGACTAGCTCAGAGCAAAGAGGGATCAGGCTGTATAGCATAGATAGGCTGGAGAGCTACATGCAGCCATAGAGCTAGGCCACATACAATAGATCAAGAGTATGACAACCTCCTCCTCCTAGGGTACAGTGCTAGTACGATCTTACAGGGATGCTATCTGAGAGATGGAGTACTACTGTTGGGCTTACCATGACACCGTACCTAGAGCAGATTGGGTCACAGAGTACTCAGAGCAGGCTAGCCAGAGACCACCAGAGGGTCACAGTGACAGGGGTGAGGGCAGCATTCATAGAGATCGAGCTTGATCCAAATATTACACTTTTTGTACCTTATGGGCTCATTTTTGATAGCCTGATGGGCATTTTGTACCGATTGACATATATGTGTACAGTGATCTGATTTATTTTTTGTACTATGACAGTGACATTGATGATATATATGAGTCGATTTTGATGCGATGTACTATGTTCTCCTTTATGCATGGATGATTTATTTCTATATGCTTTGCAGTGATGTTTTATGGATGCATTTATTTCTAATGATGTTTATGCAATGATTATGACTAACAAATCTATATTATGCTAACCTATTATATGATGTGCAATGATGTTATCTATATGATGGTTTATTTTATGCCAATGCAATATGTGATATGAGTTTTAATATGTAAAATAATATGATCTATGGTATATTTAATGATGTGTGGAATATGCTTATATATGA
The DNA here is from genome assembly GCA_007258455.2 of Sequoia sempervirens. NCBI lineage: Eukaryota > Viridiplantae > Streptophyta > Pinopsida > Cupressales > Cupressaceae > Sequoia > Sequoia sempervirens. Next base: position 184,554,979 of record VDFB02047230.1, on the reverse strand, counting down.
GATGATTTATGGATGGATGTAATATGAATGCGATGGTCGTGATATGATGCTAATGAAATGGTGTTAATGCATAATGAAATTGAGATGCTTAGAATAACAAATGTTATTATCCTAAATGATGATGTATGTGATGCAATGATATGTTAATGCAAAGTGATATGCTGATGCGTAATGAGATGTGAATGTAAAAGTGGTGATATGATGTCATGATTTTATGCAAGCATGTATGCCTAATGAATTAAATGCTTATATACCTATTGATTATGATTATGTGAAAATGATTATGGAATGCTTTGTATATGCTATGTGACAATTTAGATGGTAATATGAAATGGTTGTGACATGCAAATGAATGTTTATGCAATGATCGATATAATGCCATGAGATGCAATGTAATGGGTGAAATGCAATGACATGGATGCACCTATTTATGAAGAATGTTTATGATAAATTGTTTTAAAAAAATGCAATGTGTATGTTTCCTATATGATATGCTTATGCAATGTGTATGATTTGTGGATGCAAGATTGATGATGATCAACTATCATAGCACCTTGTTAGTGCGGTTAGTAAGAAAAGAAGAAGTCATTTCAACAAGACACAAGACAATGCAAATGCAGATGATGATGATGATGATGATGATTACTTGCAGAGGAATTGGGATTTTCAAAGGACTGATTTCCTTATGTTTGATAACACACATGGTACGATGCATCAAGGTATAGGGAACCAGGATGGCGTTGTACCTAGTGTGATGGACTTTGACTTGACAATCAGATAGGAGTATTCTTGTTCACACCTGACATACAGAAACCTTGCTAGGATGTATTTCAGAAGTTTCAGACACCTCGTACCAAAACACAGAAAGGTAAACCTATCCATGTGATAGTCAACAAGTTTCCCCAGACCTCTTCCATACATACCTAACAAAGCAAGTATTCGCCAAGGTTATATTACAAGAACGTCCAACAAGCATAGCAGACAAAAGATAATGATTGTTGCCCCATTCCTTTTTCTCTAAATCCTTTGTTTTGGGATATTATTGAGACGTCCTTGGAGTGAGCACAACTAAGATAAGTCAAAAGATAAAGAACAAGTAAACAAACAAACTGATGCTCTTCAATACCGCTAACGGAAAGAGGATGTGTTTTCTAAGGATGATAACCGAAACTTATTGCTAAAAGATAATGCCCATTGTAGGAAGGATTCATCCTAGGACATGTTAGTGGATGGCGTCATGTCATTTCGTTTACCCAAAGTGTTCTAAGGGATGATTGATATGGGACCAATTCAAATGATGAGTTATCAATACGAAGAGATAAACAACTTGCTTACGCACCGACTTAGACTTTAGACTTGACATTTTTGAGTTTTCACTTTTAATCTACTAGACTTGTTTCTGATTATCCTGTCAAAGATTGAGGATGGCAATTAGTTTATTATGGATGGTGATTATTGCGGGTGCAAGTGAGATGAGGTGGATGGATTTTTTATTTATTTTTTTCAAATTTTTGGATGATTTTGATGTTTTGCATTGTTTTGAGGCTGTTTTTGGTATTTTTTCGAGATTTTCAAATGTTTTGATTTTTGATTTTCCAATGTTTTTGGGATTTTCTGAGATTTTGACCAAGAGACTAACCTAAAGACCTAGCCTAGGGGTCTCAAGGGCTGGTCAACAGACTAGCCTTGCCTACGTTATATATGCAGAGACCACGTAGTTTGACTGACAACTTGACCAATTTACAGATGATGATATACATGATGAGATGTTAGCTTATTATGACGGACTCCTATAGGACTGACCTAAATGTCTTGGGGGATGATCAAAGATCAACCTTGCCTACGTTAAAGCTCAAAGACAACGTAGTTCGACAAGACGACTTTTTTTTTGACTTTTTGATGATTTTTTGACCTATTTTTGGATTTTGATATGTTTTGAATGTTTTTGGATTTTCTAATTTGAGGACTTTAAGAATATACACAAATCCAATCCAATGAGAACATGCCCCTAGTGTGATGCCATAGACTACCTCGATAAAGGTAGGACAAACTGACCCTGAGGATGGGTTGAGTAGTACTAGGAGGGATCATGATACAAAAACAGGACCAAGCTATGGTGCAGATGTGAGTGGATGAGTGATGGATGGAGACCTGAATGTGATGGATGATGGAAGCGAAATGTATGGATGATGTAGAACAAGCCGTAAAGATCTTGGTGGATGGAAAGTGCTTATTTACACAAGGTGCCTATTTGCCAGGTTTTCACCAAGGTACTTGCCCAAAGTGACACCGAAGTGGTTTTCACTAGAGGATGATTTTTTTAATCCTTTTTTTTATTTTTTTGGATTTTTTCGTTGTCACCAAGATGCCTATTTGCCAGGTTTTCACCAAAGTGACCATTTTTAGGACATTTTCTAATTTTTTGTATTTTTTGGTTCTATACCTTGAAATATTTAGGCATAAAACTTTTTGAGATGGAAGCTATTCAGTGGCTCCTGCAGAGGTTCCCCTTCGGGTGTTGATAGCTGATATTCCCCTGACTGATAACTTGTGATGATGAAAGGTCCTAGCCAATTAGGTTCAAACTTTCCTTTGTTGCTTGGGTTTAGGACATTCTTATGATTTTCTTTTAAGACCAGTTCTCCGACTTGGAAAGTCTTGCTTCTGATTTTCTTGCTGTAGCTCTGTTTGAGTCTATTTTGATAGACTTGCAAATGATTTAAAGTATCTATGCATCTCTCATCCAGTAGCTCTAGCTTGTTTAATCTTGACACCCGGTAGTCCTCATCAGTGATGAGCTTTTGCAATGATATTCTGAGGGATGGGAGCTCGATCTCAATGGGGAGTACGACTTCTGATCCGTAGACCAAGGAGAAGGGGGTGGTGCCAGTGGGTGTGTGGATGCTAGTCCGATAAGCCCAAACAGTGGGATTAAGCTGCAAGTGCTAGTCACGACCTGCATCATTGACTATTTTCATAAGGATTTTGAGGATGGTTTTGTTCATGGCTTCTACTTGGCCATTGCCTTGGGGATAGTACAGGGTGGAGAAGCGATGCTGGATTTTGAATTTCTGGCACAAGTCGCGAACCTCCTGTTCTTGAATGGTGTCCCATTATCTAAGATAATGGCTTGTGGGACACTGTAACGACAGATGAGATAGTTTAGGATAAATTTTGAGATTTTCTTTTTGGTTATATATGTCATGGGTATGGCCTCTACCCACTTTGTGAAGTACTCAGTTGCAGTTATGATGAACTTGTGGCCATTAGATGAGGTGGGTGTGATTTTCCCAATGAGATCGAGTCCCCATTGTGAAAAGGGCCATGGTGTGATAATAGGATGAAGCTCTTGAGCTAAAGCATGGATGAGGTCCCCATGCTGCTAACATTGTAAATACCTTTTAGCATGATCATGTGCTTCTCTTTCCATTGTGAGCCAATAATACCCCATCCTCAACAATTTCTTGGTGATGGTCATTCCACTTGAGTGTGAGCCATAGATACCGTTATGAACCTCAGTTAGAGTAGTTAATGCCTCCTTAGCATTTAGACAGTGCAGTAAAGTACCTTTTATGCTTCTATGGTATAGGGTATCACCTAGGATCACAAATCGAGATGCCTTTTTGACAAAGGTTCATTTTAGGCTCGATGGTAGGTTAGTGGGTATGACTCCTATTCAAAGATATGTATAGATGTCATGATACCAAGGATTTCCAGGACCAACGATTTCACACACATATTTCAATTCCAATACCTGGAATGTGGGAACGAGAAGCTACTCAATCATAAATTCATATTTTGGCATGTTATGAGGGATGTCTAATAGGGACCCAATTGTAGCCATGGCGTTTGCTACTCTATTGTTGGTTCTTGGAATCTGCTCAAATGTTATGTCAATGAAGGATTCCTTTAGAGTCCATCAATTTCTTGTATGGAGTGAGCTTATCATCCTCAGTTTGATATTCATTATTGACCTAATTTATGATCAACTGAGAGTCTCCATACACCTTGAGAGCTATGATGTTCCATTGCAATGCTATCCTGAGGCCTATAGTCAAAGTCTCATATTCTGCAATGTTGTTAGTGCAAGGAAATGTTAGTTTGTATAACCTTGGTATACAGTCCCCCTGTGGGGTGATGAAGAAGACACCAGTTCCTAATCTGTGCTATGTGTATGAGCCATTGAAGTATAGTTTCTAGTGGTCAGCTACGTTGAGGTAAAAAATAGATTCATCTGGAAACTCTGAGACAAGGGGATTCTTAGAATAAATGGGTGCTTCTGCTAGTTGATCTGTAATAACCTGTCCCTTAATGGCTTTTCTCTCCACATACTTGATGTCATATTTTGATAATATCATTACCCATTTTTCCATTCTGCCTATGAGCATTGCCTTTGATAGGAGATACTTGAGGGGATCAATTTTCACAATGAGCTTTATCTTGTGTGCCAACATGTAATGTCTAAATTTTTGGGATACACACACTACTGTGAGGCAAGCTTTCTCGATGAATGAGTAATTTAGCTCATGACTGACCATTGTCCTGTTGATAGAGTAGATAGCCCTCTTCGTTCCATTTTCATCATGCTGAGCTAGGAGAGCTCCAAGGGCTACTGCTATTGTTGATACATATAATATCAATGGCTTTCATGGGATGGGTGGCATTAAAATTGGTGGTGTTAATAGATATTCCTTTATTTTGTTAAATGCTTCTTCGCACTTTGTATCCCATTTATACGCCACTCCCTTGTGGAGAAGGTGAGAGTATGGGTTTTGCTTGTCTGCCAGTTGTGCTATGAACCGCTAGATGGATTAAAGTCAGCCTTGGAGGCCTCTCAATTGTTTTAATGTCTTTGGTGCTTCCATCTCGAGGATTACTTTCACTTTTTTCGGATCTACCTCGATACCCCTCATGGAGACTATGTATCCTAGCAATTTACTTGATTGTACGCCGAAGATGCACTTCTTGGGATTTAGTCTGACTTTGTATTCCTCTTGTCTGTCAAAGATAGAGCTTAGGGTTGCTATATGATCTTGTCTCTTTCTAGATTTTTCTAGGATGTCGTCAACATAGTCCTCGATTGTTTTATGAATCATGTCATGGAATATTAATGTCATGGCCCTTTGATAGGTTGCTCCTACATTCTTTAGGTTGAATGGCATCATGTTCCAGCAATAGGTCCCCCATGGACAAGTGAAAGTCATCTTATGTTGATCTTCTTTTGCTATCATGATCTGGTTGTATCCTGAAAATCCGTCCATTAGTGATAGCATCTCATGCCCTGCTATCATGTCTACTATCATGTTAATGTTGGGAAGTAGGAAATTATCCTTGGGACATGATTTGTTCAAATCTCTGAAGTCCGTACAGATTCTGATGGCTATGTCAAGTTTTGAAATAGGTACCAAATTTGACACCCATTTTGGATAATCAATTGGTCGGATAAATCATGCATCTAACAACTTTTTGAGCTCCATTTTGACCAATAAGGCTATTTAAGGATGCATTTTTTGAAGTTTTTGTTTGACTGGTTTTTCTTTTGGATACACTACTAAATGATGAACTACAGTCTCTAGATCAAGTCCTGGCATGTCAGCATAACTCCATGTGAAGTTTATTTATCTTCCCTTTAGGAATGTTGCTAGGAGTTCTTGCTCTTCTGATAATAGTGATTTCGCATAGAATGTGATATGCGGGGTCTCCTCTGTTCCTAGGTTGATAGGATTACATTTTTTGGCCAAGACTGCTGACTTTTCCTAATGAATGATGAATAGCTCTTAAAGGAAGATTGAATCCTTCATCCTCAAGTGCCTCAGAGAGGTTTTCACTGTTGGATACATCCTTTCTTTTTACTTTTTTTTTGTCCGAGAGTTCCACGGTGTGGTTTTCACTCAAGGACTTGGATATGATTCTTAGTTTCTCACTTTTGCTACTAAAGGATTCAATTGTTTCCCGTAATAGGCATGTGTGTCCAACTCCATTATAAACCCTGCCTTGTGATCCCCATCTGGAATGTTATCCCTCAATCCCATGAATTCTGAGAGTGCCTCATCATTTTTGAATGTATCGAGAACTGGTGGTCCTCATTGGTCATAGTCAATCAGTTGGGGATATACTAAACGGATCTCATGATTTTGTTGGTCTAGTTCAAAGGAGATGGTGCTAATCATACACAGGGTGGTGTCCTCAAATAACCTAGGTAGATTGGTCATGGTATCCTCATCATTGCTACTAATATAGGGCTCAGTTATAAAGTTATGTATGTCTCTACCTATGGATATTGGTGAGTGTACTTCTATTGCTATTGGTTGAGTAGAAATATTAATCGTTCTAACCAGAGGACTTCGGCCACATATGGTTATACTCAGAGGGGTACATCCAAGGCCAAGATTTGTTATGGGTTGCATCTCTGGCATGATAGGTATTATGAGCCCATTGTCATTTTGTCTCAGTATTTGATTTCTATTGTAGCCCATTGCGAGCATCATTTGTAGGCCCTTGCTTGTCTCATTCATTGGTAATTTAGGTGTTGGTCCTTCATCTCGATACAACATGTGAGATGAATCTGCTTCAATAACCTCTTGACCAAGGTCTCCCCAGCTTGTGAAGTCAGGATAGTCTTCAAGATACATTTGTGATGTGGAAGCTTGATTTTCTTGTGGGCATCCTCGTGATCTAGGAGATTGTGGTAACTCTTCTATTACAAAAGAATTGTTAGGGAGCTTGTAGCTTCCACAACCTTGCTCCTAGATGATGAGCTTGATATCAAAGATGGTGGGGATGGTGGGCATGGCGGGTGTCTCTATCATAGAAGTGGACGCGAGAGTGGCGAGGTCGATGTATGGCGTGGATGGGCCCTCATCATTCTTTGGCACTTGGGGTATTTTGTAATACTTTGCCTCAAGATTTTTGTAATATGAAACAGTTCATGATCTCCTTAGACAGTAATCTCTTGTCCATTATGTGTAAATTTCACACATTGGTGGAAGGTTGATGCTACGACTTTCATCGCATGGATCCATGGATGTCCTAGGAGGATATTATATGGCAAGTCAAGGTCCAAGGCCTGACAAGTGGTTTTCATGAGCATTGGCCCTACTTGAATAGGGAGTTTAATTGTGCCTTGAGAAACTCTTTCTTGGTCATCATATGCTCTTATCATGATGCCCTTTCCTTTGTTGATGGAATCTTCTGATATTTTCAACTGCTTGGTGAGGCTCAGAGAACAGATGTTCAAACCTTCACCTCCATCCACCAAGACCCTTTTGATTTTGCTCTTGTTTACAATGGCTTCCAAGTGAAGCACATGGTTGTGAGATGGTTGAGTGGGGAAGTATTGGCTAGAGAATGTAAGGAGATTAGGTGCTATGATATTTCTGACCATAGCTTGGAATTGCTCTGCATCGAGATCTACAGGGACAGTGGATGAGGCTAATGTTTCCTCAAGGATCTTCTTATGGGCTGATGATATTTTTAACAACTCCATGATGGAGATGTGTGTTGACATTCTCTTGAGTTGGTCTAGGACATTATAGCCATTAGGAACAGATCTATATGCATGGACTCTATTTGGTTGGGATGATCCTGCGATGGTGACTTTTCCGCCTCTTGTGGTGACTCCACATTCTTCGGCATGGGTGCCCTTGATGGTGATGACCATGTAGTTTTCATTTAGTGAGGCAACAATAGATTCATAGACATGATTTACATTTCCTTTCCCTTTATCCTTGTTATTCCCTTTGTTGCCATGGTTCAGCATCAGATTCGTATATATTTTAAGATCCTGATTTCCCATAGGTTGTTCCACGTTTATGATTTTCTTATCGATGAGATCTTGGATGATGTTTTTGAGTCTCATGCAACTATTTGTAATGTGGCCTTTGATTTTGTGAAATTCACAAAGTTGATTCTTGTTATACCAAGGAGGTTTGACATTGGGTTCTTGGTAATTCTCAAATGTAGGAGGCTTGATGAGTTTTTCGTCGATCAACTTTTTCATTATGTCCTCAAGTGGTTCCCCCAAAATGGTGTATTTTCGATTTGGATAACTTTTGTGTTGGGGTGGTCCTCTTTGATCATTGAGGTTATTGATGGTTGGATTGTTGTTGGGTTGGTATGTTGTGTGATGAGTGTTTTGGTGTTGTGTTTGGATTTGTTGTGTGGGTGTGTTTTGGTGAGGACCACTAATGACCACCTTGGCATCTACAACACCATCATTAGTAATTTTTTTATTTCTTTCCCACGTGCCAGGTTTATCATTGTAATTGGATGATGGGTAGTTGTTTTGTTGTTCATGGTATGATGTTGATTCTACGGGATGGGTCACAAGGGCTCTTTTGATGCTAAGCGCCTTGGAAATTAGTTGATCATATGTGGTGATGCCCTGAACCTTGAGATGAAATTCCAAGCGGCCTTCAAGGTTGGCTATGATGGTGCAAAATTTTTGTTCTTCTGGCATGGTCCACTTGCTTCAATTGGCCTCGGATCACCATCATTGAAGGAATGAAGTAAAAGATTCATTCTTTCCTTGTTTTAGAGCATATAGTTCTTCGAGATTGACATCCATTGCAATGTTACATGTGTAGTTCCTAATGAATGCATCCCTAATTTCTTGGAATGTTCTAATGCCTAAAGGTAAGTGAGAGAACCATTCTATAGCGGGGCCTACCAAGCTTCTAGGAAATAGCTGCATTAGATAAGTATCATCATATGCGACTTCCATGCAATGAACCTAGAATTCCCTGATGTGATCTTCAGGGTTTCCCATCCCTCGATATTTGTCAAATTTAGGGATCTTAAATCCCTTGGGGAATGGTTTCATCTCTAGCCTCCTATCAAATGGATAGAAACACAAGTTGCTTGGTGTCTTGGTTGTTCACCCTAATTGAAGGTCGAGCACTTGTTGCGAGAGCAACCTAAGTTGTGTCGTCACATTATTTTGTGGATCAGGGGGTGGGATGCAAGTGTTTTGTGGTGTTTCAATCATTGGTTGGATGGATGGGTTGGTCAGTACGTTGTTCAATGGTATCTATATGTTCTGGCGGGCAAAGTAGGCTTCCACTTGATTTTGTATGAACAATGCTTGTTGTTGTTGCCCTAAGATTTGTGCTTGTTGTTGTGCTTGTTGTTGTTCCCACAATGCTTGTTGTTAGGCTGCCAATTCTACTGCTTCTTGTTGCTCTTAGTATTGTTTTAGTGCTTGCTGATATGCTTGAATTTATGCTGCTTGTCTTTGTGCAAGAAGTTGTGCTTGATATTGAGCTTGCACTTGAGCTTGTGCTTGTGCTTCCTGTGCTTGTGCTTGTGCTGCTTGTTGTTGTAATAAAAGTTGTGCTTGAGCAGCCCTTTGTGCTTGTAATTCTTGTGCAGCTTGTGCATCTTGAGCGGCTTCTTATTGTTGTTACAATAATGCTTGGGCTGCTTGGGTGGCTTGCACAGCTTGAGCAGCTTGCTGAGTGGCTAGTTCGGATTTTTGTTTCTGTACTTGTTGGTATCCTCTTTGGAAAGTAGCTTGCAATGCCGAATTGTATTGGCTTGATGTGGTGAAATTTGGTGGTGGTGGAGGTGGTGGTGGATTTGGAATAGTGTTCGTGAAGGTGGTGTTGATGTTTTGCGTGATGGATGGTGTTGTTGATGTGATTGGTCCTTGAGAGACCATGCTTTGTGATGCTAAGGGGGTGTTTGATGATGCTGCAATTGCTTGTGTATTTGTCATTTTTTGTTGCGATATCAACAACATATTTTGGGCATTCGGTGTAATGCTTTTATTGATGGTTGGGATAGCGGTTTGATTGATACTTGGTAGGGTAGGAAGCCCTAAACCCAGGAGTGATGTGGATGATAATGGCAATGGTGGGAGAGGTGGAAATGTAAGGGGTGTGAGTTGTTGTGAAAATTTTGTGGTGTCAAATACGCCCCTTGGTCCGAACATATCTCCCTCTTGTGAATTTGTGATAAGAGGGGTTTGAGGTGTTGCGTGAAAAAATGATGATGATGGATCATGATGGAATGTGAGAGGAAAATTTTTATGTAATGGTTTTTTGGGTATGTTTTGTTCCGATGTAGTGTTTGCATCCACGTTTTGATTATTAACAAGGGGATGTGTTTGAAGTGCATTGAGAAATGCACTTACCTTATTAACATTGGGTTGTGTTGGAGCAAATGATGTTGTGATTTGGGAAATTTTTTGCGTGACGTTTTGAGATGGGGGTGTGGATGAGATTGGAGGAAATGATGTCTCGACTATGGTACTTATGTCAAAATTCGAAGGCAACTTGGCCCCTTTTTTTGCTAGCTCAAGCATGTATAACGAAGGGTTAAGTCTCATTGTAATGTTGATGATTCTATGGTTGTCCGAATTTTGGAGCATTTTAGTCATTTCCTCACGAGACATTCCAAAAGTAAGGTCTTCTCCTTGGTTTTCTTCTTGCAGATTTTGCAATGATGAGAGGGTCAATGGATTACTTGATTCGGCGGGATTCATTTATGCATTTTTTTGGCTAAGATCGCTTGAAGTGGGTGTTTCTTTGTTGGCTTCCATACTCTTCTTGTATTGAGATTTAGTTAGAACCATAAAACAAGGATCAATCTTCGAGGATATGGGAGATGAATCTCTTGATTGCTTGGATCGATCGTTATTTTATGCCCCAAAGTAGAATTTTTTTAGGATGCCTTGGGGATCAAAGGTGATGATATGATGATGATGTTTAGGGATGGATGATATGGATGTTTTTGTCTTTTGATAAATCTTGAATGAGATACTAGGCTTTTAGGACTTGTAGATTTTGATTTTGATTTTGTGTTTGGATTTAAGATTTTGTCCTTGATTTTGATTTTAATTTTGATTTGGATTTTGAACAAAAAGACCCTAAGATGTTGGATGATGATCTAAGGGATAGCTTTGTTCAAAGGATGATGATTTTAATATGTATGAGGAGAAGGACGCATTTACCCACACCTATTCAAACAAGATGATTGTTTCATTATGCATATGAAGAAGGATTCATCTACATACACTAAGCTAGACAAGATGATTTTGATAACTTTGACTAAGTATATGCAAAAGGATGCATCTACACATGCCTAGCCAAAGGTGATTTGATAAATGTTTTCAAGGATTTAGTCTCAATGATTTTGATGATTTTGATTTTTCCATAAAGCCTAGCATTTAGGATGATTTCAAGATTTTCCAAAAGGTGATGATTGTGAGATGATGTTTTGATGTTTTGGAGGATGGATGAAAAAGAGATTTTGATATGTTTTGATCCTAAGATGAACCTAAAAAGGTACACTTTGTTTTCCTAGACCTAGGTATTGAAGAGCATGCAAATGCTTCCTAAAGACCTTTGTAACCAAGAAATGATTTCATTTGAACATTCATTTTCGGATTTCCAACCAATGATTTTTTTCTTTGGGGGATATGAGTCTTCAACACATATGAAAGTTTATTTTGCTTAGCTTTGCTTAATGCCTTTATTTTACCAAAAACACTTTCTTCAATTAGGTTTTCAAACTAAGATGTCCAATGTCTCAAGTTCTTCAAACCCCACAAGATATGTTATGTGGAAATTCAATGAACTTAAGGCAAGGGTTTCCTATTGTTTACTTAAGAAGACAAATTGAGATATAATCCAATGTTTAGAAACCTCTAAGGATGTGAATCCCAAGGGAAAGCAATAACATATGGATTGAGTCAATTGTATTTATCCTCAAAAATGGTTTGAAATTTGGATGATGTTAAGTGTTTGTTTTTGAGATGTTTTCGATCAAGCAATGCATTTTGTAACCCAAGAATAATTACAATCCTATGGATGTGTAAGACAATATTTGTTGGATTCCCACTTGGACAAGTCTAGCTACACTTATCTCTAGCAAATGCTTAAATGCTTGACCCCACTGGCTCCCCTCCACGACACTCACTTATATGGGGTAGCCAAGCATCAACACCCATGAAACTCCCATGGCATGTTTTTCATTTCTACTAGAAGACTGTAAAAGTGTGGGGTAGATTGAGAATGACCGTTCTTGCACCAACAAATAGATAAAAGGATTTTGGAAAATTCTAGCACATGGGTTTTAATAAGGACTTTCCGTTCGTGGAGATTGACCCATACGACAAGAGTCCCCTTTTAGATCCATCTTGTCAGAATCAACCGCGTGATATTGATATTTTTCCAATATCCATATTTATATACCAGTTGGAAATACTCTTGGCTTTAGAGTGTTACCGGTTGAGTTGTTCCCTTGGGTGAGTACTTTTTCCCCAAGGTAGGCCCTCTAGGATAAACAAAAGCAAATGAAGAACACTATTCATAACTCGATCAATCCTTGTTGGCAACAAAGAGAGAGAATATATGCAACAATGCCCCCACTCACACTCGCACAATATGTTGTTCAATTTTAAGCCCAAATCGAAGTGTGGAGGTGATTGCTTTGTCTTAACCCAAAGTCATGAAAAAGGCCTTTTGATTCTCAAGATCGCTATAAATCACGAGAGAAGTGCATACGTCCTTTTTCAATGGCTTTAGTCTAAGTAAGCCCTCATGAAAAACAAAGCTACACTTGTTCTTTTTAGATCCACAAAGAAAAATGTGAGTTCGTTTTAGAGCACCAAATCAGAAGTGAAAGAAATTTGTTCAATTTGTTAATCCAATAAATGAAATCTAGTAAGTTGTGATCCTAAAGTTTGTTTTAGCCCTTTTGCAAGAAATAAACAAAAAAAATTCTTTTTTTTTAAACCCAAAGGAAGATTAGTGTCCTAAGAAAGAAGAAGATGACAAATTCTTAAAGAAGTGTTAAACAAACACTAAAGTGTTTAAAAACACTTTGATTTGATGAAATATCATCATCATGCTCCTTCCTTCCTTTGTCTTTGATTTCCAACCTACAAGTGAGAAAAACTAGTCAGATTTTGGAAAATACAAAAGTTGAAAAGCAGAAAATAGAACATAAATTAATCATAAATCAAAAGCACGTGCTAAAAAAAATCAAATTTTCCTTTTTACTATCTCCCAGCATCGCAACTCGTGAAGGCATCACAATTTTTTCTCCCAACAGTGCCCTCACAGCACCGCTTACCAGTCAGCGGTGCTCTGTGTCAGGATAGAGAGCTCAATTGCATCACAATTTTCGCCCATCGTCACTGTTTAATATTTTTTGAAATTGTTTGTAGGTCGGCGACTCTAGCGGCAAAGTTTAAAATTCAAAAATCTTGGTGGGATGAGTCCAGTAGCATAGTTTTTGTTTCAAGCGGTGCCATATAGCGACGCTGACAAGCCCACGGTGCCAAAATAGCGACGCTGACGAGCTCGCATTGGAATTTCCTGTGTGAAGAAAATGCAGAAATTTCAAGAAAAGGTTAGAAATAATGATATCAAGCCCTCCTAGCGCCAAATGTGCAAACCCTTTTCCTAGTACCTGCAAAACAACATGTGTAAACAAGTTAAACAAGGAATTGCAAGCTAAAACAAGGATTCCCCATGAAATCCGTTTACAACCTCAAACTAGGAATGCAAATAACAAAGAACACAATGAAATAGATAAAACAAAAATTAAATCCTAATTTGATGTGCAAACTCATGATCCCATGGGGGAATTGGTTCCAATTTGATGTGAAAATTGGCCCTTTCCCAATTCCTATGATGAAATATTGATATGTTGAAGATGATATTGATCCACTTTGATGAAAGATGAGAACTCCAAGCCAAAAATCTGCAAAACCTACCTATGACTCAATGATAATGGATAAAATTCAAGAGATATTTGAGCATGGTAACTTTGTTTGGATTGTGGATGCTAAAATGAGGATATCGGCTCTTTATTTATAGGATTTCAAGATGGATGAATGCCCAAATTTGAGCAATGTGGGACTAACATTCATCCAATGATATGATGCCACTTGTCAAGTTATGAATGGATGATGGATGCGCAAGATTTGGGGTTTGTGCCAATAAATGCAAATATTTGAAATTCAAATTTGTTGAAATGGCATGCAAGAGGGAAGGGAAAATGCAATAAGTGCCACTTGGCTTAAGGCAAAGGACATGTAAGATGAAGTTATTGCCTTGTTGGATGTACATGTTGACTTGGAATTTTTGAATTCAAATTGAGAGAATATTCAAAAAGATGCCTTATGAGGAAAATAGAGATTTAATAAATGAATTAAATCTATTTTCATGTGCAACTTGAATTATCTAGAAGATGTGACATGATTAAATTAATCAAGGGTTAATTAATTTAACAGGAGATTAGATGATGTGACCTTGTTTGACTCAAGTTTATGGATTTATTTAAATCAAATAAGAGAGGAATATGATAAGAGGCTAATTAAATAAGAATTTTGATTTATTTAATTAAAAGGGATGGTGTTAGATTAAATCAAATAACGTTTTAATTTATTTAATTTAATGGATAGAATTTAGATATTTAATCAAATAAATTGATTATTAAATAAGGATAATTAGATCAGATGGATTGATTTAATTAACAAGAGAGATTACTTAATTAGATGAAATGATTTATTTAATTGAGATGAATATTGATGAATTTAATCCGATAGGGGAATTTGATTAAATGTTTAGACTGAGGGATGATTCAAGAAGAAGCGATGTTAGTAAGTCAGGATCAGATGCACAATGTCAATTGGTATATTTTACGTGTCTACAGTAGCATACTGCTTTTAGCAAATTACATTGATCACAAATTGAACACTTGTACACATTGATCACACACTTGATCTTACATTTATACCTATCGCAAGCATCAAAAATTTTCTCCTTGCCAACCATCCTAAAATGTATAAACATGAAACATGCAACAACCATATTGAGTCAATGTCAACACATTCGTGAGATAGGAAATTCAATGTAGTCCAAGCTAGGAGATAAGCAAGACCTATTTCAAATTTGTATGCATCCCTATGTTAGCACATGCCATAAAAACTTGATACAAATAACTTAGAATACTAAGTCAACCCAACAAACACTCAACCCTAGGAATATTAACTCCAAACCACAACTGGTACCAAAGAGGAAAGTGTTGAGCATAGGTTGCCATTGATGTCAAACTTATGTTAGTAGGTCATTGATATTGATAGTGGTTATCAAAGGGTGTCAAGGCTGTCTGATGTGAAGGTTGTCAAAATCAAGAAGTTTGTAGGATTACCAATATTAGTAGTTGTCTCAAGGTTTTGGAAGCATGCTGTGTAGTTTGTTTAATCTATCATATCTTGTATCATGTTAGTAGTGGTGTGATTGCTTTTAGATAGTTAATGAATTTACTATACCATGTCAGGTATGTAGTCAACATGAGTGTGGTGGTCCAAAAGGATGTCTTTTGGGTAGAGATATTAATTAATATGGGTGGAATTTCTTTCATAAATTCAATGTTGTTCTACAGTTTGGAAGGAGAGTGTTCCTACACTAGTTCTATCAGTTTCCTGAGTCTTTGGTGGTACAATTCAGTGTGCAAGTAGTTTGAGGTAACAAAAGTTTCAACAAGCTATTCAAAGCTCAAGGCATGTGTGGTAATGAAGCATGCATAATTCAAATCAAGCATGTGGAGTGAGGATAGGACCTGTTTAAGGTTCCCACATGGTGGTGCAAGGCATCGTATTCTTTTGGTGGAACGTTTGGAGTGGTGTATTACATGTTTCATGAAATTTGAATTTAGGTCCACCCTATGTTGTCTAGGTTTGTGCGGATCCCTGTCTGACATCTAGAAGAGTGTTAATGTAATGTCATGCATATATTTTAAACATTCAAATGCATTGTAATGTAATGGTGTGACATACAAGTGTGTGTATGCACTAAATGTATTGATGATTACATTGAAAGTATTGTAGTGGGATGTATAGTTGTGTCATAGCATAAGCATGAAGAAAAGAGTGAGTGTTAGTATCATTGTGTCTGTTGGTTAGAGTTATATTTCAAATCCACCATTATTTCTATTATGGTATGATTGATGTTCTACCTATTATATTATTTTACTAGGGATTGGTGTCTCTATTCCGGTGGGGATTGGCGTCTCTTATAGGTTGGTGCCTACTGAATCTTTTGGGGATTGGTGTCTCCAATAGGTTGGTTCCTAAATCTCATTGTAAAATTCACTTATTATATTCTTGCTTGTGAGAACTTCTCACCATTTTTTTCCCATCTTGGGTTTCCATGTAAAATCTAGTGTTGTGTTATTTTGTGATGTGATTTAATTGCTTTACTTACTAGCTTCTATGGTCCAGTTCTCTTCATGTTGAAAACTTATAAATTAGTTGTGAAGGTTTCTAGAATTTTTGTAATTTTTTAGATCTATTGATTCACCCCCCTCCCCTCTCAATAGATTGTGTGCCCTTCAATTGGTATAATAACCAATTTCCTTTGAAAAAAAGTCTAACAACTTAAGGTAGATCCAAGATGGCATAGGAAAGTTCATTTGGAAATAAAGTACCGGTTTTTGGTGGATCTGATTTTATGTTTTGGAAAGTGAGGATGGAGTCATATTTGATGGCTTTAGGAATGGACATCTAGATGTCAGTTGTAGGAGGATATAAGCCTCCTAAAAATATCCCTCCCTAGGATCAAGTAGGAAAGAGAGCTCTTGAGATCAATGCTAAGGCTAGGAATGTTATTTTATGTGGTTTTACTAACAATGAATTTGTGAAAGTGATTGACTATAGAACAACAAAGGAAATATGGGAAAAATTAGAAACTATTTATGAAGGTGATGATAAAGTGAAAGAAGCAAAGTTGCAAACTTACAGAGCTCACTTTGAAGGTTTGATGATGAAAGAAGATGAGGACATTGAACTACATTCATGCTTTGGGTTGATGAAATTATCAATCATATTCGAGGACTTGGAGAAACCTTGGAAGAGAAGGTTGTTGTAAAGAAGGTTCTTAGATTCCTACCTAGAAGGTTTGATCCTAAAACCTCTACTATTGAAGAAGTTAAAGATTTGAATACCTTAAGGATGCTTGAGTTGCACAGAACATTAACTGCATTTGAAATGAGATTTGAAAGTGAAGATTCTATAAGGAAAGAAACTACTTTTAGAGTATCCTTGAAGTAGGTTGATCAAGATTCTAATTGTGGATTAGATCCAAAAGAAGCTAATTTTGTGAGGAATTTGCAAAGAGATTCTAATAAGTATAAAGGTCAGCTACCTTTCAAATGTTTCAATTATGGATATGTTGGAAATTTTATGGCTAAGTTTCTAATAAGAATACTAATAATGTTGAAAAAAAGAATGGGAAGAAATATTTTCAGAGAAAATCCAAAGTTTAGAGTAAACATAGGAATTTCTACACTAATGAGGAAGAAGAATATTACACTGAAGAAGAGGATGATGATGCACTTGGAGATAAAAATGGAAAAGCTATGTTTATGGCTTTTGAAACTGCTAATAGTGATGTTGAAATGGGTTCTAGAGAAAATGAAGAAGCAGATCTTATGAAAAACTTGTTATGGGCCAAAAAAGAAATTAAGAAGTTGAATATTAAAATTGTAGAAGAGGTAAGAGTCAAAGAAAGAATTAAAAATATTTGAAGAATTTTGAAAGGATGATTGTTGAACTAAAGACCCAAGTAGAAGAAGAAAAAAGAGTTGAAGAAGTTTTGACAAAAAAATTACTATCAAGAGACAAAGAATGTGAAAAACTTGAAGAAAAAGTTGTTGCAACTAGAAAAGAGCTTAAGAAGGAAAATCAGTAGTTGCAGTTAAAGTTTAGTAAGAGTATTGAAACCCTAGATCAGATATTGGAAAGTCAGAAAGTTTTGTAAGGGAAAATCAGAGTAGGTTTTGATGATTAGAAGGGCATGTGTAGGATCATGATGGCCCAAAAAGTGGCAATATGATGGGTATGTGGTTGGTGACTTTTTTTAACCCAAAATTGATGAAATGAAAAGAGTTTTTAAAGGAGATTTTCAAATTTCCACCAATATAAATTATTCTTCACTCTGAATTTAATAAGTAATTATTATTCATTTTTTATTTGAATTACGACTAAAGTCCTAATTGATAAGCTGATTGAAAAACATTTATAGCTTTCAAACAATATCACATTCTATGCTTTGCATACTATAGGATTAAAAAAGAAAAATTGAATTTCATGAATTTTTGACCAAGTTAAGGTTGTCAGACATACGAACTTTTATATTTTTTAAAAGTTGTAATAAAAAATTCATAATTGATTATTTACTTGGAAAAAAATTACAAAAAAATATGCATCAGATTAGGAGTCCTCTACTTATATCTAAAATATTATAAAAAAATATTATCATTTTATTGTGGTTAGGGTGGTCAGACAAACACCTAATTCTTATTTTTTCCTTGAAATTTAAGTACGACTACATTGAAATTTCAAATTTTCACCAAATAGTTTTTTTTTTTTAAACCAAACCTAGTAGTTTAGAAATTACATTCAAATTGATATAGATTCTATTTTTACATATTTTTGAAATAATATAGATAACTTATTCAAATTTTTACATCAAGTTTCCTAACTCTTATTTTTTTGAATTTTTTGCCACTTAAGGGCCTATTTTTTCCATGATGATCTTGCACATACCCAGAAGAAAAAGGTGATAGAACAATCAAAGAAGACTACTAAGGATATTGTGGAGGTGATAGGTTCCAGAAGTTCAAAATCAAAAAGGATAATGACAAGTGATGGTAGTATGACTCAAAATGATGGATTTGTTCAAGTGCAGAACAAAAAGAGGAGATCTGAAAGATAGGAATATAATACCAAGTCAATCTTTTCTTTTTTTGGTTATCTTTTTAATTGTAATGAGTATGGACATAAGGTTTTGGATTGTAGAAGAGTTTTGATAAGAAGAAATGATTTTTTTAGTAATAATGCATTTGCACCTCTGTTTAATTTCAATGTTATTTATTTCAAGTGCAACAATTTTGGACATATTGCAAGGAATTGCAGAAGTAATTTTGTGAGTTCCCTATCACTAGAAAAAGGAAAAAAGTGATGTTTCGAAGAAGGTTTGGAGGAAGGTTCCTACAGAAAATAATTCAAAGAATTTTATGATTGCTTAAACAACATTGCATACTTAGAAGGAGAGAAACCCATGGATTATTGACAACGGATACTCTAGTCACATTACTGGAGATAAAAGTAAGTTCATGAATTTCAAGGAATTTGAAGGTGGTTCAATTACCCTTGGAAACAATTTAATTTCCAAAATATCTAGTAAGGGTACCTTAAGTCTTGATGGTAGTAAAACAAAGACACATGATGCTTCGTATGTTGAAGGTTTGAAACATAATTTGTTGAGTGTCATTCAGATGTGTGATAAAGGATATCAGTTATCCTTTAGTGCTAATGGTTGTGAAATCATAAAATCAAGAATTGGTGATCTAATAGCGGAAGCATGAGATATAGTGATATCTAACACCTTAGTGAGTTGAATGGAAAGAGTTTTTTCACTACATAGAAATATCAAAGTTGGATTTGGCATAGAAGGTTAGGACATGTGAATTTTGATGATATCATCAAGATTAGTTTAAAAGGGTTGGTTTTGGATATGCCAAGAATCAAGAAACCTAAGTCAATTAGTCACAAGCCATGTCATGAAGGAAAACAAACAAGAAGCAAATATCCTGCTAAGCATTATTCCACATCAAATCCATTGGATTTGGTACATACAAATCTATGTGGACCAATGAGGACTAAGATTCCATAAGGAGATTTTCATGATGTTGATTGATGATTATACTAGGATGACTTGGATTACTTATCTAAAAGAGAAATTAAAATATTTTTGAGAAGTTCAAATCATTTAAGGCTTTGGTGGAGAATGACACTGTAAGGACAATCAAGGTCCTAAGATCAGATAGAGGCAAGGAGTTTAAAACTGAGAAGTATGATATATTCTATGATGAGCATAGAATCTAGAGGTAGTTTTCTACTCCTAGAACTCCATAGAAAAATGGAGTTGCAAAAAGAAAGAATTGGAATATACAAGAGATTGCAAGGTCTATGCTATGATAATCAAATTTTTTAGATATATATTGAAGAGAAGATACATAGAAAACTATGTATATTTTGAATAGAATTCAGACTAGACAAAACATAGAGAAGAATCCATATGAGCTATGGAAAGGAAGACCGACATTAGTGAGGCACCTAAAAATATTTGGAAGAAAGTGTTATATCAAGAGAGATGAAGAGAATTTGGATTAGTTTGATTCAAGATTAGATGAAGGTATTTTTCTTGGTTTCTATGTAAGAAGAAAATATTACAGATGCTATAACAAAAGACTGAAGAGGATAACTGAAAGTGAAAATGTAAGGATTGATGAAACTATTTAGAATACTACTATTCTGAAGGAAGAAGAAGATGAAAAATAAATTCATAATAAAGATGAAGATCCAAAAGAAGTGGTTACAAAGAATCCAACTAAGTATGTTCATAAAAATCACTCTATAGATCATATTATTGGTGACAAAGATAGTGAGGTTCTTACTCAAAAGAGGCTGAAAAGATCAGGAGAACAAGTACATTTTTCTTTACTATCAAAAATTGAACTTGACATTTAAAAAAGAAATAAAAGAACAAGGATGGATCGAAGCAATAGAGGAAGAGCCTAATTAGATTATGAAGAATCAAACTTTGGAACTTGTCCCAGGGTCTAAGGGGGTATGTGCAGGATCATAATGGGACAAAAAGTGGTGATATGATGTAGATAAAGGGTGAGCGTGACATACGGGGTCGCATAACTTTTGCCCAAAATCATTTAAACTGGGGCGATTTTTAAAGCGAGACTTCACCTTTCCACCAATATAAACATGACTTGGACTCGATAAATAATTATTATTCATTTTCTATTCAATTACAACTAAATTCCTAATTGATATGCTGATTGAAAACATTTATAACTTTCTCAACGATATCACATTTTTGAATCCAAAACATTTATCACATTCTTATGTTTCCACATACTATACATTAAAAAAAAAAAAATTCAATAAGCTTTTTAACCAAGTTTAAAGTTGGTTAGATATATGAGCTTTTTATATTTTTGGGTAAATTGTAATAAAAATATCATAATTATTTCTATTTACTTGGAGAAAAAATTATAAAAAAATATGCACTCATTGGGACATGAGTCCTCTTACTTATATCTAAAAAATCTTATTATAAAAAAAATTATCATTCTCATAAGCCAAGTAGGTGGTCGACATACACCCACTTCTTATTTTTCCTTGAATTTAAGACTACTACATTGAAATTCTAAAATTTTCACTGTTAGATTTAAAAAAACTCTGGGGCTTAAACTAAATTTGATTTCCTACAGATTATATTCCTACATATTTTGAAATAATATGATAACTTTATTCAAATTTTACGCCGTTTGCCTAACTCCTCGATTTTTCCTCGACTTTTGCCACTTAAGGGCCTATTTTTCCCATGATGATCCCGCATAAGGATGTGATTGGAACAAAGTGGGTTTTCAAAAAAAATCTAAATGAAGATGGTGAGGTGATTCAAAATAAAGAAAGACTTGTTTGTAAAGGGTATGCTCAAGTTAAAGATATAGACTTTGAGGAAACATTTGCTCTGGTGGCTAGAATGGAGGCAATCAAGATTTTTTTAGCTCTCTCAACATTCAAGAATGTCAATGTGTATCATATGGATGTGAAGTTAGCTTTCTTGAATGGAAATCTTGAAGAAGAAGTATATATTGAACTACCGAAAGGATGTCAATGTACTAATAATCTTGATTATATTTTCAGATTGAAGAAGGCTTTGTATGGTCTCGAGAAAGATCCTAGAGCTTGGTATTCAAGGTTGGATGGATACTTGCAATAGAAAGGTTTCTGGAGAGCCTGTGTGGACAATAATTTATATATAAAAATAAGAGAAAAAATGTTGATAGTTGTGGTGCATGTTGATGACATCATTTTTGGAGTTAGCAATGAAGAAATGTGTAAAAACTTCTAGAAGGCTATGTAGAATAAATTTGAGATGTCTATGCTAGGAGAATTGTATTTCTTCTTGGGATTGTAGATTGTTCAATTAGACAAATGGATTTTTATTTCACAAAAAAAATATATTAAGGATATGTTAAGCAAGTTCAGGATGGAATATTGTAAACCTATTGCAACACCTCTGGTTATTGGGTGTAAGTCGAGAAAGGATGATGTTTCTGTTTTGGTAGATCAAACTTTGTACCGGTCTATGATTGGTAGTTTTCAATATGTGACATCATCTAGACCAGATATTATGTAGGCAATTGGAATGGTTGATAGATTTTAGGAACCACCTAAAGAGATTCATGTAAAGGTAGTAAAGAGGATATTCAGGTATTTTAAGTGAAAATTTCACTCTTATTGCATACACAAATATAGCTTGGGAAGGTATTGTGGATGATCGGAAGAGAACAAGTGTTGGTGCATTTTTCCTTAGAGATAGTTTGGTGTCCTGGCTAAGTAAGAAGTAGGAATTATTTTTGTTATCTATAGCAGAATTAGTTTTGTTATCTATAGAAGAAGTAGAATATATTGCTACAACATCATGTTGCACTCAGGTTCATTGGATGAAGCAAAATTTGAAGGAAATGAAGGTCAAGTTTGAAGATCCTATCATTATTCTTTGTGATAACAAAAGGGAAATAAAAATTTAAAAGAATTCAGTGATGCACTTAGGAAAAAAACACATTGCAAGAAAATATCATTTCTTGAGAGAGAAGGTTGTTGAGAAAGAAGTCAGATTGGAATATGTTGATACAAAGGAGCAAGTTGTAGATATATTCACGAAGCCACTTCCTAAGGATACATTTGAGTTTCTTTGTAAAAAATTGCGAGTTGTTACTCCCTCCTCTTGATTCAAGAGGAAAGTACATCATGGGGGGGAGATTGGTCTCCCTATCACAAGAAGGGTTGGTACTCTTGCATAGTGTTTTTAGAAGTAGTGATGGTTCTAGACTCAGGGGGAGTCTATTCTAGAATTAGGTTTCTAGATGTTACAATATCAACTTAGGATGTAGATCCTTCTCCATTGATGTCAAAGGGGGGTAGAGTGCTCAAAATATTGAATTTCTCAAAAATAATAACTATCTTGAATTAAGGAAATGCTAAATTAAGGAGATAGTGAATGTTGAATTGCTTAAAAATAATAGCCATCTTTTTATCCTTTAATGTCATATCTTTCATAGGGGGAGTAAATGCTACAACACATGAATCAATCAGTCTTACTCATCAAGAGTGTTTTGGTGGCCACAACATTTTGATGTTTACCATCAATGAAAAAGGGGGATATTTTTGAGCATAGGTTTTCATTGATGTCAAACTAATGTTAGAAAGTCCTTGATATTGACAGTGGTTATCAAAGGGTGTCAAGGTTATCAAATGTGATAGTTGTAAAAATGAAGAAGATTGTAGGAGTAAAATTATTATCAGTTGTCTCAAGGTTTTGGAAGCATGTTGTGTAGGTTGTCTAATATATCATATCTTGTATCATGTCAGTAGTGGCGTGAATGCTTTCAAATATTTAATGAATTTATTATACCATGCCAAGTATGCAGCCAACAATGAGAGTGGTGGTCTAGAAGGATATCTTTTGGGTAGAGAGATTAATTAATATAGGTGGAATTTCTTTTAGAAATGCAGTGTTGCTCTGTACTTTGGAAGAAGAGTGTGCCTACACTAGTTCCATCAATTTCATAAGTCTCTAGTGGCACAAATCATTTTGCAAGGAGTTTTAAGTAATAGAAGGTTCATCAGGCTATTCAAAGTTTGAGGCATGTGTAGTAATGACTACAAGCATGTGGAATTCAAATAAAGTGTATGGAGTGAGATAGGACCTATTTAGGGTTCCTATGGTGGTGCAAGGTGTCATGTTCTTTTGGCAGAAATTTTGTATTGATGTATTACACATTTCATGAAATTTGAATTTAGGTCCACCCTATGTTGTCTAGGTTTGTGTGGATCCCTAATTGACATAGAAGAGTGTTAATGTAATGTCATGTATATATTTTAAATGTTTAGATGCATTGTAATGTAATTTTGTGAAGTAAAAGTGTGTGTATGCACTAAATGTATTGAAGATTATAGTGAAAGTATTGTAGTGGGATGTATAGTTGTGTCATAGCAGAAGTGTGAAGAAAAGAGTGAGTGCCAATATTAGTTTTTTTTGCTGATGAGAGTTATATTTCAAATCTACCATTATTTTTGTTCTGGTAGGATTGGTGTTCTACCTATTGTATTTTTCTAGTAGGGATTGGTGTCTCTATTTTGGTGGGGATTGTTGTCTCCTGTAGGTTGGTGCCTACCAAATCTTTTGGGGATTGGTGTCTCCAGTAGGTTGGTGCCTACATCTCATTGTAAAATTCACTTATTATATTCCTGCTTGTGAGAGATTCTCATTGTCATTTTTCTCATCTTAGGTTTCCATGTAAAATTTGGTGCTATATGTTATCTTGTAATGTGCTTTAATTGCTTTACTTACTAGCTTGTATG
This sequence comes from Sequoia sempervirens, assembly GCA_007258455.2. Taxonomy (NCBI): domain Eukaryota; kingdom Viridiplantae; phylum Streptophyta; class Pinopsida; order Cupressales; family Cupressaceae; genus Sequoia; species Sequoia sempervirens. Next base: position 184,530,513 of record VDFB02047230.1, on the reverse strand, counting down.
GTTTAGTGCTCTTCATGTTGATAACCTATAAAGTAGTTGTGAAATTTTTTGGAATTGTTGTAATTATTTAGATCTATTGATTCACCCCCCCTCAATAGATTATGTTCCCTTTAGTAATTTAGCATCATGTGGATCACATTAGAATAATAAAATAATATTCAATAACATTCACATTCCCTTCTTTCACATTTTTATGCATCCTTATGTTGGCACAAGCAAAAAATACCAAGCCAATAACTATTGCAAACATAGACAACACAGTCTTGAGATATAACTTTGATAGATCAACATGTGGTACACTTCAGGAATTGAAACGTAAGAAGAGACAACAAAGAGACATGAAAAATACTTCCTCCAAACCACAAGACCACAACAACTATGGAGAAATACAAAGAATTACTCAAAACCTTCCATGACTGCATCAGTATAGTCTTCTCTCTGCTTACTCAGGAAACTTATGCAGTAACAACTTGATCTATAAACTGGAACATACATAATTTAGAATTGAATTTTACTAACCTTCAAACCATAGGACCAAATCATAGGATGTGGAGGAATGTGGAGCATTCTCCAATTCCATTTTAGAGCACTTTCTTGAGAAACTGACTGAGATCTAGTTTCTTCTATACAAATTACAACAATAGATAGTGAATGTAACATTCACAAAACCATATCCACATTCATGAGTAACAAAAATAATTGTTATAGCAACTCATGACAACCTTCTTGATTGCAACCAACTAGACATTGCCACCTTGCTGACAACAAAGACAACATCATCGATAACCTTTATACAAATTGACATCAATGACAACCAAAAAACTCCATAATTTTGACATCAATGAAAACACTTGCAACATACTTGCAACAATCTCCCCCTTTGGCATTGATGGAAACACCAATGAGAGTAGCACCAAAAATATATGCAATATCTCCCCCTTGCTCCATATTTTCTCTATCTCTCCCCCTTTGACATCAAGGACAAAATGATAATGGTCTCAAACTGAGCTTTCCACGACCACTAGTACAAAAACAACAATATATGATTAAAAAAATTACTAAAAACTACACATAAATGACTAAACATGATCACGTGACCATTAGTAGTTTATTGCTAGTCATTTATAACATGAATAGATTGATGACTAAACCATTTTTGTTCATTTATTGGTTATTTTGATTGATCAATTTGGTAGTATATTTAGTCATTGATTGTTGTCATCTAGTCACTTATTTAGTCATTTTTTATTCACTGATATATTTAATTGTTGATTAAGTCATTGATTACTGTAATCTAGTCACTTAGTTATTTTTTATTCACTAATATATTTAACTAGTCACTTATTTTAAAGCCATTGATTTAGTCATTGATTGCTATAATTTGGTCTTCACTATTAGTCATTTTTATTCACTAAGATATTTGGCCATTAATTTAGTCATTTATTGTTGTTTTGAAATATAAAGCAGCAAAACAAGGGTGCTGACCCATAAGAACAAGGCACCAAAGGCCATCCAACGAAAGCACACTAACAACACAATGACAGCAGAGAGAAAGCCATCACTCACAACACATCATCAAAAACAAAAAGTAACAGAATACATAAGATGAAAAGGTTCAACATGCAAGCATGAAACCAGCCAAATAAGTCCAAGGACCACCAGGGGCCCATCAAATTTAGCAGAAAAAATGCACAACAAGCCATAAAATAAACAAGAACAAACAGGCCTAGTGGCCTAATTTTTATCCTTCCTGCCAGACAAATTATGTAAGGCAGTCGCCCAATCCGCCATGAGGAACTCGAGCAACTCCTTGAAATTAGCATCAAGCTCAGTATCTTTCATAGACTTGTCCTTCTAAAGCAAACATAGACTGGTAGCCGACCTATGCATGACCCTCAGGGAAAATTGGGTCACCTCCTGGACCTTCTTTTCCAGCCTCTCCAATCTCCCCTTCAGCAAGCTAACCTATTCCCAAGCCAGGTCTTTCTCCTTGTGATCATCCTTCAAGGGAGCTTTTCCTTTAACAACATCAGAGGACTGGGGGGTAATTTCCAACACATTGTCGCCGGAAGGGCCCTTCTTTAAACTTTCTGACACATGGGACTCATTGTTCACCGACACCGACCAGCCTTCTCCTCCCGCCACCATTTCCTCGTGGCTTTCATTGTCTCTCTCAAGATCCTTGTTCAAATCAGAGGCTTCCTTAAGGCTTCCAATCTTATCCTGCTTACAAACCAGTCTATGAGAACGCTGGGGGGTGTTAGTTTCCTCAGTGATCTCAATATCAGAGTCAATTTGATGGCAGACTTTAGGTTTTTTAGAGCCTTTCACCTTAGGGCGCGGGGTAGGGGAAAGCCTCTTTCTTTCCCTACCCATATCCTTCGGGCCCATACCAGGGGAAGTGCCATGGGGATGGACTTTCAAGGCAGGATTCTTGAGGCATTTTTTCTTGCTTGGGCCCAGCGTGTCCAAAATACTAGCAGAGGGGGGGGTGGACGAAATTGGGGTTTCGTCAAGAGCAGGGAGAGATGAAACTTCTTGCACAGTGATAGGCCGAGCAGGGAAAAGTGCCATATGGAAGTGATAAAGCCTAGATATAAGGCCCTGGTGAAGGATAGTATAATTCTTTCCAGAATTAGTGGCTTCATTAAATTCTGCCACAGTGCTGTCAAGGGCATGATACAAGAAGAAAGGAATAGAAATGTACAGATGGTTCCTAAGGTGGTTGAGGAAATTAAAGTGGTAATAGTAGTAGACCCCATACCTTCCTTCCAACGTGAAATATTTCATTATCATCAAATAGACTTTATCCCATGGCTCCGACAGTGCCTCGTGGTCAAAGCCACCCTGCAACTTGACAGGTTTCTCATCACCGCGAAAAAACTGATTTAGGCTGACCTAGTCTAGAACTTTCATGGTTTTCTTCCAAGTGTGACCACTATTCAGGAGCCCAGTAACTCTAGCAATGACCTCCTTAGAAACTTCGAAGGAAATTACACCAATGGTGACCCTACCCTCCTTCCATGAGGTGACAAACTTGTGAGACAAGCCCTCATCATGACCAGTCATGGCCTCCATGTACTGTGAAATTTTTCCTTCTTTACAGATATGCCACATAGTGGCATCCTATTTCCACTCATCACACCTGTCTGGCTCCACACGTACTCTGTCCCCACCCATAGAGCCCACACCAAAGACGCCGACAACCAGAACAGGGGAACCAGGGTAGAAGAGTTGGTAGTCAATTCTAGAAGCATCGATAGGAAACAAGCCAACACAAAGTGACCATAATAGTCAGAAATAGAGACAATAAATGTGACTTCTCGTAATCCACGCAAGGGAAATATCTCCCTTGTGAAAATCACCCACATCAAGTAAGGGCATGATATCGGCGTAGTACTGAGCCGTCACAAAAAATCTTGTGAAATCTGCAAGCTTAAAAAGTTGATCACAAAAGTTTAGGGGGTTCAAAAAATAATGACGCCATTGTCCAGTGGGGATAGGAAGATTCGCCATATCACCAGCCCACAAGAGGTCATACAAGCTAGCAAACCCACATATGAGGCCCATCACCTCACATAACGGCCAATTATTCAAAAGCTAGCTCCCGCTAGAAAACCCAACCAAAGTTAGAAGGAGCCCGACAAAAATAAGTAAGCACCATCTAAGACTCATCATTTAAATGTTTGAGATCTTCCTTTAAACACACCAGAGCCAAGGGGGGCAAAGAAACCTCGTTTCGCCAACACCTAAGCCCTTCAATATCAAGACCTGCCACCGTGAGGCTATCAGCAGTCACATTCCCTTCCCTCAAGACGTGCTGGATAGAAAAGTCATGAAGAGCATTTAGAAGAGGGAAAATGTCCTCCAGAATACCTTTAAGGGACCATCCCACTTTCATCTTTCCTTTAGTGGCTTCCACAATTAGCATTGAGTCCCCTTTGATTTCCAAAGTCTTGGCACCAATTGACAGTGCAATCTTAAGACCTCGGAGGAGGGCCATGCCCTTAGCCTGATTACTAGTATGATTGCTCAAATTCCCCGCATAGGCAGCAACCAAGCTGCCAGAATGGTCCCTGATTATACCTCCAGCAGCTGACATCCATCCCCTAGCTGCCCCATCAAAGTTAAGCTTAACCCAGGGCGGTTTAGGGTTTCTCCATCTAGTATGCTTCCTGATAATTGATTTGGAGTTGTCAAATCTCAAGATCTCATTGGGTAAATTCTAGGCGGTAGCAATGTTTCTATCCCAAGCAGTCAGGGGATTAATATGCTTCTTCCATTTGCATGTTGAGATATTATCCAGGAGCAACTTATTAAGGATTATCAAAAGACCATCCACATTGTTAGCCTTTTCTCTGAAGATCCTGTTATTTCTTTCTTTCCACAAGCACCAACAGATGTGGGGTGGAATAAGTTGCTAGAGCAGTTTAATTGAGGGATGATTGGAGGGGAATTTCCAATTTAAGATGAATTAGTGGATATCTCTATTAAAGACCCAAGAGATGTTTAGTCTCTGCAAAACATTCTGCCAAACCAGGGAAGTGAACTGGCAATGAATAAAAAGATGGGGGATGGTTTCTTCTTCCTTTCTGCAAAGAGTACACCAATTAGGGAATTGAAAAACCCTCTCGACAAGGTTATCAATAGTTAAAATTTTTCCATGGATGGAGGTCCACCAGAAGAAGTTTATTTTAGGGATAAGCTGATGAAGCCAAACCTTTCTCCAACACTGCTCATCACCACCAAACCTAAGAAGCAGCAGATAAGCAAACTTAACAGTGAACTCCCCAGAGTGATTCTTTGACCAGAAAATTCTGTCCTCCTTGGGAAATAGAGGGAGTCTAGTCATTTTCAAAAGCTCTTGAAGCTCCATAACCTTTGGCAGAAGGTTAGGCCAATGTAAAAAAGACAACTTCAAAACTTTCCATCTGGCTCTGGGTGAGGTATAATCATAAATGTAAGTACCAAAGAGGTTTTCAGCATGATCCCTTAATATATTAAAGTGACTGTCAGCAAGGGGTCTGCTCCCAATCCAGCTGTCCTCCCAGAACCTAATTGATCTCCCATTACCAATTTTCCATCTGACCCCTTCCTTCAAGAGGGATCTACTCTTAAGGATATTGTTCCAAATCTTGGAGCTCGAAGGAAGATCAATCAGGTCCAAAGCTCTAAAAAAATGTCTCTGATTAAGGTATTTAGCCTTCATTATATTACACCATTCTTCCCTTTCCTGAACCAAACTCCAGCCAATCTTGGCAATAAGGGCTTTGTTCAAATTAGTAACCCTCCTGATCCCCAGGCCCCCTTGACATTTGGGGTGACAGACAGTGTCCCAATTAACTAGGGCCATTCTTTTCTTTTCCTCCATTCCTGACCAGAGAAAGGATCTTTGAATTCTTTCTAACTTTTCAGCCATGGAACTTGAAATCTTAAAAAGAGAGAGAAAGTAGACCGAAATACCTTGAAGGGAGGCTTTAAGAAGTTGGAGTTTACCAGAACTACTAAGAAGCTGGACTTTCCAACCAACAAGTTTCTTTTGCATTCTCTCTAGAATACCATTCCAAATTTTGTGTGACACCTCCTTAATAGTAAGTGTCAGGCCCAAGTAGATACCCAGAAGAGAAACACTCAGGAAACCCAAGATGGCTAAGATCTTAGCTTGGAGATCAACTTTCGTGTTGAAGAAATAGACACTGCTTTTGTTATAATTTATACATTGGCCAGAAGCACAAGCATAATCCTATAGGAGGCATTTCCATTCTCTAGCTTCAATCACAGAGGACTTTCCAAAAAGAAACGTGTCATCAACAAACTATTGGAGAATGGAGGGAGGGAGGATGGAGGCAGGTCTAATCCCCTGAATTTTCCCTGAGTTGAGCAAGGAAAGAAAATTCCTTCCCAAAACCTCAGCCACCATAATGAATAGGTAGGGAGAGAGGGGATCCCCCTGTCTAAGCCCTTTACCAGCTTTAAAGGAACCCTAGGGGATCCCATTGACAAGCACCAAATACTGAACAAATTCCACACACTCCCTAATGATTCCAATCACTCTATCATTAAGGCCAAGCTTACGAAGGAAAAAATACAAAAACTTCCATCTGACCCTATCATAGGCTTTGGAAATGTCCAGTTTAAAAGCCATACCTTGGTTCTTACTTTTCTCCATAGAATGAATTATTCCATGAGTCATAATAGCAACATCCAGAATTTGCGTTCCTGGCACAAACCCATTTTGACATCTATTGATAATTTTGTCTAAAAGTGGCTTTAAACGGTTGATGAGGACTTTGGAAAAGATTTTGTAGACCATGTTACAAAGACTTATAGGTCTGAATTCGGTCATGTGTATAGGATCCTGCACTTTGGGAACAAGCACAATGAAAGTATTGTTTAATTTCTTTAACAATTTACCAGTCCTAAAGAAATCTTTGACAGCCCTAGTAATATCATAGTTGACAATGTCCCAATATTCTTGGAAGAAGGCTAGAGGGAAACCATCCGGTCCTGGGGACTTATAGGCTCCCATAGCAAACACAACAGTCCGAACCTCATACTCAGTCACAGGGGCACAGAGTTGACGATTATTAGACTCATTGATACCAAGCGGGAGGTGACCCAAGAGCCTCATCTAAAGGCCTTCAGAGGGGGGGAGCCAGTGTCTGAGTAGATCAGTCTAAAGTACTTTTCAACAACCTCACCGATTTTATCAGCCTCCTTGACTTCTTGATTAGAATCATTCATCAAACACTTGATGTTATTCCTCTTTTTATGTCTGCTAGCCATCCTATGGAAAAAGGAAGAGTTCTTGTCACCCTCCTTGAGCCATTGAATCCTTGATCTCTGCTTCCAATATATTTCTTCTTTACTTAAGATGTCCCTCCATTTTTTCCTCTAGTTTTCTTCTTCAACATGAATAGGTTGCTAAGAATGACCCGAGGCCATGACCCTTTGGAACCCCTCAAGCTTGTCCTTGATCATCTTCTTAGTTTTGAAAAAGTCACCAAAAGTTGCCTTGGACCAACCTTTGGCTTCTTTCCTAATAAGATCCAATTTTTGGGATATTTTATACATAGCCAAGCCTTGAACAGGGTAGCTCCACCAATTCTCAATGAGTTTTCTAAAATCATGGTGAGACATCCACATTATCTCAAATCTAAAAGGGTGTGGTCCCAGAAAAGGTTTGTACGACCACTGAAGGATGATAGGATTATGATCAGAGACGGTCCTGGGGAGGGATGTAAGAGAGGCATTGCAACCAATATCCCATCCAGCAGAGACAAGGACCCTATCCAGCTGAACCTGAATAAGTTGAGTGCCCTTCCTGTTGTTCGACCACATGAAAGGATTACCCTTTAACTCCAAGTCTAACAAACTAGTAATGTTAATAAAGTCTGCCAGATCATTCATACTGTCACTATAGTCTGTCAAGCCACCAAGTTTCTCCGAAGGAAAAAGGGGGGAATTAAAGTCTCCAGCCACCATAAACCACTCGCTGTTGTTACTCATTATCAAGGATGACACTTCCTCCCACATCCTCTTTCTTCCACCTCTAGAGTTTGGCGCATAGATATTAAACAAATGCCAGGTTAGATTGTCAGTTTTAAGAGTCACCGCAAGGTAATTTTGAGAAAAGGCAAAGGCAACACCCAAAAATTTAGCAGGATTCCACAAAGTAGCCACGCCTCCCAAAGCACCATCCGCCTCACTATAAAAGAAAGCAGATCCTGACCAAATTTTATTAACAGTAGAGGAGAACGACTGGTAGGTCATTTTGACTTCCTGGAGCAGCAGGACATCTAACTTCATATCAAAAATATATTGCCTTAAGGCATATTGTTTTAGAGGACTGTTTAGTCCTCTCCTGTTCCATGAGAGGAACTTCATTTCTTTCCTTTGTGGGCTGAATCAAGGGTAGATTTCCTACCGCTGGCAATATCCCTAACCATGGCTTTGTGCCTAGATAGTCTTTCAGAAGGTCTTCCAACTCTACTTTCCGTTCCAACATCCACTTTCTTATTCCTCGTTTTTCTTTTTGGGTTCTGCCAGTCCTCCAAGCCATCACTCTCCGCCAGGACTGTCAATTTAGAGCTCGGGGAGAGAACAACAGACTTAGTTACCTCCAGAGAGTAGTCCTCCAAAATAGCCCGTTGGGGAGTAGGAATACGCAAGTTAGTCAGACCAACTTTAGAGGGGGTAGGAAATAAAGCACCTTCAGGACACAGAGAAGTGGCCGAGACAACCACCGTGGTCTCACAACCAGGATTGTCAGCACCTTCGACTTCCAGCTTCTTCATGGCAGTAACCAGACACATATTAGAGGCAGGGGAAGATCTAGAAGCATTCTTTCCCAGACGGACAGAGGAACCAAACACCAAATCCAGATCCACAAGTGGAGAGACTTCACCCTTTTCCAGCCCTTTAGAGCAGTTTGTTTTCAAATTAGTTTCTATCTTTTCACCTAAGACAGGGGATTTGAGAAGTTCATTCAAGTCATCCGTAAAGGGGTATTCATTAGACTCACCAGGCTTTAATGGCTCACCAGCCCCACTAGTGCTTGGGTCTAGCAGTTTATCTTGTAACTCCGGCCGGCAGGACAAATTTTTATCCTTCAGTGGAGCCTCCTTTACAACAACCTTCTTGCAGTCAGAAATAACATGACCCTATTTTCCACACTTTTGACAGAACATGGTGGCATTCTCGTAAACAATAGCTTGAGTTCACTTCCCCCATTTGGATTTAAGAATGATAAAGTTGGGAAGAGCTTTATTAATGGAGACATTAACACAAAAGCAGGCAAACACTAACCTGGATTTCGCCAAAGTGACCACATCCGCCACCACAAAACTTCCAAAGGAGTTCCCAATCCATCGGAAAATCCTTTCATCCGAGAATTCCAATGGGAGGCCAGGTAAAGGGACCCAAGCAGGGGCCGACCGGGTAAGATTTGCTGAGGGGTCGAAACCTGGCCTCCATTTAGCCAAGGAGAGAAAATGTTTTCCATAGGCCCAAGTACTCGAGAGGACCAGCACCACGTCCTCCTCAACATTAAACTTAAATAAGAAGAGACCACCAGGCATTTTCGAGACAGACACGCTGCCCTTCAGCGACCATTTACCATTAACCCATCTATAGACCATGTCAATCATTGGTCGAAAGGCCAGGAATCTGTCGACGAAGGCAAGGTGAAGCAAACTAGCAACTTCGTCCATCAGCAACTCATCGAGGGAGAGAAATAGCTTCGATGCCTTCATCGATGCAGGAGCTATCTAGGGACCGGCTGACCTCCAAAAGTCATATTTACGGAACGAAGGATATCTTTCCAACTAATTAGCGGCAAATTAGCCCCAAGTAGTCCCCCTTGTCCCCACAAGAGTTGCTTAAAATCCGAGGGTTGCCTAAGACAGTGAGTCTAAAAAGCACATGTGAGGGTATCTTGTCAGAGCGGTGGAGGGGTGAAATTTGGGGAGACAAAGGTCTCCCAGAACTTCTGAGCTATGGAAGCGGAGTTTGAAATGGCGGTGGGGAGCCGTTTTTGATTGAAATGTTATTAATGTAATAATATATTAATAAACTGCATATTTTTGGATTAGACTTGGCTCACAATCTCATATCTGTTCACATTAATTCAATTCATTCTTCACCTTGAAATCAACATTTGTTTTGCCTTCAAATTATTTTTCAGGGATGTGGGATTAATCTAGTTTGATCTCAAGGAAGACAAAAATGAACCTCCAAGTCTAAATCATTAAATTCACATTTAAATGTTCATAGAGAAAAAATTAGACCACACTTCAAATTCTAAACAGCAATAAAGGATTAGGGCATATTTCAATTCTAAAAGGTAATAAAGGAATTGAATTTGAATGATCATTGTATACGTCATTTTTTATCTTTCTCATTGCCATTAATTAAGTCAACCCATGGTTTTGACTTAGAAGAACTTGCTCACCTATCAATTTGGCCAGCTCCTCAGTGAGTTCTCTACACACCACATTGACTTCTCAAGTTTGTAGGCACAGTTTTTGTTAGACTATCTTTGTGTTTCAGATCAGGTTTTCATGTCAAAATGGTTTTGTGATAATCAAGATCATTTGCAAAGGGCATACCATTGATTTGTAAATTTTTCTATGCCAACTTTAAATTCAGAGATATTCATATCAAATTGAGACAACTAGTTTTTTGATAGGGACAAATTATTTTCGAACAAAATCAAACACCATTTATCTATCATCAATCCCAGAGCTAATTACATCTATCTTCCTATTTCTTTTGAGGGGGAATAATGATAAAATTATTCAGAGAAAATTAATGACATATACACAAAAAGGACTTCTAGATAGTTATAGCCATCAATATAGACAACACGAGGGAAACCCATTGGGGGTTCTTGCAATACCACCCAATAATATATTTGGTATATTTTTTTTAAAGGTGCAATGCACCCATATTATTAGGGGTAAACGCTTTTGATTGGAGCTATGAACTGGGTACAAGAAACTACCAAACCCATGAGCACAATGGCCCAACAAAGGCACAAGGCTTGTGAGCACATTGGCCTAGTGAGGGTTTGAACTTTGGTGGCGGCTACTACAACCAAGCGACTTGACCACCTGGTGCAGGAGCACCTTATGGATTTCATGCCTCCATGAGGTAACTCTTGATTTTTGATTCAATTTTGATGTTTCCACATTGTAATAAGGTCTAATAGACCATTTTGATGTAATTGGAGTCATTTAGAGTCCATAGGGTTAATATTGCAAAGTGATGTAAAAGTTGTCAAAATGTTGTCATAAAAGTTGCAAAAGATGCAAAATTGCAAGGGTAAGGAAGTTGAAGGATTAGTTAGTTAAAGAGTCAGTTGTAGTCGTTTTGTTTGGGGTGGAAAACATTTAAAAATGATTGCAAACCTTGATGAAGAGATTGGAGGGTTGTAAATGAAAGAAATCAATAATGAAACCCATGTTTTATATGTGAAATTCTATGTTTTTCTGGTAATTTCTGTATGGCCCCGTACAAGTTGTTTATGATCTAAAGGTCGTTGAAATTGGTTAAGGCATGAAGTATCATCATTTTGCACTTGGTTTGATTGAATTTTATAAGGATTTGAGATTTTTATGGTGATTTTGCTACAAATGGGTCTATAACCCTATTTTGGGGTTTTGAAATACAAAAAAATGCAATTGTTGCCATTTCCTCCGGTGGATCTATCTGAAACTTGTTGAAATGGAGGTCCTTAGGTAGCTTTCAATGTTAAAGAAGGATTTGGGGTCAGGGAAGGTGTTCAGGAGAAGTTTCAATGCTGCTGATCTAGTCACAATTTTGTGAGTTTTGGCTTGGAAAATGATGGTTTAGAGAGGGAATTTGCATAAAATGTGTGGGAAAAGGCTGGGTGAAGGTTTGTACAGCATAGGTAGACATATTTGAACATGTTGGAGGCACTGGCAAGGTAAAATAGGCTTGGGAATATTGACTTCCATTAAACCCTCCTTGATACAAGCATGGAATTTGCATGAACAAGGGTTTAGAGTTTGGATACATAGATGAGTGTTTCTATTGATAAAATTTGTTGATTTTGGCATTTTGTCACCTGTTAAGAGTGCTTGAATAGAGTTTAAGTGATAGAATTGGACATTTTTTCAGTGAAATTGAAGTGTCTCATTTTCTCAGAATGCGCACCATCGAGAAAATCCAATCTGATTCCAAGCATAACTCGAGCGGAGCAAAAAGGAGTCGTTTAGTACCAGAGTTAGCGATCAAACCTTAGGTCAAGATCCGGAGAGATCGAGGCGAAAAAAATGATGTCGTCAAAGTTGTCAAAGTCAGCATCGCCGGGAAAAGGGCTTCGTCACTTAAGCTTTCCAACACAACTCATTTCGCCAATCAGGCATAAATGGCGCCAAGATGCTCGGCTGATCAAAGTTAGGTTGACTATGAAGTACAATTCGCTGGCGTCATCATTAAAATGCAGTCTGAGGATGATGAAGTGAGACCGAACCCAATTTGACATGGCAGTCCTCGTCGGCACTGTACGGACGAATTATAATCTGACACGTGTCCATCTGTACGTCACAGTCAGCATCCCACGTGGCAGTCTAGTCAGCATGTTCGGCGAGTTGGAGTATGACACGTGGACGGCTGAGTCAGCGGCTTCATCGAATAGGAGTTTGACACGTGGCACCAAGTCATCATATGGTAATCATAGTCGGCGGCTTCGTCAGCGACACGCAGGTAGTCTTGTCAGCGCTCGGGGCGAATAGAATTATGACACGTGTCCCTGGTCATTCGACGGTGAGCAGTTGAACAACAGACCAAAAATGGGTTGCCACGGGCTCGACCCCGTGATCTCTGCCGAAACGGTGGGGGCGTTAGCCGTTGCACCAAGTGTGGCGGTCAATATGTTGTATGACTCTGTTTGTTTTTGTTGATAGTTTTTAAAGATTTGTTTGTTAAAAGAAACCACCGGGCGGTTTGAACCCGCGACTACCCTGTTGCCCAAAATGACTTATCACCGCTGGACCACACGAGCCTTTCTAAATACACTTGGGTGACTGTTGATTTTGTTGAGTTGTTTTTTTGGATTCAGTTTTAAAAAAAAAACGAGTGGATGGGCATCGAACCCGGGACCACTCGGGTAATAAAATACATATCCACCGTTCCACTACCGAAGGATTTGGAATATGAAAAGGGGTCGGTTTTGTTTGTTTGATAGGAGACAACCGAATGCCTTCTATTTTAAAACAAACTCCCTATAATCTTTAAAACAAATTCTTCCAAAAATCAAAAGCCGATGGGAAAACATTATCAAAGGGCTTAAATTTATTTTCTTTGAGATTATCAAAGATTTATTATGTAAAAGGGAGATTTTTGCAGATTCTTATGTATTTTGGAGAGATAAGGTGGATTTGGGAAATATTTTGTAAATCAATTGGTTAAAGACCAATTTGAGCAAATTCTTTGTATAAAAAGGGGTGTGAGGTGAGAGTAGAAATTAAGTTTTTTTTTCAGGTGATGAAGTCCTGATGCTGAGGTGACAGAAGAGGGGTCTTGTTGAAGAATTTTCAAATCATTCTTGCATATCAGAGCATCGTTACGCTGCCGAATTGCTTGAAGAATGATGGTGCTTTTGTAATTGATTCTGGAGTTAATCGGATCGGTCTCTCTATTGGAGTGGACCGGGGAAAATAGTCACTGTGTGCGAACTTCAAGATTCCTCAGTATTTGCACTTCTCTTCTTCTCTCTCTTTCTTTCTCTCCTTTCCTTCCTTTCTGTTATAATCACGTTGTTAATACTTTCATTCTGTTATTTCCTTAAGTTAATTTTGATTTAATTGACTTGAAATAATCATTGTAAAAGCATTGTAAAGTTAAGCATTCCAATTCCATGCTTGTATTCAGCGCTGACCTAGTCACAGTTCTGTGAGTTTTGGCTTGGAAAATGATGGTTTAGAGAGGGAATTTGCATAAAATGTGTGTGAAAAGGTTGGGTGAAGGTTTGTACAACATAGGCAGACATATTTGAACATGTTGGAGGCACTGGCAAGGTAAAATAGGCTTGGGAATATTGACTTCCATTAAACCCTCCTTGATATAAGCATGGAATTGGCATGAACAAGGGTTTAGAGTTTGGATACATAGATGAGTGTTTCTATTGATAAAATTTGTTGATTTTGACATTTTGTCACCTATTAAGAGTGCATGAATAGAGTTTGAGGGTTTGAGTGAAGAATTTCTTGGAGTTGCTTTGTTAATGTGGCCTAATTGGGACTAGTTGCTATAGGACAATCTATTTTGGAGGGTATTGTTACAAAATAACCCTATCTAAAATTTTGTATGTTAAAAGAGGCCCAAATGGGTCCTTGAATCTTTTCTCTATTTTGGGAGATTCACTAAGTTTTAAAAATTATGCCCGCTTTTGTCCTTGGGGAATGCTACTAGACAATAAGCTTATTGTGAGTGAATGTTTGGAAAATGAAAGAACATAATTGTTGAAGACTTTATTTGGCTTGAACCTATTAATTTGATGTTGTTCAAAAGGTTTAAAAGGTTTGGTAATAGTTTTGTACCCCGTTTGTAGTTTTGGATGTTTAGTAGTTTTGAGATCAAGTGCTTTGTGAAGAGTATGATGAGTTAAAAGTGGATGAATAAGAAATAATTATTTGAGTTTAGTCAACTTGTGATTATTTGAAAGTTTTGGAACCCTTTCCTCTGCATCAATTGGTATCAAATCTCATAAGGTCTAGGCAAGAGAGTTTGGTGTTTGTGTTTGTGTAGGTTGAAGAGAGAACCTAGTTGCCAAAAGACTAGGTTGAGGAAAAGAGAAGAGACCTAGGTGAGACAAAGACAAGAGGAAGCAAGGTTAAAGGGACTTTCTTGAAGAGAATATGGATTTGTTTAGAAGGTACCTCTAGGCTAAGGGTTCACAAAAGAAAAAAGAAAAAAAGAAGAAAAAGAGATGAAGAGGAAAGAGGAAAAGATGAGGAAAATAGAGGTTGAGAAAGAGATAAGAGAAATAAGGCAAGCTATGGAAGAGATGAGAAGAAGGATGGAAGATGAGATGGAGCAATTGTTGAAAAGAGCACTTAGTTGGCACTTGAAAATGAAGAACATTGTATGACCTATTCAAAGGCTAATGCAAAAGAGAAGACAAATGAAAGAACTAGAACCATATGTGAAGACAAAAGAACCTTTGATGGAAAAAGGTAATGAAAAAGCAAAGGAAGATGAAGAAGAAGATATGCACATTAAAACCATTCCTAAACAAGAGGATAACATGACATCAGAGTGGAAGGATGAATTCCTTATGAAGACTCAAGATGTGGTGAAGATGCATGATGGTATTGTGATTGGGACAATGCTTTATCTATTGGTTTCAAAAGAGGATAGTGGGAAGTTATACTCTACCATTTCAGAGGTTTGTAGACTTGATCAAATAGAGGTAATTGGAGCAGAGAACCTGAAAAAAGACATGAAGACCAAAGATGAAGAAATCATTGCTACATTGCAAAGGAAAAATGCTAAGGAAAACAACTATCACTTGTTGGGATAGAAATTTTGAGGAGGAACAAACCAAATTTCAAAATGAAAGGAGGACAAGGTGTTGAGGTAGATATTGGGGTACATCAAAGCATGAAGGATCAGATTCTAGGTGACAAGACAATTAGAAGGCTAGTTTGCTTTGACAAGTTGAAACCAAAAGTCAAAATGAAGACCAATTGGAGTTGTTTCAAAGAGGACAAGAGGAAGAGCATAGAGGAAATCAAGGAGGAGCATACAGAGGATGAAGACCTATTACTACCCTCAATCCATGAGGAGGGCTTGGATTTTCTTTTGGCTGGGAGTTTGGTGAAGGAGCACACTATGGATTTCATGCCTCCATGAGGCAACTCTTGATTTTTGATTCAATTTTGATGTTTCTACATTGTAATAAGGTCTAATAGACCATTTTGATGTAATTTGAGTAATTTAGAGTCCATAGGGTTAATATTGCAAAGTGATGTAAAAGTTGTCAAAATGTTGCCATAAAAGTTGCAAAAGATGCAAAATTGCAAGGGTAAGGAAGCTGAAGGGTTAGTTAAAAAGTTAGTTGTAGTCATTTTGTTTGAGGTGGAAAAAATCTAAAAATGATGGAAAACCTTGAGGAAGAGGTTGGAGGGTTGTAAATGAACGAAATCAATAATGAAATCCCTATTTTATATGTGAAATTATGTGTTTTTATTGGTAATTCTATGTTTCAGACCACTGTACGACCCCGTACAAGTGGTTTATGATCTAAAGTTCATTGAAATTGATAAAGGAATGAAGTATCATCATTTTTCACTTGGTTTGATTGATTTTTATAAGGATTTGAGATTTTTATGGTGATTTTGCTGCTAATGGGTTTGTAACCCTATTTTGGGGTTTTGAAACACAAAAAAATGCATTTGTTGCAATTTCCTCTGGTGGGTATGTCTGAAACTTGTTAAAATGGAGGTCCTTAGGTAGCTTTCAATGTTAAAGAAGTATTTGGGGTTAGGGAAGGTGTTTAGGAGAAGTTTCAATGCTGCCCTAGTCACAAATCTATGAGTTTTGGCTTGGAAAATGATGGTTTAGAGAGGGAATTGCATAAAATGTGTGGGAAAAGGCTAGGTGAAGGTTTTTAGAACATAGGAAGAAATATTTGAACATGTTGGAGGCATTGGCAGGGTAAAATAGGCTTGGGAATATTGACTTCCATTAAACCCTCCTTGATACAAGCATGTAATTGACATGAACAAGGGTTTAGAGTTTGGATACATAAATGAGTGTTACTACTGATGAAATTTGTTTATTTTGGAATTTTTTAACCTACTAAGAGTTCTTGAATAGAGTTTGAGGGTCTAAGTGAATAATTTCTTGCAGTTGCTTTGTTAATGTGGCCTAATTGGGCTTAGTTGCTATAGGACAATCTATTTTGGAGGGTATTGTTATGAAACAACCCTAATTGAAATTTTGGTATGTTAAAAGAGGCTCAAATGGGTCCTTGAATTTGTGATCTATTTTGGGAGATTCACTAAATTTTGAAAATTATGCCCGCTTTTGTCCTTGGGGAATGCTACTAGCCAATAAGCTTATTGTGAGTGAATGTTTGGAAAATGAAAGAACAAAATTGTTGAAGAATTTATTTGGATTGAACCTATTAATTTGATGTTGTTCAAAAAGTTTTTAAGGTTTGGTAAGATTTTTGTACCCTATTTGTAGTCTTGGGTGTTTAGTAGTTTGGAGATCAAGTGTTTTGTGAGGAGTATGATGAGTTAAAAGTGGATGGATAAGAAAGAATTGTTTGAGTTTAGTGATTTTTTGAAAGTTTTGGAACCCCTACCTCTGCATCACCATTGAACCATACCCTTATTGGCTACATTTGGTAAAATTTAAACTCCTACCAAGATTACAATTTCCTCTAACCAACAACCCAAATTTATTCCATTTGATTATTCCTATTATACATCATGTCAAAGGACCATTTAACTACACTTGCCCACCTTATTCCATTCCTTGGGAATGTGAACAAAGTATATTGTTTCAAAGTTTGTGGCTAGACATAGAATTTGCTTAGTCACTAGAGTCAATCTCCAAGAAGATTCTTGGAGATTTATTTTATTCAACAAAGAACCCAAGATCATAGAATCCATTTCATTTATTACCTTCCTCTAGTCTAGTTCATAGGATCTCTCCAAATCCTAAAGAATGGCCCAAGTTTCCATCTGATTATCTAAATGCAATTCCATATAAGTAGAGAAAAAAACTACACCAGTCCATTACTATCTTGACCAAATCTACTACTTCTTGCAACACCTGGATTACCTTAACACAAAAATCAAAATTAATTTTTAAAAAACCACTAGGAGGAGACCACTTACCAAACCTATTAACCTTCCCTAGAGGCAATATTCTATGGCCAAGCCGAACCTATGAGGCATTGAAAGGGGAAAACTCCAAGAGTTTTGCATTCACACATCTGAAGAAGAAAGAGGATCATCATTGTTGAACTTAGCCTCAATAGTCTCCTTGAGCATACTCCTAATCTTATGCCAAATATGCATGACTATGCATTGACATCCTTAGAAGATACAACAATTTCACTCCAACCAAATCTACTAGAGGATAAAAGGACTAGTATCCCAAGTAGCAATAAGGAAATAAAAGCTTGGGGTCAACCCATATTATCCAAAAACTCAAACAAGGAGGTAGCATGGATATTAGATTAGTTCCAAATGTTCCACCATAAGCCCTACATCATAGAGAAAATACACTAAAAGAAGAGGCGATTAGTATGATTAGGCTATGTGTAGACTTTAGAGACCTGAATAAGGCCTCAATCAAAGACCATTATCCACTGCCATCTATGGAGTAGATTTTGCAAGTTGTTGCAAGTTCTAAAAGGTTCTCTTTGTTCGATGGTTATTTTGGGCACAACTAGGTGTCAGTCAAGGAAGAGGACCAATATAAGACAACTTTCACCACCAAGTGGGGAACAATGGCATACAAGAAAATACCATTTGGGATTTCCAATGTTGGGGCAACCTTTCAAAGGGAAATGGATATAGATTTCTAGGGCCTCGTGTATAAGATCTTTCTTGTATATTTGGATGATATTGTTTTCTCCATGGATGCAAAGGAACATTCACTCACCTAAGGAATATTTTTGATAGGTGTAGAGAGTTTGGGATATCACTTAATCCCCAAAAGTGCATTTTCATAGTGCATGAAGGTAGGTTACTAGGTCATGTGGTGTCAAAACATGGAGTGACCATTGATCTAGAAAGGGTGAACTGTTTGAAGCTGCCTCCTGCCTATACATAAAAAGGGTTTGTAAAGTTTCCTTGGAAGGATAAATTTTGTTAGGAGGTTTATACCTAATATTACTGATTTGTTAAAACCAGTAACAACTATGTTGAAGAAAAATGTGAGTTTCATCTGGTCAAAGGAAGGAAAAGAAAGATTTGAGGGTATCAAAGAAGCCATAGCCACAACACCTACATTAGTAAATCCTAACTTTTCTAAGGATTTCATTCTTTATGATTATGGGAACATGGATACCTTCTCAGCTATGATAGTGCAAAAAAATGAGGAAAACTTGGAGCACCCAATAGCTTTCTTCAGTTACGGCCGATAAGGTTATGAGCAAAGGTATACTTTTGTGGAAAAACATGTCCTTGCTATTATTATAAGTCTAAAGAAATTTAGGCATTTGATTTCAAACAACAAAGTTCACCTAATGGTTACTCATCATAGTGTTAAAGAGTTTCTTTTGATTAAGGATTTGAATGAGAAAATCATGGTTGGATTACCAAGATTATGGAGTATGATGTGGAAATCGAGGTCACAAAGATGGTAAGAGGTAAAAATTTGTGTGAACAGTTGTCTAGTGACATGGGAAATGATGAGGAGGTTGCAGAGGTCATCCTAGCCATCTAAGAGAAACCCTAAGCACTTGCACAAATTTCTCCCCAAAGTTGGATACATGATATGGTCCATTTTCTCCAAAGAGGTGAGTTCCCACAAGGGATAGACAGGGCTAATAGAAGGTATTTTAGGCTGCAATCCATCCCATATGTCCTCCTAAATGGAATACTGTTCAAGAAGGATGTTAATGGTGTTTTCCTCAAATGTATTGATATTGATCAAGTTAACAAAGTGCTTGAAGAGTTCCATGATGCATTAATTGGTGGAAATTTTCACCCAAAATAATAGCTCTAAAGATAATGAGTGTAGGATACTATTGGCCTATTTTATTCAGGGACACACATAAATGTGTAAAGAAGTGTAAGAAATGTTCCCTTTTCTTAGGAAAGGAAAGATTAAAAACTCTTCCTTTACAACCTATCCAAGTTGAACAACCCTTCATGAAATGGGGTATTGATTTTATTGGAGCCATCAATCCACCTTCTAGTGCAAGTCATAAATGGGTCCTCATTGCCATTGACTATTTCACCAGGTGGACTGAAGCTGTAGCATTGAAGAAGGCTAATGAGACTATTGTCCTAAGCTTTTATGAAGAGTTGGTGATAAGGGTCAAAGTGCCTGATTCTATTATTTTTGATAATGCTTTGGCTTTTGTGGGCACAAAATTAAGTGAATGGGCTATCAAGGATGGTATCTATCTGAGTACCTCATCAAACTATTACCCTCAGGGGAATGGTTTGGCTAAGTCAACAAACAAGAGCCTAATAAGGATTTCCAAGAGGAACATGGAAGATAATTAGAGGACTTGGTATACCAAGCTAAAGTTCCCTATGGATCAATAGAATCACCCCCAAGAGATCTATTGGAAACTCCCCATACATGGTAGTGTATGGAAAGGAAGCAAGGTTACCCTTATTAGTTGAGCTACTGGCTCTTGAGTTGGCTAATTTTGGTTGGAAATGCTAGGGGGGAGGACTCAATGATGGTCAGGTATGCTCATCTGATGGTGTTGAAATAAATTAGAGATAAAGCAATGAAGACAATGGAAGAGCATCAAAATCAAGTAAAGAGATCTTTTGGAAAAAAGGCAACCCCTAGGGTCTTCAAGGAAGGGGATGTAGTCCTCAAATGGGATAAACTTAAGAGCAGGCCTAGAAGGCACACACAGTTTGATGCCATGTAGAGTGGACCTTACATCATCTCTAAGTGCAAACAACATAATGCTTTCCAGTTGTCTAAAACGGTTGGAGAAGAAATACCAATCCCAATTAATAGGATTCACCTCAAACTTTGTTTTTGAGGTATTACAATCTTTTGTACATACTAGTTTAGGTTACTGCTTGCCAAGAAGTGCTTTTGCACACCCTACATTCTCCTTAATGGAATGCATGCTTCTAGTTTCCTACATTCCTCCAAATGCAGTTTGCACATGTTCTATTTTTCCCTAGGATGAGCTCAATTATTAAGATATTTTCCCATGACTCTATGCCCAATGGATTGATAAGGCCCCTGTATTACGTGATTAGCAAGCAATCATCCTACAAAGTCACCAAAAATGTTTCCATTGCATGCCATCTTAATGACCCATCATTGAAAACCAATTTGAGATATCTCACATGGGTCACCTTGCAAAAATATCCCTTGAAAAGTCATAAATTTAGCTAAGTCTATCCACTTCAGGTTTTCGGGTTGTTGCTTCCCTCCTTCCTAGTATGCTTCCTTCATCGCCCCCAATTTCCTTCTTGTTTCCCCTTCATTCCACCTCTTTCCTAGAAATTTTGAGTTTTTCCCATTAGTCTTAACCCTTACCCTCTACCTCCTTCTTTCCTTCTTTTTTTCTTCCCCTTGATCCCTTCAAAATTGATTGTGCCGATTTTTGGGGGTTTGGGCTTTAGCCTTTCCTCTTACCTCTTGCCCTGGTTATGGTAAGAGGTAATTCTCCCTTCCACCCCCCGAACCCCCATGGTCTCTTTGAAAGATGACTAAGTGTTAGCCTTTCGAGCATCAGGGATCAAACATCATGGATTGGGAATCCCCTCTACCCTCTTCCTCATTTTATTTACGCTCAGTAAGGAATCCTCCCAATGCCTAATGCCTGATGCCTGATATTCTTTCTTCTGCCTTCTTCTCCTTGCCTTCCTTCCTTCTAAGGTTTTTAGGCTTCCAACCTCAATTTTTGGTACAAAATCAACTATCCTTTTCTTTGGGATTTTGAGTTTCGTGTTGCAACCTTATCTCTTACATGCATTTTGTGGGAGGTAAGCCCTCCTCCTAACCCCTAGTCTCAAATAGCCTGCTTTTGGGTGTTGGGGTTCACTCTTTCCCTTTACCATTTTTCTGCTATCAGTAGGAGGTATGTCCAAACTTCAATCCTCGAGCCTCTGACCTTGAATTTCTTTCGATCTTCGCCATTTATAGATCCCCATTTCACTTTGCATTTTCCTCTCGGTAAGCTACAAGAGACATGCCCAATCTTTGAATCCCAATGCCAGTGCCAGTGCAGTGTATAAGTATAATGTATGATGAAATTTTGATGCTCGACAGAGAGAAACTTTCAAACTTCATGGTTTTGTTCTTCCTTCTTCCAATATTTGGTATGTAGTAGAAGGTAGACCCAAGCCCGACCCCCAAAAGGTTCCAGTTCTCATGGTTCTTTGCTCTGGCCTTCTTTTCTTCAACAAGTGGTAAGTGATACTTTCAAATCCTGAGTTTTGAGCTCCAACATCAACATAGCAATTAGTTCAGGGTACCTTTAACATAGGCAATTTTGTGGGGGTCTAAGCCACTTAATTCACAATCTTGGATAGGGTTTCCTTTGAAGCCCGATGCCTTGACCTTTCCTATTTTGGCATTTTTTTTCATAGTGGCACCATTAATGTCCAAGCAACCTTCTCACCTACCCGTTCAACTTTTGGGGCTCGAGGAAAACATTTATTGCACATGTTGATGGCTATTGCTAATTTCATGGGAACCCATGCCCATTTATTGTTGATTATTTTCCTTCCTTTCTTGCTCCATGTCCAAATCACTAGATTCATGAGGGAAATTTGGACAAAATTTATTGCAAAGGTATGTCATGTAAGTCTTGGTGCATTCGAGCTCGTACTTCAACGTGACCTTCATGATCTAATTTCCTCAACCCTAATTTGGATGATTTTTTTCTATTTTCTAACCCTTGTAAGGGTTAGGGTTCAACTAGAGTCAACTAAGTTATGTTTGAACTACAAATGAAACACTTGTACATTTTCAAGGGGTTCTTCCTCTTGGTTTTTCCCTAGATTTTCTCTTGCAAATTTATGCTCTCTACATCCTTGTAACTGTAAAATTAGCTCCCATGCCTTTGTATCAACATTTCTTTGCCTCTTCTTTATGCTTGTATTTTTTTATTGTTTGATACCTTTGTACATGAATTTCTCTTTACCATTTTCTGTAGGTTACATTGTTGTGCTAGTTGGTTGTGAAAGTGATAATTGTGGGTACCCTCACTTGTTTTGATCTTTTAGACTCTTAGCCTTCATGCTCCCCCCCGCAAATCTAATAAAGCATAGAATTGTGTGAGCCCCCTTAGGTGATTGTATCGATATATTGTGTAAAAAAGTAGGAAGAATCACTTCAAAACTTGGTGTATCATTATTTTCCCTTATTTATAGTACTTCTACTTCTCCCTTTTTCCTCCTACAATTCATAGTTTAGGGATTTTCTAGCGCTGGGTTGGACCAACCATTATTGCACCTAGTTTTGAAAGGAATCCAACCTTCTTTAGTGATCTAACCTCATTCGTAGGGTCCCACATCTTGCGGTTAGTTCCATTGTTTCGTCGGAATGTTGAACCCATTTTTCAACTAGGTGCAATTCCGAGTGACAATAGTTACATAGAAAATTAGTTGCTTTGATCTCTCATTTATTATTGGAATTTTGGTTTTAGGCAATTTCTAAGAGCTATGGTGTTCATTATCAATTCAAACAATGATATCAATGTGTTACTTTTTGGGTATGTGTAGACACCTAAATTTATCCATACCTAACCACATTTGACTTTACCCTATCCTAACCATTAATTAAATAAATAATAATCAATTAGTTAATTAATTAATTAACCATTTACCTTTATTCCTCACCCTTAACTAAATATTTTTATATTTATTTAATTAATTTTAACCTTATCTCTCAAATCCTCTAACTAAATAAATAAATTAATACCTACCTAATTAATTGATTAGGCTAATTAATCTTCACTAATATTTCCTCCAATATTTAATTCCACAATATCCCCCAATTGACCAAATTTTAATCCTATCCATTAATCCATTTATAGGGAATACAATCTAATCCATTCATCATCTAAAAAGTTTCCCTACCCCCTCATGCTCCCACATGTATGAGCATGCCTACTCACCCTACTCCTTTCTCAAAAATGTGTAGCCACTTAACCTCTTACACATGTTATCTTGCTTACGCATGTGTGAGCATGCCTAGCTCTTACACCTCATTAATCCTTTTGTCTTCTTTTGATTCCTGTCACATGGCTAATCCTTGAATCCTTTCTCTCATCTTCCTCAAATCATAGCCCTCCATCAACTTTGCATCTTGACCCTACATTTTCTCCATATAAAATATATAAACTAGAGGCATCTCATCCCATTTTTATATCCACCTTCATCATATCCATATCCTGTAATTTTCTTTATATATCATCATAATCCCAATATCATGCCACTACTTTACTAAGGAACTACATTCTACCATCTATCACACATCATGAAGAGTACATCAAGTGGACCATTAGAGGTGCAAAATGAAACAAGGTGAAATGTTTCATTATTCACTTTAGAAAATTTATGTTTATGACCTTTTTTTCTCTCCTCTCTTTAGTATGTTGTGATTCCATAACCCACTATATAATCATTGGTCAAGGAAGTTAATGATCCATAATTCTCTAAAAATGAAAACATATTTCACTAGTAGTTTTTATGCATTTCATGATTCATTAAATCATCCAAGGAAAACATCTTAAGAAAACCTTAAGAGTTATTATCCTAGAGAATCATTTTTTACATTCCTATTGTTGAATGAACAATAAAATTGAGAGGGGGGGGTGACTCAATTGTAGCAAATTAAAACATCAAAACCATCAATAGTACTTAGATCCACATGCATTCATTAAATCCTTATTTTGTTAAAGTGATAAACCATGAAATGCAAGTAACATAAATTGAAATAACAACACCATACACAAGAGAACACTTGATTTACATGGAAAACCAAATGAGGGAAAAAACATGATGAGGATTACCTCACAATATAAGTAATTGCAAAACCAATACAAGGGCTCACTGCTAGAATATGACACATTGTCCAAAAAGGGCTCACAGCTAGGGCTCATTGCCACATAAATAAATAAAAGAAGATAGAAGAGAAATGTTACATAGAGAACAACATCTCAATGCAATAAGGAATCCACCACAAACACTCTTAACACTTTTCCAGTATTGCATGAAATATTTTAGACACCTTCAACTCATTGCCTTCAAGAATTCAGTACTTGAAATTTGCACTGCTTTGCTCAAATTCACATCACACACATCACTTGCATCTATCTTGCTTCTCTCTTACATCTCACAACAAAATTACTCTTATTTATATCAACCTCAACCTTGAAAACCTTCTCCAAGGTTGGAAACTAGTCGTTACACTTACAAATTCAAATTAGGTCGACACCTAAACATTCCCACAGTGGATAGGAATGAAGGAGAACTACAAAAATCCTTAATCATGACCCAAATAGATCCTAAAACATATCAACATGCTTTCATAAACTCACATGTAGTGTTAACAAAAGGTCGACCAACACTCATGCTAAACACCATAAAAAATTAAGTACATGCTTCCTTAAATCAATCTGAAACTTCAAAACAACAAAATTCACTTGAACACAATCTAGAATAATCTTCAAACCACCTGAGATCCATCAAAAAATTCATCCAAAATTGCATCATACAAATACTTCAACTCAAAAAAATTGGTAAATGTTATTTACAAACTAACACATGAAATAAACACGTTACTATATCAAATCAAGTAAAACCTTGAATTTTGAAAGATACTAACATTATAAGAAACTTCTTTAATCTATACAAACTGAAGCCAAACTATGGAGAAATGTGGATCAAATACATTTATCCCAGGCCACATAAAACATCACTGGAAAATTGGTTCACACACTGGTGGAAATATCTCACTTTGTACAATGATCCAAAAAACCCAAATTCTAAATATAGCAACCTCTAACAACCTTGAACAACATATCAGATCCACACAGGCATAGCATCAACACAGAAGAAACAAAAAGTGCAATACATGAGCACATTTTGAACACTTGCACAACATTGTTTTCTCTGTTTATCAAATTTTCTCAAAAGCACTTGGAAACCAAGTACCAGATACATCATCTTAGCTCATTACTTCATTCCAACTCATCTTCAGACACTGCAACATAAATATATCTCCATGTACTCACAACCCTTTATCAATATCTAAACTACACATGCACAACATGTTTTCCTCTTTTTTTTACAATTTTCTCAATATCCTCAACATGTAACAAACTTCCTCAACACAGTTGATATCAATGACAATACCATATAGTAGACTTATACTTTACACTTTTTCACATGCTTCTCTCTCCCCCTTTGACATCAATGGCAAAGGATAAATTCTTTTACATTGTTTTTCCCCTTTGACACTAAACCAAGATTCCTGATATGAATAATCCCCCTTAGGAGTACACCCAAATAAATCAAAAAATCAATGACAACACATGACACTACCTACTCCTCATAAGAGGTAGCCACCAACATTAGTCCAGAAAAGAGATAGATACATAGATCCACTAGACTAATACATATCTATATGCATCTAGTTAAAAGGAGGGGCAATAACCCCCAACTTCTCTCAGAGATACTCAAAAGTATCTTTAGGAAGAACCTTAGTAAAATGATAGAAATATGATCCTTTGTAGGTACATACTCAAGGTTCACCTCATTCTCCATAACCTTCTCTCTCAGAAAGTGATACCTAATTGATATATGTTTTTTCCTTGAATGCATCACTAAATTCTTTGAAATGTTAATTACACTTGTATTATCACAAAAGATAGAGATAGGCTCATTATATACTACTTTTATATCTTTCAATGTCTATTTCATCCACAAAACTTGTGTATAACAAAATGTTGCTGCAATATACTCAACATATGCAATGGATAAGGAAACTGAATCTTGTTTCTTACTTAACCATGACACCAATCTACATCCAAGAAAGAATGCACCACCACTTGTACTTTTCCCGTCATCAACGCAACCAACCCAATCTACATCTGTATAAGCACTTAATGTGAAATCAATATCCTTAGGATACCACAAGCCATAATCGAAAGTGCCTTTTAAATATCTGAATATCCTCTTCACAACTGCAACATGCTGCAAGAATGGAAAGAATGAAGGTGTTGTCATTGATGTCAACTGGTCAATTGGTTATCAACTAGTTTCTATTGTCATTAATTTCATGGTTGTAGGTTATTGGCTCTATATCTTGAGGATATTGAGAAAATTGTATTGAAGAAAGATTGCAGGTGTTCAGTGGTTGCTCTGGGTTTCACTCCAAGATTTTCTCCTATATTTGTGTGGTTCAGATATGTTGATAATGATTGTTGGAAGTTACTAGATCCATATTTTTGGCTGCTGATTCATTGTACAATGCGAGTTATGTTCACCAGTTGTGAATTTTGGTTTTCTATGTTTCTGGCTGAGGCCTGGGAGAAATGTTGTTGGTCCGGATTTCTCTTTGCTAAAGTCTTATGACTTGCGGTTCTAGAGTTGAGTTTTTATGATTGTATTGAAGATAATTTTGGTATTTGGAAGGTTTGTGCTTAATTATTCTATGTGTTTTACACTGGTTTGGCCGACCTTGTGTTAAACACTATCTTCAAAGTTAATGAAGCGTGTTGGATCTATTTGGGTCCTTATCAAGTGTGTGGTTGGGTCGCCCTCATTCTAACTCCACCCTATGATGTTTTGGCGTTGACCTAATTTGAATTTAATGTTGGATGGTTGACTTTGGATATGCTTCAAAGTTGAAGATGATATAAATCTAGGATGAGTTAGTGGTGAAAAACAACAAAAAGAGAGATAAGTGTAAAGATATAGAGAAAAATAGATGTAATATTGATGTGAATCATAGAGTGTGTGTGATGTGAGTGTGGCAGATTCGTGCGAATCCTAAATGTTGAGTTTTTGGATGTAGTGAGCAGAAGGTGTACTCTTATCATTCATGCATGTTTGCGAGTGGTTGAGAAAATTGTGGTGGATTTATCTACTACATTGAGATTGTATTCTCTCTAACATATCTCTTCTATCTTCTTTGTATCTCTGTGGTAGTGAGCCCTCTAGGTTGTTAGCCCTATTTGATAGTGAGTCCTTGTTTTGGCAGTGAGCCTTGTTTCTTAGGAAATGAGCCTTTTATAATCAGTTTTGATACTCTCCATAGTGTGAGTTAATCCTCACTGTAGTTTTTACCTTATTGGGTTTTCCACGTAAATATGGTGTTATTGTATATATGTGATAGTTTTCAGTTTTTGCACTTGCACTTAATGTTTAATTAGTTAATTAGTGTTAAGGATTAGTTCCAGTGAATGATTTAAAGGTTTAATTTTGTGACAATTGATTCACCCTCCTCTTAGTTGTCCTATTCAACAATTGGTATCAGATCCTGGTTCCTTGGAGAAGAGCTTAACCGCTTAAGGAAGGTTTGGGATGACTGGAAAAGCTACTTCTGAATATCCAAGGTTCAATGGAACTAATTTTGATATCTAGAAAATATTGATGGAAGATTATCTGGAGTATTGTGGATATGATGTGGAGAAATCTTACAAGAATCCTTACACTCCTAGTAAGGGTTCGAGTACGATTGATGAGATCAAAGCACATGAAGCGAACAACAAGGTGAAGTACATTTTGAAGAACAGTCTTGTACATTTCAAGTTGATTAAGGTTAAAAATCTAAAGACTACTAAGGAGGTCTGGGATGCTTTGGAAAGGGCACATGAAGGTGATGAAAGGGTCAAAGAGGAAAAATTATAGAATTTGGAAACACGGTCTTGAGCTTCTACATATGTTTGAAGATGAGAATGTTAAAGTTATGTATAGAGATTGGATGAGATAGTAGCTGGAATGTGAGGACTTGGTTCTACTGTAGATGAAACCAAGATTGTAAAGAAGATTCTTAGAAATCTCCCTAATGCTTATAGTGAAAAGGTGTGTGCTATTGAACATAGTATAGATTATAAGACCTACACTAAAGATCTGTTGTTGGGATCTCCAACATATTATGAGATGAGAAAGCCAAATCTGAGGAATGGATGCAAATTAGAGACTACTTTTAAGGCTACAAAAGCTAAAGATATGGATGAAGAAAATATTGATGAAATAGAAGCTAACTTTGTGAGAAGGATGAGGAAAGACTCCAACAAGTATGAAGGTAAGTTACCCTTTAAATGCTTTAGTTGTGGAGAAATAGGTCATTATACTGCAAAATGTCTGAAAAGAGCTAAGAGGAATAAACAAAGATATGAGAAAGAAAAGAAAGGAAAGACGATCAACATAGCATATTATGTGAATGAGAATGCTAGTATATCTAATGAGGATTTTGATTATGAAGATCTTGATGAAAATGAATGCTTGTTCTTGGCTATAAAGGATGAACCTACTTCTGCTAATTCTAAAAAATAGGTGAAGCAAAGCCCTCTGGAGAAGGAGAAAAATGAAGGTACTATTATCTCTGCCCTACATTATAAATAGGAAAAGAACTATTAGTTGTTGATTGTTGTTCACATCACATGACTGGTGATAAGAGTAAGTTTGTTAAACTTGAAAAATATGATGAAGGCTTGGTTATGTTTGGAGATGATACTAGTGCTAAAATTTGTGGGATGGGTTCAGTAGGTTTTGATGGCAAGCATAATACTGATGATGTCAACTATGTTAAGGGTTTAAGACATAATATTTTGAGTGTTGGACGATGTGTAGTAAAGGATATAATCTGTGTTTGAGGATGAAATATGTAAAGATCTAAAAGGATCCAAAATAGTGATTGTTACATCTGAAGGAAATATCTATCAAATTAAGGGTGTTGATGGAAGATGCTTTATGACTTAGATTAGTGACAGTTGGTTATGGCATTAGAGAATGTGTCACATGAATTTTGATAACTTGGCAAGGATTAGTGCAATTCAGGCCATGAGAGATTTACCAAGGATTACAAAGCTTTTTAATGCTATTTGCAAGAATTGTCAATTTGGAAAGCAAGCTCGAAACCATTAGAGATCAAGGGAACAATCTACTACTAGACTACTGGATTTAATTCATATAGATCTCTATGGTCCTACAAGAGTGAGAAGTCTACAAGGTGAAAGGTACTTTATTCTTTTGATTGATGATTATTCTAGATATAGATGGGTTACATTTTTTGAAGAGAAATCAAATACATTAGATAAATTCAAGAAATTCAAAGCTATGGTTGAAAATGAAGTGAACTTGAGGATGCAATGCTTAAGTTCTGACAAAGGTGGAGAATTCACCTCCCATGAGTTTAATATGTTTTGTGAGGTACATGGAATAAAGAGATAGTTATCTCCTTTGAGAACTCCTCAACAAAATGGAGTTGTTGAAAGAAAGAACATAATAGTTCAAGAGGCTGCTAGATCAATGATTAATGAGGTTGGTTTATTGAAATTTTATTGGAGAGAAACTATTCATACTGTTGTTTATGTATTCAATCAAGTTCAAGCAAGAGAAAACAGTACAAAGACCCCCTATGAGCTATGGCATGGAAGAATTCCCTCTATTAAGTATTTCAAGGTATTTGAAAGTAAATGTTATATCAAAATAAATGAAGAAACCTTAGGAAAGTTTGATGCAAGAAGTGATGAAGGCATTTTTCTTGGATATTCTACTAAAAGAAAAGCATACAGATGTTTCAATAAAATACTAAGAAAGATTGTAGAAAGTGTAAATGTCAAGGTTGATGAAATAATGAAGAATTCAATTGAGATTGATGGATAAGTATCTGATGAACATGATTGTGTAAGAATTGAATAAATTGTGGAAGAATAGGAAAAGGATGAGCAAGAGAAGAGAAATGAACAATATGAAAGAGAAGAAGAAGCTCCAATGGTGTCCCCTAAGACACCTAGATACGTACAGAAGAATCATTCAGAAAGTTAGATCATTGGAGATAAGACAAGAGGAGTATTGACAAGAAGCAGAGCTGCTACTAAAGTAAATCCATGTTTATTTTTTGAGATTGAACCGAAGACTTTAAGTGAAGCATGTAAAGATGAACATTGGATGGAAACTATGAAAGAATAACTTATGCAGGTTGAGAAGAATCAAACTCAGGAATTGGTCCCAAGACTGGTAGATAAAAACATTATTGGATCAAAGTGGGTATTCTAAAATAAGTTGAATGAGAATGGGGAAGTGGTTAGAAACAAAGCAAGGCTTGTGTGTAAAGGTTACTCACATGTAGAAGGAATATATTTTTAGGATAATTTTTCTCTGGTGGCAAGAATGGAAGCTATATGGATGTTCTTAGCATTTTCTACTCATAAAGACTTCAAGGTCTATCAGATGGATGCCAAGTCTACATTTTTGAATGGTGAGCTAGAAGAAGAGGTGTACATGGAACAACCGTGTTACCCAAAATTCCAAATTTGAGTTATGAAAATTTTAGTCTTTCCCTCTTAAGTCTACCGAGTCTTCATTTTACTTGTTTTGGGTTTCATTTTGTCCTTGCTCCTTTTAAGATTAGTTATTAGATACTATGGGTTTCTTAAATTTCCTAACCTTGTGGGTTTCTTAAATTTCCTAACCCTGTCACGAGTTTCTTAAATTTCTTGACCATGTCGTAGAGTTCTTAAGTTTCATAACTTCTCGATTCCCCAACTTGGCATTCTTTTCATTGAGTTTCAAACTCTGTCTGATTGTCTTATGGTTGGTAAGTTAGAAGTTTTCAAAACTTCACAACCCTTGACTTATGGTTCTAAAGTTCTAATTTTCTATGATTTGGTGACATTGCAACAAATTTCTTGATTTTCAAGGCATCGTCTCCTCATTTAATGATGTGTACGACATGGCTTAAATTTTTATTTTCATAATTTTTGAAAAGAAAGAAAAATATGACAACATGAATGAAACATTAGTGGAGGCAGATAAAGTGCTAACTAAGTGGAGAACTAGGGTATAGATCACCACTACACTTGGAAGCAAAAGTATCACTACCATTGTCACCATATATCAAGAATACAAGGCTGTGATGAAGATGTGGGAGGCTGTGTTGGGGGAGAAAGATGTCGAAGTTGTCAAAAACTAAGAGGTGAAAGATGGGACCATTACATAATTATTTTTCTTGTTTATGTTATTTTATAAATTTGGCTCTTTAATAGTTTCAAAATACTTTTATTTCCTATTATTTTTAAAAATGGTTGTCTTCAAGAAACCATTTCAAGACAGTTTCAATATGTTATCTATTTATATGGATTTGGAGATAGGATGTAGGATCTTTTTGGGTGAACTTTGATTTTCTCATTAAGACCAAAAACTCTGTTACACTTTTTAGTTATTTCAATAAAGAAAATACATATGGTGAAGTTTAGGCATGCATAAATTTTGTGTTATGGTGTTTGAAAGTTATTCTGCTTATGTTGAATATATTTCTAGTGGTTATCTTTGTCTATATTGAGATAATGGATGTTAAGTTTGCTTCCTCACTGTGAAATGCTTATCTTCAAGTAAAAATATTATGGTGATGGATATGTGGTGATCATGGAAACAATTTATTTAGTACAGGAAATTTCTTTAAGTCTTTGAACTTTCATGATTAGTTATTTAGAAATGTGTGTATTCCTTTCAAAGCTTTCTAGTTAAAACACTGCCTTTTCTTTGCTTTCTGGTTAAAAGCAACATAAGTTAAAAAATATATATTCATTGCAAATCTTTAGAAGGTAGTTTCCACCTTGTAAAATAAGTAGAGAATCAGTGTAAAATACCATTATAGCCAATTCAACTATTGATGCATTTGTCACCTCTGTGGGCATGAGAATATAGAGTTAGGTGACAAATTTGTAAACCAACAAACTGAAAGGATTTTAGTTGTTAGATCAACCAAATATGGTGTGTACATTAAAGAAAGCCTTATATTAATTGAAGCAAGCTCCTAGAACTTTGTATGCAAGGTTAGATAGGTATTTGATTCAACAAGGTTTCAACAAAGGTATGACATATAGTAATCTGTATTTTAAGATTGAAAATGAAAAAATCTTGATTGTAGTTGTATATGTTGATGACATTATTTTGGAGGAAATGAAAATATGTGTAAGATGTTTGCGGAAGACATGCATGAAGAATTTGAAATGTCTATGTTTGGAGAGATTAATTTCTTTCTTAGGCTGCAAATTAATCAAACAAAGAAAGGAATTTTTATTTCACAGTCTAAGTATGTGAAAGAGATGTTGAAGAAGTTTGGGATGGATGGTTCCAAACTGGTATGTACTTCTATGGTGACTGGTTGCAAATTGGGTATAGATGATGATTCACCTAAGGCTAATTAGATAAATTATAGATCTATGATTGGTGGACTATTGTATTTGACTGCTACTAGACTGGATGTTGTGCATGTTGTTTGTCTTATGGCTATATTTCAAGAGAATCCTAAGGAAACACATGTTTCTGCTATTAAAAGAATATTTAGATATTTGAATGGCACTTTGGATTATGGGTTATGGTATCCTAGAGAAACTAAATTTACACTAAGTGCCTATACAAATACAAATTGGGCTAGATATGTAGATGACAAAAAGAGTACAAGTGCTGGTGCATTCTTTCTTGGCTACAAATTGCTGACATGGTTGAGTAAAAAAAACAAGATTCAATTTCGCTATCTACTACTGAAGCTAAGTATATTGCTACAACATCTTACTGTACACAAGTTCTATGGATGAAAAAAAATTGAAAGATATCACAGTGGTGTATGGTGATCCTATTTCTATCTTCTATGATAATACAAGTGCAATTAACATTTCAAAGAAGAATTCATTGATGCACTCGGGGATGGAAGCATATATCTATCGGTATCATTTCTTAAGAGAGAAGGTTGTGGAGAATGAAGTAAAGCTTGAATATGTTCCGACGAAGGATCAAATTGTTGATATGTTTACGAAGGATCTTCCTAAAGATACTTTTGAGTATCTCTAAGAGAAGTTAGGGGTCATTGCCCCTTCTTTCTTGAACTAGATGCATATGGAGATGCATCAGTTTGGTGGATCTATGGATCTATCTTTCTTTTGGACTAATGTTTTGGTAGCTACCTCTCAGGGGGAGTAGGTAGTGTCAGGTGTTGTCATTGTGATTATTTTTTTTCTATTTCAAAGGGGAAATCAATGTAAAATATTTTTTCCTTTACCATTGGTGTTAAAGGGGGAGAGGAAGAATGTGAAAAAAAACAAAAAGAGGAGAGGAAAAATATAAAAAAAAAAGAGGAGATGAAGAATGTGAAAAAGAAAAGAGGAAGAATATAAAATATTATCTACTAAGGGGGAGAAAAAAGAGGAAAATCTTGAGAAGTGTATTTAGAGCTAGTATGTTGTCCTTGATGGTTTTTCACATCATGTGTTGCCATCAATGAAAAGGGGGGTTGTTGAAAGAATGGAAAGAATGAAGGTGTTGTCATTGATGTCAATTGGTCAATTGGTTATTAATTGGTTGTTGTTGTCATTAATGTCATGGTTGCAGGTTATTGGCTATATATGTTGAGGATATTAAGAAAATTTTATTGAAGAAAGATTGTAGGTGTTCAATGATTGCTCTGGGTTTTTCTCTGAGATTTTCTCCTATGTTTGTGTGGTTTAGATATGTTGATTGTGATTGTTGGAAGTTGCTAGATCTACATTTCTATCCATTGATTCATTGTACAGTGCAAGTTATGTTCACCAATTGTGAACTGTGGTTTTCTGTGTTTTTGGCTGAGGTTCAGGAGAAATGTTCACTAGTACAAAAACAACAATATATGACTAAAAAACTACTAAAAACTACTTATAAATGATTGGAACTTGGTCATATGACCATTAGTAGTTTATTGCCAGTGATATATAATGCGACCGAATTGATGACTAAACCTTTTTTAGTCATTTATTAGTTTTTTTGATTGATCGATTTGGTAGTATATTTACTCATATTATTCACTGAGCTTGGTCACATGAACATTAGTAGTTTATTTCCAATCATTTATTTAGTCATTTGATCAATTTGGTCATATATTTAGTCACTAATTTACTTATTCACTGATTTTTGTCAACTGCTAGTATATTTAGTCATTTGATCAATTTAGTCATATTTATTCACTGATTTCTATATTCACTAGTTTCTATCAACTGGTCTAGTATATTTAGTCATATTTATTCACTAATTTCTGTCAACTGGTAGTATATTTAGTCATACATTTTTATTCATATTTATTCACTGATTTATGTTAGTGGATAGTATATTTAGTCAATTGGTAGCTTATTTAATTGTTTTTGTTCATAGCTGATTTCTGCCTAAAAGTGTTGGAAATGAGATAATGCTTTTGAGATTTAATTATTAATTGACATCAATTAGTAATATATTTAGTCATTTTGAAGCTTGCACAATGAAACAATTTTGAGAAGGTAAAAACAACTTGTTTTATTGATAAAAAATGCTTACAAACAACATACGGATCTGAAAGTTACAATGCTTTCTCTTTGTTAAAAAATCCTTCATGGTTACAATACATAGCTCAAAGAATGATCAAGAAATTTATTTTCTAAGTATCACAACATAGAAGCATAAAGAAACTCATAGATGTATTCATCACATATCCATGACTGTCCCATGAAGCTTACTTTCCTAGTTCAAGATCACACTATCATCTTTGTCGAGATCTTGTCTCATGCACCCAACTTGCTCTAGTTCATAAGCTACCATTGTGAATTGTTACCTATAACAATAAGTTGTTGTTATCTCTAATATAGAAATCAACATCCCATTATGATACTACTGTTGTAAAATATATGTCTTGGAAAATAACTCACGATAACCCTCAACCTTGTTGCTGCTCACTTGTACCAACTCTATGGTACTATCCTAGGTGTTCATGCATCTAACATGAAGACTCTTGACTATCATGAGATTTGGAACTGTCAAATGCATACTAGAAGGCTATCTCCTTACCCTTTTAAACGCCTCTTGAGACATTGACAAGATTGTAACCTTTACATAGTTCTTCTCATTGACTCTAAGATTATCTTTTAATGTTTGCATGATCACTATATTTTGCATGAATATCTACCCCTTGATAGTCACTTGTAGGTTTTCTTCATGCATAGCTGGAAACTCTTTCATAGACTATCCTTTCAATCCTCATTGTCATACATCCTCATTTGCAAACATATTCACTCAAGTTTGAGGAGCGCTTCTACCATGGTCATAATTGTTTTGGAAACACCGTCATTGCCATGGTGCCATTTGATCAAGACCTTCACTTTGTGTTTCTAGGTTAGATTGAAACTATCCAATCTCTTCACAATCTTCTCACTACATTGTTTCAAACATCCCAGTGTCTTCTACTTATGGATCTCGGTGTAACCCTATCATCCATGGGTCTTTAAGTGCTTCTCAGCCTCAAATTACTATCACTACCTTTTGAGAAGGTCCTCTTATTCCTTTACCATCATATCACTGTCATAATCATTCCTTATGGGTGAAACCATGATACGAAGGGTTATTGCAAACAACAAAGAGAGGACTTGCAAAGAAAAAATACAATTTTCATTACTCAATCAATGCTTTTTTTAAAGATTTCCTAGTTATACATTTATAAAAAATCTATAGAACATTATCAATAAAAAACTAAAAATTGCTAGACATGATATACAAGATCATAAAAAAAGATCTACTAAATAAATCTTACAAAAGATCTCTCTCATAGATTAATATGATATTCACAAAATGGATTTGTTGAAAGGGCTTTCAAAACTTTCAAGCAAATGCAATTGGTAGTTCTAAAGAAAAATTCTACAACCTTTGCCAACATCCTCCCAGCCTATGAAAAAATGGGAGCTTAGCAATAGGGTATAGAAATCCATCACAACATAAAAAAATAGATTTGTTAGATTTTGTAGTGGCAACTGCCCTAGTAGAAATGTATGCAAAATGTGGAAACATAACAAAGCACATGAACTATTTGACAAAATGCCTCAATAAAATATGGTCTAATGGAGTGCACAAAATGGACTTTTTGAAAAGGATTTAGAACTTTCAAGCAAATGCAATTAGTAGGTGTAAAGCCAAATTTAACAACCTTTTCCAACATCCTCCCTACCTGTGCCAAAATGGGAGCTTTGGAATAGGGTATGGACATCCATCCTGCACACCCAACCGACCTCTCCAATCATCATTGTGAGGTGGTGGGGTGGTACAAATTCAGGGAAGACATCTGTTGGGTATTTCATTTGGCATGATTGTTGCCTCACCTACTTATCTCCTATGAAGGAAATTTTGTGTGGTTGCAACATAGGATCCCTTGCAAGCCTGCAAGGAGCTAGATCATGGGGGTGCGAGATGATGGGATCTCCCCACATCCTTGCAAGGAACCAGGGCATGAGGGTGTAGGATGGAAATTTCTCCCTGCATCCCCA